>CM040124.1:223762783-224362783 GCA_022559845.1 Amorphophallus konjac
ACGAAAGTGTTTTAAACTTATTGTAAACCCTATTAAACCATTCTAAAATATACCCTAATGGTTCCTAATCATGTTAGGGTGTTTTAAACTCATTTTAGAAGGGGTATATGGGTCATTTGGTTTGTCTCCTATATATATCAATGTGTTGCTCCGAATTTCAGAAGTGATTAACCCTAATGCTCATTTGTTCTTTCGTATAGGTGAAGAAAAGGGGGAAAACGTGGTGGAGCTCTTCCAAGGAGGATATCATCTACATCCGTGAAGATTTGGAGCTCGTGGAAGAAGAAGAAAAGGAGCGGATCGAAGAGAGGATCAAGAGGACATAAGAATCGTCGTCATCCAGCTACCCTCCAACTCGTGGTTCAAGGAACATCATCAACCGGCCTTGGAAAACAAAGGGGGATCATTTCTCTGTCTTCTATCAGTTCTTTGTGATATATTCTATGATCTATATTTTGGGTTTGAGCATGCTTGAGTATTTGTGTTTATTTTCTGAACATTAGAGATACTCGTGTGTGTGACCATTTGTGTATACGGTCGTGTTTGATCGCCTTCGTGTGATCGTGTTTGTGTTATTGTGCTGCGGTTGTTGCAGCGTGTGTGTGTGTGTGTGTTGTGATCCGGTCGTCGGATCGTGTGTGTGTGTTTGTGATCCGGTCGTCGGATCGTGTGGGAGACTTCATCTCCGTCTGTGTGTGTGTTGGGGCGTGTCCCCGTGTGTGTGTGGGGATTCATCCCCGTGTGTGTTTGGAGCGTCATCTCTGTGTTGGGGATTTATCCCCGAGTGAAGCCTCACCGGGTTTGGTGAGGGGTGGACGTAGGGAGCCCGTCGTGGTCCTGAACCACCTTAAAAATCTCAGTGTCCTATGGTTTGCATTGTGGTTTGCCTTATTATATTTAACAACTTAATGTGTTTATCTTAATCGTGTGTGAACGGTGAGATTGAGAGAATTTAATCATCTTGCTTGAGTGAAATCTTCAATCTCGTCAAGGTTGTTAATTCCGTTGTGCGCTTGTTTATGTTTTTAATCGGTCATAGTTTTTAGTAGTAAGATCTATTCACCCCCCCTCTAGATCCGTGTTCCTGCACTACGGGACCCAACAGAGAGAATAAGGAAGATCAGATAAAAAAAAAGATGAAGAGAGTGATCGAGATAGAGCTGCAGAAAGGCAGTGAGCAGAAGAAGAAGAAGAAAGAAGAAGAAAGACAGAGAGAGCCTGCAAAAGAGAAGAAAAAGAAGAGTGGGAAGAAGAGAGAGCTAGAGCAAAGGAAGCTTCAACTGAAGATCAGTCTTTGCTGGACCGTGGATCAAATCCAGGCCAGCCAGCTCCTGTGAGAGCCACAGTTTGATTTTATTTTTCCAGCCTTCTGTTGCTGCGGTTTTGTTTTTCTTTTTAACCATTCACCAGTTGTTCTTCCGATTCTCTTGTGTGAGGTCAGGTTCCCTCCGGTTGGGAGGAAGAGATGTCCGAGTCCTCTAGTTTGTAGGTGACTTGGTGTCACCTGTGCTTCCCTCTGGGTTTCAGAGGAAGAGAGACTTAGGTCTCTAGGTTCCCCTCCGGTTTGGAGGAAGGGAGGATTGGTCCTCCGGTTCTGGTCTTGTGGGTTGCAAGACTAGGTCTTCCCACCTAGTCTGGAGGAAGAGAGACTTGCGTCTCTGGTTTCCAAGTGGCTGGGAGTCACTTGGGGTGTCCCTCCGGTTGGGAGGAAGAGGGGAGGTTGTTCCCCTGGTCAAACTGTTTGGCAGTAATTTATTGCAGACTGAGTCTGCAGTTTCTAGCCTAGCTAGTGGAAGCCTCACTCCGGTTTGGAGTGAGGGGTGGACGTAGGTCTTTGAACCGAACCACCTAAAAAATCTTGGTGTTCTCTTGTGGTTTGTTTTTCCTTATATGTTATTTTCTCTGCTGCGATTTTTAGATGTTTGCTTAGGAGCGTGTGAGAGCTAATAGATTTGTGTTGTCTTGCTGAGTTGCTTCTAAGTATTTTCAGCACATTTCATCAACTGCTTTTAATTCCGCATACTTGAGCATTAGAGTTTTAATTGGGTGATATTTAGAGCAGGATACATTCACCCCCCCTCTGTATCCAGGCCTTGCATCCTATCAGAGACCATTGATTTCGTGGTTGGGTTGCCGAGGACGTCCAATGGGGAGGATAGTATCTGGTTGCTAGTGGATAGACTAACGAAGACGACGTGGTTGCTGCCAGTCAAGGTCAGTTGGAGCGTGCATCATTTGGCTCGTTTGTACATGGAGTGAATTGTTCCGTTGCATGGAGTTCCCATCTCCATTGTGTCTGATCATGATCCCCGCTTCACTTCTGGATTCTGGAGGAGCTTCCAGAAGGCTCTAGGCACCGAGTTGGCATTCAGCTCGGCCTATCATCCTCAGTCGGACGGTCAGTCTGAGCGAACCATTCAGACTCTGGAGGACATGTTGTGAGCGTGTTGCTTAGAATGGCAGGGGAGTTAGACCCACCATCTGCCATTAGTGGAGTTTGCCTATAACAATAGCTAACATTGGAGCATTGGTATGGCTCTCTATGAGGCGTTGTGTGGGCGACATTGTCGGACTCCGCTTGATTGGTTCGAGGTGGGCGAGCGTGCCCTGACCAGACCAGATTTGGTGCAGCAGTGTGTTGAGGTGGTGCATCTCGTTCGGCAGAAGATGTTGACAGCCCAGAGCCGATAGAAGAGTTATGCCGATCGGAGGAGGAGACCTCTCAGCTTTGCTATGGGAGACCAAGTTTTCTTGAGAGTTTCTCCCATGAAGGGTGTGATGCGTTTCGGTAGGCGCGGAAAGTTGAGTCCCCGCTACATTGGTCCCTTTCCCATCGTCGAGCGTGTTGGGGAAGTTGCTTATCGGTTGCAGCTACCTCCGGAGCTTTCCGCCGTGCATGATGTGTTCCACGTGTCGATGCTTCGGAAGTATATGCCCGATGATTCCCATGTTCTCGAGGATGCCGTTTGGCCTGAGGTGACCCCAGATCTGTCCCTTCTGGAGTTTCCTGTTCGCATTGAAGATCACCGAGAGCAGCGCCTGCGGAACAAGGTTATTCCTCTGGTTAAGGTGGTCTGGCAGCGTCATTCTGGTGGCGAGGCGTCTTGGGAACGTAAGGATGAGATGCGGGAGCTGTATCCTTATTTGTTTGTGTGAGTCTTTCCCCCGTTCTTGTGCCTTGTTCTCAAATTTCGAGGATGAAATTTGTTTAAGGGGGGAGGGCTGTGATGTCCTGGACCCTTTTTGGATCCTTCTTCTTAGGTCCCGGATCTGCGTTTTCGGTGAATTTGGCTCCGTTGTGTCCGGAATTATGTTCTGGACGTCTTTCGTGTTTGGATCCGTGCGATTCGGGTCAGTTCGGAGGCTCGGAACGTGTTCCGCGGCTTTTTTCGCGTGTGTGTCTCGAAAACACCTACGGAACCCTGTAGCGGGCGGACCGGGTCGTTCATCTATCCGCGAGTGGTACCGTTATGATCAGCGCATCACGAGGATCGAGGATGTGTATTTTTCTATTTTTAAGGATTTTCTTGATTTTCTGGATTTCCTATAAATACCAAACCTTTTTCTTTTCTTTTTCACCTTTTTCTTCTTCTTCCTCCTTCTTCCAACCGTTGGAGAGCGCCCTCCCCATCGCGACCGTTCTTCTTCCCCGGATGACCGAGACGCGGCCTCCTTCACTCCGGCAACGGCGTGGCGGCGGCGGCGGTGGCGAGGCGGTTCCGGTGGTGGCCTTCTCTCGGCGGGAGGCGGGGCGTGTGGCATTCAAAACCTTCTTCCTTGACTTCGGCGGTGATTCGGCGGAGCATTTGCTCCATTGAGGTAAGGGGACGAATCCCTATGCTCATCTCGTCATCCCCCGCGATTTGTAGGCCGGATGGGAGCCGAGAGGGGTGTATTTGAGTGGGTTAGGGCAAAATCATATTTTGGGGAGAGTTCGCCCGATCTATGGATTTGAGCCGTGATTCGGCGTTTTGATGGCCTAGAATCATACTAGGGGTCCCCAGGGGTCTTCCCCTTTGATTTCCCCCTCTCCTACGGAGGTATGGGGGCGTGGTCGGAATTTTTGGGCTTTTCACGCCGTTTCATTGTCGGACCGGTGTGACGGTCCTTCCAGTGACCGTCACACCATGTGACGCGCCCAGGTGGGTGCGTTACAGCCATGTTTCAGCCAGCTGGGGGTCTGTGGGATGTGATGGTCCCACGATAGACCGTCAGGGCACTGTGACGCGCCTAGGTTAGACCGTCAGGGACGATCAGACCGTTGGCTTTCGACCGTTGGGGGTCAAGGCCTGTGACGCACCATGCCTGGCACGTCACAGCCTTGTAACGCCCCTGTGTGGGTGCGTCAGAGTAGACGAACCCATCTCCCCTGACGCGTCAGGGTTGGTCCGTTAGGTGCTGTGACGGCCCTAGGTGGGTGCGTCAGAGCCTGTTTTCACCTCGACTTGTGACGCTCCAGGGTTGGACCGTCAGAGCCTTGTGGCGCTCCAGTGTAGGTGCGTCACAGCCTGTGACGGCCCAAGGTTGGACCGTCAGGCTCTGTGCTGCACCGTGTATGTTCGGTCCCGTTTCTTTGACGGTGGTTTCCGTGAGTCAGTCCTTACTTCCAGTGACCTGTCCACTAGTCGTAGCTTCCTGCGCACGCGAGTGCGGACCCACCTGGAAGTGGTGGAGAGCGAGACCCGGTGAGAGGCGATTTTTAGGCTGGTTTCCATGGGACCCCTTGCCTTTGCCACCAGAGTCCGGTGGGGGGGAAAACCAGCTAGAGGACTCGACCTAGAGCAGATGGTCTGTGTGTGTACACGTAGTTGGGGGCTTAGGACACGCGCTGACGAGCGTGACCCCAGCTAGTCCTTGTTGTGGTACTTGTTGCGTGCCTGAGTCTCACGCCCAGGGCGTTGTAGCCAGACACTTGTGACGCGGTGTAAGACGTCAGGGGACGCATCCGGTCGTTCTTCTAGTAGGTAGTGCTCCTATTCGCTGACAGGTGTGGACTCGAGTTTCGTTGGATCGAGGTTCAGTAGTACATGCTGTTAGAGTAGACGGCTTTTCCGCTTATTTACTTTTGCTTGTTGGTTCTACCGTACTCCTGTTAGGTAGGGTTACTTTTCTGCTCTCTTGATTTCCTGCCTTGGTTTCTGCGCGAGGTGGGGATTCGCGAGATCCCTACTGGGCCAATGAAATGAGGCTCACCCCTGCTTTTCAGGTGAGGCGGGGTCTTCGAGAGGTGCGGCCGAGTTTCAGCGTGGTTCTTCTCGCCAGGGTTCGTCGCCAGTCTGCCAGAGCTGGGGGATGCCCCGTGTAGTTGTACGCCGGGGGATGCCCCGTGTAGTTGTACTTTTCTTTCTGTTGATTGTACTTTCATTTGGACATGAGATACACTGGACCTTGTAGCAGTTTAATTTATTTATATTATTCTGTGCATTTTATTTTAGATTATTGTGCTATCTCTGCGGATGTTTCAGCTTCTCTTGTATTCTCACACCATCCCTTTCTACCCTTCCGAGTCTTCGGGCTCGTGGGTTGGCGGGCTGAGGTTCGAGACGCGCCGGTTCCTTTCCGGTACTCGGATCCCGGGTCGTCACAAGCACAAACCAAGGGGTTGATTAACGACGACTCCATTTTCCATGCACCCTTCTCTCGAGAGATCATGGAAGCGTTGATTCCCCCAAAGCTTCAACTGCTGCCGTTCACCCTATATGATGGCACTATTGACCCTGCTGACCATATGCACAGCTTCGAGTCTAACCTAGTATTCGACCGACCTTAAATGTTGTCAAATGTCTGGCATTCGTCATCGCCCTATAGGAGAATGCTCGGAAATAGTTCGAGTCATTGCCCATCGGGTCCATCACCTCCTTCCAGTAGCTTAAAAAGATGTTCAAAGAGAACTTCCTCAATTGCAAAAAGGAGATCTGTTCTGCTGTAAGCCTCCTTGCCATAAAGTAGGGTCACGAAGAACCCTTGTGGGATTTTGTTGCCTGCTTCCACAAGGAGGCCCTTTGCATTTCCCGCCTAGACGTCAACATATCCACGATAGCACTGACGCAAGGCACTCAAGATGCCATCCTCTGAAGAACCCTTAGAGTGCAGTCCCCTCCTATGCTGATGGAACTCCTCGTCCTTGCCCAAAGGCACGCCAGCTGCGAGAAGAGCAATGCAGCATTAGATTGAGAGGCCAGAGCTGATCAATCCGACCGCAAACGTGTTGGGTGCGCAGTGGGATCAAGAGGGGGGTGAATAAATCTCTTAGAAAATATGCCCAAATAAAAATTCAGCTAATTCGAACTGGACTGAAAACAAGATTGCAAATTCTTTTCACTGAACCAACAGTAAACTTGGAGGTTACTGGAATTGAAGGGCTAATTGAATCTGAACAGAAACAAGAAGTTGGAGAGCTGGATTCAAAATGCCCAAACTGAAATTGAACTAAACAGCATACGAACACTGATATGAACACTAAACAGTTCATGCTGAAAATTCATCGAACACTTGGTAGAATGATATGGTTGATTAGAAATTAGACTAGGTTCAAACCATTTAGCATTCATCAACCTATTAATCACAATAAGGTCAGGCAATTGAATTGGTACTTGTCACGCCCCGAACCGATAGCAGCGGAACGTGTCGTTTGCTCGGAACGTGGCAGTTAAACAGTCATGTCAATCAGAACATAGTCATTTCCACAAAACACAATTTGGACAAATAACAAATTTCATTTCATATATAAGTTCTTTACATATTCGGGCCCATAATAAACGAAAAGACTCGATAAAGAAAAACTACAATGAGACATAAGACGCAAGATAACCAGACTAGATGGTTCATCTAAATGTCAGAGTTTTCTTCACTCTTACCCTTGCCCATCATGTTCGGTCTCGCCATCACTAAGGTCATTACCTGAAAACCATTGGAAAACGCAGGGTGAGCGAACGCTCAGTAGGACTTAATATCTCATGCTCCAAGCTAGCTTTGAGTCAATTACATTTTAACATGCTCATGCAGGTCATGCGAGATATAGAAATCGAGAACTATAATGATACGAGATAAATTCAAGAACTAGAAAAAATGAGTAAGCAAGATGCTAGATAAACTCATGAAGAGTAAGGACAATGATAATCAAGAGAGTATAGTAAGATCTTAATAAGTACTTTCTCAAGCTAGGTCAAGAGCATTCATGAGGAAATATAACATTCATCTCTCAATGACAAACACTATCACGAGAGCTTCAAGGTATCCAGTATTATGAAGGATCTTCATGAGAAGATAGCGAGTAATATCAATGGGATAATTCAAGAACATTTATGATGATCGATATAGAAGTAGAACAATTACTTCTACAAGCACTATATAGCATTTGCCAAGACACTAAGGGAATATCAAGACGATATGATAACCCCTCCAATAAGGCAATTCAAGATCTTTTCATGACGAACAATAAGTTGTGGAGGGATGTACTATGATGGCAGTACTCCCGATCATCACTATCACGAGAGCGTTTGCACATCTAGCACTACATAGGATTGTGTACTAAGATGGCAATTACTCCCGATCATCACTATCACGAGAGCGTTTGCACATCTAGCACTATATAGGATTGGCCAATGCACTAAGGGAAAAATCACGACGATATGACCACCCCTCATGGAAATAAGTTATAGACGACTATAGGTGGTGAATGCCAGCACCCAATCATCGTATACCGGTAAACGTTTAGACTTTGCCTCGCCCAATAGGGTCAGATCAGGACCCGTAGCATTTAAAATGTCATTTTTGTGAGACCCATAGCCCCTGACATTTAGTCTAGACTAATTCCATATTAATGGCCAAGAATTTCAAGGATCAAGCATGTACGAACAATAGGGTAGATTTCATTGAACATAGACTTCAAGGATAGAACTTGTAATAAGGATGATATATCAATAAACCATATGAAAACCATGACATTCTAAAATCTGGGTGATTAGGTACAACCAGCTCAGTCGGCCTTGAGGGAATCCAAGGCTGCGAGGAGACTTACGGATGTCCCAATGACTAACTTGCCAGTCCGAAGGAACGGAATGTCCAACGGAGGGCTCGTATGTCACCGAGAGTTGAGGTATATAACGTGAACCAATCAGGAAACAAGGACTCCATCTACGGACGTGAGATGAGAGTGCCAAAAGACCCGAGGTATGGGTCAAAACCGGAAGAAAACGGTGAGAACATGAATGTGTTAATTATATAATTCACGTCCATTTAATTCTATAATTAACTACAATTAAATAAACTTATATTAATTGACGCCCGTGGGTGGCGTCATTTATTAATTAGCATCCTCTTGGAGTGACGTTAATTTTATGATTTTTAACTTAATTCATTTAATAAAAATTCACATTAATATCTATTTAATTGAATAATTTCAAAAATATACATTCAAAGACATATTTATTTATATAAAATAATTTAGAAAAATAGAATATATGATAATTAAGAGAAAAATTCAAGGATTCCAAAAATATATTTTTTATAATTTTATGTTACATAGTTTAGTAGATATGGATTTTCAAAGATATAATTACAAGTTATATATATATATATATATATATATATATATATTAAATAATTCAACGACCTTGCACGATGCCGTCAAAAGAATTTGACGCCATTGAGCTTGTCATCATTTCAATAAAAGTGTCGATCTTCAAATCTCCTGTTCTCGACGTACACACGTCAGAATCACGCGTTCTATATATCGAAATGACGGGCTCGAAAAACTCTACCTAACTGGACGTTCAAAGTAATTTTTCATTGAGAGATGGGGGATCTTGAGATATGGGGCACGAAAAATGATGCAACTACTCTCACTACCTCGGTCTCTACCCCAATAACGCTCCCATAAAATTTCATGGTCAAATGATACTATGGCGCCTACTAACAAGTTATTAAGGCAAAAACTTCATAACTGACTGCTACAGTGTTAACCAAAATAACGTAATATCATGTAGGTGATGTTTAATATTGAGGCAGAACTATCGAGATCATGCTAGATTTGATCGCTTAATAGTTTGGCTTGGGAGATTGCCTACCTCTTGACGATGCTTTGACAGACAAATAGAAGAAGAATAGGCATGATGACGATGACGGTGAATAACGGCAACTACAATAGCAACGGAAGAAGACAACTGCGGCACAACAACTGCAACACAGCAACGGCAGCCACAACACTTCAACGACAGGAACAACGATGCAGCAGGAGGAAGATGAAGCCTCTCCCACGTAAAGCAACAGCCACCCAGGCACGGCAGCAGGGAAAAAGAGACTCATGAGAAGCAACGACTGTCGGTGAGGTACTCACGAACAACAGTAGCAGTAACATGCTTCTGCCGATCATAAGGCTTTATTTATAACGTTTTGACGCTCTAAGAGTTCGGCTAGAACTTAGAATCCTATTAAGTTTTAAATTTCCTAAGGTTATCTCTTTCCTGCCATATCTGCAGCGACTTTCTATTTTTCATATGGAAACCCTAAAGCTACCTCAAGCAAGCAAGGTCGAAGCTTCAAGGGTTGGGATTTTGGCCTTTACATATGTACTATATATATATTGCTTGCTGCTCATAGGTATTAAGGCCCTTTTAGTTGTTCGCTTGGTTAAACCACACACACACACACACACACACACACACACACACACACACACACACACATATATATATATATATATATAGAGAGAGATCTTCTTTAATTAAAGCCCAGTACTTTAGGATTGGCCCATTAATTATATTCATTAGAAATGGTTCATCACTATATATATAAGTCTTATCTCTTTTATTTATTTATTCTACCTTATTAGTTTCCCTTGTTGTAATGATATTTAAGTACGTACTGATATTTAAGTACGTACTCTGTTTAAAAGCCCAATATTATAAGGTCCATTAGTTTCTCCATTATCTTTAAGAATTCAAAAGCCTATTAACTTGTATAATCATATGTGGGCATGGCTAAGTGAATCATAAGGTAACTTATTTAGTAGTTAAGTAATTTAAGCTCACTATTTATAATGTTTTGATTTAAGTCAAACTTATATACTATTAGTAATCTTATTTATTTAGTCGCTTTATACTTTTTTGTTTAATTATCATCTCGGGTATCAGAGACATGTTTCAATCCTGTGAAGGTCTTTATTTGTAACTTGCCATATGGGATTTATTCTAGAGACAAATACCCGAGTTTTTTTATTTTCTATTTGTAATCTTAAATATTCTTGATGCTTTATCAAGTTTAAGTCACAAATAGGTAATTAGATTTAAAGAACGTAGTTACTATTCATTATTCAATTATCTTTTAATTATTTATTTTCATCTCTATTTCATAGTTAATTCACCAACGAATAATCTTAAATTTCTTCTTGATTTAGAATTAGGATGAGATCCTTTATTATCTAATTGTCTTTTTAGAGAAACATGTACATGGCGTTATTTAATGTGTAGTTATCTTTTCCTTTCAAAAATATAATTACAAGTTATATACATATATGGGTTTTCAAAAGCCCACTCATTATTATCAAGGCCCATTATTCCTTTTAAAGCTCATTGAGCATAATGTATATACATATATTCAATTTTTATTTCTAAATTATTTATTTATACCTTTATTGATGCCCATTAATTAACATTTAGGCCCATTAACTATTTTAACTAATTATCACTTTTCTTTTATCAAAATTTTAATTTTTCATAATTTTTCTATGACCAATATTTATAATCATTTTTATTTATTCTATATTTAAATTTTCGGGGTGCTACACCCTCCCCCACTTAAAAGAATTTGGTCCCCAAATTCACATGATTTTCTTCCAAAATTAGTAGGGTAAGATCACCGTATCTAAAACATGTGTTCTAACTAGATCTATTCTCGTAGTATGCTAAGTACCTAAGGTCATATCTGATTCATGCAAATTTTAGAGTTTAACTCATAGCTCTACCCAAATCTCACGGGATTCCTATAGGATAATCGACAAGGACGACTCAATCAGGGACTTGAACTTGATGACCTAGGGATTTAGAAAGCCTAGGCTCTGATACCACCTTCTGTCACGCCCCGAACCGATAGCAGCGGAACGTGTCGTTTGCTCGGAACGTGGTAGTTAAACAGTCATGTCAATCAGAGCATAGTCATTTCCACAAAACATAATTTGGACAAATAACAAATTTCATTTCAAATATAAGTTCTTTGCATATTCGGGCCCATAATAAACGAAAAGACTCAATAAAGAAAAACTACAATGAGACATAAGACGCAAGATAACCAGACTAGACGGTTCATCAAGATGTCAGAGTTTTCTTCACTCTTGCCCTTGCCCATCATGTTCGGTCTCGCCATCACTAAGGTCATTACCTGAAAAATATTAGAAAACGCAGGGTGAGGGAATGCTCAGTAGGACTTAATATCTCATATTCCAAGTTAGCTTTAAGTCAATTACAGTTTAACATGCTCATGCAGGTCATGCGAGATATAGAAATCGAGAACTATAATGATACGAGATAAATTCAAGAACTAGAAAAAATGAGTAAGCAAGATGCTAGATAAACTCATGAAGAGTAAGGACAATGATAATCAAGAGAGTATAGCAATATCTTAACAAGTACTTTCTCAAGCTAGGTCAAGAGCATTCATGAGGAAATATACCATTCATCTCTCTATGACGAACACTATCACGAGAGCTTCAAGGTATCCAGTATTATGAAGGATCTTCATGACAAGATAGCGAGTACTATCAATGGGATAATTCAAGAACATTTATGATGATCGATATAGAAGTAGAATAATTACTTCTACAAGCACTATATAGCATTTGCCAAGACACTAAGGGAATATCACGACGATATGATAACCCCTCAATAAGGTAATTCAAGATCTTTTCATGACGAATAATAAGTTGTGGAGGGATGTACTATGATGGCAGTACTCCCGATCATCACTATCACGAGAGCGTTTGCACATCTAGCACTACATAGGATTGTGTACTAAGATGGCAATTACTCCCGATCATCACTATCACGAGAGTGTTTGCACATCTAGCACTATATAGGATTGTGTACTAAGATGGCAATTACTCCCGATCATCACTATCACGAGAGCGTTTGCACATCTAGCACTATATAGGATTGGCCAATGCACTAAGGGGAAAATCACGACGATATGACCACCCCTCATGGAAATAAGTTATAGACGACTATATGTGGTGAATGCCAGCACCCGATCATCGTATACCGGTAAACGTTTGGACTTTGCCTCGCCCAATAGGGTCAGATCAGGACCCGTAGCATTTAAAATGTCATTTTAGTGGGACCCATAGCCCCTGACATTTAGTCTAGACTAATTCCATATTAATGGCCAAGAATTTCAAGGATCAAGCATGTACGAACAATAGGGTAGATTTCATTGAACATAGAGTTCACGGATAGAACTTGTAATAAGGATGATATATCAATAAACCATATGAAAACCATGACATTCTAAAAATCTGGGTGATTAGGTACAACCAGCTCAGTCGGTCTTAAGGGAATCCAAAGCTGCGAGGAGACTTACGGATGTCCCAATGACTAACTTGCAAGTCCAAAGGAACGTAATGTCCAACGGAGGGCTCGTATGTCACCGAGAGTTGAGATATATAACGTGAACCAATCATGAAACATGGACTCCATCTACGTACGTGAGATGAGAGTGCCAAAAGACCCGAGGTATGGGTCAAAACCGGAAGAAAACGGTGAGAACATGAATGCGTTAATTATAGAATTCACGTCCATCTAATTCTATAATTAACTATAATTAAATAAACTTATATTAATTGACGCCCGTGGGTGACGTCATTTATTAATTAGCGTCCTCTTGGAGGGACGTTAATTTTATGATTTTTAACTTAATTCATTTAACAAGAATTCACATTAATATCTATTTAATCGAATAATTTTAAAAATATACATTCAAAGACATATTTCTTTATATAAAATAATTTAGAAAAATAGAATATATGATAATTAAGAGAAAAATTCAAGGATTCCAAAAATATATTTTTTATAATTTTATGTTACATAGTTTAGTAGATATGGATTTTCAAAGATATAATTACAAGGTATATATATATATATATATAATAATTCAACGACCTTACACGATGCCGTCAAAAGAATTTGACGCCATTGAGCTTGTCGTCATTTCAATAAAAGTGTTGATTGATTCGGAATCACGCGTTCTATATATCGAAATGACGGGCTCGAAAAACTCTACCTAACTCGACGTTCAAAGTAATTTTTCGTTGAGAGATGGGAGATCTTGAGATAGGGGGCACGAAAAATGATGCAACCACTCTCACTATCTCGGTCTCTACCCCAATAACGCTCGCATAAAATTTCATGGCTAAAGGATGCTATGGTGCCTACTAACAAATTATTAAGGCAAAAACTTCATAACTGATTGCTACAATGTTAACCAAAACAACGTAATATCATGTAGGTGATGCTTAATATTGAGGCAGAACTATCGAGATCATGCTAGATTTGATCGCTTAATAGTTTGGCTTGGGAGATTGCCTACCTCTTGACGATGCTTTGACAGACAAATAGAAGAAGAATAGGCATGATGACGATGACGGTGAATAACGGCAACTACAATAGCAACGGAAGAAGACAACTGCGGCACAGCAACTGCAACAAAGCAGCGGCAGCCACAACACTTCAACAACAGCAACGACGATGCAACAGGAGGAAGACGAAGCCTCTCCCACGTAAAGCAACAGCCGCCCAGGCACGGTAGCAGGGAAAAAGAGACGCATGAGAAGCAACGACTGTCGGTGAGGTACTCACGAACAGCAGTAGCAGTAACATGCTTCTGCCGATCATAGGGCTTTATTTATAACGTTCTGACGCTCTAAGAGTTCGGCTAGAACTTAGAATCCTATTAAGTTTTAAATTTCCTAAGGTTATCTCTTTCCTGCCATATCTGCAGCGACTTTCTATTTTTCATATGGAAACCCTAAAGCTACCTCAAGCAAGCAAGGTCGAAGCTTCAAGGGTTGGGATTTGGCCTTTACATATGTATTATATATATATTGCTTGCTGCTCATAGGTATTAAGGCCCTTTTAGTTGTTCGCTTGGTTAAACCTCATATATATATATATATATATATATAGATCTTCTTTAATTAAAGCCTAGTACTTTAGGATTGGCCCATTAATTATATTCATTAGAAATGGTTTATCACTATATATATAACTCTTATCTCTTTTATTTATTTTTTCTACCTTATTAGTTTCCCTTGTTGTAATGATATTTAATTACGTACTGATATTTAAGTACGTACTCTGTTTAAAAGCCCAATATTATAAGGTCCATTAGTTTCTCCATTATCTTTAAGAATTCAAAAGCCCATTAACTTGTATAATCATATGTGGGCATGGCTAAGTGGATCATAAGGTCACTTATTTAGTAGTTAAGTAATTTAAGCTCACTATTTATAATGTTTTGATTTAAGTCAAACTTATATATTATTAGTAATCTTATTTATTTAGTCGCTTTATAATTTTTGTTTAATTATCATCTCGGGTATCAGAGACATGTTTCAATCCTGTGAAGGTCTTTATTTGTAACTTGCCATATGGGATTTATTCTAGAGATAAATACTCGAGTTTTTTTATTTTCTATTTGTAATCTTAAATATTATTGATGCTTTATCAAGTTTAAGTCACAAATAGATAATTAGATTTAAAGAACGTAGTTGCTATTCATTATTCAATTATCTTTTAATTATTTATTTTCATCTCTATTTCATAATTAATTCACCAACGAATAATCTTAAATTTCTTCTTGATTTAGAATTAGGATGAGATCCTTTATTATCTAATTGTCTTTTTAGAGAAACATGTACATGGCGTTATTTAATGTGTAGTTATCTTTTCTTTTGAAAAATATAATTACAAGTTATATACATATATGGGTTTTCAAAAGCCCACTCATTATTATCAAGGCCCATTATTCCTTTTAAAGCTCATTGAGCATAATGTATATACATATATTCAATTTTTATTTCTAAATTATTTATTTATACCTTTATTGATGCCCATTAATTAACATTTAGGCCCATTAACTATTTTAACTAATTATCACTTTTCTTTTATCAAAATTTTAATTTTTCATAATTTTTCTATGACCAATATTTATAATCATTTTTATTTATTCTATATTTAAATTTTCGGGGTGCTACAGTACTAGACGGAGGTTTGGGTTCAGAAACCCTCCTCACGCAAAGTGTGTGAGATCACACCTTTTGATATACCAATCAAAGGACTTAACCTATAACATATAGTTCAATAAATGCCGAACAAATGAAGGAAAGCAATCACACCAAGTGTAATATATATCTCAGACCTTTCGGATCCTTCTTCTTGGGTCTCGGATCTGCTTTCTTGGAGTGTCCGGCTCCGTTTTGTCTGAAATTTCGTTTCGGACATCTTTCGTGTTCGGATCGGCACGATCCGGAGTTGTTTCGGAGGCCCGGAGTGCGTCTGCGACATTTTCGTGCGTAATTTCCGATTTCCGGTACGGGTTCCGGCAAATCCTTCGGACTCTCATTGCGGGTGAACCGGGTTGTTCACCTGGGCAAGAGTGGTACCGTTACGATCGGTGCGTTCTGAGGATCGCAGAAATGTAATTTTTTATTTTTCGGTATTTTCCAGATTTTCTATAAATACCCCCCTATTTTCCTTTCCTTTTCCCCTTTTCTTCTTCTTCCTCTTTCTTCTTCCTCCCCCACCGTGAGCGCCCCCTTCCTCTCTCTTCGGCCGACGACGACTGCTGTGACGACCCAGATTCCGGATACCCTGTGCACCCGGTATAAATACCGAATACACGTGATACCACATGGGACCCGCGAGGCCTCCCAAGCGCGGGAAAGCGCCGAAGGGAAAAAGGAGTGTGTGGAATACATTGAAGCCAGCAGATATAACAGTAAGCAATTAAATTTCATTACATTGGATTGCTAAAGTAGTAGAAATAAAATTACATTTTCAATAATAATTCAAAATTTACAATTATACACCAGAGTCCAGCCCAAAGGAAAGACAACAAGTCTATTACAGTACAGTCCGACAGAAAAGAAACGTACACAGAAGTCGGGGGAAGCCCGACGCAGGTACAGCTGGCAGCTACAGCGAACGCGCTCCACCAAAGACAGCAGAGGCAGACGGCGAAACCCACCTGAAAAACAGGGGTGAGTCTCAACAGAAACTCAGTAGGGGTCACGCGGATCCCCACTGGAAAACGCACAGAGCAACGGAAGCAACTACGGAAACAGCAAGTGCAGCAAAGCAGGAAAGGCTACACAAAAAAGCTGTAAACAGACAGGGTATAGCAGGAGTAGGGAACATGCTAAGAGCAAGGGGAGCTCAACAACAAAGAAGAGCGAGGCCGTAAAGCACGGGACAACAGCCACCGAGGAGAACTCGGCACCCTAATCTACTCCAAGCGGGAACAGACGGTGACTGACCACAAACCTCGTCGTTAAAAGCCGTGCCTCAATTTATAATTTACCGAACTCACACACTTAATAAAAGATTGAAATTCAAGTAAAGTGGTGAAGACGGGTCGATCCACAGGGAAACAAAACTTTTAAAATGGGATGGATGAGAATTCTTCTGTTTGGAAAATCCAATTTGATATTAACTTAAACTAAGTATATGAACTTAAACTAAATTACAAATGGTGAGAAAATACAAGAAAAATTGAATAAAAACAATAGAGAGATTGGAAAAGGAATATCTTTGAAACCGGAGGGATTCAGGAAAAGTGGAAGAAAGTAAAGTTGTAGAGGACGACGAGAGGAAGAAGATTGATGAAGAACTCAGAGGCAGAAAATGAGAGGAAGAAGGTGAAAATCATGAAAAACCGAGATCTATATGGACGGATGAACAGTAAAATCAAGAAAAACTGAACTTTAGAAAATTAATTCTATCTTGAAAACGGTTGAGAATTAGAAGACGAGGTAGAAGAAGAAATTGAAGATGACTTGAGAATACACAACTTTGATGAACAACTCAGGAAGAAAATAAGATCAGAAGGGGGTGAAAACTTAGATAGAAGATCTGTGAAGATTAATGATAAACATAGATGATCACAAACTAAACCGTACAGAACAGACCTTTAGAAAATAATTAATAACTTTAAAACGGGGGTGATTTAGAGGAAGTGGAAGAAAGATGAAGTCTAGATCTAAGGGAGAGGAAGAACTTTTGTGAAGAAATTATAAAGAAAAGAGATCAAGAAGGACTTCAAAATGGAAGAACGGAGAAGGTTATCCCTGCGAATGAACAGTAACCGCTCAAAATAGAACTAAGAAAATCATGCCATATCTTGAGAACGAAGAGGAATCAGAAGAAATGGTAAAAATAAAAAATGTGGAGAACAGAAAGACGAACAACTTTGATGAAGACAGTAACTTCAAATGGAGTACACAACAACATGTAAATGGGCAAATAACAGTCTAAAATCTTAAACACACCAAGAACAGAACATAAAATCAAAGGAAAACCACAAAGATTACAATAAAATATCCCAAACCACACTTTACAAATCTCACGTAGCTCTCCCTAAGGCTAGAAAGAACTCTCTTAAAACATACAACAAATCGAACTCTCAAAATACAAAACAACCCGAACCCCCTAAGGCTTAACAATAGGGGCCCTATTTATAGGGACAAAACTAAACCCATTTCTCATGTGAACACCTTGACATTTTATTGTATTTATTGTTGAAAATCTAAACCTCTTTCCATTCACTTTGAAGAAATTTAGTGAAAAAGTTAGCTGGTCACTCTTTCTCTCTCTTCTCACGTTGGTCGTCTGCCGTGATTACTCTTCCAACGTCGGCAGCCACGGCTCTCTCGTGAGACAGTCGCATCTGCCGCCTGCGTTTGGAAGAGTAATCACGCAATTGTTCCTGACCTGCCAGCATCGGCTGTCTTCCGGCGGCATGCAACCAGCGTCGCCTACTGCCTTGGCCCACGTGAGAAGTCGTGACCCGCTTTATCTGCTGACCATGCACCGTGAACCCGCTAGCTTTGCCTCGTTCATTGACGTCGTGCACGTTCCGAAGCTAACGTGTTATCCACGAAACCTGCCCAGCCGCCCAAGTCTCCTCTCCCGTTGCGGCTTTGACCGCCTGCAGAACCGTGCATCGTGAAGCCCAAGGGAGAAGCCTGCACGTCCGCCATGTTGCTTGCATGCATACCCATTCGCCAAAGCGCCCACGTGATGGCCTCTCGTTGGTGCATTAGAAGCCATCCTGATGAAGGCCACGTGCATAGCTCTTGTACCCTCCTGCATGCAACGTAAATTATGTGATGAAGATTTTACATGATGCCTTGGCTGCATGCATGTATATGCTGAAACGTATAATGCCAACTTGAAGCCAACTGCATGCATTTATGTACTACAACTGTAATGTATATATAATGTATATATATATACATATATATATATACACATTATATATACATTACTATTTTATCTTTTTAGTTTTAGTTTTTTTTAGTTTTAAACAAACTCATGGGTCTTAGGCCCATTATTATTATTATTCTCTTTTTTTTCTTTTTTTCTTTAATGGACTTGGGCCCATTATTGCGCAAATTTATTTATTAAAATTACTTAATTCCATAAAACTAAATACTTTACTCTAGCTGATGATTAAGTGTGATAAATATATGATGATACATATTAAAGCTAAAAAAAAATGTGATATAACACCAGTTAATATGTACAAAATACGTACTCATCACACCTCCCAACTTACTCATTGCTAGGCCCTTAGCAATGCAAACAATTTATAATTTAGGACCAATCAAGAGTTTTTTAAAGTTCATACTTTCATATCCAACTTTTCCTTCACAGAAATAACTAAAGAGTAAGAATCAGAAATATTAACACATACTAGCCTTAGATTTGGAAATTTAGGTATATGATTAAGAATTCTAATCAAAATTCAGTAGCACTTATGCATGTGAAATGCTAAATCACAGTGTAGACACTTGCATCCCCCATTTGCTATTCCGACCAAGTACCTTTCAACCCTGCACTTCTTTAATCAGAGCATTAAGTATTCAGCTTTTGTCTGCCTTATTATTACGTCCCTTAGGGATCTTTATATTTTATTTTTACACACATGATGCTGCACTACCCTTCTCTCTTTAACACGAACTTAAAGTAGGCTCGTTTCGCAGATCAAGGTTCCCTTATCCTTTTGACGCGAACCTCAACACGTCTTAGGTGAAGTAGGCCCGGTTACTCAGATTCGGAGCATTTTTCATGGTGTTCTTTTCTCAATTTTTTTTTCAATTGTGCTTTTGCACAAATTTTGATTGATAACTTGACAGAAAGCTTATAAAAGATCTCTTTGTTAAGAAGTGCAAAATATCAGGTAACAGCCCCAAAATAGCAGAAGGCTTATCCTATCTATTTCATTAGCGTGCAACGTGATTTTCATTTTATTTTTCTAAAATGCACATGAATTTCAAAGAGATTTCTTAGATCATTTTACCATGGCTAGAGTAAATAAATTTTCCATCATCCTTCTCCCTAGTCGTTTCTATTCTAGAATCATTTTCCATTTAAGCATGAATCATGAAACGCAATATGGGGATTTACATGGCTAGATTCTCATGCAACAATGCAGGGTAGCAAGCAAGAACTCATTGTATTCTCATGAAAAAAAATTTTCTCATGAAAATTTTGAAAAAAAATTTTCTCCCCCCCCAAACTTAAATGGCATTGTCCCCAATGGCATATGCAATAGAAAGATCAGAGGACAAGTAAACAGAGAATATGGGTGGGATGGAAGGACACAACCTGGTGGGTGGGGTGACGAAGGCTCCATTTCTTTGTGGCCTGACAACTAAAACACAAACACACAAAACATCAAATCACAAAAAACTTGGGTTGCCTCTCAGAAGCGCTAAGTTTACCGTCTTCAGCCAGACGCATGAAGGTTGAAAGGAATTCATACCTGATCACTTAATGTGATGGATTCTTTAGGTGATAACAGCTCATTTTCCAAGTAGGGTTTTAACCTTTGACCGTTAACAGTAAAAATATGACCATTTTGTGGATTTAGAATTTGACAGCGCCATGGTCAAATACCTTAACAATAGTAAACGGTCCATCCCATCTGGATTTCAACTTACCAGGGAACAAGCGTAGCCGTGAGTTAAAAAGCCAAACTTTTTGATTTTCATGGAAAGTTTTCTATGAATATGTTGATCATGGAAAGCCTTGGTTTTAGCTTTATAAATCCGAGAATTTTCATATGCTTCGTTCGAAGTTCCTCCAGTTCATTGAGTTGTATGCTCTTTGGCGCTCAGCTTGATTGAGATCAAAATTCACTTGCTTAATGGCCCAATATGCTCTATGTTCCAGTTCGACGGGCAAGTGGCAGGCTTTTCCAAAAATGAGACGATAGGGAGACATACCGATAGGAGTTTTGAATGCAGTTCTATAGGCCCAAAGTGCATCATCTAGTCTCTCGGACCAGTCTTTCCGATCCGGCCTAACTGTCTTATGCAATATGTTCTTTATCTCCCTATTGGAAACCTCCACCTGCCACTGGTTTGGGGATGATAGGGGGTAGCAAGTTTATGAGTGATGCCATATTTCCGAAGCAAAGCTCGGAATTGAAGTTCGTGAAATGGAACCCCCATCACTAATCATAGCCCGAGGACACCCAAATCTAGAGAAGATGTTCTTTTTCACAAATTTCATCACCACCTTATGATCATTGGTCCTTGTGGCGATAGCTTCAATCCATTTTGAAACATAGTCGACCGCCACCAAGATGTATTCATATCCAAAAGATGGTGGAAACGGTCCCATGAAATCAATATCCCAAACATCAAAAATTTCCACTACCAGAATGGGATTAAGCGGCATCATATCTCTCTTAGAAAGGTTGCCCACAGCTTGACACCTCAAACATGTTTTTAAAATTCATAAGCATCCTTAAATAAAGTGGGCCAATAGAATCCACTTTGTAAAACCTTAGCCGCAGTCTTCTTTCCTGAGAAGTGTCCCCCACAAGCTAGATTGTGACAAAAATTCAATACTGATTGTTGTTCCTCTTCGGGGACACATCTCCTTATGATCTGATCAGGACCCATGTGAAACAGTTCCGGGTCCTCCCAAAAATAGTGTTTGACCTGTGAAAAGAACCGATCCTTTTCCTGCTTAGTCCACCCACCCGGGATTTGTTTTACTGCCAAGAAGTTGACAATGTGAGCGTACCAGGGGGTGGAAATGTGAGAGATAGATAACAAATGTTCATCCGGAAAGGAATCAGACATGGGAGCACTCTCAGGTATCACTATCCTAGACAAATGATCAGCCACAACATTCTCTAACCCCTTCTTGTCTTTGATTTCTAAATCAAATTCTTGAAGTAATAGAATCCACCGGATCAAACGGGGTTTAGCATCTTCTTGGTGAGCAGATATTTTAAAGCAGCGTGATCAGAATAGACAATAACTTTGGCCCCCAACAGATATGAGCGAAATTTCTCCAGGGCAAAAACAACGGCCAGAAGTTCTTTCTCTGTGGTGGTATAATTCAATTGAGCATCGCGAGAGTGCGACTCGCATAATAGATCACCACAGGTTTCTTATCGATCCTTTGCCCCAAGACAGCTCCAATAGCATAGTCCGAGGCATCGCACATGATTTCGAACGGCAGTGACCAATCTGGTGTTTGAAGAATTGGAGCTTGGGTCAGGGCTGTCTTCAGAGAATGGAAAGCTTCAAGGCAAGACTCATAGAGCTGGAATGGTGTGTCCTTGGCTAGGAGCTTAGTGAGCGGACGAGTGATGGTAGAGAAGTTTTGAATGAACCTTCTATAAAAACTCGCATGGCCAAGAAAAGAGCGGATTTGTTTGACGGACGAAGGGGGAGGAAGATTGGAAATCAGATCGACCTTAGCCTGGTCTACTTCCATCCCCTTTCAGAAATAACATGGCCTAACACAATGCCCTCTCGTACCATAAAATGGCTTTTCTCCCAACTTAACACCAGGTTGGATTCAATGCATCGTGCCAGCACCTTCTTAAAATTCTCCAAGCAACAATCAAATGAGTCACCAAAAACTGAGAAGTCATCCATGAAAATCTCCAAAAATTCTCCCACAATCTCAGAAAAGATTGCCATCATACACCGCTGAAAGGTGGCAGGGGCATTGCAAAGCCCAAACGGCATTCTCCGGAAAGCAAACGTGCCATAAGGACACGTGAACGTAGTTTTCTCTTGATCCTCCGGGTAAACAGCAACTTGATTATACCCGGAGTATCCATCCAAAAAGCAAAAGTATTTTTGCCCAGCCAACTTCTCCAAAATTTGATCAAGAAACGGGAGAGGGAAATGATCCTTCTTCGTCATTGAATTTAATTTTCTGTAATCAATACAGACTCTCCACCCCGTTTGTATTCTCATTGGCACTTCTTCTCCCTTCTCATTTTGAATCACGGTCAGCCCGATTTCTTTGGAACAACTTGTGTGGGGCTGACCCACTTACTATCAGAGATGGGATATATAATCCTGGCATCCAACCACTTCACCACCTCTTGCTTGACTACCTCTTTCATGTTCGGGTTCAGCCGGCGTTGCATCTCCCTGCTCGGCTTGGCATTGTCCTCTAAGTAAATGTGATGCATACAAACATCCGGACTGATGCCCTTGAGATCTGTCACCGACCATCCCATTGCCCCCCTATGCTCCTTAAGGACATCTAAGAGCTGAGATTCCTGAGCAGAAGTGAGATGAGAAGCAATAATCACGGGCAGAGTTTGGTCAGGACCCAGATAAGCATATTTGAGAGAATCGACAGAGGTTTCAGTTCAAGAGTAGGCGGATGATCCAGAGATGGAAGTGCAGGTTTGGATTGTAATGGAGGGAGTGATTCTACCCTAGACCAGGGTGAGAAAGAGAGAGAAGAATCCTGAAGCATGCTACCCTCTTCTAAGGTATCCTCGATGTCATTCGGACCTTCATCCAGCACCTCCTCACAGATATCAATGATATTACATTCTTCTTCGTGGTCCGGGTATTGAGAAGCCTTAAACACATTTAATGCAACCTTCTCACCTCCAAACGATATATCCATCATTCCCGTGGCACAATTTATATTGGCCTTAGCCGTAGCTAAAAATGGACGACCCAAAATGATGGGTGTGTGCTTTAAGTCCTGGGTCGAGGCCATATCCAAAATGAGAAAATCCACCGGAAAATAACATTCATGCACCTTGACAATAACATCCTCCAACAGACCCCTTGGAGTTTTCACCGACCGATCCGCCAATTGAAGGATGATTGAAGTGGGTTTTAACTCTCCCAGATCAAATTTCTCATAGATAAAGGTGGGTAAAAGATTTACGCTAGCACCTAAGTCTAGCAATGCTCTATCAAAAGTAACTCCACCTATAGCACATGAGATTAATGGGGCTCCGGGGTCCTTCAATTTCTTTGGTAAATGATTTGTCAAAACTGCACTCACATCCTCAGACAAGCGGATCTTTTGAGTCATCGCCTTCGACTCCCTCTTCGGAGTACAAAGCTCTTTTAAAAACTTCGCATATGCCGGCACATGCTTGATTGCATCTAAGAGTGGAATATTTATATTCACCTGTTTAAATAATTCCACTAATTCTTCCTGTTGCACCGGTAATTTCTTGTGAGACTTCGACTTCAGAGCATCGGGAAAAGAGATTTTTGGCACATATTCTTGGGGTCCTCCTTCAACCTTTGCCTTTCCTTTATCCAGCTTCTTCTCTCCACCATCCGGCTTCTTCAGTTCTTTACCAATTACGGGCTCCTCTTCCTCATCACACTCCTCTTTGGTTTCTTGGCCTGAACTATTGTCAATTCCCCTGGCCTTGTAAGGATCTTCTAAAACCTTCCCGCTCCTAAGAGAAGAGATTGCTTTAGCATTCTCAAATTGGGGACCTGTAGGATGGGGCGGATGAGGTTGGTTGGTGTGAGGAAGAATAGGAACTCTTTGGGGGAAGTCCGGAGGTTGGTTCCTTGGGCTAGCCATAGGCTGGCTAGGAAGTTGACCCACCTCTCTCCTCACATTACTTGCTGCCAATTGCCCTATCTGACCTTCCAACTTCGCAATAGAGTGTTGCTGAGAAAGAATGAGCTGTTGGAGTTGGTCAAACTTCTCATCAAAATTGGGCTGTGGATGTTGAGGAGGAGGATGTTGGAAAGGAACTTGAGCTTGAAAACGGTTTGGAGGATATTGATGATACTGACCCTGAAAATGTTGAGTAGAAGGTTGATGATACGGGGCCTGATAATGCTGAAAATGAGGTTGAGAATATTGTTGGAACGGTGCATTGGATTGAGAGAAATTATGCTGAGACTGAGCTTGTTGAAAAGGAGATTGGTGTTGTTGGTGAGGTTGAAATGGTTGTTTCTGAAAAGAGGGATTCGATTGGGTAGATGGACCTTGTTGAGATTTCTAAGAAAAATTCGGGTGATTTCTCCAGCCTGGATTGTAGGTGTTGGAGTAAGGATCATAAGGAGGCTTAGAGACACCCTGAGCAGCGAAGATTTGTTCCTGGATGAATGGGGGAAGCTGAGCTGCAGTGGGGCAATCGGTGACCACATGGTCAGGGCTAGAACAAAGAGCACAAATTTCGCCATGACTGGGAGCTGAGAATGGTTGAGGTTGAGAGGCTGAAGAAGAAGAAGGTTCATGCCTAGATAATAACTGATCGAGCTTTTGAGCTACGAGATCAACTTCTCTATCTTTTGTGCCAACAAATCCATTTTATTCAACTTTTGTGTCAAGGCATTTATGTCCATCCTATTCTCAGACTCAACTTGGCTTTTCACTTCATAAAACCCGCCCTTCTTAGCCGGCCCAATTACTCTTTCATAAGAAGAGAGCGAGGCATGACTAATGGAATTTTCACTGAGCATCTCAAATAAATCATATACCTCATCTTCACTTTTACTCATAAAAGCTCCCCCACATGAGGTATCCACCATTTGCCTGTAACGATCAGTCAATCCCTCATAGAATGCTTGAACTATTTGCCATCTCGACAAACCATGATGAGGGCATTTCCGTATCAAATCATTCAACCTATCCTACGCCTCATGGATTTGTTCTCCAGGGTTTTGGGAAAATCCAGTTATAGCTCTCCTCATGGTATTGGTTCACCCTATGGGATAGAATTTCTTTAGGAATTCCTTTTGTATTTCTGCCCATGATTTGATGGGTTTACTCAAGGCTCCTAACCAATACTTGACTTTATCTTTAAGAGAGAATGGGAAAAGGGTTAGCCTGAGAGCATCATCTGAAAAATTAGGGATTTTCACAGTTGAACATATCTGGAGGAACTCATCCAGATGCCTATAAGGATCCTCATTGGTATTGACATAGAAAGATGGCAACATTTGGATTGTGCTGGACTTGATTTCATATTGAGCTGCTTGATTTTGTGGTGCTTGGGTATAAAATGAAGGTTCATATTGATTGGGAAGAAAATATTCCTTCATTTTCTTGGGAACAAGAAGTTGCTGATTCTGATTTTGGTCTGCCATGAAGTTAGGTTGATGGCGAGTTCTAGAATGCACTAACCTCTCAATCTCTCTTATAGGTCCTAGTAATGATGGTTGTAGAGATCTTCTTCCGTGCATAAACTAGGCCAAAATGAGAGAGAAAATTGTTTTATGATGAATTTTTTTTTGTGTTTTATATTGACATACTATGACGAAGAAAGAGAAGAAAATGCTTTTAGTTTTGTTTTGTTTTTAGACAAACACAAACAATTTCACAAAAAATTATCCTAATGACCTAGATGTGTCCTAAACCTACAAGTGAGATTTCACAAAATAATTAAAGTGAAACTGAAATTCACCCTCAATATGTCCACCAGCCAGGTAAGGGGTGGGGAAGTGGGAGGTACTCCCTACTTTCGTAGGGACCTAATTATGCCAAACCACTAACCCGCTTAAGGCGTTTGCCGTCCGACCGTCTTGTCTTAGGCACTGGTTTTCATAAGAGGGTAAACTCAGATAACACAAGAATCACAGTGTGATCCTAGGGCCAACGTCTACTGAATTTTTATTAATGGCTTAGGTGATGCACAGATGAAGAAGTTTGTGATTTTTGGGCTAAGGGAGGGTGATGAAATCCCCACCTTATCTTGTTTAGGGGTAATGCCCTTAGAGTGAGTTGAGATGAAATGCACAATCAATGTTCAAACAAGGGGTTAATATATAAATGCATGAACAATTATTTTCTAAACACAATATGGAATGAAATTAATGCAACTTAGATGATCCATGACCTACAACATGATGTGTATGATTTCTAATCTTGGAATGAGATTTTTTTATTTTGGTGCAAGTATTGGTTCTTTTTTTTTAGTTAATGATCTATCTACCAGCACAATCTTTTCTTTTGTTTTGATATTTAATATTTTTTTGTTGAATTTTTCAATAAGAGATGAATACAAGAAGGTATAAATGATAAAGTAACAATGGCATGCAAATTTATCACAAAATGAAGCATAAAATGGTATTTTTGTGTTTTATGAATTTTTTTGATTTTTATGTATTTTTCATGAATTTTTCTGATTTTTTTAAAGATTTTTCAGCAATTAGAAAAATAGAACCTGTACCTACGTTTACTGATCTTTAGCGACGTTTGATTTTTTGCTAGATTTTTTAGAATTGCAGAATACCTACGTTTGCAGGCTTTCAGTAACACTTCCAGGTTTTCTGCGACAGATAATTTCCAATGAATTTCAGGTCCGAATTTCTAATGTCTTTTGCTTTTTTTGTTGTTGATTTCTCTTTCCTGCAAAATAAAAAGAATCAAATTAATATACAAATATACAAATCAAACAAAAGAGTATCCAACCATTAAAAAGTATTTGATCCCCGGCAACGGCGCCAAAAATTAACTCGCTGAAACGCACGTCGTTAATACGCCCGCTTATCAAATTTATAATATACCGAACTCGCGCACTTAAAAAGATTGAAATTCAAGTAAAGTGGTGAAGACGGGTCGATCCACAGGGAAACAAAACTTTTAAAATGGGATGGATGAGAGTTATTATGTTTGAAAAACCCAATTTGACATGAACTTAAACTAAGTACATTAATTTAAACTAAGTTACAAATGATGAAGAAATACAGGAAAAATTGACTGAAAATAATAGTGAGTTTGGAAAAAGAATATCTTTTAAACTAGAGGGATTCAGGAAAAGTGGAAAAAAGTAAAGTTGTAGAGGACAAAGAGAGGAAGAAGATTGATTAAGAACTCAGAAACACAAAATGAAAGGAAAGGGGTGAAAATCATGAAAAACCGAGATTTCTATGAGTGGATGAATAGTGAAAATCAAGAAAAACTGAACTTTAGAAAATTAATTCTATCTTGAAAACGGTTGAGAATTAGAAGACGAGGTAGAAGAAGAAATTGAAGATGACTTGAGAACACACAACTTTGATGAACAACTCAGGAAGAAAATAAGATCAGAAGGGGGTGAAAACTTAGATAGAAGATCTGTGAAGATTAATGATAAACATAGATGATCACAAACTAAATCGTACAGAACAGACCTTTAGAAAATAATTAATAACTTTAAAACGGGGGTGATTTAGAGGAAGTGGAAGAAAGATGAAGTCTAGATCTAAGGGAGAGGAAGAACTTTTGTGAAGAAATCAGAAAGAAAAGAGATCAAGAAGGGCTTCAAAATGGAAGAACGGTGAAGGCTATCCCTGCGAATGAACAGTAACACCCAAAACAGAACTAAGAAGATCATGCCATATCTTGAGAACGAAGAGGAATCAGAAGAAATGGTAAACATAAAAAATGTGGAGAACAGAAAGACGAACAACTTTGATGAAGACAGTAACTTCAAATGGAGTACACAACAACATGTAAATGGGCAAATAACAGTCTAAAATCTTAAACACACCAAGAACAGAACATAAATCAAAGAAAACCACAAAGATTACAATAAAATATCCCAAACCACACTTTACAAATCTCACGTAGCTCTCCCTAAGGCTAGAAAGAACTCTCTTAAAACATACAACAAATCGAACTCTCAAAATACAAAACAACCCGAACCCCCTAAGACTTAACAATAGGGGCCCTATTTATAGGGACAAAACTAAACCCATTTCTCATGTGAACACCTTGACATTTTATTGTATTTATTGTTGAAAATCTAAACCTCTTTCCATTCACTTTGAAGAAATTTAGTGAAAAAGTTAGCTGGTCACTCTTTCTCTCTCTTCTCACGTTGGTCGTCTGCCGTGATTACTCTTCCAACGTCGGCAGCCACGGCTCTCTCGTGAGACAGTCGCATCTGCCGCCTGCGTTTGGAAGAGTAATCACGCAATTGTTCCTGACCTGCCAGCATCGGCTGTCTTCCGGCGGCATGCAACCAGCGTCGCCTACTGCCTTGGCCCACGTGAGAAGTCGTGACCCGCTTTATCTGCTGACCATGCACCGTGAACCCGCTAGCTTTGCCTCGTTCATTGACGTCGTGCACGTTCCGAAGCTAACGTGTTATCCACGAAACCTGCCCAGCCGCCCAAGTCTCCTCTCCCGTTGCGGCTTTGACCGCCTGCAGAACCGTGCATCGTGAAGCCCAAGGGAGAAGCCTGCACGTCCGCCATGTTGCTTGCATGCATACCCATTCGCCAAAGCGCCCACGTGATGGCCTCTCGTTGGTGCATTAGAAGCCATCCTGATGAAGGCCACGTGCATAGCTCTTGTACCCTCCTGCATGCAACGTAAATTATGTGATGAAGATTTTACATGATGCCTTGGCTGCATGCATGTATATGCTGAAACGTATAATGCCAACTTGAAGCCAACTGCATGCATTTATGTACTACAACTGTAATGTATATATATATATATATACATATATATATATACACATTATATATACATTACTATTTTATCTTTTTAGTTTTAGTTTTTTTTAGTTTTAAACAAACTCATGGGTCTTAGGCCCATTATTATTATTATTCTCTTTTTTTTCTTTTTTTCTTTAATGGACTTGGGCCCATTATTGCGCAAATTTATTTATTAAAATTACTTAATTCCATAAAACTAAATACTTTACTCTAGCTGATGATTAAGTGTGATAAATATATGATGATACATATTAAAGCTAAAAAAAATGTGATATAACACCAGTTAATATGTACAAAATACGTACTCATCACACCTCCCAACTTACTCATTGCTAGGCCCTTAGCAATGCAAACAATTTATAATTTAGGACCAATCAAGAGTTTTTTAAAGTTCATACTTTCATATCCAACTTTTCCTTCACAGAAATAACTTAAAGAGTAAGAATCAGAAAATATTAACACATACTAGCCTTAAATTTGAAATTCAGACGCATGATTAAGAAATCGAATCAAAATTCAGTAGCACCATGCATGTGAAATGCTAAATTCACAGTGTAGACAATTGCATCCCCCATTTGCTATTCCGACCAAGTACCTTTCAACCCTGCACTTCTTTAATCAGAGCATTAAGCATACAGCTTTTTGTCTGCCTTATTATGTCGTCCCTTAGGGATCTTTATATTTATTTTCTACACACATGATGCTGCACTACCCTTCACTGTTTTACACGAACCTTAAAGTAGGCTCAGTTTCGCAGATCAAGGTTCCCTTATCCTTTTGACGCGAACCTCAACACGTCTTAGGTGAAGTAGGCCCGGTTACTCAGATTCGGAGCATTTTTCATGGTGTTCTTTTCTCATTTTTTTTTTTCAATTGTGCTTTTGCACTAATTTTGATTGATAACTTGGCAGAAAGCTTTATCAAAGATCTCTTTGTTAAGAAGTGCAGAATATCAGGTAACAGACCCAAAATAGCAGAAGGCTTGTCCTATCTGGTTCATTAGCGTGCAACGTGATATTTTTATCTTTTCTAAAGTGCACATAAATTTAAAGAGATTTCTTAGATCATTTTTCCATGGCTAGAGTAAATAAATTTTCCATTATCCTTCTCCCTAATCATTTCTATTCTAGAATCATTTTCAATTTAGCATGAATCATGAAACTCAAAATGGGAATGTTTTTTTTATGGCAAATTCTTTGTTAAATGCAGGGTATCATCCAAGAATTCATTGTATTCTCATGAAACTCAAAAATGAAAATTTGAAAAATTTTCTCCCCCCCCCAACTTAAATGGCATTGTCCCCAATGGCATATGCAATAGAAAAGCAGAGGACAAGTAAGCATTAAATATGGTTGGGGTGGAAGGACACAACCTGGTGGGCGGTGTGATGAAAGTTCCAATGCTTTGTGGCCTGGCAACTGAAACGCAAACACACAAAATATCAAATCACAAAAACCGTGGGTTGCCTCCCAGAAGCGCTAAGTTTACCGTCTTCATCCAGACGCATGAAAGTTCGAACGGAATTCATACCTGATCACTTAAGCTGATGGATTCTTTAGGTGATAACAGCTCATTTTCCAAGTAGGGTTTTAACCTTTGACCGTTAACAGTAAAAATATGACCATTTTGTGGATTTAGAATTTGACGGCGCCATGGTCAAATACCTTAACAACAGTAAACGGTCCATCCCATCTGGATTTCAACTTACCAGGGAACAAACGTAGCCGTGAGTTAAAAAGCCAAACTTTTTGATTTTCATGGAAAGTTTTCTATGAATATGTTGATCATGGAAAGCCTTGGTTTTAGCTTTATAAATCCGAGAATTTTCATATGCTTCGTTCGAAGTTCCTCCAGTTCATTGAGTTGTAATGCTCTTTGGGCTCCAGCTTGATTGAGATCAAAATTCACTTGCTTAATGGCCCAATATGCTCTATGTTCCAGTTCGACGGGCAAGTGGCAGGCTTTTCCAAAAATGAGACGATAGGGAGACATACCGATAGGAGTTTTGAATGCAGTTCTATAGGCCCAAAGTGCATCATCTAGTCTCTCGGACCAGTCTTTCCGATCCGGCCTAACTGTCTTATGCAATATGTTCTTTATCTCCCTATTGGAAACCTCCACCTGCCCACTGGTTTGGGGATGATAGGGGGTAGCAAGTTTATGAGTGATGCCATATTTCCGAAGCAAAGCTCGGAATTGAAGTTCGTGAAATGAGACCCCCCATCACTAATCATAGCCCGAGGACACCCAAATCTAGAGAAGATGTTCTTTTTCACAAATTTCATCACCACCTTATGATCATTGGTCCTTGTGGCTATAGCTTCAATCCATTTTGAAACATAGTCAACCGCCACCAAGATGTATTCATATCCAAAGGATGGTGGAAACGGTCCCATGAAATCAATTCCCCAAACATCAAAAATTTCCACTACCAGAATGGGATTAAGCGGCATCATATCTCTCTTAGAAAGGTTGCCCACAGCTTGACACCTCAAACATGTTTTTGAAAATTCATAAGCATCCTTAAATAAAGTGGGCCAATAAAATCCACTTTGTAAAACCTTAGCCGCAGTCTTCTTTCCCGAGAAGTGTCCCCCACAAGCTAGATTGTGACAAAAATTTAATACTGACTGTTGTTCCTCTTCGGGGACACATCTCCTTATGATCTGATCAGGACCCATGTGGAACAGTTCCGGGTCCTCCCAAAAATAGTGTTTGACCTGTGAAAAGAACCGATCCTTTTCCTGCTTAGTCCACCCACCCGGGATTTGTTTTACTGCCAAGAAGTTGACAATGTGAGCGTACCAGGGGGTGGAAATGTGAGAGATAGATAACAAATGTTCATCCGGAAAGGAATCAGACATGGGAGCACTCTCAGGTATCACTATCCTAGACAAATGATCAGCCACAACATTCTCTAACCCCTTCTTATCTTTAATTTCCAAATCAAATTCTTGAAGTAATAGAATCCACCGGATCAAACGGGGTTTAGCATCCTTCTTGGTGAGTAAATATTTCAGAGCAGCGTGATCAGAATAGACAATAACTTTGGCCCCCAAAAGATATGAGCGAAATTTCTCCAGGGCAAAAACAACGGCCAGAAGTTCTTTCTCGGTGGTGGTATAATTCAATTGAGCATCGCGAGAGTGCGACTCGCATAATAGATCACCACAGGTTTCTTATCGATCCTTTGCCCCAAGACAGCTCCAATAGCATAGTCCGAGGCATCGCACATGATTTCGAACGGCAGTGACCAATCTGGTGTTTGAAGAATTGGAGCTTGGGTCAGGGCTGCCTTAGAGAATGGAAAGCTTCAAGGCAAGACTCATCGAGCTGGAATGGAGTGTCCTTGGCTAGAGCTTAGTGAGCGGACGAGTGATGGTAGAGAAGTTTTGAATGAACCTTCTATAAAAACCCGCATGGCCAAGAAAAGAGCGGATTTGTTTGACGGACGAAGGGGGAGGAAGATTGGAAATCAGATCGACCTTAGCCTTGTCTACCTTCCATCCCCTTTCAGAAATAACATGGCCTAACACAATGCCCTCTCGTACCATAAAATGGCTCTTCTCCCAACTTAACACCAGGTTGGATTCAATGCATCGTGCCAGCACCTTCTTCAAATTCTCCAAGCAACAATCAAACGAGTCACCGAAAACTGAGAAGTCATCCATGAAAATCTCCAAAAATTCTCCCACCATCTCAGAAAAGATTGCCATCATACACCGCTGAAAGGTGGCAGGGGCATTACAAAGCCCAAACGGCATTCTCCGAAAGCAAACGTGCCATAAGGACACGTGAATGTAGTTTTTTCTTGATCTTTCGGGTAGACCGCAACTTGATTGTACCCGGAGTATCCATCCAGAAAGCAAAAATATCTTTGCCCAGCCAACTTCTCCAAAATCTGATCTATAAACGGGAGAGGGAAATGATCTTTCTTTGTCATTGAATTTAATTTTCTGTAATCAATACAGACTCTCCACCCCGTTTGTATTCTCATTGGCACTTCTTCTCCCTTCTCATTTTGAATCACGGTCAGCCCAGATTTCTTTGGAACAACTTGTGTGGGGCTGACCCATTTGCTATCAGAGATGGGATATATAATCCCGGCATCCAACCACTTCACTACCTCTTGCTTGACTACCTCTTTCATGTTCGGTTCAGCCGGCGTTGCATCTCCCTGCTCGGCTTGGCATTGTCCTCTAAGTAAATGTGATGCATACAAACATCCGGACTGATACCCTTGAGATCTGTCACCGACCATCCTATTGCCCCCCTATGCTCCTTAAGGACATCTAAGAGCTGAGATTCCTGAGCAGAAGTAAGATTAGAAGCAATAATCACGGGCAGAGTTTGGTCAGGACCCAGATAAGCATACTTGAGAGAATCCGGCAGAGGTTTCAGTTCAAGAGTAGGCGGATGATCCAGAGATGGAAGTGCAGGTTTGGATTGTAATGGAGGGAGTGATTCTACCCTAGACCAGGGTGAGAAAGAGAGAGAAGAATCCTGAAGCATGCTACCCTCTTCTAGGGTGTCCTCGATGTCATCCGGACTTTCATCCATCACCTCCTCAAAGATATCAATGATATTACATTCTTCTTCGTGATCCGGGTATTGAGAAGCCTTAAACACATTCAACGCAACCTTCTCGCCTCCAAACGATATATCCATCATTCCCGTGGCACAATTGATATTGGCCTTAGCCGTAGCTAAAAATGGACGCCCCAAAATGATGGGTGTGTGCTTTAGATCCTGGGTCGAGGCCATATCCAAAATGAGAAAATCCACCGGAAATAACACTCATGCACCTTGACAATAACATCCTCCAACAGACCCCTTGGAGTTTTCACCGACCGATCCGCCAATTGAAGGATGATTGAAGTGGGTTTTAACTCTCCCAGATCAAATTTCTCATAGATAAAGGTGGGTAAAAGATTTACGCTAGCACCTAAGTCTAGCAATGCTCTATCAAAAGTAACTCCACCTATAGCACATGAGATTAACGGGGCTCCGGGTCCTTCAATTTCTTTGGTAAATGATTTGTCAGAACAGCACTCACATCCTCGGACAAGCGGATCTTTTGAGTTACCGCCTTCGACTCCCTCTTCGGAGTACAAAGCTCTTTTAGAAACTTCGCATATGTCGGCACATGCTTGATTGCGTCCAAGAGTGGAATATTTATATTAACCTGTTTAAACAATTCCACTAATTCTTCTTGATGCACCGGTACTTTCTTGTGAGACTTCGACTTTAGAGCATCGGGAAAAGGGATTTTTGGCATATATTCTTGGGGTCCTCCTTCAACTTTTTCCTTTCCTTTATCCAACTTCTTCTCTCCACCTTCCGGCTTCTTTAGTTCTTTACCAATTACGGGCTCCTCTTCCTCATCACCCTCCTCTTTGGTTTCTTGGCCCGAACTATTGTCAATTCCCCCGGCCTTGTAAGGATCATCTAAAACCTTCCCGCTCCTAAGAGAAGAGATTGCCTTAGCATTCTCAAATTGGGGACCTGTAGGATGGGGCGGTTGAGATTGGTTCGGGTGAGGTAGAATAGGAACTCTTTGGGGGAAGCCTGGAGGTTGGTTCCTTGGGTTAGCCATAGGTTGGCTAGGAAGTTGACCCACCTCTCTCCTCACATTACTGGCTGCCAATTGGCCTATCTGACCTTCCAACTTTGCAATAGACTGTTGCTGATTAAGGAGCTGTTGGAGTTGGTCAAATTTTTCATCAAAATTTGGCTGAGGATGTGGAGGAGGAGCTTGAAAACGGTTGGGATTGTATTGATGGTACTGGCCCTGGAAATGTTGAGTAGAAGGTTGATGATACGGGGCCGGAGAATGCTGAAAAGGAGGTTGAGAATATTGTTGGAACGATGCATTGGATTGAGAGAAATGATGCTGAGACGGAGCTTGTTGAAACGGAGGTTGGTGTTGTTGGTGAGGTTGAAATGGTTGTTTTTGAAAAGAGGGATTCGATTGGGTGGATGGACCTTGTTGAGATTTCCAAGAAAAATTCGGGTGATTTCTCAGCCTGGATTGTAGGTGTTGGAGTAAGGATCATATGGAGGCTTAGAGACACCCTGAGCAGCGAATATTTGTTCCTGGATGAATGGGGGAAGCTGAGCTGCAGTGGGGCAATCGGTGACACCATGGTCAGGGCTAGAACAAATAGCACAAATTTCGCCATGATGGGGAGCTGAAAATGGTTGAGGTTGAGAGGCTGAAGAAGAAGAGGGTTCATGCCTAGATAACAACTGATCGAGCTTTTGAGCTACCAGATCAACCTTCTCTATCTTCTGTGCCAACAAATCCATTTTGTTCAACTTCTGAGTCAAGGCATTTATGTCCATCCTATTCTCCGATTCAACTTGGCTCTTGATTTCATAAAGTCCGCCCTTTTTAGCCGGCCCAATCACTCTTTCATAAGACGAGAGCGAGGCATGACTAATGGAATTTTCACTGAGCATCTCGAATAAATCATATGCCTCATCTTCGCTCTTACTCATAAAAGCTCCCCCACATGAAGCATCCACCATTTGCCGGTAATTGTCAGTCAATCCCTCATAGAATGCCTGAACAATTTGCCATCGTGATAATCCGTGGTGAGGGCATTTCCTTAATAAATCCTTCAACCTATCCCATGCCTCGTGGATTTGTTCCCCAGGGTTTTGCGTGAATCAGTGATAGCTCTCCTCATGGTATTGGTTCATCCTATAGGGTAAAATTTCTTCAAGAATTCCTTTTGCATTTCCGCCCAAGTATCAATTGATCTACCCAAGGCTCCCAACCAATATTTGGCCTTGTCTTTGAGAGAGAAGGGGAAGAGAGTCAGCCTGAGAGCATCATCAGAGAAGTTGGAAATTTTAACAGTGGAGCAAATCTGGAGGAACTCATCCAGATGTCTGTAGGGATCCTCATTTGTATTGCCACAAAAGGATGGCAACATCTGGATGGTGGAGGATTTAATTTCATAGTGGGCTGCTTGATTTTGAGGTGTTTGAGTAAAAAATGAAGGTTGATATTGATTCGGTAAGAAATATTCCTTCATTTGCTTGGGAGCACTTGTTGATTTGATTTTGATTTTGATTTTGGTCTGCCATGAGGTTAGGTTTATGGTGATTTCTCGAATGCACTAACCTCTCAATCTCGTCTATTGGTCCTAACAAAGGTGGGTGAAGGGATCTCCTACCTTGCATAAACTAGGACAGATGAGAGCAAATCTTTTTATGATGATTTATTTATTTATTTTTATTTTGATTTTAACACAACCAAGACGAAGAGAGAGAAGAGAAGAGAGAAGAGAAGAGAAGAGGATGATTCTTTTGTTTTTATTTTTCTTATTTTTAGTTTATTTTTTTATGCAAGCACAAACAAGTTTTCACACAAATGATCTAATGACCTAAATGTGGCCTACATCTACAAATGGGGTTTCACAAAATGATTAAAGTGAACTTAAGTTTACCCTCAGTATGTCCACCGACCAGGTAAGGGGTGGGGAAGTGGGAGGTTCCCCCTACTTGCGTAGGGACCTTATTATACAAAACCACTAGCTCGCTTAATGCGTTTGCCGTCCGACCGTCTTGCCTTAGACACCGGTTTTCATATGAGGGAAAAACTCAAATAACACAAGAATCACAGTGTGATCCTAGGGTCAACGTCTACTGAATTTTTATTAATGGCTTAGGTGATGCACAGATGAAGGTTTGTGATTTTTGGGCTAAGGGAGGGTGATGAAATCCCCACCTTATCTTGTTTAGGGGTAATGCCCTTAGAGTGATTTGAGATGAAATGCACAATCAATGTTCAAACAAGGGGTTAATATGCAAATGCATGAACAATTATTTTCTAAACACAATATGGAATGAAATTAATGCAACTTAGATGATGCATGACCTAGACATGATGTGTATGATTTCTAATCTTGGAATGAGATTTTTTTTATTTTGGTGCAAGTATGGTTCTTTTTTTTTAGTTAATGATCCTATCTAACCAGCACAATCTTTTCTTTGGTTTTGATATTTGATTTTTTTTGTTGAATTTTTCACTAAGAGATGAATAGATGAAGGTATAAATGATAAACTAACAATGATATGCAAATTTATCACAAAATGAAGCCTAAAATGGTATTTTTGTGTTTTCTGAATTTTTCTAATTTTTATGTATTTTTCATGAATTTTTCTGATTTTTTAAAGATTTTTCAACAATTAGAAAAACAGAACATGTACCTACGCTTACTGACCTTTAGCGACGGCTGATTTTTGCTAGATTTTTCAGAATTCCAGAATACCTACGTCTGCAGGCTTTCAGCGACGCTTCCAGGCTTTCTGCGACGTATAATTTCCCATGAATTTCAGGTCCGAATTTCCAATGTCTTTGCTTTTCGTTTTTGTTTTCTCTTTCCTGCAAAATAAAAAGAAGCAAATTAATATACAGATATACAAATCAAACAAAAGAGTATCCAACCATTAAAAAATATTTGTTCCCCGGCAACGGCGCCAAAAATTGACTGACCACAAATCTCGTCGTTAAAAGCCGTGCCTCAATTTATAATTTACCGAACTCACACACTTAAAAAGATTGAAATTCAAGTAAAGTGGTGAAGACGGGTCGATCCACAGGGAAACAAAACTTTTAAAATGGGATGGATGAGAATTCTTCTGTTTGAAAATCCAATTTGATATTAACTTAAACTAAGTATATGAACTTAAACTAAATTACAAATGGTGAGAAAATACAAGAAAAATTGAACTAAAACAATAGAGAGATTGGAAAAGGAATATCTTTGAAACCGGAGGGATTCAGGAAAAGTGGAAGAAAGTAAAGTTGTAGAGGACGACGAGAGGAAGAAGATTGATGAAGACTCAGAGGCAGAAATGAGAGGAAGAAGGTGAAAATCATGAAAAACCGAGATCTATATGGACGGATGAACAGTAAAATCTAGAAAAATTGACCTTTAGAAAATTAATTCTATCTTGAAAACGGTTGAGAATTATAAGACGAGGTAGAAGAAGAAGTTGAAGATGACTTGAGAACACACAACTTTGATGAACAACTCAGGAAGAAAATAAGATCAGAAGGGGGTGAAAACTTAGATAGAAGATCTGTGAGATTAATGATAAACATAGATGATCACAAACTAAATCGTACAGAACAGACCTTTAGAAAATAATTAATAACTTTAAAACGGGAGTGATTTAGAGGAAGTGGAAGAAGATGAAGTCTAGATCTAAGGGAGAGGAAGAACTTTTGTGAAGAAATCAGAAAGAAAAGAGATCAAGAAGGGCTTCAAAATGGAAGAACGGTGAAGGCTATCCTGCGAATGAACAGTAAGCACCCAAAACAGAACTAAGAAGATCATGCCATATCTTGAAACGAGAGGAATTAGAAGAAATGGTAAACATAAAAAATGTGGAGAACAGAAAGACGAACAACTTTGATGAAGACAGTAACTTCAAATGGAGTACACATCAACATGTAAATGGGCAAATAACAGTCTAAAATCTTAAACACACCAAGAACAGAACATAAATCAAAGAAAAACCACAAAGATTACAATAAAATATCCCAAACCACACTTTACAAATCTCACGTAGCTCTCCTAAGGCTAGCAAGAACTCTCTTAAAACATACAACAAATCGAACTCTCAAAATACAAAACAACCCGAACCCCCTAAGCTTAACAATAGGGGCCCTATTTATAGGGACAAAACTAAACCCATTTCTCATGTGAACACCTTGACATTTTATTATATTTATTGTTGAAAATCTAAACCTCTTTCTACCCACTTTGAAGAAATTTAGTGAAAAAGTTAGCTGGTCACTCTTTCTCTCTCTTCTCACGTTGGTCGTCTGCCGTGATTACTCTTCCAACGTCGGCAGCCACTGCTCTCTCGTGAGACAGTCGCATCTGCCGCCTGCGTTTGGAAGAGTAATCACGCAATTGTTCCTGACCTGCCAGCATCGGCTGTCTTCGGGCGGCATGCAACCAGCGTCGCCTACTGCCTTGGCCCACGTGAGAAGTCGTGACCCGCTATGTCTGCTGACCATGCACCATGAACCCGCCAGCTTTGCCTCGTTCATTGACGTCGTGCACGTTCCGAAGCTAACGTGTTGTCCGCGAAACCTGCTCAGCCGCCCAAGTCTCCTCTCCCGTTGCGGCTTTGACCGCCTGCAGAACCGTGCATCGTGAAGCCCAAGGGAGAAGCCTGCACGTCCGCCATGCTGCTTGCATGCATACCCATTCGCCAAAGCGCCCACGTGATGGCCTCTCGTTGGTGCATTAGAAGCCATCCTGATGAAGGCCACGTGCATAGCTCTTGTACCCTCCTGCATGCAACGTAAATTATGTGACGAAGATTTTACATGATGCCTTGGCTGCATGCATGTATATGCTGAAACGTATAATGCCAACTTGAAGCCAACTGCATGCATTTATGTACTACAACGTGTAATGTATATATAATGTATATATATATACATATATATATATACACATTATATATACATTACTATTTTATCTTTTTAGTTTTAGTTTTTTTATTTTTAAACAAGCTCATGGGTCTTAGGCCCATTATTATTATTATTCTCTTTTTTTCTTTTTTTCTTTAATGGACTTGGGCCCATTATTGCGCAAATTTATTTATTAAAATTACTTAATTCCATAAAACTAAATACTTTACTCTAGCTGATGATTAAGTGTGATAAATATATGATGATACATATTAAAGCTAAAAAAAATGTGATATAACACCAGTTAATATGTACAAAATACGTACTCATCAGACGGTCAACCCCAAACTCGCGCAGTAGGGTAACCCAATCCGTCAGCCAAAAGAAAGGCGAAGGCAGATGCCGACGCCGAAAACACAGACAAAACACGACAGGAGACGTCGTGCACGCAGCCCCACGCATGACGAGAAAGTCATGCCAACGACAGAACACTGACCTCGAGTACCGCCACGAGAGGGCAACTCGCAAAGGTCACAGCGCACAAGAAAACGCGAGAGTCACAGCACCGAGTGACAGGAGCACCCTCCTCTCAGAAGAACAGCCAGATGCGTCCACTGACGACTTACACTGCGCCACAAGTGTCATGTCCATTCAAGGACTAGACACACAAAGAACCAGGTCCGAGGAACAACAGTTCCAAGGAAACATGGTACCACAGCATGAAACTACAGCACCAACTACAAGTGAATAGTCAGGGCCACGCCCGTCGGCGCAAGTCCCCAGTCCCTGACCACGTGTGCACACACCGACCTCTACCTAGGTCAGGCCTCTAGCTAGTATTCCCCTCGGTAGGACGCTACCGTTGGCCGGGGCCTACAGAACTAGCTTAAAAACCGTACGTACCAAACGCAACAGGAAAACCCCTCCACCACTCCCGGTGGGTCGGCAAAAGCCTAGGGCTACAACTAGTGGAGGCTCACAAGGCACAGACTCCGAAACACAAGTGCTAAAGCACAGACAGTCTAAGAAAAGCCCTGTCTCATGCACCACAAAGCACCAAGGCAGCTAGACAACCGCCAACAGACTCAGGAGTAGGCAACTAGACCTACCACGCAACGATCATTGAGTCAAACGACTCAACGACAAGATCGTCACAAACAGCGGAACGAGCCGCCAATCGGTCTAATCCTAAGTCAGAAAAACTACGCTCCGCAGAAAACAACACACGGAGACCTGAGGGAAACACCAAGAACCCTCAGACACGCCTGGACATGCAAACCGAGGTAGAACCACACCTCGAGGCATCCAGAAGCAGTGTCTCGAGCCGGACACAACCACCGAGACACACAAGGTCGCCTGTCAACCCCTGGGTCACCCCGGGTTGACCGGAACCAGACCAAACACAAGCGAAGGTCACACGTCAACCACTGGGTCACACCGGGTTGACCTGAACCCAATAACAATGCTCGAAAAGTAGGAAAGAGAATCCTACCTTAAGCAAGAAGACTCCTGGCCACCTTACAACGTAGTCTTAGCCCTCATAGGACGTCAGAAGACATCCATGGGACAACGGGTAGACCACAAGGATAAGCCAAGACAAGCGGAAACCAAAACACGGGAAACGGAGCACAAGGGATGTAACGCACCACACCTAGACCGCTACAAGCATATGACGGTCTAGTCCACGGCCGTTACACACCAAACGACGGTCGGACGACAGGCTGTCGCTCACACCACCATAACCAACACTAAGACTCAAAACACACACGAGCCAAGTAACGCACTAGACTAAGCGCGTTACAGCCAAACGACGCACGGGAGCAGGCGCGTTATTCACAACGTGCACAGCCACCCACAACCAAAGCGAAGTAACGCGCAACGCCAGGCGCGTTACAAACAAACAATGCGGCAAGGGAAACGCGTCAGAGCCAAACGACGCGCAGGGGAAGGCGCGTTACTTTCAACGTGCCCAGCCACCCTCAACCCAGCACAAAACAACAAACGACGGCCAGAGACAGGCGCGTTACAAACGCAACGACGCATGGGGGCATATCCGTTATATCCAACGGGCACAGCCACCCAAGCTCGGCCAAACAGAATGTAACGACCGGGGGCAGGCGCGTTACACTCAAAATAACAGATGGGAACCCATCCGTCGGGGGAACCGCCTCAACGGTCAAACGTCGGTCAAACGGACAATAACGGCCAAGGAAAGGCGCGTTACTTCCATCTAACGCGCTGGGTCAAGCACGTTAGACCAACCGACTCGACCCCAAAACAAGGCAACAACAAGCGAAGTAACGCGCAGACCTAGGCGCGTTACAGGGAAGCGACGCGCCACCCCAGGGCCGTCACTCACCCAGAAGCCAGAAAGCTCAAAAACCTCAGACAAAGTAGCGGTCAGTCGTAGGGCCGTTATATACAAGTGACGGCCACTGGAATGACCGTTACATCGGTCACGGCGGGAAAATAGAGGAACGGCCAAACCGGCCCGTTCCACGCCCCATTTACGCCGAAACGCTGGGGAAACAAACCCAAATGCTGAAAAACAACACTAGGGTGCTAAAAACCCCACATGCAAGCTCAAAAACACAAGATCCGGGTGATTTCATCAAATCCACCCAAAGTGGGTCACCGAGGTTCCCGGGCTTCTACCGGCCTCGAATGAACACCAAATCACACGAAATCAACGTGGATGGGATCCTAACATCCCAGCTGTCAGTTAGAAACTAACTACGCCGCAAATGGTCACCGTTTACTGGCCGACCCTAAAAATCACGAAAATCACGGTTTAGGCAAAGCAAGCCCAAACTCGGTCGTTTCCTTGCCGGACGCCGTGCAATGGCAGGGAAAACGAAGAGGACGAAGTGAGGATCAGTCACCCTACCTCCACCGAAGAAACCGTTCCCCGAAGGGACTAAATCATGTCAAAATCCACTCGCGAACCGATTTCACCGGCTTTGAATCCACCGTTTGGGATCGTGCCAGAATCGATCCGATCCTCGCCCCATCGCGCACCTCCACAGCTCCACCTCGTCGCCACCTCACCCACGAGCGCCTCCGTCTGCAGCCGGAGCCGGAAAGGGGAGAGAACGAGAGAGAACGGGAGAGAGAGGAAGCGATCGCGAGAGTGAGGAGAGAGAGAGGGAAAAGGAATAAAAAGAAAAGAAATTAGGAAATTTTCCTAATTTCTGAAAATTCCGAAAATTTCGAAAATACGCCGAAAATGCACAAATTCAGAAAAATACGCAAAAATAGCCGAAACGACCGGCTCGAAGAGTACATCGTCGCTGCAGCATCCACGAGTTCGAGAATTGACAAACAAACTCACCGTAGGGTTCCGTAACTAGTACGTGAGAAAAACCCACACGGCTCGTCAAACTCAACTCGGAAGCCACAAAAGCGAACCGAAACTCAACGAAACCAATCCAAAACAGATCCGAAAGATCCAACGAAGATCCAACAAGACCTGCAAAGGATCCATCAAAGATCCAGGGCATTACATCCTCCCCTCCTTTAAAGAATTTCACCCTTGAAATTAAGGACTAACAAAGGAGAAGCAGGGAAGAACAACCCAACAATACAACCACGATAAATGACACAAATCTCGAGAAACACAACTCAGAGGAACACCGTCAGACCACAATTACAGGTACACGCTCTAGCTTCCAAGACAGCAAGCCTACAGCACGAGCATGACACCAAAGTGAACACATCTGACAACTCCGAGGCAAAGGCAACGTCGTTTACGTCTCACCAGGGACGGAGACACGACTGCCACAACAACAGACAATCGAGAAACACAACGACAGCACGGCAAACGGCAGCTTACACAAGGAGACACAGTCCTCATAGCTGACAGCTCGACCACATCATCGGCTCCAGTGCCAAAGGTAACAGGGAACACCTGGCACACAGGACACCAACGACAACAACAACACTGGACCACAAACACAACCAAGTCAGCACTCAGTCAGCTATCACATCTGATTGAGTCGCAAGCTAACTCCACCGGAAGAAAAGGGAACACAGCAAGCTAACTGACAAGACCATGGTCCAAGGATGAGACACAAAATCATAAAGAAACAGCGCCAAAACAACACAACGGCAACACCTGCAGAATTCTGGGTCTGCAGAACACACAGAACCACAGAACACACTGCAAGCAGGGTCACATCAAGGCACAAAAACAGCTGAGCACACGACCACAAGGAACAGGTCACACATCAGACTGCTTACCAAGGAAAAGACCCACAACCACACAAAACAACAACGATCTCGGGGAACGCAACTCAAGGACCACCAACACGCCTCAAGAGCACAACACCCAAGAAAGAAATGTAGAGCAAAGGGTACTCAATCAGCAAGGAACGCCGAAAAATTCCCCAACACTCGCACACGCCAATGCCAACACCAGAAAACCACAAACAACGGCACGACAACGGGCAAAGTCAAGGCGCAGGAAGCCAAGACAAAGCCACAACGAGAAGGGACAAAAACCTCTCGACCAATGGGTAACCAACCCACACACTTCAGCTGTACTCTCAACAACGCGCACAGGCAATAGAACAACATCGGTAATCGCATCTCAGCACATACCAGGTGCCATCGCAATAAACAAAGATCGCAAGTAACACGCCATGAGCACCGATCTCGCGAACAACCGATCACAAGGAGCCTAAGTGCAACAAGGGAAGAGCACCAGCTTCAGCACAAAGCACGCGGGAAGCATCAATCTCAGCTTACCTTCACGTCCTGACACAATAAAATGAGCCCTCACAACACATCGGCCGTCAGACATAGCACGACAAATACGGTACACAACAGCTCTTAACACCATCATGGAGTCCAAAGCCAAGCAACCGTACAACAAGGAGCAGATCAGGCTCAACACAAAGCTGTCCACACTTAAGCAGACGCAGAACAAAAGCATCACTAAGACAGCAACCCCAAGGCAACATTCGAAAGGATTCCACCAGAAGGGACGAGAAGCAAGAAGCTCAACAACAAAAGCTCGCCAGGAAGGGAAAAACCTAGGCTCGCCCGAGCAACTTCTCTAACACGGAATCTAATCGAACACTTCAACAGAAGCAGAACACATCAGGAGCTACACAGACTCAAGCCGGGACAACCAAAGCAACGTAAGAACGTGCATGGCCATCACACCAATGCTAGAAGTCATAAGCCACCTGAGCAAAACACAGAAAACAGCTCGAACAAGGCACTGCAGGTTCATGCCAACCGACAAACACTGCCAAGTGCAACACGATCGAAACCAACACCAAAATCGAACAAAGCACCTCGTCACACCCAGACGAGAGCAAAACCATCTCGTACAGTGCCAACAAAGCACGCACAAGACCACACACAGAAACCACCGCGATAAACATCGCAACACCTACGCCAGCAAGAGACTGTACTGAACCTTAAGGACTCTGGTAACTGTATATCTGGATTTCCATGTATTTCACACGACAATGACCTGATAGCTCAGAAAAGAACTCCGAACATCTCAGAACACTGCTCTGATACCAACTGTGACGACCCGGATTCCGGATACCCGGTGCACTCGGTATAAATACCGAATACACGTGATACCACATGGGACCCGCGAGGCCTCCCAAGCGCGGTAAAGCGCCGAAGGGAAAAATGAGTGTGTGGAATACATTGAAGCCAGCAGATATAACAGTAAGTAATTAAATTTCATTACATTGGATTGCTAAAGTAGCAGAAATAAAATTACATTTTCAATAATAATTCAAAATTTACAATTATACACCAGAGTCCAGCCCAAAGGAAAGACAACAAGTCTATCACAGTACAGTCCGACAGAAAAGAAACGTACACAGAAGTCGGGGGAAGCCCGACGCAGGTATAGCTGGCAGCTACAGCGAACGCGCTCCACCAAGGACAGCAGAGGTAGACGGCGAAACCCACCTGAAAAATAGGGGTGAGTCTCAACAGAAACGCAGTAGGGGTCACGCGGATCCCCACTGGAAAACGCACAGAGCAACGGAAGCAACTACGGAAACAGCAATTGCAGCAAAGCAGGAAAGGCTACACTAAAAAGCTGTAAACAGACAGGGTATAGCAGGAGTAGGGAACATGCTAAGAGCAAGGGGAGCTCAACAACAAAGAAGAGCGAGGCCGTAAAGCACGGGACAACGGCCACCGAGGAGAACTCGGCACCCTAATCTACTCCAAGCGGCAACAGACGATCAACCCCAAACTCGCGCAGTAGGGTAACCCAATCCGTCAGCCAAAAGAAAGGCGAAGGCAGATGCCGACGCCGAAAACACAGACAAAACACGACAGGAGACGTCGTGCACGTAGCCCCACGCACGACGAGAAAGTCATGCCAACGACAGAACACTGACATCAAGTACGGCCACGAGAGGGCAACTCGCAAAGGTCACAGCGCACAAGAAAACGTGAGAGTCACAACACCGAGTGACAGGAGCACCCTCCTCCCAGAAGAACAGCCAGATGCGTCCACTGACGACTTACACTGCGCCACAAGTGTCATGCCCATTCAAGGACTAGACACACAAAGAACCAGGTCCGAGGAACAACAGTTCCAAGGAAACATGGTACCACAGCACGAAACTACAGCACCAACTGCGAGTGACTAGTCAGGGCCACGCCCGTCGGCGCAAGTCCCCAGTCCCTGACCACGTGTGCAGACACCGACCTCTACCTAGGTCAGGCCTCTAGATAGTATTCCCCTCGGTAGGACGCTACCGTTGGCCGGGGCCTACGGAACTAGCTTAAAAACCGTACGTACCAAACGCAACAGGAAAACCCCTCCACCACTCCCGGTGGGTCGGCAAAAGCCTAGGGCTACAACTAGTGGAGGCTCACAAGGCACAGACTCTGAAACACAAGTGCTAAAGCACAGACAGTCTAAGAAAAGCCCTGTCTCATGCACCACAAAGCACCAAGGAAGCTAGACAACCGCCAACAGACTCAGGAGCAGGCAACTAGACCTACCACGCAACGATCCTTGAGTCAAACGACTCAACGGCAAGATCGTCCCAAACAGCGGAACGAGCCGCCAATCGGTCTAATCCTAAGTCAGAAAAACTACGCTCCGCAGAAAACAACACACGGAGACCTGAGGGAAACACCAAGAACCCTCAGACACGCCTGGACATGCAAACCGAGGTAGAACCACACCTCGAGGCATCCAGAAGCAGTGTCTCGAGCCGGACACAACCACCGAGACACACAAGGTCGCCTGTCAACCCCTGGGTCACCCCGGGTTGACCGGAACCAGACCAAACACAAGCGAAGGTCACACGTCAACCACTGGGTCACACTGGGTTGACCTGAACCCAACAACAATGCTCAAAAAGTAGGAAAGAGAATCCTACCTTAAGCAAGAAGACTCCTGGCCACCTTACAACGTAGTCTTAGCCCTCATAGGACGTCAGAAGACATCCACGGGACAACGGGTAGACCACAAGGATAAGCCAAGACAAGCGGAAACCAAAACACGGGAAACGGAGCACAAGGGATGTAACGCACCACACCTAGACTGCTACAAGCATATGACGGTCTAGTCCACGGCCGTTACACACCAAACGACGGTCGGACGACAGGCCGTCGCTCACACCACCCTAACCAACACTAAGACTCAAAACACACACGAGCCAAGTAACGCACTAGACTAAGCGCGTTACAACCAAACGACGCACGGGAGCAGGCACGTTATTCACAACGTGCACAGCCACCCACAACCAAAGCGAATTAACGCGCAATGCCAGGCGCGTTAGAAACAAACAACGCGGCAAGGGATACGCGTCAGAGCCAAACGACGCGCAGGGGAAGGCGCGTTACTATCAACGTGCCCAGCCACCCTCAACCCAGCACAAAACAACAAACGACGGCCAGAGACAGGCGCGTTACAAACACAACGACGCATGGGGGCATATCCGTTATATCCAACGGGCACAGCCACCCAAGCTCGGCCAAACAGAATGTAACGGCCGGGGGCAGGCGCGTTACACTCAAAATAACGGATGGGAACCCATCCGTCAGGGGAACCACCTCAATGGTCAAACGTCGGTCAAACGGACAATAACGGCCAAAGAAAGGTGCGTTACTTCCATCTAACGCGCTGGGTCAAGCACGTTAGACCAACCGACTCGACCCCAAAACAAGGCAACAACAAGCGAAGTAACGCGCAGACCTAGGCGCGTTCAGGGAAGCGACGTGCCACCCCAGGGCCGTCACTCACCCAGAAGCCAGAAAGCTCAAAAACCTCAGACAAAGTAGCGGTCAGTCGTAGGGCCGTTATATACAAGTGACGGCCACTGGAATGACCGTTACATCGGTCACGGCGGGAAAACAGAGGAACGGCCAAACCGGCCCGTTCCACGCCCCATTTACGCCGAAACGCTGGGGAAACAAACCCAAATGCTGAAAATCAACACTAGGGTGCTAAAAACCCCACATGCAAGCTCAAAAACACAAGATCCGGGTGATTTCATCAAATCCACCCAAAGTGGGTCACCGAGGTTCCCGGGCTTCTACCGGCCTCGAATGAACACCAAATCACACGAAATCAACGTGGATGGGATCCTAACATCCCAGCGGTCAGTTAGAAACTAACTATGCCGCAAATGGTCGCCGTTTACCGGCCGACCCTAAAAACCACGAAAATCACGGTTTAGACAAAACAAGCCCAAACTCGATCGTTTCCTTGCCGGACGCCGTGCAATGGCAGGGAAAACGAAGAGGACGAAGTGAGGATCAGTCACCCTACCTCCACCGAAGAAACCGTGCCCCGAAGGGACTAAACCATGCCGAAATCCACTCGCGAACCAATTTCACCGGCTTTGAATCCACCGTTCGGGATCGCGCCAGAATCGATCCGATCCTCGCCCCATCGCGTACCCCCACAGCTCCACCTCGTCGCCACCTCACCCACGAGCGCCTCCGTCTGCAGCCGGAGCCGGAAAGGGGAGAGAATGAGAGAGAACGGGAGAAAGAGGAAGAGATCGCGAGAGTGAGGAGAGATAGAGGAAAAAGGAATAAAAAGATAAGAAATTAGGAAATTTTCCTAATTTTCAAAAATTCCAAAAATCTGAAAATGCGTCGAAAATGCACAAATTCAGAAAAATACGCAAAAATAGCCGAAACGATCGGCTCGAAGAGTACATCGTCGCTGCAGCATCCGCGAGTTCGAGAATTGACAAACAAACTCACCGTAGGGTTCCGTAACTAGTACGTGAGAAAAACCCACACGGCTCGTCAAACTCAACTCGGAAGCCACAAAAGCGAACTGAAACTCAACGAAACCAATCCAAAACAGATCCGAAAGATCCAACGAAGATCCAACAAGACCTGCAAAGGATCCAGCAAAGATCCAGGGCATTACAACTGCGGCGGCGTCCCCTCCGGTTGCAGACGACAATGGGCGATGGCGTGACAGCGTAGGCGGCGGCGAGACGATCCTGGTGGCGTGCGGCATTCGTGGGAAGCATGAGGAGGAACGAGGGTTTCAAGCGTTCTTCGCAATTTATGGATGATCTGGCGCGCCTCGAGGCGAGATCGAGGTAGGGTGACGTTCCCTAGCTCTCTGCGTTCCATTCCCGTGGTTTCTAGGCCGGTGTAAGGCCGAGAGATGGGTTTTCATGTCAGGTTTGGGATTTCCATGATTTGGGGAGAGTTCGCCCGATCTATGTTTTTAGGCCGTGATTCGGCGTTTTGGTGGCTTAGAAGCATGCTTGGGGTCCCTAGAGGGCTTCCCCCTTGTTTTCCCCCTCTCCTATGAAGGCATGGGGGCGTGGTTGGTGTTTTTGGGCGTTTCACGCCGTTTTGCCGTCGGGTCGGTGTGACGGTCCTTCCAGTGACCGTCACATCCTGTGACGCCCCAGGGTGGGTGCGTCACGGTTCTGTTTTGGCCAACTGGGTGGTCCGTGGGTGTGACGGTCCCACGATAGACCGCCAGGGCGTTGTGACGCGCCTAGGTAGGACAGTCAGGTGACGATCCGACCATTGACATTTGACCGTTGGGTTTTGACCGTTGGGGGTCAAGGACTGTGACGCACCAGGGCTGGAACGTCAGAGCCTTGTAACGCCCCTGTGAGGGAGCGTCAGAGGTGACGCGCTCCCAACCTGTAACGCACCAGGGGAGGTCCATTACAGCCTGTGACGCACCGAGCGGCACGCGTCATAGTTGGTTTCCTCGCGCCTTGTGACGCACTGGGTTGGGTGCGTCAGGGCCTGTGACGCACCAGGTTAGGCGAGTCAGAGTCATTTTTGCACCGATGGTCTGACGCGCCTGTGTTGGGCCGTCAAACGGCTGTGACGGTCCAGCGATAGACCGTCAGAGCCTGTGGCGCACCAGCGTTGGACCGCCAGGCTCTGGATTGCACCGTGTGGTTTGCAGTGTTTCTTTTCCGACTGTGGTCATCGTGTGACGGTGCTGGTACATGGGATGGTCCCCGTACGTCATCGGATGCGGACGTTATTTTTCATTGACTTGAGAGTCTACTCCTTCAGTGACCCTCCGCTAGTCGTAGCCTGCTTACACGTGAGTGGTCCCACCTGGGAGTAGGTGGAGAGGCTTATCCTGAGACCGGTTTTTAGACTGGTTTCCGTCGGGCCCCACGTCTGTAGCCAGAGTCCGGCTAAGGGAAAAACTAGTTAGAGGCCAGACCTAGGACGCATGGTTTGTGTGTGCACACGTGGTTGGGAGCGGTTGGACCCACGCTAACGAGCGTGACCCCAGCTAGTCACTAACTTTGTGGTTACTTGTTCGGTGTTCGTGCCTCTGGTAGGCGCTACCACGTCAGGCAGTTCACCTACGGTGTGGTGTAAGTCGTCAGGGGACGCTACTGACTGTGCTTCTAGTGGGAGGTACTCCTGTCGAGTCGGGAGTGACAGACTGTCAGTCTTGTGACTTTGACCTTCGGGTTTTGGTCGGGTTGACAGTTGAGCTCCGATTATTTCACCGTGGCGCGTGCGTCGGTTTTTGTGCCGCGAGACCAGTGTTGTAGTTGCAGGGCTGTTACTTCTTAGGTACTCGCTTAACCGCTAGCGTAGTGGTTTCCCATTTCGTGAGGTAGGGTTCGAGTGATCCCTACTAAGTCTTGTTCTGAGACTCATTCCCTACGTGTTTTCACCATATTTCAGGCGAGGCACAACCTTAGAGGAGCGCGACTGAGGCTCAGCGTGGTTCAGATGCCCAACGTTAGTGCCAAAGGTCAGAGCCGGGGTATGCCCCGTGTAGCTGTACTTTTCTTTCTTTTCTCTGTACTAGTTGTGGACTACTGTTGTTTATTTTGTTATATCCTATGGACCATGTATTAATTAAATTGTTAATTGATTTCCTGCTTAATCATATAAACTATTTAATTTCTGTAATTAATTATGATATTTGTGTAGTCTCCACACCATCCTTCTAACCCTTCCGAGTCTTCGGGCTCGTGGGTGGCGGTACGAGTCTCAGGTTATCGGGCCTTCCCGGTAATCAGATTCTCGGGTCGTTACAGCTGGTATCAGAGCGTAGTTGTGGAATTATACGAGAATCATAAGTAATTGTAGTGGTCCACTAGTCCACAATGACGATGTACAGTTGACGCTGGCATCGGGCATCGTGTGTTTCTCTTGACCTTGCCGTTTCCATGTTTTCTATCTTTTGCTTCAGGAGCAAGCATGGCGCCGAGGCGGGGGACTCGTTCTCAGCAGGGGCAGTCGGCTGAGGTTCTGGAGTTCCAGCAGGAGGTTCAGCAGGATCAGGAGGAGCAGAGTAGAGTGCCACTAGCGGCCACCGAGGCAGTGGATACTACGAGGTTTCCGGGGGCCGAGGATTTCTTCCGTGGCATGTACCAGTTTATGTCGCAGCAGTTCGGCGGAGAGGCTAGTGAGGGCTCATCGACCAGGGGTGGTCCAGGCCGAGCAATGAGGGATTTCATGCAGTTCCATCCACCTTACTACGGCGGTTAGCCAGACCCTGATATGGCTCGGAGTTGGCTCGACGAGATGGAGCGGGTGTTCAGTTCCATGCGGTGTACTGCGGAGGACAAGGTGATGTTGGCCTACAACCAGTTGCAGGGCACGGCTCGGGAGTGGTGGTCTTCCGAGTGGAAGACATCCTTTCAGTCACGTCCCCTTGAGCAGATTGCGTGGAGTGACTTTGTCAGCGCTTTCGAGCGTGCCTACTATCCAGAGTGTATTGCTACGCAGAGGATGCGTCCGTTTTTGGAGCTGGTCCAGGGCGACATGTTCGTGTTGTAGTACAGGTCCCGATTTGTTGAGCTGGGTCGTTATGCACCCCACATCGTGGAGCATGAGAGGGTGAAGACCGCTTAGTTCGTACAGGGCTTGAGGCAGGAGTTGAGGCACCATTTGATTACGTACACTGCCACTGATTTGGAGACGGCTTCTCGTGTAGCAGCGTCCTTGGAGATGGATATGTAGAGGACTCGGGGACTGATTAGCCAGGGGCAGTCCTTGTCAGGCCGCAGCCAGCAGACGACTACTCATCAACAGAGCGCGTTCCAACTTCCTTCTGGTAGTTCGGGAGCTTCGACTCCGGTGGCATCAGTGGCATGATCTACATCTTTCAGCGCCAAGATGAAGAAGTTCTTCAGGAAGGGTTTTGCCAAGAAGCGTAAGGAGGGCCGTGAGCAGCAGGCTTCTTCGGGCAGTGTTCAGCAGCCGGCACCTTTGCAGCGGTAGGGGTCAGTTGGTGGATCTCGTTCGGCATGTTTCCGGTGTGGCGAGTCGCATCCAAGCAGACAGTGTATGGTGCCGATGATCTACTTCAGGTGTGATCAATCAGGACACATGGCACGTGACTGTCCGCAGCGGCCACGTCAGCCACCCCAGTTTCCTCAGCAGCAGCAGCAGTACCCACAATAGCAGTTTCAGTAGCAGGGCCAGTTTCCGCCACTACCACGGTCAGTGAGTGTGGGCAGGCAGAGGGCTCGAGGCCAGATTACTCACATGACCAGGGCAGATGCAGAGTCGTCGCAACTTGTGGAAGGTACTGTTATGATTTTGGGTTGCGCGGCGCGAGTTTTGTTTGATTCTGACGCATCCCATTCGTTTATTTCGGAGGATTTTGCGTTGAGTGTTGAGGACCCGCTATCCCAGATGTCTTGTGATCTGATGGTGGAGTTGCCGTCTGGTGACTTCATGATCACTCCGTATTGTTTCGAGAAGGTTCTGGTTTGGATCGAGGGGCGGAGTATGCCAGGCAGGTTGTATGCTTTGCAGCTTCGGGATTACGATGTGATTTTGGGCATGGATTGGCTCGAGGCTCATGGAGCGGTGGTGGATTGTGGAATGAAGAGGGTTTACTTTCAGCATCCTAGCAGGCAGACCTTCTACTTCCAAGGTATCCGTTCCACCTCTCCTCGTTTCCTCATTTCTATGATTCGAGCCCGTCGTTTGCTTGATTCCGGTTGTCAGGGTTTTCTCGCTTCTGTGGTCTTGGTAGATCAGCCGTGTCCGGATGTCGAGGACATTCCGGTGGTGTGCTAGTTTCTCGACGTTTTTCCTGAGGATTTGCCTGGATTGCCTCCCCAGCGGGAGATCGATTTCGTTATCGAGGTTGTGACTGGTACGGGACCCTTGGCGAAGGCTTCCTACCATATGGCCCCCGCTGAGTTGAGAGAGTTGAGGGCGCAGTTGCAGGAGTTGCTAGCCAAGGGGTACATTCGTCCTAGCTTTTCCCCTTGGGGTGCGCCAGTGTTGTTCGTGAAGAAGAAGGATGGTAGTATGAGGTTGTGCATTGACTACCGGCAGCTGAATGAGGTGACCATCAAGAACAAGTATCCGTTGCCGTGGATTGATGACTTGTTCGACCAGCTTCAGTCTGCTCGAGTGTTCTCGCGGATTGATTTGCGGTCTGGTTACTATCAGCTGAGGATTCGTGAGTCCGATGTGGAGAAGACTGCGTTCAGTATGAGGTACGGGCATTATGAGTTCTTGGTGATGCCGTTCGGGCTCACCAATGCCCCCGCAGCTTTCATGGACTTAATGCAGAGGGTGTTTCGTCCGTACTTAGACCAGTTCATGGTCGTATTCGTGGACGACATCCTTGTTTATTCGTGATCTGTAGAGGAGCACGCGTACCATTTGGGTGTGGTGCTGCAAACGTTGCGAGATCACCAGTTGTATGCGAAGCTCAGTAAGTGCGAGTTCTGCCTTCGTGAGGTGCACTTTTTGGGGCACGTGATTTCTGGTGATGGTATTTCTATGGATCCCGCCAAGGTCGAGTCAATGATGCAGTGGCCGAGGCCGAGGTCTGTGATAGAGATCCAGAGTTTCTTGGGACTTGCAGGCTATTATCAAAGGTTTATCCATGATTTTTCTCGCATTGCGACCCCGATGACCAGACTTACGTGGAAGGATGTGCCTTTTGTCTGGACTGAGGAGTGTGAGCAGAGTTTTAGGGAACTGAAGAGATTGCTCACCTTGACTCCGGTGTTGGTTTTACCTTCTGGATCGGGAGGTTTTGTGGTGTGTACAGATACTTCCGGGGTCGGATTGGGTGCTGTGTTGATGCAGCATGGTAGAGTGGTGGCTTATGCTTTGCGGCAGCTGAAGCCCCATGAGGAGAACTACCCTACCCATGACCTTGAGTTGGCGGCTGTGATCTTCGCACTGAAGATCTGGAGGCATTATCTGTACGGTGAGAAGTTCGAGGTGTTCACTGACCATCAGAGTTTGAGGTATGTGTTCACGCAGAGGGACCTTAACCTCAGGCAGAGGCGTTGGATGGAGTATATGAAGGATTATGACTTCACCCTATTTTATCAACCGGGCAGGATGAATGTCATCGCCGATGCTTTGAGTTGGAAGGTCGCGGTCAGTGCCTTGATGTTGAGGAAGTGGAGGCTCTGGGAACAAGTGCCCGAAGTGTCATTCAGGCTCAAGATTCCCCAAGAGCCAGGGTTAGCGGTGCTTGCGAGCTTTACTGTCACCCATGCTATCCGCCGTTTGGTGACAGAGGCTCAGCATGCAGACCCTGAGTTGCCCCGGATTTTGGCTATGGCTGATGTGGAGCTCGGCGAGGACGGAGCCGTGAGATTCCGTGGTAGGCTGTAGGTCCCAGCCGAGGAGCGGGTTCATCGTGCGGTGTTGCGTGAGGCTCATGGGAGCAGGTACACCATGCACCCGGGTGTGACGAAGATGTATCGAAACTTACGGAGGCAGTTCTGGTGGCCTGGCATGAAGAGAGATGTGGCCGAGTTCGTGGAAAGGTGCCTGACCTGTCTGCAGGTGAAGGCGGAGCATCAGCGACTGGGAGGTACTCTCCAACCCTTGGATGTTCCTGCATGGAAGTGGGACCACGTGACCATGGATTTTGTGGTGGGATTATCGAGGACTCCAAGTGGGCAGGACAGTATTTGGTTGTTGGTGGATCGGCTGACGAAAGTGGCTCGGTTATTACCGGTCAAAGTCAGCTGGAGCGTGACCAAGTTGGATCGTCTTTATGTGGAGCGGATCGTTCCGTTGCATGGGATTCCCATTTCTATTGTGTCGGATCAAGATCCGCATTTCACTTCTGGATTCTGGAGGAGTTTCCAGCGAGTCCTTGGCATGGAGTTAGCATTTAGCTCGGCGTACCATCTTCAGTCAGATGGTCAGTCAGAGAGGACCATTCAGACATTGGAGGATATGCTGAGATCCTGTTGCCTGGAATGGCAAGGGAGTTAGTTTCACCATCTGCCATTGGTGGAGTTTGCCTACAACAACAGCTATCATTCGAGCATCGGCATGGCTCCTTATGAGGCGTTGTGCGGGCGTCCATGTCGGACTCCACTCGATTGGTTCGAGGTTGGTGAGCGTGTTTTGACAGGATCGGAGTTGGTGCAGTAGTGTGTGAATGTCGTGCACCTGGTTCGTCAGAACATGTTGGCGGCCCAAAGTCGGCAGAAGAGCTATGCTGACCGGAGGAGGCAGCCTCTTGCTTTCGCCGTTGGCGATCGTGTGTTCTTGAGAGTTTCTCCGATGAAGGGGGTGATGCGCTTTGGATGGCGTGGGACGCTGAGTCCCCACTATGTCGGTCCTTCCCTTATTGTGGAGCGCATTTGTAATGCCCCGATTTTTTTGGATCCTTGTTCGTGGGTCCTGGATCTGGTTTCTCGGAGTGTCTGACTCCGTTGTGTCCGAAATTTTGTTTCGGACATCTTTCGTGTTCGGATCGGCGCGATCCGGAGTTGTTTCGGAGGCCCAGAAGCGTTCCGCGGCCTTTCCGCGTGTGTTTTCCGATTCCCGGTGTGTGTTTCGGTAGTTCTTTCGGAACCTCGTAGCGGGTGAACCGGGCCGTTCACCAGGGCGCGAGTGGTACCGTTGCGATCGGTGCGTTCCGAGGATCGTGGAAATGTGATTTTCTATTTTTGGTATTTTCCAGAATTTCTGGATTTTCCTATATATTTAACCCTTTTTCTCTCTCCCCTCTCATTTCTGTCTTCTCTCCCTCTCTCTTCTCACGCTCTCTCCTCTCTCCCTCTCTCTCCGGCGACCGACGGGGTGGAGCGTGGGCGAGGCGGGGACGGTGCGGGTGAGGCACGGGCGAGGATGGATGAGGATCGAGGTGGTGGAGGCGTGGTGAAGCTCGGCCGTGGGTTCGTGGAACGGCGAGGCTTCAATGGCGTTTTCTTCGTGGATCGGCATCCACGGCGCGTCGAATCTTCGGTGGAGGTAGGGAGATGGACCCTCGACTCGCGTACTTCTTTTCCCGCGAGTTTTGTAGGCCATGGTGAGCCGAGCGGGCTAAATGCGGCGATTTGGGGAAAATGCATGTTTTTGGGTGTGTGAGCCGGATCTCCCGTTTTACGGTGTTTTTGGCAGTTCCAGGGGTTTAGATGCATGCCTAGGGGCTTGGGGAAGGTTTCCCCTTTTGTTTCCCCTTCACCTGGGGGTGAACGGGGGGTGGAATGGTTTTTCCCATGATTTCCACCGTTTTTGGGCGTGGACTGAGAATGCGCTAGCCTCGGCTAGCGCGTTCTTGAGGGTCGCGCCGCCCCGACGGGGCGCGTTCATCGGAGAAGATGAACAGTAAGGCGATTGCTGTCGCGCTATGGGTTCCTAGAGCGTTCTACCTTGTCGCGCTAGGGGTCCCTAGCGCGTTCTGTCTTGTCACGCTAGGTGATCCTAGCGCGATCTGTGCAGTCGCGGTATGGGCCTATAACGCGATCTATCTTGTCGCGCTATCCGTGTATAGCGCGTTCTATTTGAACGCGCTATGGACCTATAGCGCGTTCTTGGAGGTGACTAGCCGGGCTGCCCGGCGCGGGCGGTCTGTGGCTGATCGTGCTTCCCTTGGGCCATGTGTGTCTCGGACACCCCGTGGAGTTCCGTGACCATGTTTTGGATGTCTGGAGGTTCTATTTACCTCGATTAGCGTGCCCGTGAGTTTAAGGGTCCGAGTGACCTTCTAGCGTTCCGATTGTGTTGTGTTGGTCTCAGGTCGACCCGGTTGTGACCCAGTGGTCGACCTTTGGCCTCGTGAGTGTCTTGGACACCTCGTGGATTTCGTTACCGTGTCTTTGGGTGTCTGGAGGTACCGTGTTACCTCGATAAGCGTGCCCGTGAGCTTGGCGGGTCCGGGTGACCTCAGGTGTTCCGGGCTTTCGTGTTCTTGCTAGATCGAGTCACCGTGTATCAGTGTGAGTGCGGTGAGGTTTCCCCCGCAAGTCGTGGCTTCTCTGGAAGGTGGCTTCCGAGTGTGCCAAGCATGAGGCCTTGGACGGTGAGTCCAGCCTCCCAGCCTGGGGCTGGAAGTTTTCTTAAGTTCCCTCCTCGAGGGATGGGTCTCGGTAGTTGCGAATTGCCTCGTGAGTTATCGCATTGTGGTTTTAGACCTAGGGATTAGGCCAGATTGATGGCTCAGTGCTGTCATGCGCAACGGTCTCGACCCCAAGTCTTGTGACTCAAAGACTGTTGAGTTCAGTAGGTCTAGTGGACCATCTAGAGTCTGGTGACGTCGTGCCACCTATTACTTCGCGATACTCACAATGGGTGCATGCGTGGTTTCCTGTGTTCATGTCCTGTGACACGTCCACTAGTCGTAGCCTTCTTACGGCACGCGTGTGCTGACCCACCTGGGAGTGGTGGAGCGGCTGACCAGAGAGAGACGGTGAGTAGGCTGGTTACCGTAGGGCCCCCACGTACAGCCGAGTCCGGGCTTAGGGGGAATTACCAGCTAGAGGACAGGCCTAGGGCGTATGGTCTGAGTGTGCACACGAGGTTGGGGGCGTCAGACGGCGCCGGCAGGCGCGACCCCAACTAGTCCTTGTTCTGTGGTACTGGTTACTGAGTGTGTCTGAGTCTCACGCCTGGGGCGTCGTAGCTAGAAACTTGTGACGCGGTGTAAGACGTCAGGGGAGACATCCGGTCGTTCTTCTAGTGGGTGGTGCTTCTGTCACGTGACGTGAGTTGTCATGTACCGGGTTCTGTTTCCATCCACGAGATGGGACTTCGTGAGTGGTTGCGGGAGTATTCCCGGAGTCGAGGTCTGGGGTTTCCGGTGAGCGTCACCGAGGGCCTTTCCCCAGACAGCATTGTGTTCACGACGGTGAGGTCGTGACCGTGTTCCTTGACCGTGTGGTTTTGGCTCGGGCCCTTTTCCTGAGGGCAGGCCTCCGCTACGGAGGTATCGTTGCGTTTTCCTAGTAGCGTGGCTAGGGCGGTTCTTGTCTGGTGGTCCCCGATCGTGGAATCGGGTGGTCGGGTGCATGGCTTGGTCATCCCCCGACGGGAGACTAGGTTGTGTTTTCTGGTACAGTAGGAGTAGCTGTAGAGCCGAGGTTTTGCCGACCACCGTAGTTACTTTCCTGCTTTCGTAGTTACTATTTTCAGTCCCGCCGTTGTTCTCAGTTGGGGTTCCGCGGGATCCCTACTGGGCCAGTGACAGGAGGCTCACCCCTGCGTTTCAGGTGCGGCGGTTCTTCCTCATGGTTCGAGGGTGCGGTTCGGAGGTTCTTAGTTGCCAGCTTGCCGGACCGAGTGTTCACTTGGCATGTGGTATGTTTTACTGCTTTGGACTGTACTTTTTGGTTGGACTGGACTCTGTTGTAGTTGTTCATTTATTTCTGTTAATTGTTGATTTGTCCTGCCTTATTTCCTATTTCTTTGTACCTCCACACTCCTTTTTAGCCCTTCCGAGCCCTCCCCGGCTCGTGGGCGGCGGTTCGAGTCTCGGGTTATCGGGCCTTCCCGGTAACTGGATTCTCGGGTTGTCACAGTTGGTATCAGAGCGTGGTTGTGGACGTACAAGGGAATTCGAGATATTGCAGTGATCAGAGTCCGTAAGGTCCAGTACAGTCAACAGCTGGCATATGGTTTCATGCTTGTTTTCTGCTTTGTTCCTCACTTGAGAGCTTGAGTGCGCTGTGTGGTGCGGTGAGGGTGGTTGCTGTTCGCTGCTTTCGTACCGGCGTGGGGTCTGTGGATCGAGGTCGAGAGATTTCTCCCTTGGGTAGTGGCCCTGGTCGTGTTGCGTTGGGCAGAGGTTGCCGGCAGGGTGTGTTGCAGTGGTGCTGTGTTCGAGGAATTTGTAGCGAGGTCTGGTGGCTGGTGAGGACCGTTTGCTGTTAAGTGGCCGTGAGTGTGCTCTGAGGGAGCTGTTATCGAGTTGGCCACTTCAACATGAGGTTTACCCAGCCCCTGCGGTGTTAAGGTTTTGGTTTGAGGTGTTGAAGCGGGTGCTCTGGTCGAGAATTATGCTCTGGCGAGCAGAGGATCTTGTGTTGCGCTGCTGATTTGTCGAGCATGGTGTCCTTGTCATGCTCTGTGGCGTCAGAAGTGACGTATCGGTCCCGATTGTTTGTGGATTTCGAGGCAGGATTGGGCTGTGGTGTCCCAGTAAGTCTTTTTCCTACGCTCTTGTGTGTGAATGGGTTGTGTTCGCCTTGGATTGGTTGGAGATGTGAAGGTTCCACTGTGAGTTTCGGGACTCGAGGATGAGCGTTGGCGGTTGCCGGTTATGGCTCGTGTTGCGGCTCTTTGCGTGGCGTGTTGCAGTTTGAGGAATTGCAGCGGTGGTGCGTCGAGAGATGCTATGATTATGGTCCGACGTAACACTTGCTAAGTGTTGTCGGAGGAGCTGACTTGACGGAAGTGATGGTTTTTCTCGGTGTTGGAAGGTGCTGTTCCCAGCATGTGCGAGGCTCGAGGTCAGGTCGAATGTGAAGTTTTCCTTCCGATTGGTCAAAAGTGCATTGGGTTCTCTTTTGGTTGGAGAGAATCGTGTTTGGCTAAGGTTCGTCGTCTTGAACTGTGTGTCCGGATTGGTTGGCCTTTGTGTGCCATGAAGTCCGTGTGAGACACGTTCCATGTTTTAGCAAGGTGGTCGCTTGTGAGAAGCTTTGCCCGTTCCCTGATGTGTAAGGGTGTTGGCGCTGTTCTGGAAGAACGAGTGCCGGCTGGGCAGTATTTTCGAGATTGTTGTTGGTGTTGTGGTTCCCGATGTGCGGAGGATCAGAGTCTGCGGGGTTGCAGATGGTTGTCGGGATGGAGGATCCCGAGTTGGCGTTGTGGTGGCGGTGCATGTGGATCAGAGTGCGCGGATCGTGGCGTTGGTTGCTACGGGTGGATTTCTTGAGAATGAGTAGAGAAGTGGAGGATTGGTTCATCGGTGTGTGTTGTCTCCGGCGGCGTGAGACGTGTTGTTGCCGTGCCCTTGCTTGAGATATTGTGGTTCATGGCACTGGCAGGTGGAGAGTTGGGGAAATGTGCTGGCAAGGTTGCCGCATGAGTAACTTGTTTTTGCGTTGGAGGTTGCGTTCGCGGATGAGATCGTGTTTTGGAGAAGTGTGCTGTGGATTGTAGGAGGTTGTGTGTCTCGTGACTCTGTGATAAGGGTTGGAGTCAGGATTGGCAGGCGTCCTCTTGGATTAATTGAGATGGAGGTTTTGATGAGATAGGATTCGATGAGATAGGACGGTGGTCGATGCCTGTGTGTGGAGGTCTCTGATGAGACGTTGACGTGGGATATTGATCCTCAGTCTGCGACCAGCAAGGGAGGATTCCCCGTAAATCTGAGTCGAGTGGCGTGCAAGCGAGGCCTTTTGGTGGCCGTTTCTGAGGTGTGAGCTGGTGGAAGCTCAGTGATGGTTGCCCCTAGTGCAGGGTGTGAGATCGGTCAGCGGGTTGTGAAGCTAGTCTTAGGTTGGTCCGCCGAGCGTGCGCGTTGACCGGTGGATTGGTTCTTGCGGTGAGGATTGCGTTCCCTCGGTGAGCGAGAGGGTGGCAGTGATGCCGTGAGTGGTTTCCGTTGTGTCTGAGGTGATACCAGACTTGTGCCCTTGTGTTATGCCTGCTCTGGTGGCCGGTGTGTGCGCGGTGTGCGGAGCGTGGCATTGTTCGTGATTATGGTCTGGCCGTATCCCTCATGATCGGGGCTTTCACGTGAATCGAGGTTTTTCTATGTTGGGGCCCTGACAACGTTGTCAGTTAGTGGAGGCATTCTTCCCCTGTGACTTGGTGCTAGTCCTGAATTTTGAGGATGAAATTTCTTTAAGGGGGGGAGGGCTGTAATGCCTTGAATTTTTCGGATCCTTGTTCGTGGGTCCCAGATCTGGTTTCTCGGAGTGTCTAACTCTGTTGTGTCCGAAATTTTGTTTTGGACATCTTTCGTGTTCGGATCGGCGCGATCCGGAGTTGTTTCGGAGGCCCAGAAGCGTTCCGCGGCCTTTCCGCGTGTGTTTTCCGATTCCCGGTGTGTGTTTCGGTAATTCTTTCGGAACCTCGTAGCGGGTGAACCGGGCCGTTCACCAGGGCGCGAGTGGTACCGTTGCGATCGGTGTGTTCCAAGGATCGCGGAAACGTGATTTTCTATTTTTGGTATTTTCCAGAATTTCTGGATTTTTTTATATATGTAACCCTTTTTCTCTCTCCCCTCTCATTTCTCTCTTCTCTCCCTCTCTCTTCTCACGCTCTCTCCTCTCTCCCTCTCTCTTCGGCGGCCGACGGGGTGGAGCGTGGGCGAAGCGGGGACGGTGCGGGCGAGGCACGGGCGAGGATGGATGAGGATCGAGGTGGTGGAGGCGTGGTGAAGCTCGGCCATGTGTTCGTGGAACGGCGAGGCTTCAATGGCGTTTTCTTCGTGGATCGGCATCCACGGCGCGTCGAATCTTCGGTGGAGGTAGGGAGATGGACCCTCGACGCACGTACTTCTTTTCCCACGAGTTTTGTAGGCCGTGGTGAGCCGAGCGGGCAAAACGGGGCGATTTGGGGAAAATGCATGTTTTTGAGTGTGTGAGCCGGATCTCCCGTTTTACGGTGTTTTTGGCCGTTCCAAGGGTTTAGATGCATGCCTAGGGGCTTGGGGAAGGTTTCCCCTTTTGTTTCCCCTTCACCTGGGGGTGAACGGGGCGTGGAATGGTTTTTCCCGTGATTTCCATCGTTTTCGGGCGCGGACTGAGAACGCGCTAGCCTCGGCTAGCGCGTTCTTGAGGGTCGTGCCGCCCCGACGGGGCGTGTTCATCGGAGAAGATGAACAGTAAGGCGGTTGCTGTCGTGCTATGGGTTCCTAGCGCGTTCTGCCTTGTCGCGCTAGGGGTCCCTAGCGCGTTCTGTCTTGTCGCGCTAGGTGATCCTAGCGCGATCTGTGCAGTCGCGGTATGGGCCTATAACGCGATCTGTCTTGTCGCGCTATCAGTGTATAGCGCGTTCTGTTTGAACGCGCTATGGACCTATAGCGCGTTCTTGGAGGTGACCAGTCGGGCTGCCCGGGGCGGGCGGTCTGTGGCTGATCGTGCTTCCCTTGGGCCGTGTGTGTCCCGGACACCCCGTGGAGTTCCGTGACCGTGTTTTGGGATGTCTGGAGGTTCTATTTACCTCGATTAGCGTGCCCGTGAGTTTAAGGGTCCAGGTGACCTTCTAGCGTTCCGATTGTGTTGTGTTGGTCTCAGGTCGACCCGGTTTTGACCCAGTGGTCGACCTTTGGCCTCGTGAGTGTCTCGGACACCCCGTGGATTTTGTTACTGTGTCTTTGGGTGGCTGGAGGTACCGTGTTACCTCGATAAGCGTGCCCGTGGGCTTGGCGGGTCCGGGTGACCTCAGGTGTTCCGGGCTTTGGTGTTCTTGCTAGATCGAGTCACCGTGTATCGGTGTGAGTGCGGTGAGGTTTCCCCGCAAGTCGTGGCTTCTCTGGAAGGTGGCTTCCGAGTGTGCCAAGCGTGAGGCCTTGGACGGTGAGTCCAGCCTCCCAGCCTGGGGCTGGAGGTTTTCTTAAGTTCCCTCCTCGAGGGATGGGTCTCGGTAGTTGCGAACTGCCTCGTGAGTTATTGCATTGTGGTTTTAGACCTAGGGATTAGGCCAGATTGACGGCTCAGTGCTGTCATGTGCAACGGTCTCGACCCCGAGTCTTGTGACTCAAAGACCATTGAGTTCAGTAGGTCTAGTGGACCATCTAGAGTCTGGTGACGTCGTGCCACCTGTTACTTCGTGATACTCGCAATGGGTGCGTGCGTGGTTTCCTGTGTTCATGTCCTGTGACACGTCCACTAGTCGTAGCCTTCTTACGGCACGCGTGTGCTGACCCACCTGGGAGTGGTGGAGCGGCTGACCCGAGAGAGACGGTGAGTAGGCTGGTTACCGTAGGGCCCCCACGTACAGCCGAGTCCGGGCTTAGAGGGAATTACCAGCTAGAGGACAGGCCTAGGGCGTATGGTCTGAGTGTGTACACGAGGTTGGGGGCGTCGGACGGCGCCGGCAGGCGCGACCCCAACTAGTCCTTGTTCTGTGGTACTGGTTACTGAGTGTGTCTGAGTCTCACGCCTAGGGCGTCGTAGCTAGACACTTGTGACGCGGTGTAAGACGTCAGGGGATGCATCCGGTCGTTCTTCTAGTGTGTGGTGCTTCTGTAACGTGACATGAGTTGTCGTGTACCGGGTTCTGTTTCCGTCCATGAGACGGGACTTCGTGAGTGGTTGCGGGAGTATTCCCGGAGTCGAGGTCTGGGGTTTCCGGTGAGCGTCACCGAGGGCCTTTCCCCAGACAGCATTGTGTTCACGACGGTGAGGTCGTGACCGTGTGGTTTTGGCTCGGGCCCTTTTCCTGAGGGCAGGCCTCCGCTACGGAGGTATCGTTGCGTTTTCCTAGTAGCGTGGCTAGGGCGGTTCTTGTCTGGTGGTCCCCGATCGTGGAATCGGGTGGTCGGGTGCGTGGGTTGGTCGTCCCCCGACGGGAGACTAGGTTGTGTTTTCTGGTACAGTAGGAGTAGCTGTAGAGCTGAGGTTTTGCCGGCCACCGTAGTTACTTTCCTGCTTTCGTAGTTACTATTTTCAGTGCCGCCGTTGTTCTCAGTTGGGGTTCCGCGGGATCCCTACTGGGCTAGTGACAGGAGGCTCACCCCTGCGTTTCAGGTGCGGCGGTTCTTCCTCGTGGTTCGAGGGTGCGGTTCGGAGGTTCTTAGTTGCCAGCTTGCCGGGCCGAGTGTTCACTTGGCATGTAGTATGTTTTACTGCTTTGGACTGTACTTTTTGGTTAGACTGGACTCTGTTGTAGTTGTTCATTTATTTCTGTTAATTGTTGATTTGTCCTGCCTTATTTCCTATTTCTTTGTACCTCCACACTCCTTTTTAGCCCTTCCGAGCCCTCCCTGGCTCGTGGGCGGCGGTTCGAGTCTCGGGTTATCGGGCCTTCCCGGTAACCAGATTCTCGGGTCGTCACAGCATTGGTGAGGTAGCCTATCGGCTGCAGTTACCTCCAGAGTTGGCGTCGGTGCATGAGGTGTTTCACGTCTAGATGTTGCGGAAATATATGCCCGATGACTCTCATGTGTTTGAGGATTCTGTTTGGCTCGAGGTGACGCCAGATCTTTCTCTCCCAGAGTTTCCCGTCCGCATTGAGGATAGGCGAGAGCAGCGCCTGCGGAACAAGGTCATCCCCTTGGTCAAGGTGGTGTGGCAGCGGCACTCTGGTGGTGAGGCTTCTTTGGAGTGTGAGGACGAGATGCGTCAGCAGTTCCCTTATCTGTTCGAGTGAGTCCCCTCTTCTTCCCCTGAGCTTTGTTCTTAAATTTTGAGGATAAAATTTATTTAAGGGGGGAGGGATGTAATATCCCAGAACTTTCAGATCCTTCTTATTGGGTCCCAGATCTACTTTCTTAGATTGTCCAGCTCCGTTATGTCTGAAATTTCCTTTCGGACATCTTTCGTGTTCGGATCGGCACGACCCGGAGTTGTTTCGGAGGCCCAGAGTGCGTCCGCGGTTTTTCCGCTCGTGTTTTCTGATTTCCGGTACGGGTTCCGACAAATCCTTCGGACTCTTGTTGCGGGTGAACCGGGTCGTTCACCTGGGCGAGAGTGGTACCGTTGCGATCGGTGCATTCCGAGGATCGCAGAAATGTAATTTTTTATTTTTTGGTATTTTACAGATTTTCCAAATTTTCTATAAATACCCCCATATTTTCCTTTTTCTTTTCCCTTTTCTTCTTCTTCCTCTTTCTTCTTCCTCCCCCACCGTGAGTGCCCCCCTTCCTCTCTCTTCGACCGACGATGACCGCGGTGGCGTCCCCTCCGGCTGCAAACGGTAGTGGGCAACGATGTGACGGCGTAGGCGGCGGTGAGACGATCTCGGTGGCGTGCGGCATTCGTGGGAAGCGTGAGGAGGAACGAGGGTTTCAAGCGTTCTTCGTGATTTGTGGACGATCCGTCGTGCCTCGAGGCGAGGTCGAGGTAGGGTAACGTTCCATAGCTCTCCGAGTTCCATTCCCATGGTTTCTAGGCCGGTGTGAGGCCGAGAAATGGGTTTTCATGCCGGGTTTGGGATTTCCATGATTTGGGGAGAGTTCGCCCGATCTATGTTTTTAGGCTGTGATTCGACGTTTTGGTGGCTTAGAAGCATGCTAGGGGTCCCTAGGGGGCTTCCCCCTTGTTTTCCCCCTCTCCTATGGAGGCATGGGGGCGTGGTTGGTGTTTTTGGGCGTTTCACGCTATTTTGCCGTCGGGTCGGTGTGACGGTCCTTCCAATGACCGTCATATCCTGTGACGCCCCAGGGTGGGTGCGTCACGGTTCTGTTTTGGCCAACTGGGTGGTCCGTGGGTGTGACGGTTCCACGATAGACCGCCAGGGCGTTGTGACGCACCTAGGTAGGACCGTCAGGTGACGATCCGACCATTGGCATTTGATCGTTGGGTTTTGACCGTTGGGGGTCAAGGACTGTGATGCACCAGGGCTGGCGCGTCAGATCCTTGTAACTCCCCTGTGTGGGAGCGTCAAAGCTGACGCGCTCCCAACCTGTAATGCACCAGGGGAGGTCCGTTACAGCCTGTGACGCATCGAGCCACACGCGTCACAGTTGGTTTCCTCGCGCCTTGTGACGCACTGGGTTGGGTGCGTCAGGGCTTGTGATGCACCAGGTTAGGCGCGTCACAGTCGTTTGTGCACCGATGGTCTGACGCGCCTATGTTGGACAGTCAGACGGCTGTGACGGTCCAGCGATAGACCGTCAGAGCCTATGGCGCACCAGTGTTGGACCGCCAGGCTCTGGATTGCACCGGGTGGTTTGCAGTCCCGTTTCTTTTCCGACTGTGGTCACCATGCGACGGTGCTGGTACGTGGGATGGTCCCCGTACGTCGTCGGATACGGACGTTGTTTTCCGTTGACTTGAGAGTCTACTCCTTCAGTGACCCTCCGCTAGTCGTAGCCTGCTTACACGAGAGTGGTCCCACCTGGGAGTAGGTGAAGAGGCTTACCCTGAGGATGGTTTTTAGACTGGTTTTCGTCGGGCCCCACGTCTGTAGCCAAAGTCCGGCTAAGGGGAAAACCAGTTAGAGGCCATACCTAGGACGCATGGTCTGTGTGTGCACACGTGGTTGGGGGTGGTTGGACCCACGTTGACGAGCGTGACCCCAGCTAGTCACTTGCCTTGTGGTTACTTGTTCGGTGTCCGTGCCTCTGGTAGGCGCTACCACGTCAGGCAGTTCACCTACGGTGCGGTGTAAGTCGTCAGGGGACGCTACCGACTATGCTTCTAGTGGGAGGTACTCCTGTCGAGTCGGGAGTGACAGACTATCAGTCTTGTGACTTCGACCTTCAGGTTTTGGTCGGGTTGAACGTTGAGCTCCGGTTGTTTCACCGTGGCACGTGCATCGATTTTTGTGCCGTGAGACCGGTGTTGTAGTTACAGGGCTGTTACTTCTGAGGTACTCGCTTAACCGCTAGCGTAGTGGTTTCCCGTTTCGCGAGGTAGGGTTTGAGTGATCCCTACTGAGTCTTGTTCTGAGACTCATTCCCTGCGTGTTTTCACCGTGTTTCAGGTGAGGCACGGCCTCAGAGGAGCGCGATTGAGGCTCAGCATGGTTCAGGTGCCCAGCGTTAGTGCCAGAGGTCAGAGCCAGGGTATGCCCCGTGTAGCTGTACTTTTCTTTCTTATCTCTGTACTAGTTGTGGACTACTGTTGTTTACTTTGTTATATCCTGTGGACCATGTATTAATTAAATTGTTAATTGATTTCTTGCTTAATCATATAAACTGTTTAATTTCTACAATTAATTATGATACTTGTGTAGTCTCCACACCATCCTTCTAACCCTTCCGAGTCTTCGGGCTCGTGGGTGGCGGTACGAGTCTCGGGTTATCGGGCCTTCCCTGTAATCGGATTCTCGGGTCGTTACACCAAGCAAACCACACTTGCACAACGATTTGTAGGTGGTTCAGTCTGCACCCAGCATACCTACATCCACCCCCCACTCAACTTGAGTGAGGATTCCACTAACTAACAGCTTGAAAAACAGATGATTCACAGCTTCAGGGAACCAATCCCTTACAACCGCTGATTCACAGCTTCAGGGAACCAATCCCACAAACAGCTGACTTACAGCTTGATGAGAAACCAATCCTCTGAGGAACAAATCCTCACGGTGACTAACAGCTTGCCCCGAACCCTGAACATGGTATCGAAATTACACATTAGAAATGAAAAAGAACAACCAGAAAATAAAAAGGAAATCAAAGAAAAATGTAGCTCCAAGGAACAGGATGGCTCTGGATTTGATCCACAAGCCGAGGCTTCAACATATCTTCTATGAAAGCTTCAAGGCTACACTTAGATCTTGCTCTCACGAACTGGGTCTAGAATCTAGAAAGGGCTCTCGATATCTCTCTCTCTCTTCTTCCACTTCTCTCAGACTTTCTCTTCTCTCCTTCGAAGACACTACTCAGGTTTTTCTCTGAAAGCCCGGCCCCTTTCTTTTTCCCACGCAGCCTTCTTCTTTGCAAGGAAGAAGGCCCAGCTTTAGAGAAGAGAAAATTGTAATTTTGCTGGATAGAATTGTCTTGGATCTGAAATTCCATTGGTCTATCTGTCTTGTTGGATCCTCGAGTTGATTTTGGTGATTTAGTTTTAATGATGACAAATCGTGTGTGCATGTGTTTATGGAAAATGTTCATTGATGATTAAGAAGCTCATAGTTTGATTATCTTGCTTTGCAGGATTAAAATTCTTCGTGGACACTCTGGAACTCAAATGAATGGATGGACAAGTCATGTTGAAGTCAAGGACTCAAAAAATGTGGTAAACAATATCTTTCATTCATCAAGAAAGTTTGGTAAGGCTTAAACTTCTCAAATCTTTCATTGGGTGATTTCTGGGTAAGTTATTGCATCGACCTCACCCTAGTGCTTGTCATGAAGTGTTCATCAATAGAGTCGACCCCTCTCTAGTTATGCATCGACTCTACATGTGATTCATGAATTTTTCATGGGAGTTTTAAAGCATTGATCATGTTTCAAGCATTTTCCTAATGGGGCCTTTGAGCTAGTATAGTGGTTAAGCTTATCCATACAAAGCTTGCAACATGAATGAGTGAGCTTGCAACATGAATGAGTGAAGGTAGTTTGAATGGTTTGTTGTATCCCTGTGGTTTTGATGATGACAAACACCATAAGTCAAATGTCAGACACCATAAAAAAATCAAACACCTTAAGTCAAACAGAATAAGTCTGAAGCATTCACGAGTCTGTGCATTGGAGTGAGTGCATATTGTCACCCTGCATAACCAAGGTCGGTGTAGAGTTTAGCCTTGCGCATACAAAGTAGGTGCATATTCTATCTTACATATGTAGATGGTCAGTGCATGCCTTGTTCAATTGCTTATCAAGTCAGTGCAGCTTTCGCCTTGTACATACAAGGTCCGTGCATATCTACATTTAGCATAAAGAAGGTCGGTGCAACTTTCGCCTTGCACTAACCCAGGTCGGTGCAATATTGCAGGATCACATATAAGGTCAGTGCAACATTTCTCTACTACATATAGGTCGGTGCATGCTTGTGCTAACTGTCGAAGGTCGATGCTTGTCTTCCAGACCGCATATGAGGTCGGTGCACTTTCATGTCTGTTCGTTAGAAAATCGGTGCACACTCTGTTCGGCATAGAACGTCGGTGCACATCCACCTTGTCTTACTAAAGTCGGTGCACACTATGCCTGCGCATATAGAAGGTCGGTGCAAGTTTTGTCATACGCATGCTAAGGTCGGCACATATTTTGCCTGCGCATATAGAAGATCAGTGCAATGTTTGCATCAGGTCTGTGCATGTTTTGCCATACGCATGCATAAGTCGGTGTACACTTTAGCTCTATGAATATAAGGTCCGTGCACTTCACTGTTTAAAGTATGTGCACAGCTCAGGCTAACCCTCATAACTGAGTCTTTGCCAGGTGAGTCATTTGGTCGAGCATCTACTGAGCAACCTACGAACTTACCTCACGTGGAATCTAAAGTACCAAGTCGATGGCACGTGATCCAAGGTAAGGAGCGGACCAGATGATCCTGCCACATGGACTGCTATAGCATCTCGATTCTGACACGTGGAACCTCGAAGGATCAAATCTGCATGGAAGTTTGGGCGGGAAACGTGGTACCCACGTGCCCATCGTCTGCCTATAAAAAGGGATCAAAGGCTGGAGAGAAGGAGGAGAGAGGGGGAGATGAATAGAGAAAAAGATAAAATATCTGAAGCCACTGCCAGTGCTGAAATTCCTCCCATGCGAGACGAGAGAAAAGCCCAGGAAAAAAGTCAAAAAGAGAGAGAACCAGTTCAGAGAGAGAAGAGCCTGAGTCATCGCCGGTCTTGAGTTTGAAAGCCTGCTTCTACGGAAGCTACATTGTTATTGTGTCTGGGCGATTGTTTTTGTTATTTTTCATCTTCGAGTTTTTTCGCCTTTTCAATTCCATTCTGTTACCCTCTAAGTTCGCTTGGAGGAAGGGAGAGGTACTCCAGTTTCCCTCCATCGTGTTTGGAGGAAGAGAGGAACGATCCTCTGGTTCGTGAGTTGCTGGGAGCAATTCACGGTGTTCCCTTTTCTGATTGCGAAAGAAGGGAGGTTGGACCTCTACTGATTCTTCTGGTCTTCAGAAGAGCGAGGAGAGTGTTCCTCGGGGCAAGCTGTAAGGCAGCGGGTGTTAGCAGATCGAGTCTACTATTCTTAATTGCTTAGTGCAAGGAAGCCTTACTTTGGTAGAGTAAGGGGTGGATGTAGATTGCGGATAGCAATCGAACCACCTTAAAAATTCTCTGTTCCATCTGTGTGGATTGCTTGGCTGTTCTCTCGATTTGGCTCATGAACGCAACTATTCGTTTATTGGTTCATCTTAACTTTGTCTCTCGATAAGCTTCTGTCTATCTGTCTACTCCGTGGCCAGATTAGGAAAGTTTCACTACTGCGTTTCAAGATTACATAATTTGTTTTTCAAATTTTCTGAATTGGGAGTGATCTATTCATCCCCCCCTTCTAGCTCACTTTCTGTGTGAACTATCAATTGGTATCAGAGCAGGTTACCCAACATGTGGTCCAACGACCAGGGTAAATCTGGATCTATCACTCCTCGCTGTTTCATGGCTGAGGGACAGTCCATTAGTCGCCCTCCATTTTTTGATGGTAATAACTACTTTTACTAGAAAAACAAGATGGAGGTATTCCTGATAGCGCAGAGCCACGAACTTTGGAGAGTGATCACCACAGGACCATAAGATCTCCCACCAAATGAAGAGACGTGGACAAAAGATCACATCAGACTTTCAACAGTCAACTGGTCGGATCTAAACATAATTCAATGCGCAGTACATCCAGAAGACTGCGCCAGGATCTCAGCCTGCCAGACAGCCAAGAAGATGTGGGATGAACTAGAGCTCATCTACGGAGGTACATCCCAAGTCAAGGCCACCAAGGTAAATATGCTCACCTCAGAGTATGAACTGTTTAAGATGAAGTCCGAGGAGAGCATCACAGAAATGTATGCTAGGCTGTCGCTGATCACTAACAATCTTAAAGGGCTGGGGAAACAGGTTTCAGAAGGGGATCTAGTAAGGAAAATCCTTAGGTCGTTAACCCCTGCTTGGCACACCAAGGCCATTGTGATATAGGAGTCTAGGGATCTGTCAAAACTGACAGTCACTGAGCTGATAGGATCCCTAATGACTTATGAAATGAATTTTAAAAGAAATGGTGAGGGAAGTGACAAGAAGGGCAAGAACATTGCTCTCAAGGTGTCCCGTAGTAGCAGTGGGAGTAGCAATAGCAGTAGTAGTGGGGAGTCTGACGGGTTCTCATACCTTGATCAAGAGGAGCAAGCTATGCTGACTCGATAATTTCGGAAGTTCTTAAGAACTAAGGGAAAAATATTTAGAAGAAAAAGATCGCATACTTCTGGTAAGCATTTTGATTCTAACAATGATAAAAATAAGAATGCTAAGAAGATTTCTTGCTTTCATTGTAGGAGGCCTGGACACATGAAGGGGGATTGCCCCGATCTCCAGAAGAAAAGCTCCAAGGTGCAAAAGAAGAAACCTCTGGCTATGGTTTGCACGTGGAGTGACGAGGAGGAAGACCCTGAGGCCAACTCTTCAGAAGAAGACGACCAAGGAATATGCCTTATGGCTAACAGTGATGAAGAGGTAACCAATATTTTTGAGAATTTCTCTATTGATGACTGGGAAGATGCCTATGCTGAACTGTTAGATAAGTTTAATGCGTTGAGTAAAGATCATAGGGTGTTAAAGAGAAAACTGAATGCTACTAATGAAGAGTAAATTCAAACTGACAAAGAAAATCAGAAGGTCAAGAAAGAATTAGAAGAGATGAATTATCTCAGAAAGGAAAGTGAAAACCTTAAGTCTGATCACAAAGAAATTCAAAAACAACTTGATGAATTCAAATTAAAACTTCAAGAAAGCCAAAGAAAAATAGTTTAATCACTAAAAAGTATGAAGCTGTTAGGAAGGTGAATTCTGAACTTCAAGAAAATCGTGAAACATTGCAAAAAGAATTGGAAGACAAACAAAGAACTCTAGAAAAATTTGTTCAAGGAAAAACAAATTTGGATACCATACTAAGTGCCAGGGTTAATTTCAACAAAGAAGGCTTAGGCTATAACCCAACACACAAGAAACCCTTTGAATTCACAATTGCAACATTCTATCCAGAAAAGGGGAAAGAAAAACTAGACATACCATCCAGCTCCAACAATGCTCAGAATGTCCAACAACCAAGGAATGATTCATCAAACCATGCTGGACAATAGTTTAAAACTGGAAAGAACTCAACTAGGCAAGCCCCTATGTGTAACCCCCAGAACAAGAACTTTCACAAGTCAAGACATATGACCCAGAACAGAAATTCATTCTTCTATAAAAACATGGGTAAATACAAGAAAAACTGGGGAAATCCTGTTCCACAGAAACTCTTTAATGAATATGTCCACCCTAGATAGAATGGGTACAAGAGATACCCGGGGAATGAACAGTCCAACAACAGGAACAGATTCCACACCATTAGGCCAAGTGGACAGAACTCTAGTTATAATTTCAACAAAACTATCAACAACATGCACAAGAAAAATACTGTGAAACAGTTTTGGATTCCAAAATTTTTGCTTAGAGATTTGAACAATGTCTTTGGACCCAATCTATCTTGGGTTCCAAACTACTCTGCTTGATCTATCCTCTGCAGGTTAGCCTAGCAGTCGAGCACAACCGGTGGTACCTAGATAGCGGCTGTTCCAGGCACATGACAGGCGACCGATCCAAATTTAGCAAACTGGAAATGAAGGTAGGGGGTCTGGTCAAATTTGGAGGAAAGAATAGAGGTAAGATTGTTAGAATAGGAACAGTTGGTAAGTCTTCTACAAACTCTGTTGAAAAAGTTTTGCTTGTAGAGGGCCTTCAACACAACTTACTTAGTATTAGTCAGTTATGTGACAAGGGTCACAGAGTTGTGTTCGATAATAATACATGCAAAATACTTGAAATAAATTCTGACAAGGTCAAGTTTGAAGCACATAGAGTCAATAATGTTTACATTGTAGATTTAAATGAAAAACCTGAATCAAATCTTTGTTTGGCTGCTGATCTTGAAAATAATGCATTTAATTGGCACAGACGGTTAGGACATGCTAGCTTCTCTACATTGAATAAATTGGTCAAACATGATTTAGTTAGAGGCATGCCTAAGATTAAATTTAGTTCCATCTCAAAAATTTGTGATGCCTGTGCTGTAGGCAAACAAACTCGTAAATCATTTAAACTCAGATCTGAGTCTTTGTCCTCTAAGCCAATGGAGCTTTTACATATGGATCTCTTTGGCCCTACCAGGACTCAGAGTCTAAATGAGAAGAGATTTGGGTTTGTGATTGTAGATGATTTTACCAGATTTTTATGGTTATTTTTCTTAGCAAATAAAAGTGATGCTTTTCAGAATTTTGAACACTTTTTTAATAAAGTCAAACAAGAAGGAATTCAAAGAATTTCCATGATTCAATCTGACCGTGGAGGAGAGTTTGAGAACTCTATATTTTCTGAATTTTGTAACAATGAAGGACTAACTTACAGATTTTCTTCTCCTAGGACTCTGGAGCAGAATGGCATAGTGGAGAGAAGAAACCGCACAATCATTGAAATGGCAAGAACTATGCTGGTGGAGAGTCAGCTACCCAGAAGGTTTTGGAAAGAGGCAGCTAACACCGCTTGCTACACCATCAACAGAGCCTTGGTAAGACCCGTCCAAAAGAAAATCCCCTATGAACTCTTGAAAGGTAAGAAGCCAAATGTTTCATACTTTAGGATTTTTGGTTCAAAATGTTTTATTCATAACAATGATAAAAAGGACCTAGATAAATTTGATGCAATGAGTACCCCAGGAATTTTTCTAGGATACTCTGAAACAACTAGGTCATATAGGGTGTTAAATGTTTCAGACCAAACAGTAGAAGAATCTCCTCATGTTATATTCAATGAAACAAACACTGTTACTAATTTGGATGATGATGACAGGAGCTCAAAGGATGATGGAAACTTTCTGGAGGATATGGTGGAAGAAGAATATGAAGCACCTGAAGAACCAAATGCTCCAAATCAAGTAAGGTCAGACGAAATAGGTGAGTCCTCAACTAATGTTAGAATCTTGAAAGATCACCCTGTGAATAACATCATAGGTAACCTAGGAGATCACCCTAGGACTAGGTCTTATCTTAAAAAAGTAAATCATAAAGATCTAGTTGCTTTAGTGTTGCAGATTGAGCCCAAATCTGTTGATGAGGCTTTGAATGATGAATCATGGGTTAATGCTATGAGTGAGGAACTAGGTCAATTCGAAAGAAATAATGTCTGGGAACTAGTTCCGAGACCTGAAAATACAAATGTAATAGGAACTAAATGGGTCTTCAAAAATAAAATGACTGAGGCTCGAATAATTTCAAGAAATAAAGCCAGACTAGTAGCCAAAGGTTACTGTCAGAAATTTGGAGTTGATTTTGTTGAATCCTATGCACCTATTGCTAGGATGGAGGCAATAAGAATTTTAATGACTTTTGCATGTTCCAAAAATATAAAACTTCATCAAATGGATGTCAAAAGTGCATTTTTAAACGGATTCATTAAAGAAGAAGTCTTTGTAGAACAACCCCCGGATTTCAATTATCTTCACATCCTAACAAGGTTTTTAGGTTAAATAAAGCTCTATATGGTTTAAAGCAGGCTCCTCGGGCCTGGTATGAGAGATTGACAGAATTTCTGATCAGCAAGGGCTACAATAGAGGCAAGGTGGATCAAACCCTGTTTACCAAAAGTTTGAGTAAGGATCTCATCATAGTTGAGGTATATGTAGATGACATAGTCTTTGGCTCAACATGCACTGAACTATGTAATGAATTTGCTCAATTAACTGCTGAATTTGAAATGAGTTTGGTAGGAGAATTAAAATACTTCCTTGGCTTGCAGGTACAACAGCTGGATGATGGATGCTTCATTAACCAGACCAAGTACACCTTGGACATTCTCAAGCGCTTTAGCATGAATAATTTGAAGCATATCTCAACTCCAATGGGTACCAATACATCATTAGATGCAGACGAATCAGGTAAAGAAGTGGATGTAAACTTATATCAAGGTATGATTAGATCTCTACTCTATTTAATTGTCTCGAGACCTGATATACAATTCAGTGTAGGTATGTATGCTAGGTACCAATCTAGGCCTACTGAATTGCATCTAGCTACTGTGAAAAGGAGTTTTAGATACATATATGCTACACACACTCTAGGATTATGGTTTCCTGCATCACATACCCTAGATCTGATTACATATACGGATGCAGACTATGCTAGGTGTAAGCTAGATAGGAAGAGCACTAGTGGTCAATGTCAATTTATAGGTGGGTGTTTAGTTTCTTGGGCTTCTAAGAAACAACACTTTGTGGCCCTCTTCACTGCAGAAGCTGAGTATGTAGCTGTAGGGAGCTGTGGTACACAGGCAATCTGGATTAAACACCAGCTTCAGGACTACCAAGTAGAACTGGGCTGCACACCCATTTACTGTGATAATACTAGTGCCATAAATCTTGTAAAAAATCCTGTGTTACATTCTCGCACCAAACACATTGAAATCATACATCATTTTATCAGAGATGAGGTTTCTAAAAACACTTTTGAATTAATCCATGTAGACACCTCACTTCAGATAGCTGACATCTTTACTAAGCCTCTGGATAATGACAAATTCACAACCCTGAGGAGAGAACTAGGCATTTTTAAAACCCTCTGAATTTCTGAATCTTGGAATAAAATGCATTCATGTATCTGTGCCCATGTTGAACTACATGTATACCTCATTTGGATGGAATTTTCATCCAGTGTCTGTCATTTGTTTAACATTGGCATGCATAACCTGTTGGTATATAAAATGATAAGCTGGGAGAAGGTCAGATTTCTTCTGACTGGAAACCCACATCATGTGTGAGGAGGTCTTCTGAGCTACGTTCTCCACCTAGTACCACAGGCTCATTTACATATAGGTCAGGCTCAATGTCCATATAAAGTGCTTCTCTGCATTTCAATACATTGTGCATTCCAACTGTCTACACATCTGATTCATATTGTAAGGGGGAGTTGCTTGTTTGTTTATTTTAAGGTCTTAGGAGACTGATTCAAAAGGATTTTTTGAGAACTTGGCACTACACAAAGCTTATTGAGAACCTTATGTAGTTTTTATTTCACAAAAGCAAGAACCTCTCAACTCTCTTAAATTTCCAAATCTGACTAACTGAAATTTAGCTAGAAAGCATCTCTCTAATAATCTTGCAAAGACCTAGATAGAGAACCTGAAGACTATCTTCCTACATCATTAATGAACATGGATCACTGTTGATTTTTATGTCATGAAATCTCCTAAATGTTTGAAACTTAAATTTTTGGAAGCAAAACTCTCTCAGTATCAGTACATCTGGTATTATCTTCAAACATCATTAAATAAAAAAAATCAATTTCTGTAGGGGTATTTCAACATTTCAGAGCAATGTTCTGGTTACCGAGAAACTAGACACTTCATCAATGAAATGAAACACTCTCTATGTCATGAAGTGCCAGAATATCTCTGTTTAAAAAAGTTTCTAAAAATTTAAGAATTCATGTCAGAGCAATGGCATTAAAGTGTTAAGTAGCTGGGGATTCAGGCCTCTGATCAAGGTGTCTCCTCACGTCAAAAGACACTTATATTGCTAACTCTGTTCTCTAAAGAGAAGTAATACGGTTATCACACTAAGAATCTGAGAATTCTGGCCTCTAATCAAGGTGACTTCTCACATATCAATGTGTGATTTACCAAAATTACTCAATGGCTATTACTGCTCAGCAAAGGAAAAATATTTCACCCCTCCAAAATTTTTGTAGACTATTTGTCCTCAATACCTTTGGACCATCCAACAATAGATGAGCCTCCATTTACTTGATTAGTAAAGCATTTAGACAGCTTTCTCTTGGTATAACTGTTTCACCTTGGTCCTCATTCTTACTTCTATACGATGATAATCTTCACTCTTATTCTGTGTCTTTCTAGCTTATTAGCTATGAGGTATTTCAGCTCTGTTCAGTTACCTTACTTGGATTTTTAAGGGTTGCATATGAGATGATTTTCTACTAAGTGAATTAATTGCCTCTGGTCTCACAAGCTTAGTAGTACCTTGTTTCTCCCTACATTCCTTTTGATGATGTCAAAGGGGGAGAATGGTTTCTGAGGGTTTAGGGGGAGAATGGCTTATGAGAATAGCTTTGAGAATGAATTTGAGCATGGAGTATGATCTGGTTGGTAGTCATAGTGTCAGGGGGAGCTACTGTGTCTTGAGTAAAGACTGTGTCAGGGGGAGTTAGTGTGTGACATTGTTTGCATGTTTGTTTGTTTGCATGTTTGATTATTTGCATGATTGAACACCCTCATTTTCTAATGACTGCATTAAATTTGTTTGGCTCATAGTGTTGCCATCGTCAAAAAGGGGGAGACTGTTGTATCCCTGTGATTTTGATGATGACAAACACCATAAGTCGAATGTCAGACACCATAAAAAAATCAAACACCTTAAGTCAAACAGAATATGTCTGAAGCATTCATGAGTCTGTGCATTGGAGTCGGTGCATATTGTCACCCTGTATAACCAAGGTCGGTGCAGAGTTTAGCCTTGCGCATACAAAGTAGGTGCATATTCTGTCTTACGTGTGTAGATGGTTAGTGCATGCCTTGTTCAATTGCTTATCAAGTCAGTGTAGCTTTCGCCTTGTACATACAAGGTCCATGCATATCTACATTTAGCATAAAGAAGGTCGGTGCAACTTTCACCTTGCACTAACCCAGGTCAGTGCAATATTGCAGGATCACATATAAGGCCAGTGTAACATTTCTCTACTACATATAGGTCGGTGCATGCTTGTGCTAACTGTCAAAGGTCGATGCATGTCTTCCAGACCACATATGAGGTCGGTGCACTTTCATGTCTGTTCGTTAGAAAATCGGTGCACACTCTGTTCGGCATAGAACGTCGGTGCACATCCACCTTGTCTTACTAAAGTCGGTGCACACTATGCCTACGCATATAGAAGGTCGGTGCAAGTTTTGTCATACGCATGCTAAGGTCGGCACATATTTTGCCTGCGCATATAGAAGGTCAGTGCAATGTTTGCATCAGGTCTGTGCATGTTTTGCCATACGCATGCATAAGTCGGTGTACACTTTAGCTCTATGAATATAAGGTCCCTGCACTTCACTGTTTAAAGTCTGTGCACAGCTCAGGCTTCGAAAGGTAAAGTCAGTGCTAACCCTCATAACTGAGTCTTTGCCAGGTGAGTCATATGGTCGAGCATCTACTGAGCAACATGCGAACTTACCTCATGTGGCATCTAAAGTACCAGGTCGATGGCACGTGATCCAAGGTAAAGAGCGGACTAGATGATCCTGCCACATGAACTACTACAGCATCACGATTCTGACACATGGAACCTCAAAGGATCAGATCTGCGTGGAAGTTTGGGCGGGAAACGTGGTACCCACGTGCCCATCGTCTGCCTATAAAAGAGGATCGAAGGCTGGAGAGAAGGAGGAGAGAGGGGGGAGCTGAATAGAGAAAAAGAGAGAATATCTGAAGCCACTGCCAGTGCTGAAATTCCTCCCATGCGAGACGAGAGAAAAGCCCAGGATAAAAGTCAAAAAGAGAGAGAACCAGTTCAGAGAGAGAAGAGCCTGAGTCATCGCCGGTCTCGAGTTTGAAAGCCTACTTCTACAGAAGCTACATTATTATTGTGTCTGGGCGATTGTTTTTGTTGTTTTTCATCTTCGAGTTTTTTCACCTTTTCAATTCCATTCTGTTACCCTCTAAGTTCGCTTGGAGGAAGGGAGAGGTACTCCAGTTTCCCGCCATCGTGTTTGGAGGAAGAGAGGAACGATCCTCTGGTTCGTGAGTTTCTGGGAGCAATTCACGGTGTTCCCTTTTCTGATTGCGAAAGAAGGGAGGTTGGACCTCTAGTGATTCTTCTGGTCTTCAGAAGAGCGAGGAGAGTGTTCCTCGGGGCAAGCTGTAAGGCAGCGGGTGTTAGCAGACCGACTCTACTATTCTTAATTGCTTAGTGCAAGGAAGCCTTACTCTGGTAGAGTAAGGGGTGGATGTAGATTGCGGATAGCAATCGAACCACCTTAAAAATTCTCTGTTCCATCTGTGTGGATTGCTTGGCTGTTCTCTAGATTTGGCTCATGAACGTCTGCTGTTCGTTTATTGGTTCATCTTAACTTTGTCTCTCGATAAGCTTCTGTCTATCTGTCTACTCCGTGGCCAGATTAGGAAAGTTTCACTACTGCGTTTTAGGATTACATAATTTGTTTTTCGAATTTTCTGAATTGGGAGTGATCTATTCATCCCCCCATTCTAGCTCACTTTCTGTGTGAACTATCATGGTTTTCACATGGTTCTCACACATTGAGTGCATGGCATATTGCTCTTGAACTTTGGATTGAGGAATATTACTTTTGAATGTTGGATTAATGAAAATCGGGCTTAGTTCGTGCTTTCTTGCATTATCTTCATGGTTCCTTTTTATGGTCTTTGATTGTCATGCAAACCAATTGAATTAACTTATTTTTAAGTATAGAAATTCATGATTGGATATTTGATATAAATGGGTTGCATGTATAGATCATTGGTGTAATACCCTGGATCCTTCGGATCGAAATCCGATAGCTTTCGGAGTGCTTTTGCGAGTCCTAAATAGTGTTTTACGATCCACTCGGATTTTTCTCCTGTATAGCTTGCGGAACCTCGTGGAAAGTGAACCGTTGAGTTTAGAGACTCCGGGACGCTTTAGATGCGCTGTGCTCGTTTCAAGGATCGCGGAGTCCATTTTTCTGTATTTTTTTGATTTTACAAAATTTTAGACCAAAAATTGGATTTTAGAAATATTCATAATTTCTATTTTTCTTTTCTATTTAACCCTCACCCTCTCTCCTCTCTCCTCTCACCGTTCTCACTCTCTCACCCTCCGTTCTCTCTCCTTTCTCCCCCTCTGCTCCGGCGGCCGACGGAAGAGGCTCGGGGATGACGTGGAGACGGCGTGGAGGCGTCGTGGAGCGTGAAGGCGTGAGGAATGAGCGTGGCGTAGGCGCGATCCCATTCCGTGGATTTGAAGCCTAGGTGGGGTTCGTGTGATGGTTTTTGGCATTTTTGACGCGCGAGATCTTCGATAGAGGTAGGGGGATGGATACTCTACCTGTTTCCTACCTTCCCTCACGTTTTCAAGCCGATAGGCGTGAGTATGAGCATTTTTCTGCTTTACGGGAAAAGCATGTTTTTGGGGTGTGATGCAAAATCGCCGTTCCAGGCTATGGTTTTTGATTTAAAAGATATAATTTGAATGCCCAACTTGTCGGGATTCGATTCCCGTCAAATTGGCTGTAATTGCCTGTGATTTGGGGCCGATATGAGGCCGTTTGTCCATATGAGTCGTTTTAGGTTGATTTGTTAAAATCACCCTTTTCTTAACTGTTTTGTAGATTTTTGGATCCTTTCCGGCTTGTGGAAGGTTTATATCGAGTCTATGCATGTTTTCCCATCGTTCTGGAATGATTGGGGCGTGGAAAGATCGAGTTTTGCGCTTTCCTATGATTTTCGCATTGGTAGGAAGCAGTGGTCGCACCAGAGATCGCTACTTCATAAGGCGGCCATGGGAGGACCGCCATTTGGAAAAAATGGTCCCAGGTAGACCGTTATCTGTTTCTTAAGGCTTTAAGTTGGTTCGGGGTAGCGATCTTGCTCCCGACCGCAATTTGGTAGTAGTGGCCCTAGGGAGATCGCTATTTAGTTTTAAGTAGGTTTAGGTCGGTTCCTAGTTGCGGCCTTACGACTGACCGGCTTATGAAGTAACAGTCAGGGGTGGACCGCAACCAGGATGACTTATCAGATGTTTTTAGAGGCAGCATGGAGATAGCGATCTTGCCATGTGATGCGGGACGAATGAGACTCGACACCAATTTGATGCGAGACGAGACTCGAACGGGCTAAGACCTACGGCGGACTCGAAGTGCGGCCAGCACTTGTACGCTAAGGTAAGCAGGGCGGCTGACCTTCGTGGTGATTCTCCGAGTGGAGGCATCTCTCAACCAGAAACTCACTCAAGCCCAACGATCGTCCCTGCGAGGGAAACATGGGATCGCAGGGGTTAAGGAACCACTATCACCTAGGGTGGAGCAGTTCAAGCTCGGTGGTTGATTGGACTATGGGACGGGTACTCACACTCACAAGCGCGGTGATTTGAAATTTGGCTACGGCCCTAATCTCACAAACGCAGCATATGCGAAAATATACTAAATTAGCAAAGGCGCGTGTAAGGAACGTCGCGTACCTCCACGACTAGCGCGTGGGGAAGAAACCCCGACCGAATCCGACAACTCTGATACACAACAAATGAATATTATTATGATTACACAAATATGGCCCACTCCTCACAGGGAGATGATAGGCTTTAAGCATGAATTTCGGGGCTACTAGAGCTCAGGTTGACAGGCCGCACTCGTAGGAGACGAGGGAGGCGAGTCGGGGCCGATCGGGTGAGCCGATTGACCGCCGAGCGGTTCTGCTCGCGCTGGTCACCCGGCGTAGCGAGGTTGCAGGAGGCGGTACGGCTGGATCCGAAGTCCAATCAGGGTACCATTTTTAGGAGCACATTGGCGACTGGATGAAGAACACCTCGGTCAAATGATGCGATCAGATCTGGGCGGGACAGCCCCTGCACCAAGGCTCTGGTTCTGCTCGCATAGAATTGCACAGGAAAACTAAAAATTACAGGATAAATAGCTCCGGTGTCGGAACGAATCGCCGCTTACTGGAGAGCATCGGTGACGTCTAGAGGAAGATCTAGACCGAAGGATCTGGTCAGATATGAGAGGAGGAAGGCGGTGCAGCTTCTGCAAGTTGCTATTGGTACTAGGTCGGGTCTGCACAGATCAGTCTGCGCAGTCCCATGAAAACCTTCGCCACACCCAGCATTGATCTCCGAATGACGCGAGCTCAGGAGCGATGCGAATAAGATAGGAAGAGGCACGACCCCTCCAAATATCAGCCACAAAGGAGTTAAGGAAACATTTGGGGAAAATTCATAAGATGGGGGTCATGATCTACTTGACAGAAACTAGCGACAGTGCGCGACTTCATGGCGGGAATTGTTACCGGAGATGTGGAACTCCGATCGACGCGAAATTGGTGTTGGATCCTTCATGACTGACATATCTACCACTAGTAAAATTTATAGAACCAATCGGCTCAGGAAATGGCTATGGGTGATATGTACTCCAGAGGTGAGATATAGACGAATCGAATCGGAATCGGAACACGAACGTGATGATAACGGTTGCCTTGGCGTCGCAGCTCGGCTTGGGGAGTCGCACCCCGGCTAGATCCCATCACAGTAACTAGATCTTGAGCATCACACCCAAGAGAATATCAGAGAATCACTCTCTAACAAAACACTCTTCTTACACAATTTTTTGATTTCTTCATTCAAAATTTCATTAGCTTCACAAGAACACTATACATATGCTTACATAGAATGGAAGGGAGAGGGGGGGCAGCAAAGAAAGAGAGAGGGGGGGTGTTGGTCACGTATGAGAGGGGGGGAGAGGTTGGTTCGATGGTGGGAGGGAGGAGGAAGATTCCTCCTCTTTTGGTTAAGGAAGGGGGCAAGCCACCTCCTTGAACCAAGAAAGGGGCATCCCTTCCACGTGTAAAAGAAAAAAACCCATCCTTTCACACTTATTAACCCATTCACACTAGATCCCCATTCACACCTAGCCATGACCCTTTCACACTACCCATTCACACTTGTTCACACTAGATCACTCTTGACCCATTGGCCCACTCAAAGCCCAAACGAAATAGAAAAGCCCAATAACTCTAGCCTACTAATCTAATGTAGCCCATTAGCCATTACACAATAGTATAACTAACTAATTGTCCACATGGACTAAATAGGGCCCAACAAGGCCAAAAAAATGTGAAACAAAAGCTGATAGCTTGATCGTCGCGTCCACGTCATCTCCTCGAGCCGAAGAGACTCTGGCGTGTCCTCGTTTCCCGCCGTGTGTTGCGGCGTGTGTCCTCATTAATTCTCCCCGGGTGGGAGGAACTCGACTCCGTCGAGTAAGGGTCCGACGGTTGAGCTCTCCAGGTGTGATCTAGGCATCGTTTGTCACGGGGCGTCCTCGCCAACGCACTAAGAAGTGTTGGTAGGCTCCGTTCCTGGTGGTGGTCACCTGCTCATCCAATATACAATCTATACGCTCGCGTTGTTGTTATTGGGCTGAAAGAGGTGGACTCTCGGGTGGTGTGTCACTTATAACAGGTGGAGAAAGCCCAAAAGCTCACTAGGAATCACCGTGGGGTTCCGATGTGCAACCAGGTCTGAAACATTGAACATCGAACTGATACCCTAGTCGTCTGGTAGTTCAATAATGTATGCATTGGATCCATTCGCTTCACGACTCAAAAGGGACTGGCACTGCCGGCCTTGAGTTTCTTCGCGGTCCTTGAGGGGAACCGTTCAGGTCTAACCATGATCATGACGTACTCACTCTCGGGACTCACGGGTACATCGGCGTGCGTCAGCTAACTCCTTGTAACGTGCGTTACTGGCCTTTGAAACGACAACTATGCAAACTCCTATATGCTCGACAAACAAACTGTGTAAATAAAGCAAAACATACTCATAGACTTTGGAATGAGGACAGACGAAGAGATAACCTAACGACTTCCTATGATTGATGACGAACACATGGGACGCACTAAGGAAGACTCGATAAGACTGATGGACATTGTCTACGTACACCAAGTGTAAAGATAAGCTGACCCACAACTTGATGCCTTGAGTCTCAACCCTCGTCAACCGTCTCCAGTTCGAGAAGACTCGTCCTCGGGTGTGGAAGTGCGGGAGGATCAGGAGGCGGGTGATGGGAAGGTAATCCGGACATTTGGTGTGAAGCACAAAAAAAGGAAGTCCAGATACTGTCTCTCGTACGCATGGCAGAAATCAGACCATACTATGTCAACATAGGGCTTTGACAGTGGTACGATAGTCACAAGCGGCTGCGCTACCGTAGGAGAGACGGGTAAAAGTGGGATGGCTGAATGCATGGGGTCGGCGGATGGCACATCCACCGTGGACAAGGTGGGCGCGACAGACAGCTCCGGGAGGACGGGTGGGGTTGGGGTGACTAACATAATAGAGTTGCTGGCTGGTGCCTCACCCTGGCATTCTAGGCACTCTATGGGATTAGTCTCTAACCCCTCAGCCTCAACGAGGTACTTATCGACCAACTCCTAGTCAGCCTCATAACTCACTGGAATAAGCCCGGGTGGGGCATCCTCTGAATGTGTGTCCTCTAAGATAGGGGAACGTGAAGGACACTGGTCGGAGAAATGGCTAATCCCACTACAGGGTGTTAAACAGGAGGACGGTGAGCTAGAAGGGGAAGGGATGAATAGATCACCGTTTAAAAAATATTTGTCCGAGCTGAGGAGATCTTAGAAGATGAGATTGGCTAGGAAGACTGACAATATGTAAAATGATCCGGAACCTTAACCAAGATAAAGCAGGTCACGAGCGCAGAACATATATCACTCAGAATTTCATCAGCACATATGCACAAGCACTAAGTGAGCAGTCAGACCAAGGTTTCGATCATCAACAATCACACTTACTTCATGAAGCCAGACAGAAGCATAAATAAAATAGATGCGCACAACCACACCACGGAGAACAAGAGGTTTAGATGGTTCAGTCTGCAACCTGCAGACTTACGTCCATCCCTCACTCAAGGCAGAGTGAGGCTTCCCTTTCACAAGAAAGAACCGCAGACTCAGTCTGCCAACAACACGCTGATCCACAGCTTGGGGATCGAAATCCCTACAGACGCTGAACTCACAGCTTGCACCCAGGTCTCACACCACAAGACCTGACCCGGAGATAACTCTCCCTTCCTCTTAGACAAGAGGGAACCCAGCAGTGACCCACCCTCACTGCAATTCAGAGACGCTGTCTCTCTTCCTCCTCAGCCGGAGGGAAGAACCCAGGTAGCCTTCTCACTACCTGAACATAAAACCCCGGAGAACTCCTCCCTTCCTCTGATCTAAATCAGAGGGAAGCCACACTGCGACCCAGAGGATTCACTTCTCTTCCTCTACACCGAGAGGGAACGAAACCAGAGTATCAGAATTTGAGAACGAACAAACGAAGACATAAAGAAATATTGAAAGACAATCGAACGGAGAAACAATGTAGCTTCTTAAAGAAGCATAGACAAAACGTAGCAGAAAACCATCCTCTCCTTCATCACTCTCTCTCTTCCAGGTACGCTCAACGAATGGATCAGGATGGCTTCTCCTCTCCTTCCTCTCGCTCTGGCCTCACCCTTTTTCTTGTGGCTTCAGCAGCTTTTCAGGAGCAGAAACCTTCCTATATATATCCAGACTCACGAGAGACTGAGGGTGTGGGAGACACGCGCGAAGAAGATGCTTCCAGATGAGCCGAGCCACGTGTTAGATGATTATTCCCTCAAATCACGTGCTCACATGATTGGAATAAAGTTCCAATTTGTCTTTAAGTCCCTGTAAGGTTTCAGAGAACATTCAGTCAATCTCAGAAATATTCAAGTCATACGTTTGTTCACACAGACTGCACGGAACTTATCAAAGGACAGAAGAACGTGTCAACGCAGTAAAGCCAAGGCGTTAACGCAATGAGTTTATATTGGAGAGCAGGACCCTTCACAATACACACCAATGCGTCAACGCATTAGTGACAGTGTCGACGCATCGGCTTGGTTGTTGATCAAAAGACCTTTGGACATCAGCCCAAGGCGTCAACGCTTCCATCGTGCAGCGTCACCTCAGCTCCTCAAGCGAGATACTCACGCCCTTGGCAACTGGCCAATGCGTCAACGCATCCAGTGTCAGCGTCGACGCAATGAACAAGACAGCAAGTGAAAGATGCACAATTGCGTCTACGCAGTCAGCCAAGTGCGTCAACGCACTCAAAAGCATAAAACCCATATAGATGAAGACAGACATGTACGAGCTAATGGGTGAACGAGTTAGAGGAGCATTTAATCAGAAAAGCATGATGAAGACATTTTAATCAGAAGATGTGCATGCAAACAAGAAATTTCCCAAGGCTCCTTTCAGAACCAAGATCCAGAGATTATCCAGACAATGCAGGGTCTTTAACAGTCACCAGGAAGCAACACATAATTTGATTCATAGTGTTAGTCATCATCAAAACTATAGAGATTCAACAATCTCCCCCTTTTTGATGATGGCAACACCATGAGTCAAATTCAGTGAAAAAGGAACACCAACCTAAAGCAGTCTCAATAACAACAGCAATAGTTCTTGATAAAACAGCAATGGTGACCTCTCAAAAACTGAACTCACAACACTCAATATCTTTTACCCAAAACATTCCAAAAACTTCCTTTTTCACTAGCTCAACCTCCTCCTTTCAACCTCTTCACTCCCCCTCCTCCTTTCAACCTTCTCCCCCTTTGACATCATCAAAACAAAAGAGAAAGAGAGATGTTGACGCTGGATTGATAAGAAAAGATGGAGAGAGTTCCAACAGTAGAAACTCAGTGTCAAATCTTAGATGCTTAAGTGGGGCTTTAAGGTCAGTGAAGAATCTTGGAGTTCTGGTAAGAGAAAGAGATTCAGAAGAAGCTTGAAGTTTATCAACTTACGATGAATGTGAAAGAAGAGCAAGTGTCAACAAATATGACTGAGGTAGCTGTTAAGGCTCGTCAAAAGGACAACAAGAATTTGAACCATGAAAATAGCCTGTAGGCGCTGAGGACAAACATTCCAAGGAGAGAAAGCACTGTTGTAGAGTGTATTTGGCCAGTTACACCTTTGACATTAAGTATGCACCTTGGTCAGAGGCCAACATCCTCAGTTACTCAGTGTAAGAGCCTCATACCTTCTCAGTTAAAGAACAGAGATAGTGACTATTGGTTTTTACATGAGGAGACACCTTGATCAGAGGCCAGAATCCCCAGTTACTCACCACATGGCATCATTGCTCTGCCAACCATAAATTTTGAATTGAATTTCTTTCTTTTGTTTTTGTTTATGAGAACTGATACTTCATGACTTAGAAAGTTCCCATTTCATTGATGGGATTCCTAGTTTCTCAATATACAGTTTTAAACACTGATCAGTTTAACTAGCTCTTCAAGAAGGTTGTTTGAAGACAAAGCCAGGGCAATTACTCGTGGCCTTATCACGAAATCCAATGAAAAGCGTATAACAGAACCCATTTCATATGAGTCTAGCTTGTTCATCAGTCAAGAAACAAAGTAAGAGGATATACTGTGAAGGTTAATCTTAGCCTCTTAAGACTTACTAGAAGAAGATTCTGGCTGGACTTTAATTGCACAAACTTAAGAATGTAGGAAATGAACAATGTTCTACTAAAAAGGGATACTCAAGATCAATTCTGACAATTAATCCAGCAACAACAACCATCTTTCAAACGTTTTTAATTAGTCAAGCTCCCCCTCTCTAATAGCTCTATCTCCCATTCTACCCTGATAACAGTAGAGAAACAGACCTGATACCTTTCAAATCTCACACCCGCTCCCCCTCACATAGTGACCCCATCAGAAAAAGTAAGACAGAACTATCACTAAAATCATGGAAAGACATAAACTGAATTCATTGCCACAGATCAGTCAGAGTTTGTAAATACCAAGTTCTCTTCTCAATGAAGTGAATTTTTCACTATCTAAAGGTTTTGTAAAAATATCAGCAGTTTGATTTGCAGTCCCAACATGAATTAGTTCAAATGTTTTATTTGCAATTTCATTTCTAATAAAGTGGTGCCTGATTTCAATGTGTTTTGTTCGTGAGTGTAAAACAGGATTCTTTGCAATATTTATGGCACTCGTGTTGTCACAAAAAATGGGAGTGCATCCTGTCTCTACTTGGTAATCCTGAAGCTGATGCTTAATCCAGATAACTTGAGTGCCACAGCTGCTTGCAGCCACGTATTCAGCCTCAGCAGTGGAAAGGGCCACTGAATGTTGTTTCTTTGAACTCCAAGAAACTAGGCATCCTCCTAAGAATTGGCAGTGGCCACTGGTGCTCTTCCTATCTAATTTGCATCCAGTAAAGTCTGCATCAGTGTATGCAACTAAATCTAATGTGCGAGAAGCAGGATACCATAATCCTAATGTGTGTGTGGCAGACAGATATCTAAAGATCCTTTTTACAGCAGACAAATGAAGTTCAGTAGGCCTGGACTGATATCTTGCACATAAGCCAACACTGAATTGTATGTTTGGCCTAGAAGCTGTTAAGTACAAGAGGGATCCAATCATACCTCTGTAGAGTTTTTCATCCACTTGTTTACCTGACACATCTGCATTAAGGGTCATGCTTGTGCTCATTGGGGTGGATATTTACTTCAGGTTAGTCATCCCAAACCTTTTTAGGATATCCAGCATGTACTTGGTTTGGTGGAAGAAGCAGCCATCTGACATTTGATTTATCTGTAAGCCAAGAAAATAAGTCAGTTCTCCAACTAAGCTCATCTCAAATTCAGCTGACATAAGTTGTGAAAATTCATTACATAGTTCAGGATTTATTGATCCAAAGATGATGTCGTCTACGTATACCTGAACTATGATGAGATCTTGTCTTGAATTCTTCGTGAATAAAGTTTGGTCAACATTACCTCTGTTATATCCTTTATTCAGTAAGAAACTGGTCAGCCTTTCATACCAGGCCCGAGGAGCCTGCTTTAGTCCATAAAGAGCTTTGTTTAACCTGAAAATTTGATTAGGTTTAGTCGAAAACTGAAAACCAGGAGGTTGTTCAACATAAACTTCTTCTTTTAGAATTCCATTCAAGAAAGCACTCTTAACATCCATTTGTTGAAGTTTTATGTTGTTTAAACAAGCAAATGCTAATAGAATTCTGATAGCATCCATTCTAGCTACTAGAGCAAATGATTCATCAAAGTCCACTCCATACTCCTGACTGTAGCCTTTAGCTACAAGTCTAGCTTTATTCCTAGAGATGACACCTTCTTCATTCAGTTTGTTCTTAAAAACCCATTTTGTTCCTATTACATTGAAATTTTCAGGTCTAGGTACAAGTTCCCAGACATTGTTTCTATCAAATTGCCCTAGTTCTTCACACATGGCAGTTACCCAATTCTCATCACTTAAGGCTTCTTCAATGGTCTTAGGCTCAATTTGAGAAACTAAAGCAATTAAGTCCTGATTCTGAACATTTTTGAAATGGGATCTTGTCCTAGGGGGATCATGAAGACTACCAATAATATTGGTTACAGGGTGGTCTTTTAAAATTCTGACATTTGTTGAGGACTCACCTTGTTCGACTGTACTTACTGGGTTCAGATCAGTGGGTTCTTCAGCCGGTTGTACTTCCTCCTCTTGCATTTGATTCAGGAACTCTCCATCATGACTTGTAGACCTGTTATCATCATTTAGACTGTTAGAGATTTTTGTTTCATCAAAAATGACATGAGGGGTTTCCTCTACAGTTCTATCAGTTTTATTAAAGACCCTGAAGGCCCTAGATGTTTCAGAGTATCCTAGGAATATTCCCGGAATACTTCTGGCATCAAATTTATCTAAGTCTCTCTTGTTGTTATTATGAATAAAGCATTTTGAACCAAAAATTTTGAAATATGAGACATTAGGTCTCTTACCTTTCAGGAGTTCATATGGTGTTTTCTTATGTATGGGTCTTACCAAAGCACTATTTAGTATATAGCAGGCAGTGTTTGCCGCTTCTGCCCAAAAACTCTTCGGTAGCTGACTCTCCATTAGTAATGTTCTTGCCATTTCCACTATTGTCCTATTCCTTCTCTCCACAATTCCATTCTGCTCTGGAGTCCTGGGAGAAGAAAATTTGTGAGTCAGTCCCTCATTGTCACAAAAACTAGAAAATGAGGAGTTCTCAAACTCTCCTCCATGATCTGATTGGATAACAGTGATCTTGTGGCCTACAAGTTTTTGCTTATTAAAAAATGTTCAAATTTTTGAAAAGCATCACTCTTATTAGCCAAGAAAAACAACCATGCAAATCTAGAGTAATCATCGATAATGACAAAACCAAATCTCTTACCATTTAGGCTCTGGGTTCTGGTAGGACCAAAGAGATCCATGTGCAAGTGTTCCATAAGCTTGTTTGACAAGCTCTCAGTCCTTATTTTAAAAGAAGCTCGGGTTTGCTTGCCTAGAGCACAGGCATCGCAAGGCTTAGAGAATGATTTGAACTTCAAGCTAGGCATGCCTCTAACTAAGTCAAATTTAGCTAATTTATGCAAGGTGTTAAAGCTAGCATGACCTAGTCGCCTATGCCAGTCAAACATGTTATTCTCTGAATCAGCAGAGAGACACAGATTAGACTCAGACTCAACATCAAGATCTACAATATAGACATTATTGACTCTATTTGCAATGAACTTTATTTTATCGGAGTTTGGTTCTAAAATTTTGCAAGCATGCTCATCAAAGAGGACCTTGTGACCCTTGTCACATAACTGACTAATACTTAATAAATTGTGTTGCAGACCTTCGGCCAACAATACTTTTTCAACAGAGTTGGAGGTTTTCTTACCGATGGTTCTGGTCCCAATTATTTGGCCTTTGTTTTTACCTCCAAACTTGACTGTCCCTCCTGCTTTCAATTCAAGCTTGCTGAACTTTCTTTGATCCTCTGTCATGTGCCTCGAGCAGCCACTGTCGAGATACCGCTTGTTGTTCTCGGCTGCTAGGCTCACCTGCATAATAACAATTTAAGTAGTGTGCTTTGGAGCCCAAGGTAAGTTGGGTCCAAAAATACCGCTCAATTGATTAAGCACAGTTTTGGGGATCCAGATCTGCTTCACCCCTTTTTTCTTTCTGTGCTGAGAATTGACAGTTTTGCTATTGATGTGCATTTCAGTTGTTTCCTTTTGTTTCTCAAAGTGTGTCCAGTTTCTGTTGATAAAAGCTTGGGTCCCAGCCAGATCATAATTTCTAAACTGTCTAGTTGAAGACATTTTATTGACAATATTATGTGTGTAGTTAGACCTTCCCATGTTTCTTTTCAAATAGCCCATTCTTTTATTAGAGTCATAGTTGTTGAATTGACAGGCACCTTGTTTCTGGTGCGTGGGCTTGTTGAATTTCTTAAAGACATTTTTTTCCAAAATCAGGCTATTGTTTATGGATGTTCTTTTGTTGTTCAGTACTTTTGGAACTGGATGGGATGTCCAGTTTCTCTTTTCCTTTCTCAGTGCAAAATGTGGTGGTTTTTATCCCAAATGCTTCCTTCTTATTTGGGTTGAAACCCAACCCTTCTCTGTTAAAGTTTACTTTGGTGCCTAACAAGGCGTTCAAATTGCTTTCTCCCAAAACAAACCTCTCAAGAGTTTTCTTCTTATCTTCCAACTCCTTCTGCAGAGATATGTTGTTTTCCAGCAATTCATCATTGACCTTTATAACAGCTTCATAACCTTCCTTGATTAAGTCATTTTGTCTCAGGTTTTCTTCAGTATGTTGATTGGTTTCATCAAGCTGTTTTCTAAATTTTTTAAGTTCATTCTTAAAAAGATTATTCTCATTTCTTACATTTTCCATCTGAGCTAATTCAGCTACCAGTTTGGAATTTTCTATCTTGACGTGTTCTTGTTCTTCATTAACCAAATTGAGTTTGCGTTTGATGACTCTATGTTCTTTAGCTAAGGCATTGTACATATCTAGCAGTTCACCATATTTCTCTTCCCAGTCATCAATAGAGTAAGTTACAAAGGGATTGGTTACCTCATTTTCCTCGTCGGCCATCAGACATACTCCTTCAGTCTCCTTTCCTGAGGAATTAGTCTCTGAGTCTTCTTCTTCATCGCTCCAAGTGCATACCATAGCTTTTGGCTTTTTCTTGTACACTTTGGAGCCTTTCTTGTGGTAGTCCGGTGTCTTCTTCTGAAGCTCAGGGCAATCTTGCTTCATGTGCCCAAAGTTCCTGCAATGATAACACATCACACCTTTAGCATTCCTATCCTTGTCATTGCCATTGTTCGGATATTTACCTGATGAGTAGTTTCTTCTTTTCCTATATGAATTTCCCTGCATTTTCAGGAATTTCCTGAACTGACGTGTGAGCAGTGCTTTTTCACTTCTGTCAAGGTCTGGAATTCCATTAGACTCTCCCCTACTGCTGCTGCTGCTGCTGTGTCGTTCAACTTTAAGAGCAACATTCTTGCCCTTTCTATCATTTCCTTCTCCTGTTTTCTTGAGATTTATCTCATAGGTCATAAGAGACCCTATGAGTTCAGTGACGGTCATGGTTGTTAAATCCTTTGATTCCTCTATCACAGTAGCTTTTGTGTGCCACGCTGGTGTCAAGGATCTTAAGATCTTCCTGACTATATCCCCTTCAGATATTTCCTTTCCAAATCCCTTGAGGCTGTTTGTGATCAGTGACAGCCTAGCGTACATATCAGTCACGCTCTCCTCTGACTTCATCTTGAATAATTCATACTCAGAGGTTAGGTAGTTTACCTTGGTAGCTCTGACCTGAGAGGTACCCTCGTAAATCAGCGCTAGTTCATCCCACATCTTCTTAGCTGTCTTGCACGCCGAAATTCGGGCATATTCTTCAGGGTGAACTACGCACTGGATGATGTTGAGCGCAGACCAGTTTAGTCCGGATAATTTGACTTGTTCTTCAGACCACATCTCCTCATTCGGAGGTAAATCATAAGGTCCAGTTGTAATGACTCTCCACAGCTTGTTTTTTTTTTGTATAAAGCCAGTCATCTAGGAAGAGAATAGGGAGAGTGCACCCCCATCCAAAGGACGGGAATGTTCTCACTCCACCAATCACCTACTAGATGCTCATTTTATTACTATCAAAGTGTGGTTACATCATCAATAGAGGATAAAGCCTCTAGTATATGAAATGGAAAAACTCCTATACAAGCTTGACACGGATGTTTGGCAAACCCCAAGCATCAACTAAAATAAACCCCTTGGCCAACAATGGCAACTCCCGAAAACATGAAAATACATAGCTACTACCCTTTACAACTGCATAGTTAGCTAATGAATCTGCCACTTGGTTAGCCTCTCTATAAGAATGAACAATAGGACAGTTGAATGATGGAAACAGTTGAGTAATATCCTGCCACCAGGGAAGAAGGGTCCACGGGGGGTCTCGTTTTGAAGCCAACATATCAATTAAAGCCATTGAGTCAGAATATATCACAGCCAAAGAGATGCCATGAGCTTTTGCCAGCCTTAAACCATCCAACATGGCACGACCTTCTGCAGCCATATTTGTTCCAGAACCATAGAAGAAAGCAAAGCCCATGATGAATTTCCCATTTCTATCTCTGAAGCAGCCACCCCCTCCTGCTAAACCTGGGTTCCCCTTACTAGCACCATCCACATTTAGAGCCAAACCTTCAGCAGGAGCAACCCATCGAACACTTAGAACATTTGGGTAGAAATGGTTAATAGCAATGCCAAATTTCTGTAGAATTCCCAGATATCTTGTATTGACCCCTTGCTTAAACTTAATCTTGCTGACAGCATATGCAACCTCTGCAATTATATGATCTGCAATGTTGAGAAAGCTTAGATTTTTACCTTCATATCTTACTCTGCATCTATATTTCCATGTCTCCCAGACTATCAGGATAATAAGCAGTAGGGATATAAATGATTTTGGTTTGTGAAGAGCAGCCTTATTTATTGCAGACTTCAGCCTACTTGTGATGTTGCTAAGTTCCAGACAGCTAGCATTGATCAGGGATCCAAATCTGTACCAAAGAAAAGTAGTTATATCACTAGTAACAAAAAGATGGTCCATATCTTCAATGTTCTGGACAGAAGAGCAGCAGTTGCAGCAGGAGGCCAGACTTATACCATTCTTCTGAATTAATGTATCAACAGGAACAGCTTGGCACAAAACTTTCCAACAAAATATAGAAGCTCGGGGAGAGAGGAAATTCTGCCAAAGGTTTTTAAACTTAACATCCAGCCGAGGAGTTTGATGTCTGCATTTGTTAAACGCAGTTTTAAAACTAAATTTGCCTGTGCTTGATAGTGTCCAAACAGGGATGTCTTCCCCTCTATGCAAAACCATCGCTTGAAGCTGGTCTTTCAGCTGCTGATCTTCTAATTTTTCCCAAACAGGATGTAGACGATTGGCTAGAACCTCTTGAACAGAGCAGTTTAAGGAATCTGTGTCAGTCTGCATGGAAAAAAGGTTGGCCAGGGATGTGTCTTTATACCAGCAGTCCTTGAGAAAATTTGTGTTGGCCCCGTCCTGGATAATCATTCTAGAGCCTGCCATATAGGTGGTTTTAGCCTTCTCAAAGTCTTGCTTCTTAATCCCTGCTAAAAAAGGAACTTTGCATTCTGAAATATGCCGACCATTTAGATATTTGCTTCTAACAAACATAGCCCAGGGAGAATTACTATTAATAGCCTGCCAAATCAATTTCACATAACAGCATTGCTGAATTTCCTTCAATTTTCTGATTCCGAGACCTCCTTCTTCTATCGGACAGCAGATTCTTTCCCATGAGACCCAATGCTTCCTATGAGAGTTTTCAAAGCCCTGCCAGAAAAAGTTTGAGCAGATACTTTCAATCTGTTTTAAAATAGTGTATGGGATTGATGCTGCATTTGCTGTATATACTGGTATAGCAGATAATACTGTCCTGATTAGAACCAGTCTGCCTGCCTGTGATAACATCTTGCTTTGCCAACCAGCCAATCTGATATTAATTTTATCAACGAGGTACTTAAAGTAAGAAGTCTTTACACGACCCTTAAAGAGAGGAATGCCAAGGTAAATGATGCTGCCGTTCCTTAAGCAGTATCCTGTCAATTGGGTTATCCGAGCAATAGAACTCTGAGGCATTTTCTTAGCAGTTAGGAAGTAGCTTTTGTGAGCATTAATGCATTGACCGGATGCAGCTTGATATCTCCCCAGGAACAACATTAGCTGCTTTATAGAAGCCATACCACCATTTATGAATATCAGAGAATCATCAGCATATAGTAAGTGGGTTATGGGCTGAACTCTTCTAGAGAGGTGAAAATATTTACATCGACCAGATAGAAAAAGTTGTGCAAGGCCCCTACTCATGACCTCTTCAGCAATAATGAATAAAGCTGGAGCAAGGGGGTCTCCTTGACGAACTCCTCTGGTAGATTTGAAGTAACCCTTGATTTGACCATTAAAAGAAATAGAAAACCAGCAGTTTACCAGTAATTGAGAGATCAAAGAAATAAATCTGTTGCAGAAACCAAAGCTCCTAAGGACCTTGAATAGAAAATCCCATTCCAAACGATCATAGGCTTTAGCCATATCAAGTTGCATGATTATATTATGACCCCGCACAGGCTTATCAATATCAATAATCATCTCCTTGGCCATCAGAAAATTGTCAGCAAGATTTCTGCCATACACAAATCCACTTTGCTCCTTTGATATAATCATTGGAAGAATTGGGCTCAACCTCTCACATATGATTTTTGAGACAATTTTATAAGTGAAGTTGCACAAACTAATTGGTCTGAAATCAGCATATGTGGTGGGACTTTTCTTCTTAGGGACTAGACAGATAATAGTGGAAGTGATGCCTTGAGGTAGTCCCCACCCTTGGAAGAAGCTTTTGACAGCTTTAACCACATCATCTGCAACTATATCCCAACAATGGGAGAAAAAACCCCCAGTGAATCCATCTGGACCAGGGGAACTGTTTCCAGACAATGAAAATGCAGCTTTCTTTACCTCATCTGCTGAAGGAATTAAACACAAAGAAGAATTCTGCTCATTATTAATCAAAGAAGGAATTGCTTCAAAAATTCTATCTTCAATTGTATGAGGTTCAGAGGATAGAAGGGACTTAAAGAAGTCCACTGCACCATCAGCTAGAACAATTTGATCTTCCACCCACTCCTCATTAATTTTTAACTTGTGGATGAAGTTCCTCTGCCTTTTAACTTGAGTGTAGTGATGGAAAAATTGGGTGTTACGATCACCACAAGAGATCCATTCCACCCTAGCCTTTTGAAACCAATACATCTCTTCTCTGAATAAGATAAGACGCAAATCAACATTAGCTTTCTGCATCTAAATTCGGTTGTTCACAGATGGATCAGAATCAAAATTTATTTGAGCCTGTATAGCAAAAGTCTCAGCTCTGCTCTTAGCCTGAAATATGTTGCCAAAGAATTCTTTGTTCCATTTTTGTAAGTCAGACTTCAAACATTTTAACTTGTACTGAAGAGTAACAAAAGGGTGAACATCTGTATGTGAATATTTATGCCAGCTTTCTTTAACAAAATCTAAGAAATTATCATGAGAGTGCCACATATGTTGATACATAAATCTCCCAGGAGAATGTTGAGTGGACTTCAAAGTCATCAATAAGGGGGCATGATCTGAAGGGCCACGGGTTAGGTGTTTAACTGAGAGAAAGTTAGGTGATCTAACCCAGTATGAGTTAAGTAAAATCCTGTCCAACCGAGCTTTGATGGAAGAAGAGTCAATCTGATTATTTGACCAAGTGTATAATGAGCCAGAAAAGCCTGCATCTACTAAGCCAACCGCTGCTAAGAAGCCTTGGAAATCAGTCATAGCAGTCATGGAAGAAAAAGAACCACCACATTTTTCATCCGGAGATGCAATGCAGTTAAAATCACCTCCTAATAACCAAGGGATTTTAACATCTCGACTAAATTCCATTAAAGCATCAAAAAGAGTTCTACGTTCGCTAACTGAGCAGGAGGCATATACTGCAGTGAAGAGCAGAGTTACCTTATCATTGTCCTTTATACCAACAGTTAGATATTGTGGATGAGACTCAACAATATCTAAACATATACTTGATTTGTACAAAATCCATATCTTGGAGGCATCCCCGTCATTTCCAACAAATGACTGCATATTAATCTTCCGGGCTATTGTGTGAGCTCTATTAAGGTTAATTCGAGGTTCAGAAATAGCCACCAAACCTGCTTTATTGACACTAATATGATGAGCCAAACTCCTTTGAGTAGCTTTATTACCAATACCCCTGACATTCCAAATTAACGCAGAGTTTAACATGGGTTATAAGGCATAGGTTTAGTGATCAGGCTTTTGGCTTTAGCCCTTGTCAATCGGGCATCACTGAATAAGACTCCTGGCAAAATTGAAACTTCAATTGGTTTTGATACTTGAGGCAGCTCCTTTCCTTTTTGTGTCTGACCCCCAAACATTTTGATATTCTCATCCTTCGAAATTTTAGAAATAAGCTATGAATCCTCTGTATTTATTACCAATTTGTCTGAACAGAAAGAATTTAAAATCCCCTGAGTAGTCTCATAATAACTTTGAATTGAAGGCAGCTCATCAGAATCCGAAGCCTCTGTACTGTAGGGAGGTTTCTCTAAAGTCATTCCCGAAGGAGCATTACTACAAGCAACATATGAGGGACCAGGATTTTCCTTTTCCAGTGCATCTGAGATCCGATTGTTTTCCGCAGTATCACAGACCGAGTTAATCCCTGTAGTTTCCGTGCTCTGAACAACACCATCAGTCATCTCCGAACTTTCCAGAACTTGATTAAAATCTGAAAATCTATTCCCTGTATCTGCAACTAAAGGGGGATTTGACATTACCGGCCTTGGCCTAATGTTTTGCCAGGAGACATGCTTAACCTCCGGACGATTTGTTTTTCCTGTCAAATTCGCCCGAGGCAGGTTTGTACCTCGATTCTTTTTACATTCCTTTTCCAGGTGCCCAATCTTGTGGCAGAATGAACATAGATGAGGCACCCGATAATAATTAATCGGCTGCCAGAATCCTGCATTTTCAATACCGATCCAAATCCTGTCTTTCCTCTGTAAATCAAGATCCATTTCAACACAAACTAAGGCTTCTGATGTGTTCGTCATAGCTATTGTAGCATCATGAATTCGAAGAACTGGACCAATATTGCCTGCAATCGATCGGAGCATATCCTCATGGTAGAAATTAACAGGAATAGAAGGAAAGTCAATCCATATCGGGATAGTAGAAGGATCCACATTGAAGTCAAAATCATGGGACCATCTAAAAAATCTAAACATGAAACCTTTGATATAAAGATTTTTTTGCAGTAGAACACGAAGGAAATCCTCCTCCGAACCCAATCTGACCAAAACATGTCTGGCATTAAGTCTACTCAATATAAATTCAGATTTCAGATGTAAACGTTGCGCCAGACACAGCTTTATCTCTGGTATATTAGGCCGGCCATACGAGCACTTGGCAATAATTGCATTTTGGAGTGAGGAGCAGGAGGTCTGAACTTCATCTTGAGTAAAAAACACAGCCGGCTCACCCTTATCTGTGAACGCAGGGGGTTTCACCTGAAGAGAAGGAACAGGACGGCGATGAACTTCCATGACCATCTGAGCATATGATCTTCGAGGCACAGCCTGTATCGTCTCAGATGCACAAAATTCCTTCGTTAGCATAGGAGCAGAAACCTCCCCGGCCACACCAGCCATCGCCGGCAGGGCGGGGAGCACACCGGAGGAACGAAGAACCAACGCGGGATGCAGAGCTTCTCTCTCTAACACTCTCTCTCTAACCAGCGCCTAGTTTGTTCTTCCTCTAGGTTAGTAACCACTTCCTCTCCACAGCTTGTGGCTCTAAGATCGGATGAAAACTTCCATCCTGTTTTTCCAAAAGAAATAATTAGAACCATCAAAATATGGGGGACGGGAGATTGACTGTCCTTCAGCTATGTAGCTGCGAGGACCACTGGTTCCAGGATTACCCTGGTCGTTGGACCACATCTCGGGTAAACCTTCTCTGATACCAACTATTAAACAGGAGGACGGTGAGCTAGAAGGGGAGGGGATGAATAGATCACCATTTAAAAAATATTTGTCCGACCCGAGGAGATCTTAGAAGATGAGATTGGCTAGGAAGACTGACAATATGTAAAATGATCCGGAACCTTAACCAAGATAAAGCAGGTCACGAGCGCAGAACATATATCACTCAGAATTTCATCAGCACATATGCACAAGCACTAAGCGAGCAGTTAGACCAAGGTTTCGATCATCAACAATCACACTTACTTCATGAAGCCAGACAGAAGCATAAAGAAAATAGATGCGCACAACCACACCACGGAGAACAAGAGGTTTAGATGGTTTAGTCTGCAACCTGCAGACTTACGTCCATCCCTCACTCAAGGCAGAGTGAGGCTTCCCTTTCACAAGAAAGAACCGCCGACTCAGTCTGCCAACAACACGCTGATCCACAGCTTGGGGATCGAAATCCCTACAGACGCTGAACTCACAGCTTGCACCCAGGTCTCACACCACAAGACCTGACCCGGAGATAACTCTCCCTTCCTCTTAGACAAGAGGGAACCCAACAGTGACCCACCCTCACTACAATTCAGAGACGCTGTCTCTCTTCCTCCTCAGCCGGAGAGAAGAACCCAGGTAGCCTTCTCACTACCTGAACATAAAACCCCGGAGAACTCCTCCCTTCCTCTGATCTAAATCAGAGGGAAGCCACACTGCGACCCAGAGGATTCACCTCTCTTCCTCTACACCTAGAGGGAACGAAACCAGAGTATCGGAATTTGAGAACGAACAAACGAAGACATAAAGAAATATTGAAAGACAATCGAACGGAGAAACAATGTAGCTTCTTAAAGAAGCATAGACAAAACGTAGCAGAAAACCATCCTCTCCTTCATCACTCTCTCTCTTCCAGGTACGCTCAACGAATGGATCATGATGGCTTCTCCTCTCCTTCCTCTAGCTCTGGCCTCACCCTTTTTCTTATGGCTTCAGCAGCTTTTCAGGAGCAGAAACCTTCCTATATATATCCAGACTCACGAGAGACTGAGGGTGTGGGCGACACGAGCGAAGAAGATGCTTCCAGATGAGCCGAGCCACGTGTTAGATGATTATTCCCTCAAATCACGTGCTCACATGATTGGAATAAAGTTCCAATTTGTCTTTAAGTCCCTGTAAGGTTTCAGAGAACATTCAGTCAATCTCAGAAATATTCAAGTCATACGTTTGTTCACACAGATTGCACGGAACTTATCAAAGGACTGAAGAACGCGTCAACGCAGTAAAGCCAAGGCATTAACGCAATGAGTTTATATTGGAGATCAGGACCCTTCACAATACACACCAATGCGTCAACGCATTAGTGACAACGTCGACGCATCGGCTTGGTTGTTGATCAAAAGACCTTTGGACATCAGCCCAAGGCGTCAACGCTTCCATCGTGCAGCGTCGCCTCAGCTCCTCAAGCGAGATGCTTACGCCCTTGGCAACTGGCCAATGCGTCAACGCATCCAGTGTCAGCGTCGACGCAATGAACAAGACAGCAAGTGAAAGACGCACAATTGCGTCTACGCAGTAAGCCAAGTGCGTCAACGCACTAAAAAGCACAGAACCCATATAGATGAAGACAGACATGTACGAGCTAATGGGTGAACGAGTTAGAGGAGCATTTAATCAGAAAATCATGATGAAGACATTTTAATCAGAAGATGTGCATGCAAACAAGAAATTTCCCAAGGCTCCTTTCAGAACCAAGATCCAGAGATTATCCAGACAATGCAGGATCTTTAACAGTCACCAGGAAGCAACACATAATTTGATTCATAGTGTTAGTCATCATCAAAACTACAGAGATTCAACACAGGGGGCCACAGGGGCGGGCCCAGGCAGTGGTGGCGGGGGTGAGCTCGGAGGCGGAGCAGACCGCTGGGGGTGGGTGGTTGGCGACACGGAGGTGGTCGGTTGAACGCTATCGTGGAAGATGAACTCGCAGGGCAGGTGAGGTTGGTGTAAGGTGCAGGTCCTCCTGTCCGGGTCGATGGTCGCTCGCCTCTCTTCCAACCAAGTTTGCCCTAAAATGATGCAGGGACCAGCAAGTGTGCCGATCTTGTACCATGCTCTATCGTCATACAGAACGAGGCCGAACCTCCATTGGAACTCAATAAAAGCTAAGCCACCGCTGAGAACAATCTCCCCAGTCTTAGAGAGAGACTCCACAATGTCTTATGAGACACAATTAGATGATGCTCTACTGATGAAGTCGATCTCCATATGCGACCCATTGGGTAGGATGGCAGTGGACACGATAGGGCGCTGGAATGACTCGGTCGTCGGCATAGGGATCGGGTCAACCGGCGGTTGAATGGTAGGGGCGAGACCCGGGGTCGGGCCATAAGAGCCTTGAATTGGGCCACCAGGGATGACCAATCTGACACATGGTCTCTAGGAACGGCCATTGGGCTGGCGGGTAGCTGGACATGCAGACAACTGAGACATGCAATGAAACAGAGATTGAAATGCACTGACTAATGCAAAATGAAGAACCTAGACTCAACCAATAGCCAGTACGTGGCGGAGATATGGATCCGAAGATCCTCTCACGCAAGGATGCTACCTTCCCGATAGGTGTAACCTATCATTCTAACAACACCTTTTAGTATACCAGATATAAGAATGACATGCAAACCTCGGACAAGATGACCCTAGACTTAAACCATGCTCTGATACCAATTTGATGGGGGATGAATGAGACTCGAGACCAATTTGATGCGAGACGAGACTCGAACGGGCTAAGACCTACGACTGACTTGAAGTACAACCAGCACTTGCATACTAAGGTAAGTCGGGCGGCTGGCCTCCGTGGCGATTCTCTGAGTGGAGCCATCTCTCAACAAGAAACTCACTCTAGCCCAACTGTTGGCCCGGTTAGGAGGCAATCGAGAGGGGGGTGAATTGATTGCCCACCCTACTCGACAAATTCTAACTAAATTAAACCAAACCACAGAGATGGTAAATTAAGCACTAAATCACGCTTGATAAAAATGCACAGTTGAACTGCATACAAGCACTCACAACTTTCAATGCATGATGATATCACTCGGATAGCAATGATTGAACGGATAATCAATAAAACTCTCGTCTCACCAACACACACTCGACAAATGAATGGATAAGAGAAAATGCAATCTAATAATAGCAAACCACGGCGCAGTGATTTTTAGGTGGTTCGGACGCACCAAGTGCCGTCCTACGTCCACCCCTCTCACCTCTAGAGCATTTCACTAACAGCAAACCACCACACACGGGCTCGACGGCCCACATACGTGGGTTCTCGCACGACGACGAGAAGCCCCACATACACTCGGAGCAAACTCCGAAAACGTCTAAAGTTGAAAACAATATGGAAATACAAGGCCCAGTCTGAGAGTATGAATCTAAGCACAATGTATAATAGCAAACATGATCTTCCCCATAAATCCTTAAACAAAACTTGGAGATTAACGAAGGTAGCACTAGAACGATGGAACCGAGGGTTGGAAGAAACCGGTGTAGAAGATGTGAACGCCGGAAGCAGCGGATGAAGAGGACGCTGACTGCGGCCTCCAGATCTTGACTCAGGCTCGAGTGGGGATGACCTCAGCATAGCCTTCCTTCACCTCCAGCAGAGTGCAAAGCTCCTTCTTCTCCTGCAAGCACAAGATGAACATGTTAAAAGCTCAAGGGTTGTCTTCCGATCGGACCAAGGGGCTGCGATATATACCCAATAGAGAACATGACAAATGGACACTAAAGCCCTTTCCAAACCCCTTTCATATCAAGTACAAAGAATGGTGGATTCCCTAAGGCCATTTTAGTAAACAACCCAAGCAACCGGATCTAATATTAATGGGTTCGAAACAGATCCAATAATCCTGATCGGAACGTTCAGAAAAAGTGTCGACTCATGGAGTCGACTCTTTTTCACGAAAGTTCTGCCAGAACACATAAAAATGAAACCCGTGAAACAAGTGTCGACCTATGGGGTCGACACTTTTTACCAAATGTTCTGGCTTGTGAAATCAACATAACATCCGTGGTGAAAAGTGTCGACTTATGAGGTCGACACTTTTTCACGGAGGTTCTGTTTTCACAGAATTGAACAAACTTACCTGAAAGTGTCGACCCATGAGGTCGACACTTTTTCTCGAGTGTTCTGACTTTTACAAATTAACAGAACCCTGGTGAAAGTGTCAACCCCATGGGTCGACACTTTCTGCCAGCATTATAAAAACCTTAACGCACATCAAAGTATCCAAATAAGTGTCGACCCCATGGGTCGACACTTTTCCTGACAGATGGAAAAGCTTAAAAAATCCGATTGAAACTTCACAGAGCATGTACCAAGATATCAAGATTGAACAATTGAGCACTCATAACTCAGATATTCATGGCAAAACATGATTTCTACCCAGATCAGTCCATCCACATTAAAATCCAATTTAACAAATATTCTTACCATTTGGCCTTCAAGCTTTGAATGTTAACTACACATTGAACCTGCACTTATCAAAATGGCATTCATCTTAAACTTGACCAAAGCAAGTGACATCTTCAATCATCAATGTCTGTGCATGAAACCACAAGTTCGGTGCCTTGTATAAGAAACCCATTGAATGGGTTGATGCAATTAATATACAAAAGCTGTGCAATGAAGCATAGGGTGCCATGATCAACAAGACACACATCAATCAACCACTTCAGCAAAACTGAACTTTCTTTTACATCAAGTATTACACTTGGAGCAATTTCAGCATTTGGATTTTCTCTTAAATAGAACACAAATAGATCATCATTCAAACTTCTCATTCATCAAATATATCGGTGCAAATCATACAAAAACCAACTCATGACTTTTTCATTGAATATCTTCGTCAAAATAGTCCAGGGCACAACAATCTCCCCCTTTTTGACGAAGATAAAACTGTAGCAACCCTGGTAAAATAAAAGGAAGATTTCAAGAAAGATTAAGTAAGTAAATGATAAGAACCAAAATGAATAAATAATAAGTCAAAAGTAAGTAACGCCTCTCAACAAGGCGCGATTTAAATAAGAAACACCTTCACCTGAGGCGTTAATTCAAAAAGTGACGCCTACACTAAAGGGCGTCAAAATTTCAAAACGTCCAAAACGAATAAAAGGAAAGGGAAAGAAACGCCCTCTTCTTGGGCGCGAATTGTAAAAGAAACGGCATTGATCAAGACGTCAATTAAAATGCACGCCCTAACCTAAGGCGTTAATTGCACTTGTGTTCCATTCGAACCAGAAGACTATCCAGGGTAAGTTTTAGGATTGCTACGTGTTCGATTGACTATGGTAAGGACTCTATCAAGGAAACTAGAGTTCCAATCGAATTCTAACTCTATTGGGATTCCTAAAACTCTATAAATACCTTTCTAATCGACCTTGATCGCTATTTTGGCGATCTGCTGCTGCTGTCATCCGTGAAGAACACAGGTTTGTTCTTCCTTGTTCCTGCCTTACCTTCGGTTATGTATGATGAAGGAAAATTAATGATCTTCAACTTTTCCTTTTGTAGGAAGTCTGCAGCAAGTAGTAACTCTATTGTCAAAGGGAAGAACGTGGGTTCTTCATCAACATCGTTTTCCCAGAAGACTCTGTTTAGAACAGAGTATCGTTTTCTCTTCACATCCTTCACATATTTTCATCCAGATCATCATCAGGTAGGTTTTCTCAAGAACTGTAGCCCAAACTAGTTTAAGATTCCTAATATTATCATATGTCATCCATGCCTATAGTTTTACTGCGTTTTTCAACGTTTTCTGGGAAATTTCAAAAGAAGCGACCCTATCTAGGGCGCTAATTCTTGTTATGACGCCCTGCCCAGGAGTCGTCAATTCCATACAGTTAATAAATACCCATCTTTAAAATTCAAAATCTATGTAATCACGAATCTAATATTATGCATGATCCTACCTACTAAATCTTGCTATTTTTCTTGTCCAGTTCTGTGTCTTGCAAACTAGCTTTACTGTTCATGTTCCTGAAAACCAAAGTTAATTAACGACCTTCCCAAGGTCGTCTCTTATGAAACTAACGCCCCATCAAAGGGCGCTAATTTAAAATTAACGCCCCTGTCCAAGGCGCGTTTTGTTAAAATTCCAGAATATTGAAATTTTTGCAAAATAGAAATATAGAATGGACGACTGTTGGAAAAGCCGTCAAATTATGAATACACGACCCAGTAAAAGGCGTTAATTCATTAAGTAGTGACTTAGGCTAAGTCACTATTTTCCTGTGATACTATTTTACACTGTTACTGTTAACCGAGGGTTTCATATGTATATTTATATATATATATATCGACACTATATTCCAGTCCGTGAATATAGTCCCATGTTTCATGATGATTTATCGCATTACCCACTAACTCTCGGTGACATACAAGCTCTCCATTGGACATTCCGTTCCTTTGGACTAGCAAGTTAGTCATTGGGACCTCCGTAAGACTCCTCGTAGCCTTGGATTCCCTCAAGACCGATTGAGCTGGTTGTACCATAAAAATCTTTCACACTATTTTGCCATGTCACTCTATAGAAACATGGTATACCGGCCCTTATGATATGCTAATGGATATCATGAGAATATTCTTGATGGGATAAGAACATCATGCCATTAATATGCTGTTCATGTGGACCTCAATTCTATATAAAAAGAGTGACCATCTACATATGGGCACTTATTTGTTATGGTACCCGGTTAGGGAACCAATTCCACCCAGTTTATCGACATGTCATGGTTTATATGCTTTGTGTGAATTTTATCGCCAGTATATCCTTACTCAAGGGCGTTGCCCTTGAATTCCATAAAAATCTTATCTTATCATCCTATTAAAGCTTGTTCTTGAAACTCCTTATTGGCTATAAATTATTGTGGATGTCTAGATCTATCTTTAATGCTGTGCATATAAGGGCCCGATCTGGTCTTGGGAGGAGCACCCAAAAGTACTAGTGCCCATGGAAGTTGTAATGATCACGGTGTCTAGCATTGCACCGAAGTACTTTTTCTCTTGATCTTTGGCATTCCACACACACTCTCTCTTTCTTGCGTGCATGACTCGACTTGCGGGACTTTACTAGCGTGGCCCGACACGGGCAAAGTACTTGCGTGAAATAGCCAATAATGTATAAAGTCTCTCATGAATATCTCTTGGTTAAGACTCGCTTGGATGTTTTACACGACGTGTTATCTATTGATTAGTTATTTCTACATGCATAGCCATAGTATATTTACATGTGATAAATTGTAATTACTTAAACCCATTGCTTGTTTTTGAGATATAATTTCCTACTGAGCGTTCGCTCACTCAGTGTTTCCCTACTTTTCAGGTAAGTCCGGCGACGAGACTCAATCTGACTGGGAAGGTCAAGAGTGAAAGAGATTAGAGCTTCTCAAAGCGTCAACTAGTCTTGTCTTTTCTATATTTTCTTGAGTCAATTGTGTACTTTTCTTTTTAGTAAGTGTAGCAATTTCAAGGGATTGTAATAGAAATACTCTTGTGAAGGAATAAAAGGATTGGGTTATCTTTATTCTCGCGCATCTCTGATTTGGTGTCGAATACACTAATACTCTGATTGACATGATCGATATAAACTCGTCACGCGTCTCCGGGTATCTTCCGCGCTCGGGGCGTGACAGTTTTTGTGGTATCAGAGCCTAGGGTATTCAATTCCTAGGAAACCCAAGTCCAAGGATAAGTCTGAACCTCTAACCAGTGAGATTGGGTAGAACCAAGGGTTAAAGTCAAATAGAATTAAAAGCCTTTAAACGCAATCACATACTAATAGCTATTGTAATTGTAGGACAATGGCTGCCGAACGTGCTCAATGGCGCAACATGCAACGCACTCTTCAAGGCATGACCCAGGCACTTCAACAAGTGGCACAAGGAGGTGCACTACGTGGAGCCGGAAATCTCCACCAAGGCTTTAAGAACATGAATCCTCCAAAGTTCGTAGGATCTACTGATCCGGACGATGCCGAACACTGGATCCGGGAAACTGAACGGATCTTTCGGGTTATGCAATGCACGGATCAAGAGAAGGTCATGCTAGCAACTTTTCAATTAGAAAGAGACGCTCGATGCTGGTGGGAGTCTGTAGAAGCCACATTAGATCAAGGACAAGTTACTTGGGAGGAGTTTGTTGAACATTTGAACAATAAATATTTCTCAGATCGAGTTCAAGAGAAGAAAGCCGCTGAATTCGCCGCACTTAAGCAACGATCTTTGTCGGTGGCTGAATATGAAGCGCAGTTCTCAAGGCTATCTCGGTACGCTAAACACTTAGTTAGTACTGAGAAGATGAAAGCTCGAAGATTCCTTAATGGGCTCAGGCCCAAATATATCACACAACTGGCACCGATGGACATACAAGTCTATTCGGAGATGGTTCGACGAGCCCAATTACTAGAAGATGCCACAGAACTATCTGATAGGATCCGTGGGAAAGACAAGAAGGAGAATGTTACTAGCTCCGGCACCTTCAAACCCAATTTCAAGAAGAGGCCAAGTAATGGAGGTACTCCCTCCCAGGAGCAAAAGTTCAAAACGACCAAACCTTTCTCCATCACCACTACACCTTCTAAGGTGGTATGTAAGCACTGTGATAAGGCCGGGCACAAGGCCGAAGAATGTTGGAGGAAACTTGGAGCGTGTCTCCGTTGTGGGAGCCGTGATCATCGGATTCCCGACTGTCCCCTACTCAATGATCAAGCCGGTGATGGAAAGCGCGCCCGGTAACAAAGAATGCTCATCTCCAAGCTATTAAGGAGGCGGAACAAGACGAAGGCGGACTCGTAGAAGGTACACTGAAAGTTTGTTCCAAGTCTGCACATGTCTTATTTGATACGGGTGCATCACATTCTTTTATTTCCAAGAAGTTTGCTGACCCACTACCTATGGAACCGGAATGGATGAAAATATTTTTATCTACTCCTCTCGGAAACGAAACCGATATTACTCACCATTATCAAATACTGTGAAGTCTTGGTAAAAGGAAGAAATCTTCCTATCAACCTCATATGTTTAGACCTAAAGGAATATGATGTCATATTGGGAGCAGACTGGTTATCTAGGTATCAGGCAACTGTGGATTGCCGTAACAGTAAAGTTACTTTCAAGGACTTTCCAGAACTAGTCTATTCTAGCCCTAATAGTCGGAGCAAGTCACCTCTCATTTCGGCTCTCCGAGCTAGCAAGCTAATAAGGAAAGGATGTGTATCTTTCCTTGCATTTGTCACCATTAAGGAGACTAAGGAGACTAAGCTAGAAGACATCCCAGTTGTGCAAGAATTTCCGGACGTGTTTCCGGAGGATTTGCCTGGATTACCCCCACAAAGAGAAGTGGCCTTCACCATCGACTTGGTCCCTGGTGCTGGACCAGTTTCTAAGGTACCATATAGGATGTCCCCTGCCGAACTCAAGGAGCTGAAGGAGCAATTGATGGAACTTCTCAAGAAGGGATTTATTAGACCAAGCACTTCCCCGTGGGAGCACCTGTGCTATTTGTAAAGAAGAAAGATGGATCCATGAGGTTATGCATCGACTATCGACAGTTGAATCATCTCACTATCAAGAACAAGTATCCACTGCCGAGAATCGATGAGTTATTTGATCAAATATCTGGATCCATGTATTTTTCGAAGATTGATCTCAGGTCGGGATATCACCAACTAAGGATCAAAGATGAGGACATTTATAAGACCGCGTTCAGAAGCAGGTATGGGCACTATGAATTTGTTGTTATGCCTTTTGGACTAACAAATGCCCCTGCTGCCTTTATGCAGTTGATGAATAGTATATTCAGGCCTCATCTAGATCAATTCATAGTGGTTTTCATTGATGATATACTGATCTATTCAAAGACCAAGGAAGAGCATGAGGAGCATTTGAGAATAGCATTACAAATATTGAGGATAAATCAGTTATATGCAAAGCTCAGCAAATGTGAATTTTGGTTAAGAGAAGTAGCTTTCTTGGGGCATGTTATATCAAAAGACGGTTTATCCGTAGATCCATCAAAGGTTGAAGCTGTAAGGAATTGGGAAAGACCGACCAATGCTAGCGAGATCCGTAGTTTCTTGGGTCTTGCGGGCTACTATCGGCGATTCATCAAGGATTTCTCCAAGATAGCCGTACCACTCACTAGGCTAACTCGCAAGGAGATACGTTATGAATGGAGTGAGGAATGTGAAAGAAGCTTCCAAGCTCTCAAGATCATCTAACTACTGCCCCGGTTTTAGCTTTACCAATTGAAGGCGAGAGATTCGAAGTATACACCGATGCATCTGGCATTGGCCTCGGATGTGTTTTAATGCAACAAGGGAAGGTTATAGCCTACTCTTCTCGCCAATTGAAGAAGCACGAGGAGAACTACCCAGTTCATGATTTGGAATTGGCTGCGGTAGTATTTGCACTGAAAATATGGAGACATTATCTGTACGGAGTGCAGTTTATTGTATACTCTGACCATAAAAGTCTTAAGTATCTGTTCTATCAGAAGGAATTGAATATGAGGCAAAGACGTTGGCTAGAATATCTTAAGGACTTCGACTTCACTATACAATATCATCCGGGAAAGGGTAATCCTGTAGCCGATGCCCTCAGTCGAAAGCCGAGAGCACTACTAGCCAATTGTATGATTCAAGAGTGGAAGTTGCTAGAACAATTCTCTAAACCTAATATAAGCATGGACAAGGACAATAGGTGTGTCACCTTATCCCATGTGAGCATACAGCCAGACTTGCTATCCAAAATACAAGGACTTCAAGGTAGTGACCCCGTATTAGTGAAAATCAAGGGGAAAATGGAAGAACAACCTGATTTCAAAATAGCACCAGATGGAAGATTGATGTTCAGAAATAAAACATGTATACCAAATTGCCCAGAGCTAAAGAAGAAAATCTTAGATGAAGCTCACAGATTAAGGTACACGATTCATCCAGGATCAACTAAGATGTATCAAGGTTTGAAAAGGACCTTTTGGTGGCCCAATATGAAAAGAGAAATAGCGGATTTTGTGTCTCGCTGTCTCACATGCCAACAGTCAAAGCAGAACACCAAAAACCTGCCGGTAAGCTGCATCCTCTAGATATTCCCAAGTGGAAGTGGGAGGATATCGGTATGGACTTCATTATGGGTCTGTTCAAATCAAAGGGGGGATATGACGGAATATGGGTTATCATCGACCGATTGACCAAATCGACACACTTTTTGCCAATCAAGAGTCGATGGTCAGTTGATGTTGTTGCTGCATTATACCTTAAAGAGATAGTCAGGTTACATGGAGTACCTGTCTCAATCGTGTCTGATAGAGACCCCCGTTTTACTTCTCAATTTTGGAAGGGTTTACAACATTCACTGGGGACGAGACTTAACTTTAGTACAGCTTTTCATCCTCAAACGGATGGTCAGACCGAGAGAACTAATCAGGTGGTTGAAGATATGCTCAGAGCTTGCATCATTGATTTTGGTGGAAGCTGACATGATCACTTACCTTTGGTTGAATTTGCATACAATAACAGCTATCAGGCAAGTATACAAATGGCACCTTTCGAAGCTTTATACGGAAGGAGTTGCCAATCGCCTTTGTGCTGGGACGAGGTTGGCGAAAAACAACTATTAGGTCCAGACATGGTAAGGGATACCACTGAAAAGATTCAGTTGATTAGAGAAAGACTTCAAGTTGCTCAGTCTAGACAGAAGGCTTATGCTGATACACGAAGAAGAGATCTCGAATTCCAAGTGGGAGATCACGTATTTCTCAAGATATCACCTGGACGTGGAATAAGGAGATTTGGTGTTAAGGGTAAGCTTACACCAAGGTTTATCGGACCTTTTGAGATACTAGAAAGAGTTGGCGAGGTTGCCTACCGCGTCGCTTTACCTCCTCAATTGTCCGAAGTTCATAATGTATTCCACATATCAATGTTGAAGAAATATATGCATGATTCATCACATATCATTGATCATGGAGACCTGGTGATTCAAAGGGATCTCACTTATGAGCAAAGGCCTATGAAGATCCTCGATCGCGAGGTACGAACATGAAGGAACAAAATTATTCCCATGGTTAAGGTGCAATGGAGTAAAGGTATAGAACACGAAGTGACATGGGAAACCGAGGAGTCTATGAGGAAACGATTCCCAGACTTATTCTAAAAAGGTATGTATTCTACACTCTCCACGTCTATATGTGATTGAATTTGGGGACCAAATTCTTTTAAGTGGGGGAGGGTGTAGCAACCCTGGTAAAATAAAAGGAAGATTTCAAGAAAGATTAAGTAAGTAAATGATAAGAACCAAAATGAATAAATAATAAGTCAAAAGTAAGTAACGCCTCTCAACAAGGCGTGATTTAAATAAGAAACGCCTTCACCTGAGGCGTTAATTCAAAAAGTGACGCCTACACTAAAGGGCGTCAAAATTTCAAAACGTCCAAAATGAATAAAAGGAAAGGGAAAGAAACGCCCTCTTCTTGGGCGCGAATTGTAAAAGAAACGGCATTGATCAAGACGTCAATTAAAATGCACGCCCTAACCTAAGGCGTTAATTGCACTTGTGTTCCATTCGAACCAGGAGACTATCCAGGGTAAGTTTTAGGATTGCTACGTGTTCGATTGACTATGGTAAGGACTCTATCAAGGAAACTAGAGTTCCAATCGAATTCTAACTCTATTGGGATTCCTAAAACTCTATAAATACCTTTCTAATCGACCTTGATCGCTATTTTGGCGATCTGCTGCTGCTGTCATCCGTGAAGAACACAGGTTTGTTCTTCCTTGTTCCTGCCTTACCTTCGGTTATGTACGATGAAGGAAAATTAATGATCTTCAACTTTTCCTTCTGTAGGAAGTCTGCAGCAAGTAGTAACTCTATTGTCAAAGGGAAGAACGTGGGTTCTTCATCAACATCGTTTTCCCAGAAAACTCTGTTTAGAACAGAGTATCGTTTTCTCTTCACATCCTTCACGTATTTTCATCCAGATCATCATCAGGTAGGTTTTCTCAAGAACTGTAGCCCAAACTAGTTTAAGATTCCTAATATTATTATCTGTCATCCATGCCTATAGTTTTACTGCGTTTTTCAACGTTTTCTGGGAAATTTCAAAAGAAGCGACTCTATCTAGGGCGCTAATTCTTGTTATGACGCCCTGCCCAGGAGTCGTCAATTCCATACAGTTAATAAATACCCATCTTTAAAACTCAAAATCTATGTAATCACGAATCTAATATTATGCATGATCCTACCTACTAAATCTTGCTATTTTTCTTGTCCAGTTCTGTGTCTTGCAAAGTACCTTTACTGTTCATGTTCCTGAAAACCAAAGTTAATTAACGACCTTCCCAAGGTCGTCTCTTATGAAACTAACGCCCCATCAAAGGGCGCTAATTTAAAATTAACGCCCTTGTCCAAGGCGCGTTTTGTTAAAATTCCAGAATATTGAAATTTTTGCAAAATAGAAATATAGAATGGATGACTGCTGGAAAAGCCGTCAAATTATGAATACACGACCCAGTAAAAGGCGTTAATTCATTAAGTAGTGACTTAGGCTAAGTCGCTATTTTCCTGTGATACTATTTTACACTGTTACTGTTAACCGAGGGTTTCATATGTATATTTATATATATATATATATATATATATATATATATATATATATATATATATATATATATATCGGCACTATATTCCAGTCCGTGAATATAGTCCCATGTTTCATGATGATTTATCGCATTACCCACTAACTCTCGATGACATACAAGCTCTCCATTGGACATTCCGTTCCTTTGGACTAACAAGTTAGTCATTGGGACCTCCGTAAGACTCCTCGTAGTCTTGGATTCCCTCAAGGCCGATTGAGCTGGTTGTACCATAAAAACCTTTCACACTATTTTGCCATGTCACTCTATAGAAACATGGTATACTGGCCCTTATGATATGCTAATGGATATCATGAGAATATTCTTGATGGGATAAGAACATCATGCCATTAATATGCTGTTCATGTGGACCCCAATTCTATATAAAAAGAGTGACCATCTACATATGGGCACTTATTTGTTATGGTACCCGGTTAGGGAACCAATTCCACCCAGTTTATCGACATGTCATGGTTTATATGCTTTGTGAGAATTTTATCGCCAGTATGTCCTTACTCAAGGGCGTTGCCCTTGAATTCCATAAAAATCTTATCTTATCATCCTATTAAAGCTTGTTCTTGAAACTCCTTATTGACTATAAATTATTGTGGATGTCTAGATCTATCTTTAATGCTGTGCATATAAGGGCCCGATCTGGTCCTGGGAGGAGCACCCAAAAGTACTAGTGCCCATGGGAGTTGTAATGATCACGGTGTCTAGCATTGCACCGAAGTACTTTTTCTCTTGATCTTTGGCATTCCACACACACTCTCTCTTTCTTGCGTGCATGACTCGACTTGCGGGACTTTACTAGCGTGGCCCGACACGGGCAAAGTACTTGCGTGAAATAGCCAATAATGTATAAAGTCTCTCATGAATATCTCTTGGTTAAGACTCGCTTGGATGTTTTACACGACGTGTTATCTATTGATTAGTTATTTCTACATGCATAGCCATAGTACATTTACATGTGATAAATGGTAATTACTTAAACCCATTGCTTGTTCTTGAGATATGATTTCCTACTGAGCGTTCGCTCACTCAGTGTTTCCCTACTTTTCAGGTAAGTCCAACGATGAGACTCAATCTGACTGGGAAGGTCAAGAGTGAAAGAGATTAGAGCTTCTCAAAGCGTCAACTAGTCTTGTCTTTTCTATATTTTCTTGAGTCAATTGTGTACTTTTCTTTTTAGTAAGTGTAGCAATTTCAAGGGATTGTAATAGAAATACTCTTGTGAAGGAATAAAAGGATTGGGTTATCTTTATTCTCGCGCATCTCTGATTTGGTGTCGAATACACTAATACTCTGATTGATATGATCGATATAAACTCGTCACGTGTCTCCGGGTATCTTCCGCGCTCGGGGCGTGACAAAAACCATTGAAAAAACAATAAGATTTGGATGAAAGATGACATTCTTTGAACCACAGCAAGCATTTAAATCCCCCTTTTTGCCAAAAACACAATCAATCAAGAACACAATCAAGCCATGAATCTTCATGAATCTTCATGCAAGTGCAAGCTGGAAGTATTTCTCCACTTTTTTGGCAGAGTCAAATAGGGGATTATTAAAATTATGGAAGTATAGAAGCAAAGCCTTAATATGCACAATTAACTCAAGGAGATGCATATGAAACGCAAGAATTGAGCATGCAAGCACAAATGCACTCATCATTGTATAAAATAGCAAGCATGTTCTCTATGAACATGTTAAGAAATATGCTATAGACCGAGAACATGAGGTTCATGAGCAATAGTAAAAGGGTAGTGCTTACAAGAAGTGGTACTGCAAGACTCATGAAATATGACTGATTCAAGATGTACATTCGTACAATCACTCCCTAGATGTATATGTAAAGTATGAGCAATGAAATCTAGATAGTATAGATTTTCAGATTTTCTAAAAAACACAAGTATGAACTTTTCCTCTCTACACTTTCATACAACGTGCTCAACTTTTGGTAGCTTCGCACAACCCCAAAATTATATTGATTTTTAAATGACAAGCTGACTAACCTTTTGACACGAGTTATGCCCTTTGTTTCAGGGGCACTTCCCGGTTACTCAAAATCGTCACTTATGATAATGTGGATAGGACACTTTTCAATGCGAGTTTTCTCCTTTATTTCAGGGGGATTCCCGATTTACTTGATGTCAAATCACACTTATTAAGAATTTTTGACGGGGCTGACAACTTTTTCCTCACAAGTCACGTGATTTCTATGTAGGGGATCCAGAGCCCTAAAGTGTGTTAAGTAGAATAGGTGAAATCCTTATTAGTTAGAATCATTGACTCAAATGTGCAAGTTGTGTGAGAGATTGTATAGAATGTAAGAGATGAATTAGCCTATTCATGGTGATGTCTCCCCCTAAGTGTATGCACAGTTATAACAAAAACCTCCCCCTTAATATGTGCCATGTTAAAAATATGTCCTAGTCAAAGTGTTTTATTTAGCAAGGGTGTAAGGTCATAGGAGATATCAAAACTGAAAGGTGTGTAATTTATATACACTCAAGCATGTCAAAATGGTGTTTTCAAACAATTTGATTACCGGTACGTGGCGGAGAACATAGGTCCGAAGACCATACTCACGGACAATAAAACTTCCAGGTGGACTTAATCCACCTTTCCACTAACGCCATTTTATATACCGGTGAATCATGGCATTCATGCACACGTATATGAAGTATATGCATTTATGTACATGCGGATGCGAAAAGATAAAAGCATGTATGAGAACTAAATTGTTATTTCTTGAAATATGCATAAAGAGCAAAGCGTGAACTGTAAAAGCAATGAAAACTTTTTATGTGCAAAATATAAGGCATTATGAACAATTTCTTTATGAAAAAGTAAGAGTGTGTATGAACAAAACAATTCAAACGATTTCAATTTTCTAACCTACACACTCCTAATTCTCTCCTCGGAAAACAAAATTGTTCAGAATTTAAAGATTTTGTAAATATGTCAGTAAGTTGGTGTTTTGTGTCAACAAAAACAAGTTCAAAATCACCATTATTTATATGATCTCGTATAAAATGATGTCTAACTTCTATGTACTTAGTGCGGGAATGTTGGATAGGATTTTTGGACAAGTTTATTGCAGAAGTGTTGTCGCACATTATGGGAGTATTTTTTAAACAAAAACCAAAATCCAGCAATTGATGTTGGATCCAAAGCACTTGAGCCGCACAACTACCGGCAGCCACGTACTCGACTTCGACAGTTGATAAAGCCACACAATGCTGTTTCTTTGAGGCTCATGAAGCCATGTAGCCCCCAAGAAACTGACAGTGACCGCTTCTGCTTTTTCGATCCATTTTACAACCAGCATAATCAGAGTCAGTGAAGGCATGCAGTTCAAATGAATTACTTCTAAGAAACCACAAACCAAGGTCCAGAGTACCATTCAAATACCTGAAGATCCTTTGTACGGTCGCTAAATGGGAGTCCCTGGGACAAGATTGGTATCTTGCATAGAGACAAACACCAAAATGTATGTCAGGCCTACTAGCAGTCAGGTAAAGCAAAGATCCTATCATGCCCCTGAAAAGTTTTTGATCGATTTTATGACCTTTTTCTTCTTCCATTTTCTATGAGGTGGACATCGATGTTGCAAAGGGCTTGGCAGACTCAAGTTGGTACTTTTTCATGATCTATTGTGTGTACTTCTTCTGTTTGATAAAAATGCCGTCGTCCATTTGTTTTATTTGTAATATCAAGAAGAAGTTGAGCTCTCCCATCAAGCTCATCTCGAACTCCCCCTGCATAAGTTGGGCAAATTCATCATTCAGTTTTGAAATGGAGGCTCCAAAAATTATATCGTCTACATAAACTTGAACGATTAATGAATGATCATCACAAGTTTTTGTAAACAAAGTCTGATCTATGTTACCTTGTTTGAAGCCATTTTCAATAAGAAATGAACTTAATTTATCATACCATGCCCAGGGAGCCTGTTTCAAACCATATAGTGCCTTGTCCAATTTGAAGACGTGGTCCGAAAATCTTTCATCTTCAAAGCCCGGTGGTTGCTCCACGTACACTTCTTCCTTGATCACTCCGTTGAGGAAGGCACTCTTCACATCCATTTGAAACCGTTTAATGTTCTTGTGACAAGTATAAGCAAGTAAGATTATAACTACTTCTAATCTAGCCACAGGTGCAAACGATTCATCAAAATCAATACCAAATTCTTGAGAGTAGCCCTTGGTTACTAATCTTACCTTATTCCTCACAACCACCCCATCTTCACTAAGTTTGTTTCGAAAAACTCACTTAGTTCAAAGAATAGGATGGTCATCAGGCCGGGGCACGAGGAACCACACCCGATTCTTTTGGAATTGGTGTAGCTCTTCTTGCATGGCGAGAACCCAAGAATTGTCATTTAAAGCATCGTCTAAGGATTTAGGCTCAATGCTAGAAAGTAAAGCTAGATTATCGTGAATTTCTACTTCCCTCATTGAAGCCCGTGTTTTCACTTGTTCGTCTACACTACCAATCATGTTCTCCAGTGGATGGTCCTTGTGTGTGATCCATTGGTGTGGAAGAGTTGGATGCACCAGTTCTTCTTGTTGTGCTTCTTCTCCTTGCTCCTTTTCTTTCTCTTCATCTTGATTTGCTACCTCACCTTGTTTACTTGATTCTCCTTTTTCAGCTTCACCCTCACCTGTAATAAGAAAATGATCATCATCATTTGATTTTCTCATTGTAAACTCATCAACAACAACATGAGGACTCTCCTCGACAGTTAATGTCCTAGTGTTATACACACGGTAAGCTCTAGATGATAGAGAATACCCGAGGAAGATCCCTTTATCTCTTTTTGCATCAAAATTTTCTAGATTATCTTTACCATTGTTTAAAATGTAATAGATTGACCCAAATGGCTTAAAATGAGATATGTTGGGTTTCTTACCTTTGTAAAGCTCGTATGGAGTTTTCTTAAGTATTGGTCTTACCATAGCTCAATTTATGATGTAGTAGGCGGTGTTCATCGCCTCTGCCCATAAGTACCGTGGAAGACCGTTCTCCGCAAGCATGGTACGCGCCATCTCCACGAGCGTCCTATTTTTCCTTTCGACCACGCCGTTTTGTTGAGGGTTTCTTGGTGAAGAGAACTGATGCTCGTACCCCTGCTTCCTACAAAAAGCATCAAACTCATGATTTTCAAATTCCTTTCCGTGGTCACTTTGAATTTTCTGAATTGTATATCCTTTTTCATTCTAAACTCTAGTGCAAAAATGAATGAACTCATTGCAAGCATCACTTTTATTTGCTAGATATAGAACCCCTGCATATCGCGAGAAATCATCGACAATCACGAAACCATAAAGCTTCCCTCCAAGACTGCGAGTCCTGGTGGGACCAAATAAATCCAGATGCAACAATTGAATGGGTTTTTCTGTTGAAACAATATTTTTGCATTTAAAAGATGTGGTGGTTTATTTTCCTTTATTACATGCTTCACATATCTTTGAAGTTTCAAAATTTAATTTAGGAAGACCTCTAACTAAATTATGACGGTTCAACTTCCTAATGACATTAAAACTGGCATGTCCAAGACGGCGATGCCACAACCAAATATCTTCACTTTTATTGGCAACTAAACAAAGTTTCTTAGATTCAAGCTCATCAAAATCAACTTGATAGGTGTTGTTACATCTCACTGCTATGAACTTAATTTTATGTGTGTTAGCATCAATGATAGTGTAGTGAGAAGACTCAAAAATCACTTTGTGATCCTTGTCACAGAGTTGACTTACACTAAGCAAATTGTGGTGAAGACCTCTAACAAGTGAAACATCCTCAATGCAATGGTTAGGGTCCTTACCAATTCTCCCGATTCTAATTATCTTACCCTTGTCCTGTCCTCCAAAGATTACTCTACCACCGTTCTTTTCAGCAAGATCTGTAAAGAGGTGTTTATTTTCCATCATGTGCCTGGAGCATCCGCTGTCCAGATACCATTTATTCTCTCCCGCCTTCATGTAGACCTACACCAATTAGCAACCATGATCATTTTGATTTGGGTACCCAAGCAAGCTTGGGTCCCTTCATGTTAGCATTCCCAAAGGATTGATTGTATCTATTGAAAAACATGTCATCATCGTATTGCATGAGTTGGCATATATACATATCATGCCCTATCTTCCCACAATAAAAACACGTGGATCTCTTCTTACCAAAATTTCTTCTTTTATTTACATTCCTAAAGGTTGAGGGGAAACTAGAATTAATAGTTGGTTTTTCAAGGTGTGTGTGTGAACATTCTCCTTGACAAGATGAATTCTTAACAGCATATTGAACATGATTCTTATTGCCATACATTGTACTTGGACTCTTCTCAATTTGTTTTCCTTTTTCTCTCAACATTTTTCCATTCGCATTTTTCACCTTGTCAAGTTCAATGATAAGACTCTCATTCTTGCCTTTCAATTTTTCTTTCTCTTTCTCACATTCAGTAAGTTTAACATGCAACTCTTCCAATTCTTTGTTCAAGAGGTCATGCCTTTCTTGGATTTCATCTTTAAGTTTAAAGGCATTTTTCTTTTCTACTTCTAAGCATGATATTTCATCTTCAAACAAAGCTAATTTGGTTTCCAAAGCATCATTAGCATTTTTCAAACTTTTAACTTGCATTTGAAGTAGATTGCATTTTCCACATGAATTAGATGAGTGAACAATTTCATGAATCTTTTTCTTTAATGTCCTATTTTCATTTTTCATTCTTCTGTATTTCTCATCTAACTCCTCATATGCAAGCTCCCACTGTTCGTTTGGAATAAACTCTGTGTCAGAAATTACCTTTTCACTGTCGCTTTTCGCCATTAGACACATTATCTTCACAAGTTCTTCAATGTCTTGCTCCTCATCATCGGTCGTGGGCTCATCTTCATCTTCGTCGCTCCACGTCGCCTTCATGGCTTTCGGCTTCTTTCCCTTGACCATTTTCCCTTTCTTCTTTTGCAGCTTGGGGCATTCTCCTCGCATGTGCCCCGCTTTCTTGCATTCATAACATATAATCTCGGTGGCCTTGGATGGTTCATTTCGTTACCTTGGCTGCCTCTTTCCTTTCCTGAATTTCTTGCCAAACCGTCTTCTTTGGCGTAGGAATTGTCTTACTTTCCTCATCAGCATAGCAACTTCTTCATCGTCGGTGGTTCCCAACGACTCCTCTTGGCTCGAGACACTTTCCGGGAGTGCTTTTAAAGTGATTGGCTTTTTCTTCTTTGGATCCTATTCCGTTCTCTTTATCACATTGATCTCATAGGTCATTAATGACCCTATGAGTGCATCCACAGTGAGCGTTGACAAATCTTTTGAGTCCTCTATCACAGTCGCCTTGGTGTCCCAGCTTGGTGATAGTGACCTCAACACCTTCCATACCAATTCCTTATCTGTGAACTCTCTCCTGAGTGATTTCAATCCATTTGTAATCTCCATGAGACGTGCGAACATCTCAGAGATATTTTCTTCATCCTTCATCCAAAACAGCTCGTAATCACGGATCAACATATTCGCTTTCGTCTCCTTAACTTCTGTGGTACCTTCGTAGATAAGCTTGAGCTTGTCCCACATTTTCTTCGCGCTGCTGCACATGGAGACACGAGCATACTCGTTAGGGTGAATAGCACATTGAATAATGTTCAAAGCATTAAAGTTTACAGTGGCTTTGTTAATACTATCATCGTCCCACATGTCCTCATCAGGGTGTAAAACATACGGACCATTCCTAATAACAGTCCATATTTCATGACTTTGAGCACGAAGGAACACAGTCATCCTATTCTTCCAGTAAGGCTAATTACTGCCATTGAAGAAAGGTGGCCGTTGAATAGAATGCCCTTTGGGCATTAACCCCTTGTTAATATTGTTGGCCATTCCTAACAGATCACTCTAAACTGCTAGGTTTCTAGAAAATAGAGCCGAGGCTCTGATACCAATTGTTGGCCCGGTTAGGAGGCAATCGAGAGGGGGGTGAATTGATTGCCCACCCTTCTTGACAAATTCTAACTAAATTAAATCAAACCACAGAGATGGTAAATTAAGCACTAAATCACGCTTGATAAAAATGCACAGTTGAACTGCATACAAGCACTCACAACTTTCAACGCATGATGATATCACTCGGATAGCAATGATTGAACGGACAATCAATAAAACTCTCATCTCACCGACACACACTCGACAAATGAATGGATAAGAGAAAATGCAATCACACAATAGCAAACCATGACGCAGTGATTTTTAGGTGGTTCGGACGCACCAAGTGCCATCCTACATCCACCCCTCTCACCTCGAGAGGATTTCACTAAACCACGCTGCACGATGGTAGCAAACCACCACACACGGGCTCGATGGCCCACACACGTGGGTTCTCGCACGACGACGAGAAGCCCCACACACACTCGGAGCAAGCTCCGAAATCGTCTAAAGAAAGAGAATAAGATGGAAATACAAAGCCCAGTCTGAGAATAGGAATCTAAGCACAAGATGTAATTGCAAACATGATCTTCCCCATAAATCCTTAAACAAACTCGGAGATTAATGAAGGTAGCACTAGAACGATGGAACCGAGGGTTGGAAGAAGCCAGTGTAGAAGATGTGAACGCCCGAAGCAGCGGATGAAGAGGACGCCGACCGCGGCCTCTAGATCTTGACTCAGGCTCGAGTGGGGACGACCTCAGTGTAGCCTTCCTTCACCTCCAGCAGAGTGCAAAGCTCCTTCTTCTCCTGCAAGTACAAGATGAACATGTTAAAAGCTCAAGGGTTGTCTTCCGATAGGACCAAGGGGCGGCGATATATACCCAATAGAGAACATGACAAGTGGACACTAAAGCCCTTTCCAAACCCCTTTCATATCAAGTACAAATAATGGTGGATGTCCTAAGGCCATTTTAGTAAACAACCCAAGCAACCGGATCTAATATTAATGGGTTCGAAACAGATCCGAAAATCCTGATCGGAACGTTCAGAAAAAGTGTCGACTCATGGAGTCGACTCTTTTTCACGAAAGTTCTGCCAGAACACATAAAAATGAAACCCATGAAACAAGTGTCGACCTATGGGGTTGACACTTTTTACCAAATGTTCTGGCCTGTGAAATCAACATAACATCCGTGGTGAAAAGTGTCAACTTATGAGGTCAACACTTTTTCACAGAGGTTCTGTTTTCACAGAATTGAACGAACTTACCTGAAAGTGTCGACCCATGAGGTCGACACTTTTTCCCGAGTGTTCTGACTTTTGCAAATTAACAGAACCCTGGTGAAAGTGTCAACGCCATGGGTCGACACTTTCTGCCAGCGTTATAAAAACCTTAACGCATAGCAAAGTGTCCAAATAAGTGTCGACCCCATGGGTCGAGACTTTTCCTGACAGATGGAAAAGCTTAAAAAATCCGATTGAAACTTCACAGAGCATGTACCAAGATATCAAGATTGAGCAATTGAGCACTTATAACTTAGATATTCATGGCAAAACATGATTTCTACCCAGATCAGTCCATCCACATTAAAATCCAATTTAACAAATATTCTTACCATTTGGCCTTCAAGCTTTGAATGTTAACTACACATTGAACCTGCACTTATCAAAATGGCATTCATCTTAAACTTGACCAAAGCAAGTGACATCTTCAATCATCAATGTCTGTGCATGAAACCACAAGGTCGGTGCCTTGTATAAGAAACCTATTGAATGGGTCGATGCAATTAATTACAAAAGCTGTGCAATGAAGCATAGGGTGCCATGATCAACAAGGCATACATCAATCAACCACTTCAGCAAAATTGAACTTTCTTTTACATCAAATATTACACTTGGATCAATTTCAGCATTTGGATTTTTCTATTAAATAGAACTCAAATAGATCATCATTCAAACTCCTCATTCATCAAATATATCAGTGCAAATCATACAAAAACTAACTCATGACCTTTTCATTCAAGATCTTCGTCAAAACAGTCCGGGGCACAACACCAATGATCTCGGGATCGCAACAGTTAAGGAACCACTGTCGCCTAGGGTGGTGTAGTTCAAGCTCGGTGCTCGACTCGACTATGGGACGGGTACTTACACTCACAAGCGCGGTGATTTAAAATTTGGCTACGACCCTAATCTCACAAACGTAGCATATGAGAAAATATACTAAATAAGCAATGGTGCATGAAAGGAACGTCGTGTACCTCCATGACTAGCGCGTGGGGAAGAAACCCCGGTCGAATCCGACAACCCTGATACACAACAAATGAATATTATTACTGTTGGCCCGGTTAGGAGGCAATTGAGAGGGGGGTGAATTGATTGCCCACCTTTTTGACAAATTTAGACTTAATTAAATCAAACCACAAATGTGATAAATAACCTTAGGTAAAGCTTAATTAAAATGTATGAATGCAAAGCAAGCAAGCCCTTAAAACTTCCCAGTGCAAGAATACAATCACTTGGAGAACAAAGTATGAGCGGATAGTTAATCAAACTCTCGTCTCACCGACTCACACTCGTAATATGAACAAATGGGAAATATCAACATCCACATAAAAGACAACGGCACATCAATTTTTAGGTGGTTCGGACGCACCAAGTGCCGTCCTACATCCACCCCTCTCACCTCGAGAGGATTTCACTAAAACACGCTGCACGGCGGCAGCAACCACCACACACGGGCTTGACGGCCCACACACGTGGGTTCTCGCACGACGACGAGAAGCCCCACACATACTCGGAGCAAGCTCCGAAATCGTCTAAAGAAAAAGAATAAGATGGAAATACAAAGCCCAGTCTGAGAATAGGAATCTAAGCACAAGATGTAATTGCAAACATGATCTTCCCCATAAATCCTTAAACAACTCGGAGATTAAAAAAGGTAGCACTAGAACGATGGAACCGAGGGTTGGAAGAGGCTAGTGTAGAAGATATGAACGCCCGAAGCAGCGGATGAAGAGGACGCCGACCACGGCCTCCAGATCTTGACTCAGGCTCGAGTGGGGACGACCTCAGCGTAGCCTTCCTTCACCTCCAGCAGAGTGCAAAGCTCCTTCTTCTCCTGCAAGGACAAGATGAACACGTTAAAAGCTCAAGGGTTGTCTTCCGATCGGACCAAGGGGCAGCAATATATACCCAGTAGAGAACATGACAAATGGACACTAAAGCCCTTTCCAAACCCCTTTCATATCAAGTACAAAGAACGGTGGATTCCCTAAGGCCATTTTAGTAAACAACCCAAGCAACCTGATCTAATATTAATGGGTTCGAAACAGATCTGAAAATCCCGATCGGAATGTTCAGAAAAAGTGTCGACTCATGGAGTCGACTCTTTTTCACGAAAGTTTTGCCAGAACACATAAAAATGAAACCCGTGAAACAAGTGTCGACCTATGGGGTTGACACTTTTTACCAAATGTTCTGGCCTTGAGTGATTGAGTGAAAAACTCCACAAATATCCTGCATTTTTAAATTGTCATTCAACTCAATACCTCAAGTTAACAATTGAAATTTCCAACACAATCCATATCATGTGAATCAGTTAATGCATCCATTGAAACGGCTATGCAATGTAGTGCAGTGAGGCACAGACATCTGTGCAGTTAAACTCATTCATCATATGACATAAGCTCCTTATAACATGTAGCAACCCTGGTAAAAATAAAAGGAAATAAAAACCCCAATTGATCAAAATTAGATTAAAAGATTTAATGAATAAATGATAAGAGCCTAAAGAAGTAAATAATAAACCAAAATGTAAATAACGCCTTGACTCAAGGCGCTAATTCAAAAAGAAACGCCCTTATACAAGGCGCGAATTCTAGAAAGGACGACAACAGCAGATGTAGTCAATTCTTAAACGGCCAAAATAATAAAAAAGGGAAAGTAAACGTGACGCCCTCCACATGGACACGTTTTACATAAGAAATGACTTTAACAAAGGAGTCAATTTAAACTAACGCCCTATGGCAAGGCGTTAATTCCGTTCGAGTTTCGTTCGACCCAGGTGACTATCCAGAGCAAGTTTCTGGATAACTACATGGAAGATTGGATAGGGTAAGAACTCTATTAGGGAAATATTACTTCCAATACGATACTAACTCCATTAGGATCGTAAAAACCCTATAAATAACCCTTCCTGTCGAACCCTAATAGGCTATTTGGTTGAAGGAAGCTCTGCTGCCGTGCGTGAAGAACAGGTAATGTTCTTCTTCCTCTGCCTTCAGTCAGAGAATATGAAGATTATTAATCGTTCTTCATCTTCTTTTTCTGTAGGTTGCCTATGAGGGAGCTTTCCCTGTCTCGCTGAAGAACGTGGGTTCTTCATCATCTCCCGTCTTCTTCCGATTACAGAAGGGGGGGGGGGAAGCTGTAAATTTCTCTACGACCGGAGTCTAGGAGAAATCTTCTACGAAACCATCGGAAGGCTGCTATTACTTGACTATCAGTGCTGTTAGAGTTGCTGTTTACACAACTTCTGAACACTCTGTCTAGAACAGAGTATCGTTCTCTCTTCAACTTTCTTCACGTGTCTTCACCCAGAACATCATCAGGTAGGTTTTCTCAAGAACGTAGCCCAAACTAGTTTAAGATCTTTAATAATATCATCGGTCATCCATGCATATAGTTTTACTGTGGTTTCAAATGTTTTGTATAAAATTTCAAAAGAAACGCCCTTGACAAGGGCGCTAATTTAAAAGAAGCGACCCACACCAGGGCGCTAATTGTAGTTTTGACGCCCTGCCCAGGAGTTGTCAATTTCACCCAATTGTTAATTAATCGTGTTTAAAAATTTAATATCTATAAAACTACGAATCTAATAGGATGCATGATCATACCTGTTGAATCCTGCTATTTTTCTTGTCCTGACCATGTAATTTGTTTTCCTGAAATTCTATTTATCTGGAAATTCTACTGTTCATGTGAAAACTTGATAAATCCTGAAATAACGACCTCCTGTAAGTCGTCTCTTATAAAAGTGACGCCCTGAACCAGGGCGCGAATTTGAAAGTAACGCCCCTGTTAAAGGCGCTTTCTACTAAAATTTCAGAATTTAGAGATTTTGCAAAATAGAAATGTATAATGGACGACCGCTGCAAAAGTCGTCAAATCATAAACAAACGCCCCTATAGAAGGCGTTAATTTAATAAGTAATGACTTAGATTAAGTCGCTATTTTCCCGTGTTACTATTTTGAATTGTTTTCTGTTAACCGAGGGTTTTGATATATATATAATTATATTATCTGGCACTATATTTCCATTCCGTGAATATAGTCCCATGTTTCACGATGGTTTATCGCATTACCCTCAATTCTCAGTGACATACAAGCTCTCCATTGGACATTCCGTTCCTTTGGACTAGCAAGTTAGTCATAGAGACCTCCATAAGACTCCTCGAGCCTTGGATTCCCTCAAGGCCGATTGAGCGGGTTGTACCATGAAAACCTATCACACTACTTTGCCATGTCACTCTATAGAAACATGGTATACCGGCCCTCATGTTATGCTATGTGTATGATATGAGAATTATCTTAATGAACGGGGAAAGCATGCCATTATTGTGATGTTCTTGTGGACCCCAATTCTATATCAAACATTATTATGATGTTCTTGTGGACCTCAATTCTATATTAAAAGAGTGACCATCTACTTGTGGGCACTTACTTGTCATGGTACCCAAGTTAGGGAACCAATTCCACCCAGTTTATCGACATGTCATGGTTTATATGCTTTGCGTAAATTTTATCGCCAGTATGTCCTTACTCAAGGGCCTTGCCCTTGAATTCCATAAAAATCTTATCTTATCATCTTATTAAAGTTTGTTCTTGAAACTCCTTATTGGCTATAAACTATCGTGGATGTCTAGATCTATCTTTAATGCTGTGCATATAAGGGCCCGATCTGGTCCTGGGAAGAGCACCCAAAAGTACTAGTGCCCATGGGAGTTGTAATGATACCGGTGTCTAGCATTATACCGAAGTACTCTTTCTCTTGATCTTTGGCATTCCACACTCTCTCTTTCTTGCGTGCGTGACTTGACTTGCGTGACTTTACTAGCGTGGCCCGACACGGGCAAAGTACTTGCGTGCAGTAGCCAATTCCCACATGACATGATAAATATCTTGACACATATTTGATACAAGTTCTTGAAAGTTCATGAATAGTTCACTTCATTATCTCTTGTTATACTCTCTATCTTGTCGTTTTATGTAAGCATGCATAGCCATAGTGCATTTACATGTGACAAATGTAATTACTTAAACCCATTGCTAGTTCTTGAGATATAATTTCCTACTGAGCATTCACTCACTCAGTGTTTTCATACTTTTCAGGTAAGTCCGACGATGAGGGAACTCAGTCTAAAGCGGAAGGTCAAGAGTGAAAGAGTTAGAGCTACTCAAGCGTCAATTAGTCCTGTCTTTTCTATATTTTCTCGAGTCAATGTTGTACTTTTCTTTTATTAAGCCTAGTATTTGCAAGGGTTTGTAATAGACATATTTTTATAAAGGAAATAAAGGATTGGGTTATCTTTACTTTTGTGCATATCTGATTTTTGGTGTCGAATACACTAATCCTCTGATTGACATGAATGATATAAACTCGTCACGCATCTCTGGGTATCTTCCGCGCTCGGGGCGTGACAGTTTTTGTGGTATCAGAGCCTAGGGTATTTAATTCCTAGGAAACCCAAGTCCAAGGATAAGTCTGAACCTCTAACCAGTGAGATTGGGTAGAACCAAGGGTTAAAGTCAACATAGAATTAAAAGCCTTTTAACGCAATCACATACTAAAATAGCTATTATAATTGTAGAATAATGGCTGCCGAACGTGCTCAATGGCGCAACATGCAACACACTCTTCAAGGCATGACCCAGGCACTTCAACAAGTGGCACAAGGAGGTGCACATCGTGGAGCAGGAAATCTCCACCAAAGCTTCAAGAACATGAACCCTCCTAAGTTCATGGGATCCACTGATCCAGATGATGCCGAACACTGGATCCGAGAGACGGAACGTGTTTTTAGAGTCATGCAATGTTCGGACCAAGAGAAGGTCCAGTTAGCCACATTTCAATTGGAAAGAGATGCCCGATGCTGGTGGGAGTCGGTAGAAGCCACATTAGATCAAGGACAAGTTACTTGGGAGGAGTTTGTTGAACATTTCAACAATAAATATTTCTCAGATCGAGTTCAAGAGAAGAAAGCCGCTGAATTCACCGCACTTAAGCAACGATCTTTATCGGTGGCTGAATATGAAGCGCAGTTCTCTAGGCTGTCTCGGTACGCTAAACACTTAGTTAGTACTGAGAAGATGAAAGCTCGAAGATTCCTTAATGGGCTCAGGCCCCAATATATCACACAACTGGCACCGATGGACATACAAGTCTATTCGGAGATGGTTCGACGAGCCCAATTACTAGAAGATGCCACGTAACTTTCTGATAGGATCCGTGGGAAAGACAAGAAGGAGAATGTTACTAGCTCTGGCACCTTCAAACCTAATTTCAAGAAGAGGCCAAGTAATGGAGGCATTCCCTCCCAGGAGCAAAAGTTCAAGAAGACCAAACCTTTCTCCATCACCACTACACCTGCTAAGGTGATATGTAAGCACTGTGATAAGGCCAGGCACAAGGCCGAAGAATGTTGGAGGAAACTTGGAGCGTGTCTCCGTTGTGGGAGCCGTGATCATCGGATTCCCGACTGTCCCCTACTCAATGATCAAGCCGGTGATGAAAAGCGCCCGGTAACAAAGAATGCTCGTCTCCACGCAATTAAGGAGACCGAAGAAGACGAAGGCGGACTAGTAGAAGGTACACTGAAAGTTTGTTCCAAGTCTGCACATGTCTTATTTGATACGGGTGCATCACATTCTTTTATTTCCAAGAAGTTTGCTGACCCACTGCCTATGAAACCGGAATGGATGAAAATATTTTTATCTACTCCTCTTGGAAATGAAACCGATATTACGCACCATTATCAAAACTGTGAAGTCTTAGTAAAAGGAAGAAATCTTCCTATCAACCTCATATGTTTAGACCTAAAGGAATATGATGTCATATTGGGAGCAGATTGATTATCTAGGTATCAGGCAACTGTGGATTGCCGTAACAGCAAAGTTACTTTCAAGGACTTTCCAGAACTAGTCTATTCTAGCCCTAAGAGTCGGAGCAAGTCACCTCTTATTTCGGCTCTCCGAGCTAGCAAGCTAATAAGGAAAGGATGTGTATCTTTCCTTGCATTTGTCACCATTAAGGAGACTAAGGAGACTAAGCTAGAAGACATCCCAGTTGTGCAAGAATTTCCGGACGTGTTTCCGAAGGACTTGCCTGGATTACCCCCACAAAGAGAAGTGGCCTTCACCATCGATTTGGTCCCTGGTGCTGGACCAATTTCTAAGGCACCATATAGGATGTCCCCTGCCGAACTCAAGGAGCTGAAGGAGCAATTGATGGAACTTCTCAAGAAGGGATTTATTAGACCAAGCACTTCCCTGTGGGGAGCACCTGTGCTATTTGTAAAGAAGAAAGATGGATCCATGAGGTTATGCATCGACTATCGATAGTTGAATCATCTCACTATCAAGAATAAGTATCCACTGCCGAGAATCGATGAGTTATTTGATCAAATATCTAGATCCAAGTATTTTTCAAAGATTGATCTCCGGTCAGGTTATCACCAACTAAGGATCAAGGATGATGACATTCATAAGACCGCATTCAGAAGCAGGTATGGCCATTATGAGTTTGTTGTTATGCCTTTTGGATTAACAAATGCCCCTGCTGCTTTTATGCAGTTGATGGATAGTATATTCAGACCTTATCTAGATCAATTCATGGTGGTTTTCATTGATGATATATTGATTTACTCCGAGACCAAGGGAGAGCATGAGGAACATTTAAGGATTGCATTACAGATATTGAGGACAAATCAGCTATATGCAAAGCTCAGCAAATGTGAATTTTGGTTAGGAGAAGTAGCTTTCTTGGGGCATGTTATATCAAAAGACGGTTTATCCGTAGATCCATCAAAGGTTGAAGCTGTAAGGAATTGGGAAAGACCGACCAATGCTAGAGAGGTCCGTAGTTTCTTGGGTCTTGCAGGCCACTATCGGCGATTCATCAAGGATTTCTCCATGATAGCCGTACCACTCACTAGGCTAACTCGCAAGGAGATACGCTATGAATGGAGCGAGGATTGTGAACGAAGCTTCCAAGCTCTCAAGGATCACTTGACTACTGCCCCAGTCTTAGCTCTACCAATTGAAGGAGAAAAGTTCGAGGTATACACTGATGCATCTGGCATTGGCCTCGGATGTGTTTTAATGCAACAAGGGAAGGTTATAGCCTACTCTTCTCGCCAATTGAAGAAGCACGAGGAGAACTACCCAGTTCATGATTTGGAATTGGCTGCGGTAGTATTTGCACTGAAGATATGGAGACATTATCTGTATGGAGTGCAGTTTCTTGTATACTATGACCATAAAAGTCTTAAGTATCTCTTCTCTCAGAAGGAATTGAATATGAGGCAAAGACGTTGGCTAGAATATCTTAAGGACTTCGACTTTACTATACAATATCATCCTGGAAAGGGTAATCCTGTAGCTGATGCCCTTAGTCGAAAGCCGAGAGCATTATTAGCCAATTGTATGATTCAGGAGTGGAAGTTGCTAGAACAATTCACTAGACTTAATATAAGCATGGACAAGGATAGTAGGTGTGTCACCTTATCCCATATGAGCATACAGCTAGACTTGCTATCCGAAATACAAGGACTTCAAGGTAGTGACCCGGTATTAGTGGAAATCAAGGGCAAACTAGAAGGACAATATGTGTTCCAACTAGCTTCAGATGGAAGGTTGTTATTCCAAAATAGAACTTGTATACCGGATTGTCCAGAATTAAAGAAGAAGATCTTAGATGAAGCTCACAGATCAAGGTACACAATTCATCCAGGATCTACTAAGATGTACCAAGATTTAAAAAGGACCTTTTGGTGGCCTAATATAAAGAGAGAAGTCGCGGACTTTGTGTCTCGCTGTCTCACCTGCCAACAAGTTAAGGCTGAACACCAGAAGCCTGCCGGAAAGCTACATCCTCTGGATATTCCCAAATGGAAATGGGAGGATATTGGTATGGATTTCATCATGGGTCTAACTAAATAAAAAGAAGGATATGATGGAATATGGGTTATCATTGATCGATTGACCAAATCAGCGCACTTCTTGCCAATCAAGAGTCGATGGTCAGTTGATGTTCTGGCTGCATTATACAACAAGGAGATAGTCAGATTACATGGTATTCCTGTCTCGATTGTGTCTGACAGAGATCCCCGTTTTACTTCGCATTTTTGGAAAGGACTACAACATTCGTTGGGAACGAGACTTAACTTTAGTACAGCTTTTCATCCTCAAACGGATGGTCAGACCGAGAGAACTAATCAGGTGGTTGAAGATATGCTCAAGGCTTACATCATTGATTTTGGTGGAAGCTGGCATGACCACTTGCCTCTGGTTGAATTTGCATACAATAATAGCTACTAGGCAAGTATACAAATGGCACCTTTCGAAGCCTTATACGGAAGGAGTTGCCGATCACCCTTATGCTGGGATGAAGTTGGAGAGAAACAACTATTAGGTCCAGATATGGTAAGGGATACCACCGAGAAGATACAGTTGATTAGAGAAAGACTGCAAGTAGCTCAGTCTAGACAAAAGGCTTATGCTGATACAAGAAGAAGAGATCTCGAATTCCAAGTCGGAGATCACGTCTTTCTCAAGATATCACCTGGATGTGGAATAAGGAGATTTGGTGTTAAGGGAAAACTTACACCAAGGTTTATCGGACCTTTTGAAATACTAGAAAGAGTTGGCGAAGTTACTTACCGCGTCGCTTTACCTCCTCAATTGTCCGATGTTCACAATGTATTCCATATATCCATGTTAAAGAAGTATGTGCACGATCCGTCACATATCATTGATCATGGAGACCTGGTGATTCAAAAGGACCTTACTTATGAACAAAAGCCCATGAAGATCCTCGATCGCGAGGTACGAACATCAAGGAACAAAATTATTCCCATGGTTAAGGTGCAATGGAGTAAATGTTCAGAACACGAAGCCACATGGGAGACCGAGGAGTCTATGAGGAAACGATTCCTGGACTTATTCTAAAAAGGTATATACTCTACACTCTCCACATATATATATATGTACTATTGAATTTGGGGACCAAATTCTTTTAAGTGGGGGAGGGTGTAGCAACCCTGGTAAAAATAAAAGGAAATAAAAACCCCAATTGATCAAAATAAGATTAAAAGATTTAATGAATAAATGATAAGAGCCTAAAGAAGTAAATAATAAACCAAAATGTAAATAACGCCTTGACTCAAGGCGCTAATTCAAAAAGAAACGCCCTTATACAAGGCGCGAATTCCAGAAAGGGCGACAACAGCAGATGTCGTCAATTCTTAAACAGCCAAAATAATAAAAAAGGGCAAGTAAACGTGACGCCCTCCACATGGACGCGTTTTACATAAGAAATGACTTTAACAAAGGCGTCAATTTAAACTAACGCCCTATGGCAAGGCGTTAATTCCGTTCGAGTTTCGTTCGACCCAGGAGACTATCCAGAGCAAGTTTCTGGATAACTACGTGGAAGATTGGATAGGGTAAGAACTCTATTAGGGAAATATTACTTCCAATACGATACTAACTCCATTAGGATCGTAAAAACCCTATAAATAACCCTTCCTGTCGAACCCTAATAGGCTATTTGGTTGAAGGAAGCTCTGCTGCCGTGCGTGAAGAACAGGTAATGTTCTTCTTCCTCTGCCTTCAGTCAGAGAATATGAAGATTATTAATCGTTCTTCATCTTATTTTTCTGTAGGTTGCCTGTGAGGGAGCTTTCCCTATCTCGCTGAAGAACGTGGGTTCTTCATCATCTCCCGTCTTCTTCCGATTACAGAAGGGGGGGGGGAAGCTGTAAATTTCTCTACGACCGGAGTCTAGGAGAAATCTTCTACGAAACCATCGGGAGGCTGCTATTACTTGACTATACATGCTGTTAGAGTTGCTGTTTACACAACTTCTGAACACTCTGTCTAGAACGGAGTATCGTTCTCTCTTCAACTTTCTTCACGTGTCTTCACCCAGAACATCATCAGGTAGGTTTTCTCAAGAACGTAGCCCAAACTAGTTTAAGATCTTTAATAATATCATCGGTCATCCATGCATATAGTTTTACTGTGGTTTCAAATGTTTTGTATAAAATTTCAAAAGAAACGCCCTTGACAAGGGCGCTAATTTAAAAGAAGCGACCCACACCAGGGTGCTAATTGTAGTTTTGACTCCCTGCCCAGGAGTTGTCAATTTCACCAAATTATTAATTAATCATATTTAAAAATTTAATACCTATAAAACTACGAATCTAATAGGATGCATGATCATACCTGTTGAATCCTGCTATTTTTCTTGTCCTGACCATGTAATTTGTTTTCCTGAAATTCTATTTATCTGGAAATTCTACTGTTCATGTGAAAACTTGATAAATCCTGAAATAACGACCTCCTGTAAGTCGTCTCTTATAAAAGTGACGCCCTGAACCAGGGCGCGAATTTGAAAGTAACGCCCCTGTTAAAGGCGCTTTCTACTAAAATTCCAGAATTTAGAGATTTTACAAAATAGAAATGTATAATGGACGAGCGCTGCAAAAGTCGTCAAATCATAAATAAACGCCCCTATAGAAGGCGTTAATCTGATAAGTAATGACTTAGATTAAGTCGCTATTTTCCTGTATTACTATTTTGAATTATTTTCTGTTAACCGAGGGTTTTGATATATATATAATTATATTATCTGGCACTATATTTCCATTCCGTGAATATAGTCCCATGTTTCACGATGGTTTATCGTATTACCCTCAATTCTCAGTGACATACAAGCTCTCCATTGGACATTCCGTTCCTTTGGACTAGCAAGTTAGTCATAGAGACCTCCATAAGACTCCTCGAGCCTTGGATTCCCTCAAGGCCGATTGAGCGGGTTGTACCATGAAAACCTATCACACTACTTTGCCATGTCACTCTATAGAAACATGGTATACCGACCCTCATGTTATGCTATGTGTATGATATGAGAATTATCTTAATGAACGGGGAAAGCATGCCATTATTGTAATGTTCTTGTGGACCCCAATTCTATATCAAACATTATTATGATGTTCTTGTGGACCTCAATTCTATATTAAAAGAGTGACCATCTACTTGTGGGCACTTACTTGTCATGGTACCCAAGTTAGGGAACCAATTCCACCCAGTTTATCGATATGTCATGGTTTATATGCTTTGCGTAAATTTTATCGCCATTATGTCCTTACTCAAGGGCCTTGCCCTTGAATTCCATAAAACTCTTATCTTATCATCTTATTAAAGTTTGTTCTTGAAACTACTTATTGGCTATAAACTATCGTGGATGTCTAGATCTATCTTTAATGCTGTGCATATAAGGGCCCGATCTGGTCCTGGGAAGAGCACCCAAAAGTACTAGTGCCCATGGGAGTTGTAATGATACCGGTGTCTAGCATTACACCGAAGTACTCTTTCTCTTGATCTTTGGCATTCCACACTCTCTCTTTCTCGCGTGCGTGACTTGACTTGCGTGACTTTACTAGCGTGGCCCGACACGGGCAAAGTACTTGCGTGCAGTAGCCAATTCCTACATGACATGATAAATATCTTGACACATATTTGATACAAGTTCTTGAAAGTTCATGAATAGTTCACTTCATTATCTCTTGTTATACTCTCTATCTTGTCGTTTTACGCAAGCATGCATAGCCATAGTGCATTTACATGTGACAAATGTAATTACTTAAACCCATTGCTAGTTCTTGAGATATAATTTCCTACTGAGCGTTCGCTCACTCAGTGTTTCCATACTTTTCAGGTAAGTCCGATGATGAGGGAACTCAGTCTGAAGGGGAAGGTCAAGAGTGAAAGAGTTAGAGCTACTCAAGCGTCAATTAGTCCTGTCTTTTCTATATTTTCTCGAGTCAATGTTGTACTTTTCTTTTATTAAGCCTAGTATTTGCAAGGGTTTGTAATAGACATATTTTTATAAAGGAAATAAAGGATTGGGTTATCTTTACTTTTGCGCATCTCTGATTTTTGGTGTCGAATACACTAATCCTCTGATTGACATGAATGATATAAACTCGTCACGCATCTCTGGGTATCTTCCGCGCTCGGGGCGTGACATAACATGACTCAAGTTCTCAAGGATTCATTTTATTATTCAAACTCCTCATTCACAAATATGCTTGAAAGCAAATCTCACAAAAACTAAACTCATGACATTTTTATTCAAGATCTTCGTCAAAACAGTCCGGGGCACAACAATCTCCCCCTTTTTGATGAAGATAAAACCATTGAAAAAATAATAAGATTTGCATGAAAGATGACATTCTTTGAACCAAAACAAACATTTTCTCACGCATACAAGATGCATGAATTCCATTCAGAAATATCATATCTTGCTGAATCAATATGCAAGAATCAACATGCAACCATTCAAGCATTTAGCTCTCAAGCATTTAATTCCCCCTTTTTGTCAAAGACACGAGCAAGCCTACCAAGTAAACATCCTGTAAAGATACTGAACTTCATGCAAAGGCAAAGCTGCTGCTGTGATTTCATTTCTCCCCCTTTTTGTCAGAGTCAAAGAGGGGATTATTAAAACCATGGAAGTAAAGCCTCAATATTCACAGTTAACTCAAAGAGATGCATATGAAACGCTAGAGTTGAGCATGCAAGCACATATGCACTCATTATGATATATAATACCAAGCATGTTCTATGAATAGGTTAGGAATATGCTGTAGACCTAGAACATGAGTTTCATGAGCAATAGTGAAAGGGTAGTGCTTACAAGAAGTGGTACTGCAAGACTCATGAAATATGACTGATTCAAGATGTACATTCGTACAATCACTCCCTAGTTGTATATGTGAAGTATGAGCAATGAAGTCTAGATAGTATGGATTTTTAGATTTTCTAAAGAACACAAGTAGGAACTTTTCCTCCTTACACTTTCATACAACGTGCTCGACTTTTGGTAGCTTCGCACAACCCCAAAATTATTTACATTTTTAAATGACAAACTGACTAACCTTTTGACATGAGTCATGCCCTTTGTTTCAGGGGCACTTCCCGATTACTCGGTATCGTCACTTATGATTATGTGGATATGACACTTTTCAATGCGAGTTTCCTCCTTTATTTCAGGGGGGATTCCTGATTTACTTGATGTCAGATCACACTTATTGAAATTTTTGACGGGGCTGATAGCTTTTTTCTCACAAGTCACGTGATTTCTATGTAGGGGATCCAGAGCCCTAAAATGTGTTAAGTGGAATAAGTGAAATCCTTATTAGTTAGAATCATTAACTCAAACGTGCAAGTTGTGTGAGAGATTGCGTAGAATGTAAGAGATGAATTAGCCTATTCATGGTGATGTCTCCCCCTAAGTGTATGCACAGTTATAGCAAAAACCTCCCCCTTAATATGTGCCTTGTTAAAAACATGTCCTAGTCAAAGCATTTTTATTTAGCAAGGGTGTAAGGTCATAGAAGATATCAAAATAGAAAGCTGTGTAATTTATATACACTCAAGCATGTCAAAATGGTGTTTTCAAGTAATTTGATTACCGGTACGAGGCGGAGAACGTAGGTCCGAAGAACAAACTCACGCATAGGGAAAGCTTCCAGCTAGACTTGTTCCAACCTTCGGCAATTGACATTTGATATACTGGTTAATCATGGCATTCATGCACACGAATATGAAGTATATGCATTTATGTACATGCGAATGCGAAAAGATAAAAGCATGTATGAGAACCAAATTGTTATTCACTGTGATATGCACAAAAGCAAAGTTTGAAATGTAAAGGCCATGAAAGGACTTCTTATGTGCAAACGATAAAGCAGTATGAACAATTTCTTTATGAAAAGGTGAAAAATGTGTATGTATAATTTAGCTCAAAAGATTTAAGTATCTAACCTGCACACTCCTAATTCTCTCCTAAGAAAACAAAACTGATCAGAATTTAAAGGTTTTGTAAAGATATCTGCAAGTTGGTTTTTTGTATCAACAAAAATAAGCTCAAAATCACCTTTATTTATATGATCTCATATGAAATGGTGTCTAACCTCAATGTGTTTGGTACGAGAATGTTGGACAGGGTTTTTGGACAGATTTATAGCAGACATGTTATCACACATGATGGGAGTGTTTTTCAAACAAAAACCAAAATCAAGCAATTGATGTTGGATCCACAGCACTTGAGCCGCACAATAACCGGCAGCCACATATTCGGCTTCGGCAGTTGATAAGGCCACACAATGTTGTTTCTTTGAGGCCCATGAAACCATGCAGCCCCCTAGAAACTGATAGTGACCGCTTGTGCTTTTACGATCCATTTTACATCCATCATAATCAGAGTCAGTGAAAGCATGTAAATCAAATGAATTATTCTTTGGATACCACAAACCAAGGTCAGGTGTACCGTTCAAATACCTAAAAATCCTTTTCATAGTCGATAAATGAGAATCCCTGGGACAAGATTGATATCTTGCACAAAGATAAACACTAAAATGGATGTCAGGCCTACTAGTAGTCAGATATAGCAATGAACCAATCATACCCCTAAACAGTTTTTGATCGACTTTGTTACCTTTTTCTTCTTCCATTTTCTGTGAGGTGGACATAGGTGTTGCAAAGGGTTTTGCAGTCTCAAGTTGGAATTTCTTCACGATTTCTTGTGTGTACTTCTTCTGGTTGATGAAAATTCCATCATCCAGTTGCTTTATTTGCAATACCAAGAAGAAGTTGAGCTCTCCCATCAAGCTCATCTCGAACTCTCCCTGCATGAGTTGAGCAAATTCATCATTCATCTTCAACTTAGAGGCTCTAAAAATTATGTCGTCTACATAAACTTGCACAATTAAAGAATGTTCATCACTAGTTTTTGTAAAGAACATCTAATCTATATTACCTCGTTTGAAGACATTTTCAATAAGAAATGAACTTAAACGATCATACCATGCGCGGGGAGCCTGTTTTAAACCATACAGTGCTTTATCCAATCTATACACGTGGTCTGTAAATGTTTCATCCTCGAAACCCGGTGGTTGTTCCACATACACTTCTTCCTTGATAATCCCGTTGAGGAAGACACTCTTCACGTCCATTTGAAATAGCTTGATGTTCCTGTGACAAGCATAAGCAAGTAAGATTCTAACGGCTTATAATCTAGCCACAGAAGTGAAAGATTCATCAAAATCAATACCTAATTCTTGAGAGTAGCCCTTGGCTACTAATCTTGCCTTATTCCTCACAACCACCCCATCTTCACTAAGTTTGTTTCAGAAAACCCACTTAGTTCCGATTATAGGATGGTTATCAGGCCAGGGCACGAGGAACCACACCATATTCCTTTGGAATTGGTGTAGTTCTTCTTGCATGGCGAGAACCCAAGAATTGTCATTCAAAGCATCATCTAAAGACTTAGGCTCAATGCTAGAAAGTAAAGCTAAGTTATCGTGAATTTCAACTTCCCTCATTGAAGCCCGTGTTCGAATTCTTTCATCCACACCGCCGATCACATTATCCAATGGATGGTCCTTATGCGTGGTCCATTGGTGTAGAAGGTTCGGATGTTGCTCTTGTTCCGCTTCCTCCTCTTGTTCCTTTTCTTCCTCTTGATTTGCTGCCTCACCTTGTTTGCTCGACTCTCCCTTTTCAATTTCATTCTCACCTGTAATAATAAAATGATTATTATCATTTGACTTCCTCATAGTATATTCATCAACAACAACATGTGGAATTTCCTCGACAACAAGTGTTCTAGTGTTATAAACATGGTAAGCTCTAGATGATAGAGAATACCCGAGGAAAATCCCTTTGTCACTCTTCACATCAAATTTTTCGAGATTGTCTTTACCATTGTTCAAAATGTAACATATTGAACCAAATGGCTTAAAATGAGATATGTTGGGTTTCTTACCTTTGTAAAGCTCGTAAGGAGTTTTCTTAAGGATTAATCTTACCATTGCTCTATTTGTAATGTAGCAGGCAGTGTTCACTGCCTCTGCCCATAAGTACCGTGGAAGACCATTCTCCGCAAGCATGGTACGTGCCATCTCCACGAGCGTCCTATTTTTCCTCTTGACCACTCCGTTTTGTTGCGGGGTTCTTGGTGATGAGAATTGATGTTCATACCCCATACTTCCTGCAAAATTCATCAAACTTATGATTTTCAAATTCTCTTCCGTGGTCGCTTTGAATTTTCTAAATTGAGTAACCTTTATGATTCTGAACTCTAGCATAAAAATCAATGAATTCATTACATGCATCACTCTTGTTGGCTAGAAACAAAACCCATGCATATCGCGAGAAATCATCGACAATCACGAAGCCATAAAGCTTTCCTCCAAGACTGTGAGTCCCGGTGGGACCAAATAAATCCATATGCAACAATTGAAGGGGTTTTTCTGTTGAAACAATATTTTTGCATTTAAAAGAAGTTGTGGTTTGTTTTCCTTTATTACATGCTTCACAAACTTTTGAAGATTCAAAATTTAAACTAGGAAGTCCTCTAACTAAACCATGACGATTCAGCTTCCTAATGACATTTAGACTGGCATGCCCAAAACAGTGATGTCACAACCAGACATCTTCATCTTTGTTAGCAACTAAACATAACTTTTCAGAAGCAATTTCATCAAAATCAACTTGGTAAGTATTGTTACTTCTCACTCCTATGAATTTGATTTCATGTGAGTTAGCATCGACAATGGTGCAGTGAGAAGACTCAAAAATGACTTTGTGACCCTTGTCACAGAGTTGACTAATACTTAGCAAATTATGGCGAAGACCTCTAACAAGTGAAACATCTTCAATACAATTGTTGAGATCCTTACCAATTCTCCCAATTCTGATTATCTTACCTCTATCCTATCCACCAAAAATTACCGTACCGCCATTTTTCTCTGTAAGGTCTGCAAAAAGATGTTTATTCTCGGTCATGTGCCTAGAGCATCCGCTGTCCAGGTACCATTTATTCTCTCCAGCCTTCATGCAGACCTGCACCATTAAGCAACCATGCTCATTTTGATTTGGGTACCCAAGCGAGCTTGGATCCCATGATGTTAGCACTTCCAAACTATTGATTGTATCTACTAAAAAATATGTCATCATCATATTGCATTAACTGGCATATGTACATGTCATGCCCTATCTTCCCACAGTAAAAACAAGTGGGTCTCTTTCTACCAAAATTTCTTATGTTATTACATTCCTAAAAGTTGAGGGGAAACTAGAATTGACAGTTGATGTAGCACGGTGTGTGTGTGAACATTCTCCATGATGAAATGAACTTTTAACAGCATAGTGAGACTGATTTTTGTTGCCATGCATGTAAACTGAATTTTTTACAAATTGTTTTTCTTTTCCTTTCACGATCTTCTCACTTCCATTCTTCACTTTTTCAACTTCACTAATAAGCCTTTCATTATCGTTGTTCAATTTTTCTTTCACTTTTCACATTCAATTAATTTGGCATTCAAATTTTCAGCTCATTTTTCAACAAATCATGCCTTTCTTGGATTTCATCTTTGAGTTTAAAAGCGTTTTTCTTTTCAATATCTAGGCATGCAATTTCATCTTCGAACAAGTTCACTTTGGATTCCAAAACTTAATTTGCATTTTTGAAAAATTTCACTTGTATTTCAAGCAGATTACATTTCTCACATGGATTGGATGAATGCAAGATTTCATGGATCTTTTTTTCAGGATTTTATTCTCATTTTTTATTCTCTTGTACTTTTCATCCAATTCTTCATAGGCAAGCTCCCTGATGCAGGACGGACACGCGACCTGGGACTCTAGATTGCGATTGTCCCTATGCGAGGGAAATGCTGGACCGTGCGTGGTTGAGAAACCGGTAGTGAGTCTCGGGTATCGACTTTTTCGCGTTAACTCGGATTGAGTCATGGGACGGATCACTCTCGCTCTCTCGCAGCGGTGATAAAAATAGATATCGAGCTAGTTACCTATCACATGCAGCGACATATATGGATAAATACGAGTAAAACAAACACCGAGTAAGAGAGCGAACACGATACCTCCACACTCCGGACGTGGGGAAGACGACCCCGGCCAGTTACGGTAACTCCCAGTATAATGGTAAAAACTCAATTATAGCAGTGAATTTTATTGTCCACTCCACGCAGGGAGGTAAAAGGGCTACAAGTGGGGCCCGAGAGGACCGACCCTGGGTTGACGGGCAGCAATCTGGACGGGCGTTTGGGGCGAACTCGGCCTGTTGGTCTGACTCGGTACTGCACTGACTCGGTGCTGCGCCGACTCGGTTCTGACTCGCTAGACAGCAAGCCTTGGCCTCCAAAGGAACGTCGCCTTCCTGAGATCTTCTGGAGGCGCCGCTTGGCTGGAACGTTGGCAGGACGTCCCTGGTCGACTCCTAGGAGTGGCAGCTCCTGAAGTTGATTTTTGATATTTATTTGTGAATTTTTTCCCGGACTGCAATTTCAGACCTGCACAGGGAACAGATTTGCACGCCTCGGCGACAAGAATTAATTCTCACAGATCCGGAATCATATCGGGGCAGGACCAGTGGCGTTGGAAAGAGGACTCCAACATATACAACATATATTATTTTCAGCTCGATCCAACAAAAGGATGAGAATTGGGAGGGTCTCCAAGACTATATGTTTTCTGTGGATCTGTTTACAGACACTCAGGATAGAAGGGGATCTACCTAAAACTGACCTTTGACTGAGGGGTAAATGATTTTTCCAGGGGATGAAAAAATTATGGGAGGTAGGGGGGAACGTGAGGAACACTGAAGAATTTTTGTGGATTTTTTGAAAATTTTAAGAGGGTGGGAAAAATACGAATAGGTGACACTATCCCGTGGATCTGCAGAATGACAGATTACAGGGGGGGACAAGAAATATGAAAAAAATACCAAACGTAAGCCAAATGGCACGAAATTTAAACTAGAGACTAGGGGAGACAGGTAGAACAAGCCCTCAAAGTTTGGGCTCAATCAGACAACAAGAATAAAAGATAAAATTCTGGAGTTGAGGTTCTATCCTGATTTAGATAGAACTCCGACGATGGTGGCGGCGGCGCGATGGCGGTGCGATGGCGGCGGCAGAATCAGAATTCAGAGGATGAGAGGAAGAGATAGAATGGGTCTCACACCCTGGAAGGCTGGAGGAGAAAGAAGCGCAGCAGAGGGAGGGAGTAGAGGGGCGCACCCTTCAAGGAGTTTCAACCAATTTCACAATTTTTCATTCATTCATCCTTAAGTCTTATAAAACACTATACATGGGTTTATATAGAAGGGGAGGAAGGGGGAGGGGGTTGGAATTTCGTGGGAGAGAGGGGAGGGGTAGCATTTTCTTCCCCCATGTGGTCAATTGGCTTAAAAACAGAAAATACAAAATGTCATTTTAATGGGGGGGCACCCCCTTGACTATGTTGGTGGCATCTTGGACTTTTTGGTCCATTTGTCCCCTTTGAATGTCAAACCATCAAGAAGCCACCTAAGATAGTTGACCAGCCCCACATGGGACCTATTGGCTTAGATGGACCAATGGGGAAAGATATGGGGGCCCCTTGCTGGTCCTACAAGACTTTTTGCACAAAAACCCACTAAAACCTAAAGACTCACAATTTGACTTATAAAGCCTTACAATTGCACATGTGTTTTCCAAAGGATATAAAATAAACTAAAAGGACACAGATGCAAATTAAAAATGTCAGTGCTCGGCGTCGATTGCCATCAACTCTCCCCAGGTGGGAAGAACTCGACCCCGTCGAGTAAGGGGTGCGGCTGCTCGAGTAGCTCCGGCGGATGCGTCACCGAACCTGGAAGCGCGGAGTACACTCCATTCCAAGTAATCAACACCTACTCATCCCGTATAAATTCGATATGCACTCGCTGCTGGGGAATGAGGCTAGAGGTGGACACTCCGGGGTGGGGTCACTCTCAAAGGAGGGAGGCGGCTCAAAAACTCACTAGGAATCACCGCTGGGTCCCTTTATGTGACTAGATCCGATATGTTGAGGTAGAGTCGATCCCAAAGTCTGACAAGTCTCGCACTCGAAAGGGACTAACAACGCGGGTGTACAAAGGACCGACTCGACTCGATGTATGCACAGACACACATGGCCCTAGACAAACCTATTGTTAGTCCAACCTACACGTAGGTGATGGTGGACTAGGACACCCGAATATGTGCCATGCATACACTAGATGCAATCGGTGGTTGGCGGAATGTGGAATTCCTAGACCTCCTAAAGGGACCATGCATACACATTGGACTTTCTATGGGATTTGGGAGACTTGGAAGGGCTAGGAGAGTCGGATGTAGGAGTATCGTGAACGGGCTTGGTGGGTATAGACGACCCGGCCCGTGGGGAAGGGGTGTGGTAGTGGACTCCCTTGAAGAAGTGAAGTATATATGGTGGGTCTAGGGGTCCACTAGGGAATGGATCAAAGGGATCAAAGAAGGTATGACCCCTTATGGTGGGTTCCCACAAGTCACGGTCCCACGTGTAGAAGTCTTGAAGGTGTGGATGGTCACCTTCATGCATTGTGGTAGGTGGGACAGTGATCATGCATAGAAAATAAGATTCCTCTCTTGGGCAAAAGGGAATGAAGTCGGGCTCGGCCGGCATGGGGAGGAATACGAGGATCTCCGTAGTGACATAATCCACGGTGCACACGGAGGTAATGGACCCTAAGGCCGGATGGGTGAAGCTAAGACTAGTGGGTTGGTCGAAGCCTCGGGCCAATGAGTGCGTCAGCTTCCATTATGAGTCTAATCCCATAACAAGGTCATCCAAGGTATCAACATGGTGACTAGACCGAAAGGTGGTGTGGTAGGAGTTGACGGGCACTAATGGTAAGGTGGGGTCCATGAATGGGTAATGAGGTGGGACCAAGCCATCCTTGAGCCAACTAAGAAGCGGCTCGGCGATGAAAAGCTTACCTGTTAGAAATACGGGTGGCTCAGGCTTTGGTGGCTCCAAATATGATGGCTCCGAATAAAGATCGGAAGTAGAGGTGGTAATGGAGCACTCACGGGTGGTGAAGGAGCACATGTCCTTTCTATCTTATCCAACCAATCCGAAAACATTTTCATGAATTCATCAAAGGTGCGGGTTGGAGTAGGGGCCTCGGGGTGGACTCGCTCCTCGTCTCTCGGCCCGGGTGTGGACCTAGGCTCGGCTATAAGTGGGGCTTCCACTTGGTTGGAGGTGCTTGGGTGGGATGGGACGGAGGTGCCAAGGGGAGGTTGGTTGGAGGCGACTGGACGAGCCACTTGATTGGGAGTACTTTGGTGGGCTTGGATGGAGGTGAAGGAGCGGGGTTGGTTGGAGGTGTGGCCCACTTGATTGTGGGTGAGTTGGTGGGGTTGGCTAGTGGTATGACCCCCGTGATTGGAGGTAGGTGGGCGGGGAAAGTTGACCCTCCTAAGCGCTCTCTTCATATCCCACCATGACTCGATGGGCCTTAGCCTCCTATCTTCCCAGAAGCATTTGATGTCCCTCCATGTTTCGGCGGCTTCATAGAAAAGTTATCTTTTGGTAAAGTCAACTTGCATGGGACCGGACATAATGTAACACTCAAAGTACTCATCCATAACGGTTTCCCACTCTAGGTAGTCACATGGGTTTTCGGAGCCATAGAAGTCCCGGGCTATGGGTCTACAGGGGTGGTCCGGGTGGTTCTCCCATCTTAGATAGTATCGCCACCATGGATAAGATCCGGACATTTGGTAATCCATGGGACACGGGGAAACTATTGGGTGGACATGCCGACACTCGGACAAAACACTAGACACGACCCTAACTAATGCAAAGTTGGAATGAGACTCGACTACCAACCTAGACACGACCAAGATCCGATACCTGGCGGAGTCCGGGGATCCGAAGATCCTCTCGCGCGAGTGAATCACCTCTCCGATAGGTGTAACCTAACGATCGGGTGACACCTTTTTATATACCGAACAATGGTATGTAAATGAGACAACCGACTTAGACTTAGACACCTAGACTTAAATGACTCTTTTTTTTGTTTCGGACTTAGACACAAAGACTACCCTAGACTCAACTGGCGCTCTGATACCAAATTGATGCGGGACAGACACACGACCTGGGACTCTAGCTCACGATCGTCCCTATGCAAGGCAAACGCTGGACCGTGTGCGGTTGGGAAATCGGCAGTGAGTCTCGGGTATCGGCTTTTCCGCGTTAACTCGGATTGAGTCACGGGACGGATCACTCTCGCTCTCTCGCAGCGGTGATAAAAATAGATTCGAGCTAGTTACCTATCACATGCAGTGGCATATACAGATAAATAAGATTAAAGCAAATGTCGAGTAAGAGAGCGAACACGATACCTCCACGCTCCGGGCGTGGGGAAGACGACCCCGGCCAGTTACGGTAACTCCCGGTACAATGGAAAAAACTCAATTACAACAATGAATTTTATTACCCACTCCACACAGGGAGGTAAAGGGATACAAGTGGGGCCCGGGAGGATCGACCCTGGGTTGACGGACAACAATCTGGACGGGCGTTTGGGGCGAACTCGGCCTACTGGTCTGACTCGGTACTGCGCCGACTCGGTGCTGCGCCGACTCGATTTTGACTCGCTGGACAACAAGCCTTAGCCTCCAAAGGAACATTGCCTTCCTGAGATCTTCTGGAGACGCCGCTTGGCTGGAACGTTGGTAGGACGTCCCTGGTCGACTCCTAGGAGTGGCGGCTCCTGAAGTTGATTTTTGATATTTATTTGTGAATTTTTTCCCGGACTGCAATTTCAGACCTGCACAGGGAACAGATTTGCACGCCTCGGCGGCAAGAATTCATTCTCAGAGATCCGGAATCAGATCGGGGCAAGACCGGTGGAGTTGGAAAGAGGACTCCAAAATCTACAACATATATTTGTTTCAGCTAGATCCAACGAAAGGATGAGAATTGGGAGGGTCTACAAGACTATGTTTGTTCTGTGGATCTGTTTACAGACACTCAGGACAGAAGGGGATCTGCCTGAAACTGACCTTTGATTGAGGGGTAAATGATTTTTCCAGGGGATGACAAAATTATGGGCGGTAGGGGGAAACATGAGGAACACTGAAGAATTTTTTTGGATTTTTTGGAAATTTTAAGAGGGTGGGAAAAATACAAATAGGTGACACTATTCCGTGGATCTGCAGAATGACAGATTACAGGGGGGGACAAGAAATATGAAAAAAATACCAAACGTAAGCCAAATGGCACGGCATTTAAACTAGAGACTAGGGGAGACAGGTAGAACAAGCCCTCAAAGTTTGGGCTTGATCAGACAACAAGAATAAAAGATAAAATTCGGGAGTTGAGGTTCTATCCTGATTTAGATAGAACTCCGACGATGGTGGCGGCGGCGCAATGGCGGTGAGATGGCGGCGGCTGAATCAGAATTTAGAGGATGAGAGGAAGAGATAGAATGGGTCTCACACCCTGGAAGGCTGGAGGAGAAAGAAGCACAGCAGAGGGAGGGAGTAGAGGGGCGCACCCTTCAAGGAGTTTCAACCAATTTCACAATTTTTCATTCATTCATCCTTAAACCTTACAAAATACTATACATGGGTTTATATAGAAGGGGAGGAAGGGGGAGGGGGTTGGAATTTCGTGGGAGAGAGGGAAGGGGTAGCATTTTCTTCCCCCATGTGGTCAATTGGCCTAAAAAAAGAAAATACAAAATGTCATTTTAATAGGGGGGCACCCCCTTGACTATGTTGGTGGCATCTTGGACTTTTTGGTCCATTTGTCCCCTTTGAATGTCAAACCATCTAGAAGCCACCTAGGATAGTTGACCAGCCCCACATGGGACCTATTGGCTTAGATGGACCAATGGGGAAAGATATGGGGGCCCCTTGCTGGTCCTACAAGACTTTTTACACAAAAACCCACTAAAACCTAAAGACTCACAATTTGGCTTATAAAGCCTTACAATTGCACATGTGTTTTCCAAAGGATATAAAATAAACTAAAAGGACACAAATGTAAATTAAAAATGTCAGTGCTTGACGTCGATTCCCATCACTCCCATTGTTCATTAGTGATAAGCTCTGAGTTAGAGATTACCTGTTCTTGGTCGCTCCTGGCCATAAGGCACATATCCTTCACCAGCTCCTCAATATCTTGTTCATCATTGGACGTGGACTCATCCTCGTCCTCGTCGCTCCACGTGGCCTTCATCGCTTTGGGCTTCTTGCCCTTCACCATCCTTCCTTTTTTCTTTTGCAGCTCGGGGCATTCACCTCGCATGTGCCCCATCTTCTTACATTCATAGCACATCACTTCGGCCGCTTTTGATGGTTCATTTCTTTGCTTTGGATGCCTCTTTCCTTTCTTGAATTTCCAGCCAAATCGTCCTCTTTGGCGCAAGAACTGTCGTACTCTTCTTGTTAGCATGGCAACCTCTTCATCATCGGTGGTTCCCATAGAATCCTCTTGGCTTGAAATTGTTTCCGAGTAATCTTTCAATGCAACGGACTTCTTCTTCTTTGTGTCCTCTTCCGTTCTCTTAATGTTAATCTCATAGGCCATCAATGACCCTATGAGTGCATCCACGGTGTGAGTAGACAGGTCTTTAGAATGCTCTATCACCGTCGCCTTGGTGTGCCAGCTTGGCGATAGGGACCTCAACACTTTTCTAACCAAATCGGTGTCCTTGTACTCTCTTCCGAGTGACTTCAATCCATTTGTGATCTCCATGAGACGTGCGAACATCTCGGAGATACTTTCTTCCTCTTTCATGTGAAATAGCTCATAGTCATGAATCAACATGTTCGCCTTTGTCTCCTTAACTTCTATGGTACCTTCATAGATAAGCTTGAGTTTGTCCCACATTTCCTTTGCGCTGCTGCACATGGAGACACGAGCATACTCGTTAGGGTGAATAGCACACTGAATAATGTTTAAAGCATTAAAGTTCACAGTGGCTTTCTTAATACTATCATCATCCCACATATCCTCATCAGGGTGTAGAACATACGGCCCATTCCGAATGACAGTCCATATTTCATGACTTTGAGCACGTAGGAAGACGGTCATCCTATTCTTTCAGTAAGGGTAGTTACTACCATCGAAGAAAGGTGGCCGATGAATAGAATGCCCTTCAGGCATTAACCCCTTGTTAATGTTGTTGGCCATTCCTAACAGATCTCTCTAAACTGCTAGGTTTCTAGAAAACAGAACCAAGACTCTGATACCAATTATTGGCCTGGTTAGGAGGCAATTGAGAGGGGGGTGAATTGATTGCCCACCTTTTTCGACAAATTTAGACTTAATTAAATCAAACCATAGATATGATAAATAACCTTAGGTAAAGCTTGATTAAAATGTATGAATGCAAAGCAAGCAAGCCCTCACAAATTCCCAGCGCAGGAATACAATCACTCAGAGAGCAAAGTATGAGCGGATAGTTAATCAAACTCTCGTCTCATCGACTCACACTCGTAATATGAACGAATAGGAAATATCAACATCCACATAAAAGACAAACCATGGCACAATGATTTTTAGGTGGTTCGGACGCACCAAGTGCCGTCCTACGTCCACCCCTCTCACCTCGAGAGGATTTCACTAAAACACGCTGCATGACGACAGCAACCACCACACACGGGCTCGACGGCCCACACACGTGGGTTCTCGCATGACGACGAGAAGCCCTATACACACTCAGAGCAAGCTCCGAAATTGTCTAAAGAAAGAGAATAAGATGGAAATACAAAGTCCAGTCTGAGAATAGGAATCTAAGCACAAGATGTAATTACAAACATGATCTTCCCCATAAATCCTTAAACAAACTCAGAGATTAAAGAAGGTAGCACTAGAACGATGGAATCGAGGGTTGAAAGAAGCCGGTGTAGAAGATATGAACGCCCGAAGCAGCGGATGAAGAGGACGCCGACCGCGGCCTCCCGATCTTGGCTCAGGCTCGTGAGGGATGAACTCGGCGATGCCTTCCTACTCCTCCAGCAGGGTGCGACTCCTTCTTCTACTGCAAGCAAAAGATCAACACGTTAAAAGCTTTCTTCATGTCTTCCGATCGGAACAAGGGCGGCTACATATACAAGAGGGATTGAAACCCAATAAGACACAAAAGCCCATGCCAAACCCTCTTCTAAACACATACAATATATGGTGGATGCCCTCAGGGTAGAATGGTAATCAAGCAACCCAAACGGATCTCTATTTAGTGGGTTCGAAACAGATCCGGAAAACCCGACCGGTTCGCTCAGAAAAAGTGTCGACTCATAGAGTCGACTCTTTTCATGAGTGTTCTGCCAGAACACATAAAAACAATACCCGAGAATTAAGTGTCGACCCATTGAGTCGACACTTTTTACCAAGTGTTCTGGCCTGTGAAATTCACAACATTCGTGGTGAAAAGTGTCGACCCTTGAGGTCGACACTTTTTCACGAAGGTTCTGTTTTCACATAATTAAGTGAACTTACCTGAAAGTGTCGACCCATTAGGTCGACACTTTTTCTCGAGTGTTCTGACTTTGCAAAAATAACAGAACCTTGGTGAAAGTGTCGACTTCATGGGTCGACACTTTCTGCCAGCATTCTTAACACTTAACGCAAGGCAGAGAGTGTTAAAATAAGTGTCGACCCCTGAGGTTGACACTTTTCCTGACAGTAGAAAAACTTCAATTAAATCAATTGAAAAACTCCACATTTCATAAACCAAGTATCAAGATCAATCATATATGGACTTGTAACTCAGATAGACATTACAAAACTTGATTTCAACCCTAATCAATTCATCCACATTGAAATCCAATTAGACATCTATTCATACCTTGGCCTTGAGTGATTGAGTGAAAAACTCCACAAATATCCTGTATTTTTAAATTGTCATTCAACTCAATACCTCAAGTTAACAATTGAACTTTCCAACACAATCCATATCATGTGAATCAGTTAATGCATCCATTTTAACGGCTATGCAATGTAGTGCAGTGAGGCACAAACATCTGTGCAGTTAAACTCATTCATCAAATGACATAAGCTCCTTATAACATGACTCAAGTTCTCAAGGATTCATTTTATCATTCAAACTCCTCATTCACAAATATGCTTCAAAGTAAATCTCACAAAAACTAAACTCATGACATTTTCATTCAAGATCTTCGTCAAAACAGTCCGGGGCACAACAATTATAATTTCACAAATATGGCCCACTCCTCACAGGGAGATAACATGCTATAAGCATGAATTTCAGGGCTACTGGAGCTCAGGTTGATAGGCCGCACTCGTAGGAGACGAGGGAGGCGAGTCGGGGCCGATCGGGTGAGCCGATTGATCGCTGAGCGATTCTGGCGCAGTGAGGTTGTAGGACTCGGTACGGCTGGATCCGACGTCCGATCAGGATGCTGTTGTAGACACGCCAAATTTGACATCAGCTTGAGCATATCTCCTATCGCACTGTGATGCCCTATTTGGCCCTTAAATCGACTTATTTGAGTGGTTTTCCTCATTTTTCTTGAATATTCAACTTTCCCAAGATATTCTACATGTTTTCCTATTTTTTTGGTTTTTTCTGAGCCTTTTTCCCATTTTTCTGGGCCTTAAGTCAATTGATGGTAGGGTCCCGGGCACCATTTAATTGGCCCCCAGGAGCTGGGCGCCCTTCATTGGAATTGGCGCCCAGGACCTGGGCGCCCATTGAAATTGGCGCCCAGGTCAGGGGCACCCATTCCCTGAGATTTTTTGACGGATTCTGAAACGTGGCAGCCTCCTCGGCGCCCATTCTCTGAGACATGGCAGCCCTCTGGGCGCCAATTTCTAAGAAGTGGCAGCCCAGAGGGCGCCAATTTGATGCAGCTTCCCATTTGTTCGATTTTTGAAATTCAAGAATTAGTGACACTCCTGAAGGTCGCCAATTCTTTAAATAGCAACCGTTCAAAAGGATGCCAATTCTTTTCTTCACATTTTAGCCCAAAATCAGATTATTTTTGATTCTACGACTTCCCAGAAGGTCACTATTTCATGAATAGGCGCCTGTGTGGAAAGTCGCCAATTCTCTTGCTATATTTTGAGCTTTTAACTTCGTTTGAAACTCGTATTAATTTCTAATTATCGATCACATCATGGTCGCCAATTCTATTCAAATTTCAGAAAGTCCGAATCCGTCTTGAAATGCTTTGGAATTAGCGACGCTTCTCGTGGGCGCTCATTTAAATAGCGACCGCCTGTGTGGTCGCCATTTCTTTCAGAGATCCGAACTCCGGCAGAACCTCCTTGTTTCTCTCTTTTGAGCCCCTTTTCACTTGGGAAAGGGGTCGTAAGGCTTTCTAATGTTGAAGGGACACATGGCCATGATTTATCACCTTCCAAATCTAATTAAAACATGTTTTCCTAATTTTCTTTGGAATTAACTCCGAATTTCAGCCCTATAAATTGGACCCCCTCTCCCTTGTGTAAAAGGCATCATCAATCAACTAAGGGGAGGTGCTGCTGGATTGGAGGCTCCAGGAGAAGTCTCCCACATGCTTAAAGCTTCATCCATGGAGTTCTTCTTCCTCCTTTGAAGATTTGGAGCCTCTTCATCCTTTGGAGCTTCTTCCTCCATTGAAGATCTTGAAGCCCTCAATTGGACAAAATCAATAAGCTTTCCCCTTCTCTTATCTCTTCGTTTTATTCTTGTTAGCATTGCATGCATCTTTATTATCTCTCCCTTTCTTTTATCTTATCATCTCAATATTGAGATCTCCACATTGTGCACTCTTGCACACCTCCTCTTGTGCAACACTTGCACACTCCTATTTGCATATCATCATATCATTATTTTCCTACCCTTTTGCATAAGGGGTTTGAAGGCTAAACACCAATAAGGTGTGTTCATATCCATGCTTTCCATGTTCATATTTATATTTGGATTTGATGCTACACATCTTGGTTTCTAATCCATGTTTGTTTATTGGTGTTTATTAATTTTGCAAGGGTAATCAACAAGAGAAACTCTCTTCATCGGCTGGCTGATAGAAAGAGAAAGGTAACACTCACAATCTCCCTGCACTTTAAAGGTATTTATATCGCGATCCCTCTATATTCTTTATTATTATATCTTTGAGGCCCTCGTGTCTCTGGCGATCACCCTCCTCTAGCATCCTACGCATGCTCCCCTTTCTCTCTCTTTCCCATGCTTTGCTTGCTTCTCCAAGCTTAATAATTCTTTATTTTCCTTAAGTGGATTTTCATAGATCTACAAATTGGCAATCACGGTGGGACTCCTTTTGTTTTTCTTTTGATTACCCTTCCCTTTAGGCACCCACGTGTGCCATCTTTCCTTTGCACCCACGGTGCAGCCCCCTTTTTTGTGCTCCACGTAGCACTTTCCCTAAGTGATTGTTAGTTTGATAGATTTTTAGAAATTCTATTTATTTATAAATCTTTTTTTTTAAAAAAATGAGCATGTCATGCTTTGTTTCATAATTCTTGATTGCCATGATTCATGATTGGAGTTTGTGAGTGTTTCTCTCTCTTTTTCTATTTACATTTTCACTATTCTAAGCCTTCTGGCCGTTGTTGCATTCCCTGGGAGGGGGGTAGTTAGCACCCATACAGAGGGCGCCTGTCATGCCCCGAGCTTTTAATACAGCGGAAGGAATTTCAGGAACGCAAACAGCCGACATGGTAAGCCTCTCGCAAGCAAGAAATCAGAGCGCAAGGCAATCACACTAAAGTAATTGCACAAGTAAACCTTTCCAAACTTCACTTTATTCCATTATAATAATATCAAAGTACACAAGATCCTTGACTCTTAACACTTTTACATCATAGACTTACGAAAAATAGAAAATTACAATAAGACTCGACTAGACATTTGATACTATGGCTTCTCTTGATTCGTTTGACTTTCATTCACTCTCAGACCCGCTGCTTGTATACTACGAATTCGATTGATCTGTACTTCCTGAAAAGATTGGAAAAGTAGGGTAATGAGCACACTTGCCCATTAGGTATCTTCACATTAACAAGAAGGTAATATTTAAGTGATTAATGTCTTAGCTCTAGATCTTAAGGTAAAAATAAGAATGCGATAAACAAGTGATATAAACCAGGATAACTAAGAATCATGAAATAACTGAGCAAGTAGATGTGAGTGAGTATAGACCATGAATCAAGAAAAATTATCATATAGATACAAATTTTGGCCTTTCATGAACAAGAATGTATGAACATGCAACTAGAAAGTACATTACACAACCTTATAAAGGCTATGTACTAGAAAGTCATTTATCAAGCACGTAATTTTCATAACGAGTCTCGTGGTGTTTCACTCATTTATAAGAGAAAGTACTCCCAGCGCAATGCGATGCCAGTATCATCGTACCCCATGGTTTATAGCACGTTTCCGACAATCCGTCGAGGGGACTAGCATGGAGCCCTTGGACACAATCTGTGCCCGATTTTGCATCTTCAAGTTATAAATCTAGCTACTTCCACGAGATATAACAATAAATTCGGCCAATAATATAATAAGTTCAATGATAGTTTCATGATAACGAATATCAAGGTAAGAACACTTCAATTAAGAACATGAGATTCCAAAGAATGATTTAAATAGACATTATGCTACGGCGACATTCCGGCAGCATAACGGTACAATAATTAAGTTCCATATCTTAACCTTAACTTTTAGACAGAGTTTTTGGTACCAGATAATCAAGAGACAATCTAAGAACACATTTAGAACAACCCTTGGGTCATACCCAGGGTTAGATGCTTGACAGAAAGAGATGGTCCTCTATTGGGCCGTTTCAAGAATAAAATGGTCATTTACTGGACCGTTTACTGAAGAAAACAGTCACAGTCAGTCCGCTACATTCATGATAACGGTCCAGTTAAGGCCGCAACTAGACTGTGTCAACCAGAACGAAAAGAGAGTCAACACATGAAGAATTCTGGGAAAAAACGGTCACCAGGGGGCCGTTGTTATGACTGCTAAATGAGCATTAGCCAATCAGGTATAATTCAGACCCATAAGACTCAACGGGCCGAGAATCTAGACTGATTAATTAAGAATCTTTAGAAAACCGATAACTTAACATAAGAAGATCATAAAAGGATGAAACTAGGCTCGTTAGAAAACTTGGGCCCTTAGCCCAAACTCCTTTGTTAGGGAGGAAGCCCAATTCATACAAGAACTTGGGCCCAGAACCCTTTGGCTGACAGTTGTCACGAAGGGGTGTGACTATTGGGAAAATTCAAAGGTAATTAATGGGAAATTCATAACTTCGCCTGTGGCTAATGAAATGACCTGAAACCAAGGCCAAAATTTTGAGTAGGATGTTAGCCACAACTTCTATGATGGGGTCGAGGCCCAATAGGGACTGGATAATAGAGTTGTGCCCGGATTACCTCGGGCTACCGAAAGGTCACAATTTGAATAAGGGAGAATAAATGATAAACTTGCAAAAATCATAAGTGAGGTCTGTGCAGGTCGGTGCAGGTTTAGTTCAAATCATAAGTGAGGTCTGTGCATGTTTCAGTGAGGTCTGTGCATGTTCTAGTGGGGTTGGTGTAGGTTTAGTTCAAATCATAAGTGAGGTCTGTGCATGTTCTAGTGAGGTCAGTGCAGGTTTAGTTCAAATCATAAGTGAGGTCTGTGCATGTTTCAGTGAGGTATGTGCATGTTCTAGTGAGGTCGGTGCAGGTTTAGTTCAAATCATAAGTGAGGTCTGTGCATGTTCCAGTGAGGTCTGTGCATGTTCCAGTGAGGTCGGTGCAGGTTTAGTTCAAATCATAAGTGAGGTCCGTGCATATTCCAGTGAGGTCGGTGCATGTTCCAGTGAGGTCAGTGCATGTCTGGCCCTGGCCACAAGCATGGTCTGTGCATGTTCCAGTAAGGTCTGTGCATGTTATAGTGGGGTCGGTGCACATGCTGCACAGACCCAATTTCCAGAAACTGAGAAAAGGAGAATTTTGAGGGGACATATTAATTCATAAAAATCTAAAAAATTAGAAAATGGCAGAAGGCTAAGTTAGTAACCCACAGTAAAAATTTCATGTCCACAAAAATTCTATACTTTCAGATATAAATCATTTTCTGTGCATATGTAGCCTAGAAGGATAAACCTGTTCCTTTTATATAGTAACCTGATCATGCATTGTTCTGCACCAGTCAGCATATAAGTATGTTTAGCCCACTTAAACTATTGGAAGCATGCATGTTATGATAAAGTATCATACTAATATTTATAAAATGAGTATGGATGCGAATATGATGTAAATGATATGAATAGAAACAACCGTCTTCTGTGAGATAGGACTTCGGTCCCTGTGGGGGGACGGCCCTGGAATAAAATCCTATTGATTCGGTCTTCGGTCCCGGGGGGGGGGGGGGGGGGCTTTGTGATGTGGTGTTACGTAATGCCACGAGGCCACCAAGAATCTAGGTGGGAGTTCGCTCTCGGGTCTGTGCAGTGCTCTTTTATTCATTGTGTGTGTGTGGGCCTCCTATGATTGTGGTTGCTGTTTGTTTCCATGAATAACAAAATGTGAAAATGTGGAAATGTGAAAATGTGAAATGTGAAAATGTGAAATGCGAAAATGTGGAAAAGTGATATGTGAAAGTGTGAAAATATGGAAATGTGATAATGTGTAAATGCTTATTCACTGTGGTTTTAGCGCATGCATGGGTACCTTATATGTCAGCTTAAGAATGTGTATTTTTCTCTTATGAGTTATTTTTCAGCAGACTATAATGAATGGATTATGCTATTATTAAAATCTGAATTATATATATAATTCAGTTATATAAATGTAAGTTAACCCTGGTTTGTTTAGGCTACCTACTGAGCGTCACACTCACCCCTTTTGTGACACATGTTTTTAGGAGACATAGAGAAGGAGGTTGAGGAGGAGGCTGTAGCTGAGGAGTAGTGCCAGTGCGTAGTTTGACTGGGTATGCTATGGTTGAAGGTCTCTCTTATATGTACAGCTATGGGGCAATGAGCATGTATGGGCTCAAGTTTATTTTGGAACAATGGTCATGTACTCTTCCTTGAAAATTATGAATGGTTGAGATGATATTTATATTTTTATAACTGTGGTCTCTCTCTCTCTCTCTCTCTCTCATGCGAATGTATGCATGTTTATGTATTGTGCTTCCGCGATACGTACGAAGTGATGACTCGAGGTCTGATGAAAAAAAATATACCCGTAAAATTGGGAGTCGGATCCCGGGATGTTACAACGTGGTATCAGAGCACGAGAGGCAAACCATGGTTACAACCATTTTGGATGCTCCATAGTGGAGGAAGTGATAGGTTAGAGGGGGGAAAGGGTAGAGTATGTCTGGAACCATTTAAACCCTCTCACCTAAACTAGTGTATGTTTTTTTTTCAGAACCATGCCGCCAAGAAGGCAAAAAGATATTCGCTAGGCAGATGAGAGGGGATCGGGAGTAGATGACCCAAATGGGGCACATGATGGGGCTGTCCATGCCCCTGCAGTTGGCGGTGGGCAGGTGCCCAATGCAGGAGTCAACCTGGAAGGGTTCATGCAGGGCTTCCAAGGGTTGATGCAGGCCATGCAGCAACAAATGCTGCAGCAGCCCGCAACCACACCACGTCACGACTTGCCGGCACTTGATCGGTTCCTAAGACTGGCGCCTCCTATCTTTAAGGGGGAGAGCCGTCCAGAGGTGGCTGAGTCGTGGCTCAGCGAAATGGGAAAGAAGTTCCACGCAATGCGGTGTCCCGAAGAGGAGATGGTGAACCTGGCGGCTTATGTTCTGCAAGACCAGGCCGACTTGTGGTGGAAGGCAAAGATGCGGACCACCTTCACGGACTACCACGATGGCGACATACTATGGGAGGATTTCTTGGCTGTCTTCCGAGAGAGGTATTTTCTCGAGCACGTGCGAGATGCGAAGGAGCACGAATTTCTAAGCCTCGAGAAAGGGAGCATGTCAATGGCCGACTATGAGGCCAAGTTTTCAGCTCTGGGCCAATATGCTCCACACATATTTGATGATGCGCGTCGAAAGGTGAAGAAATTTATCAATGGACTGCGTAGCAATGTCCGACGCTATGTCTTAACCCAAGACCCGGGCTCCTACCCAACGGCGTTGAGGCTTGCTCATCTAGCCGAGCAAGAAAATACAAGGTAATGGCTAAAGCCATGAAAATCTAGGAAACATTTAAGGTTAAATTCTAACAAATGTCCACTATAGGTTCGTCGAGGAGCAGAAGTCATCGGGCAAAAGGCCTATGCAGGCCGGAGGGAGGCGAGACAAGGAAAAGGTGGCGTGCCAAGGACCGGTTCCGAAGGGCGGGCCGGGGATTCCGTTTTGTACCCAGTGTGGGCTCAACCATCGGGGATAGGAATGCTGGAGGACTGAAGGCAAGTGTTTTGAATGCGGCAAGGGCGGACACTTTGCGAAGAACTGCCCCAAGAAGGCACAACAAAAGCCATTTCCTCCACAAGAGAAGATTCAATACAAGGGGCGAGTATATGCGCTAATGCAAGAAGAATCTGATAATACCCCGACCGTGGCTGAAGGTACGCTCCTTGTGGATAATGTTTATGCAAAGGTCTTGTTTGACCCAGGTGCTACACATACATTCATATCCACTGGTTTTGCCAACCAACTAAAGAACCGACCCCAAGCCACATTCTTCGGTGAAATGATAGTTAGCACACCAACCAGGAAACACGTCCACACCAAGCTTGTGATCCCTACTATAGAAGTCAACATCACTGGGAGGATATTGCCGGGGGAAGCATACATCCTAGATATGAATGACTTTGACATCATTCTGGGGATGGACTCGTTAGACAAACACTGTGCTCTCTTGGACTGCCATCGGAAGAGAGTGATTTTTCAAAAACCAGGGAAGGTGACATTCTTCTTTCAATGCCCTAAGGACAAGTCGGGAAGAATGATGGTATCAGCCATCCGGGCCTCCAAGCTGATCAGCAAAGGATGCGACTATTTCTTAGCCAGTGTGGTGCTTGAAGAAGGCTCCGTCAAAATTTTGGAAGACTTGGACATAGTCTGAGAATTTCCTGATGTGTTTCCCGAGGATCTACCGAGACTGCCGCCAGCTCGAGAGACAGAGTTCTCTATTGAGCTAGTACCAGGCACTACACCCATCTCTGTTCCACCATACCGAATGGCTCCGACAGAACTTGCTGAACTCAGGAAGCAATTGCAAGAGTTGCTAGACAAAGGCTTCATCTGGCCCAGCGTGTCCCCATGGGGAGCACCAATCTTGTTCATGTGGAAGAAGGATGGGACCATGCGGCTGTGCATTGATTACCACAAGCTCAACCAGGTCACCATAAAGAACAAGTACCCTCTGCCGAGGATTGAGGAGTTGTTTGACCAATTATCATCTGCCAAAGTCTTCTCTAAGATTGATCTGAGGACAGGTTATCACAAAATCAGAATCAAGCCCGAGGATGTGTCGAAGTCGGCCTTTAGGACTCGGTATGGTCACTACGAGTTCTTAGTAGTACCATTCGGGTTGACTAAAGCACCGGTTGTATTCATGGAACAGATGAATAAGATTTTCCACCCCTATCTAGATCAGTTTGTTGTGGTCTTTATAGATGACATTCTGATATATTCTACCAGTCAAGAGGAGCATCGGCAGCACTTGAGAGTGGTACTACAGAACCTCAGGGAGAACAAATTCTTTGCCAAGTTCAGCAAATGTGAATTCTAGCTAGATCAGGTCTTGTTTCTCGGGCATGTTATATTTGGGAATGGCATATCGGTGGACCCTAGCAAGGTGGAAGCAGTGATAAAATGGGAAGCACCGAAGACAGTCATGGAGATTAGGAGCTTCCTTGGACTGGCTGGGTATTATCACTAGTTCATCGAAGGTTTCTCCACCGTTGCAGCCCCAATGACTAAGCTGACCAAGAAAGGAGCAAAGTTTATCTGGTCAAGGGACTGTGAAGATAGCTTTCAGATGCTTTAGGAAAAATTGACTATGGCCCCGGTGTTGGCACTCCCTTGGGGGGGGGGGGCGACGGCTTCACTGTTTACACAGATGCCTCTAGAATCGGCCTCGATTGCGTACTAATGCAAAATGGCCGGGTGATCGCCTATGCCTCAAGACAGCTGAAGGACCATGAAAGGAACTACTCCACCCGTGACCTGAAAATGGCAGTAGTGGTCCACGCCTTGCATATCTGGAGGCACTATTTATATGGGGTTCGGTTTGAGGTCTTCATCGACCATCAGAGTCTCAAGTACATATTCACCCAGAAGGCACTCAATTTGAGGCAAAGGAGATGGGTCGAGCTATTGAAGGGATATGATTTTACCTTACAATACCATCCGGGGAAGGCGAATGTGGTGGCAGATGCTCTCAGCCGAAAGTTAATGGCACTGAGTTTGCATCAAGAGTGGGATATGATGGAGGGAGTGATAGAATCACGACCCAAGAAAGGGAAGTAGTTTGATCTCCTAGTTGGGTTATCGGCAAGACCTGCATACTTAGATAGATTTGCTGAGGCACAAAGGCAGGACACGGCATTGCAGAGACAACTGAACAATGAGAACTTCCAAATGGGAATTGATGGATTGATTGCATTTCGAGGAAGGATTTGTGTATCGGACGATGTGGAGATGAAGAAGGACTTGATGCGAGAGGCTCATGGGTCAAAATTTTCCATCCATCCTGGGAGCACCAAAATGTTCCAAGATATGAAAGGATGTATTGGTGGCTGGGAATGAAGCGAGACATTGCAGAGTTTGTATCCAAATGCCTCACTTGTCAGCAGGTAAAAATTTAGCACCAAAGACCTGGCGGTCCTCTCCAAACCATTGAAATAGCCCAATGGAAATGGGAACAAATAACCATAGACTTTGTGTCTAGACTGCCCATGACCAGAAGAAGGCATGACACAATCTGGGTAATTATGGACAGGTTCACAAAAACCGCACACTTCTTGCCCGTCAACAAGCAAACTCCAATCGAATCCTTGGCAAAATTATTCATCGCCGAGATTATTCAGTTGCATGGTGCACCTTTGTCCATCATTTCTGATCGGGACCCTCGATTTACTGTGAGGTTCTGGAAGAGTTTGCAGCAGGCTATGGGGATGGAGTTGCGGCTTAGCTCAGCATTTCACCCCCAGACCGATGGGCAATCCGAGCGTACCATCCAAACTCTAGAAGATATGCTGAGGGCATGCAATATTGAATGGAGAGGAAACTGGGATGATCACTTACCCCTGATAGAGTTTGCATACAACAATAGTTAGCACTCCGCCATCGGGATGGCACCTTATGAGACACTCTATGGGCGGCCATGTAGGTCACCAGTGTGCTGGTACGAAGCTGGCGAGAAGTAGATATTCGGGCCATAATTGGTGCAAGACTGCTCAGAGAAGATATCCATGATCGGACAACGACTCCTCACAGCCCAGAGTCGACAGAAAAGTTATGCAGACCAGTGGCGGAGAGAGTTGGCATTTGCGGAAGGAGACCATGTATTCCTAAAGGTGTCTCCTACCAAGGGAGTCATGCGATTTGGGAAGAAGGGCAAGCTCAGTCCCAGGTATATCAGGCCTTTTGAGATTTTGCAAAGGGTCGGCGAGGTGGCTTATCGACTTGCACTTCCGCTCGCTCTGGCACATGTGCATCCGGTCTTCCACGTCTCTATGCTTAGGGGATATGTCCGAGATGCCTCACATGTGATAGAATACGAGCCCCTGGAAGTTCGAGTAGATCTGTCTTATGTAGAGCAGCCCATCGAGATCCTCAACCGGAAGGAACAGGCATTGAGGAATAAAACTATCCGGCTGGTGAAAGTCTTATGGAGGAATTCTCATTCCGAGGAAGCGACTTGGGAGCCAGAGGACAAGATGCGCTAGGAATACCCCCAACTATTCGGTGAGTAATTTTTCCTTAAAGAGAAGTTTTTCTTCTTTCTTTCAATTCAAATTCGAGGATGAAATTATTTTAAGGGGGAGAGGATGTTATGACCGCTAAATGAGCACTAGCCAATCGGGTATAATACAAACCTGTAAGACTCAACGGGCCAAGAATCTGGACTGATTAATTAAGAATCCTTAGAAAACCCATAACTTAACATAGGAAGATCATAAAAGGATGAAACTAGGCTCGTTAGAAAACTTGGGCCCTTAGCCCAAACTCCTTTGTTAGGGAGGAAGCCCAATTCGCACCAGAACTTGGGCCCAGAACCCTTTGGCCTACAGCAGTCACGAAGGGGTGTGACTATTGGGGAAATTTAAAGGTAATTAATGGGAAATTCATAACTTCGCATGTGGTTAATGAAATGACCTGAAACTAAGGCCAAAATTTTGAGTAGGATGTTAGCCACAACTTCTATGATGGGGTTGAGGCCCAATAGGGACTGTATAATAGAGTTGTGCCCGGATTACCTCGGGCTACCAAAAGGTCATAATTTGAATAAGGGAGAATAAATGATAAACTTGCAAAAATCATAAGTGAGGTTTGTGCAGGTCGGTGCAGGTTTAGTTCAAATCATAAGTGAGGTCTGTGCATGTTTTAGTGAGGTATGTGCATGTTCTAGTGAGGTCGGTGCAGGTTTAGTTCAAATCATAAGTGAGGTCTGTGCATGTTTCAGTGAGGTCTGTGCATGTTATAGTGAGGTCGGTGCAGGTTTAGTTCAAATCATAAGTGAGGTCTATGCATGTTTCAGTGAGGTCTGTGCATGTTCTAGTGAGGTCGGTGCAGGTTTAGTTTAAATCCTAAGTGAAGTCTGTGTCTGTGCATATTTCAGTGAGGTCTGTGCATGTTCTAGTGAGGTCGGTGTAGGTTTAGTTCAAATCATAAGTGAGGTCTGTGCATGTTTCAGTGAGGTCTGTGCATGTTCTAGTAGGGTCAGTGCAGGTTTAGTTCAAATCATAAGTGAAGTCTGTGCATGTTTCAGTGAGGTCTGTTCATATTCTAGTGAGGTCGGTGCAGGTTTAGTTCAAATCATAAGTGAGGTCTGTGCATGTTCTAGTGAGGTCGGTGCAGGTTTAGTTCAAATCATAAGTGAGGTCCGTGCATATTCCAGTGAGGTCCGTGCATATTCCAGTGAGGTCAGTGCATGTCTGGCCCTGGCCACAAGCAGGGTCTGTGCATGTTCCACTAAGGTCTGTGCATGTTCCAGTGAGGTCTGTGCATGTTCTAGTGCGGTCGGTGCACATGCTGCACAGACCCAATTTTCAGAAACTGAGAAAAAGAGAATTTTGAGGGGGCATATTAATTCATAAAAATCTGAAAAATTAGAAAATGACAGAAGGCTAAGTTAGTAACCCACAGTAAAAATTTCATGCCCACAGAAATTCTGTACTTTCAGATATAAATCATTGTCTGTGCATATGTAGCCTAGAAGGATAAACCTGTTCCTTTTATATAGTAACCTGATCATGCATTGTTCTGCACCAGTTAGCATATAAGTATGTTTAGCCCACTTAAACTATTGGAAGCATGCATGTTATGATAAAGTATCATACTAGTATTTGTAAAATGAGTATGAATGTGAATATGATGAAAATGATATGAATGGAAACAACAGTCTTCTGTGAGATAGGACTTCGGTCCCTGTGGGGGGATGGCCTTGGAATAAAATCCTATTGATTCGGTCTTCGGTCCCTGGGGGGTGGCCTTTATGATGTGGTGTTACGTAATGCCACGAGGCCACCAAGAATCTAGGTGGGAGTTCACTCTCGGGTCTGCGCAGTGTTCTTTCATTCGTTGTGTGTGTGTGGGCCTCCTATGATTGTGGCAGTTGTTTGTTTCCATGAATAACAAAATGTGAAAATGTGGAAATGTGAAAATGTGAAATGCGAAAACGTGGAAAAGTGATATGTAAAAGTGTGAAAATATGGAAATGTGATAATGTGTAAATGCTTATTCACTGTGGTTTTAGCGCATGCATGGGTACCTTATATGTCAGCTTAAGAATGTGTATTTTCCTATTATGAGTTATTTTTCAGCAGACTATAATGAATGGATTATGCTATTATTAACATCTAACTTATGTATATAATTCGGTTATATAAATGTAAGTTAACCCCGGTTTATTTAGGCTGCCTACTGAGCGTCACACTCACCCCTTTTGTGACACATGTTTTCAGGAGGCATAGAGAAGGAGGTTGAGCAGGAGGCTGTAGCTGAGAAGTAGTGCCAGTGCGTAGTTTGACTGGGTATGCTATGGTTGAAGGTCTCTCTTATATGTATAGCTATGGGGCAATGAGCATGTATGGGCTCAGGTTTATTTTGGAACAATGGTCATGTACTCTTCCTTAGAAATTATGAATGGTTGAGATGATATTTACATTTTTGTAAATGTGGTCTATCTCTCTCTCTCTCTCTCTGTCATGCGAATGTATGTATGTTTATGTATTATGCTTCCGCGATACGTACGAAGTGATGACTCGAGGTTTGATGAAAAAAAAATATAGCCATAAAATTGGGAATCGGATCCCGGGGCATTACAGCCGTTGTATGAAACTAAACGGTCTGAGAAGGACCGCTAAGTAACAGAGACGGTCTCCTTTTGGGCCGCAATTAACTAAAGTATAGGAAGTAAAACACCGGTCATGTGAGTGCATTCTTGACAATTTGGGCTTTAGGGTGCAACCAGCTCGGCGTCCTAGTGGGAATCCCAGGCTCGCTGAGTCTTACGGAGGCCTTGAAACATAATCTCCTAGTCCGACAGAAGGAATATCTGGCGGAGAGGTTCATAAGTCCAAGAGAGGGTACTATAAGTGCAATGTGTATCTAATGGTCGCTACAGGAATATACGCCATGTACTTATGAGAATGACCCAAGAGATGAGAGTAGAACGATTAAACCCAACGATAAAATCATTATATTAATACCATCATGAATCATGTTTCATAAAAAGGAACATTTAATTACAAAACTATAATAATTTTGGCACAAAATTAGATAATAAGGAAAATAAGGTTTTAAACATTCTCATGTTGTAACAGGGTATTTAACAGGGAATTAAAACATAATAGGATTACAAATATAATTCAAATAACATAAGAAATCATATTAAGTTCGGACTGGCCTAAAGCGGTCATGAACTGGCCGCCAGAAGATCAAAACGGTCTCGCGATAAACCGCTCTGAAGGGGGTAAAACGGTCCTTTAAATGACCTCTCTATTAGCCATGCGGTTCCTGTAAGACCGCTTTCTGTCTTCGGATAGAAGTCTTGAGACAATAAACTAAAAGGTTAATCTAAGTCATGCTATGCATGAAAACGACGTAAGACATGTAGTAAAGTATGCTAGAAGAAAAGTAGCCCGCAAATATGCATAGGAGAATGTAATTTAAGTAAGACTTTCATCTTTTTCATTAAAGGGCAGGGCTCATGTATGAAAAATAAACTTAACTGCGCAGTCCCTATAAAACATTAAATACTCTAAGTATAATGCATGAAAATGACTGGAAATAGAGGGCTTTTATTCCTAACATCATGTTTAAGCCAATCATGAGATAACCTACCTCAAATAGCGCTCCTAGACTGCCAATTTCTGACTAGAAGTAAGCACTAGTTCTGCACGTTCTGTGCTAAATCAGCAACTTAACACCCTTGTATCTCCTGATTCCCTTAACCTATGGACATGAAAATTGGAGGGTAGATAGAAGATATCACGGGTAACATAAAGCTCTAAAGACACAATCGCTAAATACCTCGTTTAGGGCTTCTAATTTCCTATTCTTCACTGGACCGTTGCATAGATTCCTGGGTTATTGGTGCAGGATCAACAACTTTGAAGGCTTCTAACTCCTTGTAGACTTGATCTCCGAGAACAAAATTTTAAGGGTATTTAGTCCTTAGTATTAGCAACAAAAACCCTTAAAGAACTTACCTCTAATTCTACCTCCTTATCTTAGTTCTACGCGAGCCAAAAGTAGGGGTCACACAGGTCCAATTTGGGGTCTATTTATAGGGTTTTGTTAGGGTTTCATAGATTAGAACGAACCTAGAGTCCTAATTAGAGTTCCAATTCAATCCTCAACCACTCTAGACTCTTCCAACTAAGGGATAGCATCGATCCTAAGCGATTTGGATGCCAAAGTTCTCATCTTTTCAAGCCTTCGTCCATTCACGGAATCTGCAGAACCATGCGGTCCAGTTGGGACCATTTCTCATCCTTATGCGGTCGCTCAATAGACCGTTTCTATCGTTGGGCGTCGAGTTTGAATTTTTTCAAACTCTTCTTATGATTTATCTCCCATTATCCTATAATTAGCCTATTTATCCCCTTAATTATGTAAATACACTAGTCCATGCTTCTAGAATATGGGCCAAGGTCCAAAAACTATAATTTGGGCCAAAAGGGTTCCTTTAAATGGGCCTAATCCTCTTGGATTAGAGTAAGGCCATACTAATTAAAATAAATTCATTTAACAGCCCGTTTAGTCCATTTAAATATTTAATAAATTTTTAAAAATTTCTCGGTGTTAGAGCGCCAATTCCCAAATTGGTGGCTTCTGTAGGGGCGCCAATTCCATGCACCACCTTAAAAAAAAACTTGTAATTGGTGCCCATCTGTTGGGCACCCATTACAGAATTGATGGCAAGGTGCAGGGCGCCAATTCCCTGCTCCACTTAAAAAAAAAATTGTAATTGGTGCCCACTTAGGGGGCGCCATTTCAGGAATTGGTGGCACCTGTGAAGGTGCCAATTTCCTGTGTTTTCACATATTTTTATTCTTTTCTTATTTATTGTGCATACTTCTTGCATATTGTCCATATATACATTGTCTATTCATTATTTTGCATTAGTTCTGCATTCATATTGCATTTGACTTGGGAGACCTCTTCTCCCCAAACCTTCTAGGATACCATACCCCCTCTTGGTGAAGGAAGGACCCTCCATTGAGCATTCTGTCTCTTTGGATTAGAAATTCCTAAACCAAGCCTCCATAAGTCCCCGCACCCGTAGATTCCCTCACGGAAGCTTGGGCAGGTTGTACCCTTGAAGTACCCCGGGTTTAGTTGGCTTATGCATGGTGAGAGAGTGTACCTAGTTGGCATTGAAGAAAATCACATTGAAATTAGGTTCCTACCTTGTGTGAACTATATCAAATCTTGTCAAAGTCATCTAATTCACTAAGGTCCAAACAAGAATCAAGCGTAAGCATCCAACTTGTGTGATATCTTTGCAAATTGTTTTGATTGAACTATTGCTTAAATTTGCATACTGTTTTGCTTTGATAATCAAACAAACATGTTTAATCCTAATTATAATCATGAGGATGCACAACCTAGTACATCTTATGATCCTCAACTTCAACATGTTTATCATAATTCTCACCACAACTCATCGAAGGGGCCACGTCCTCACTCTTATGGTCTTGCCTGACCCATGGGCAATGTCCAATCCCATGGTCCCTTGAATCAATTGTGAGCCACTACTCCCTCAGGACCATCTCCTCCTCATGATGAGAAGGTTTCCCAAGTCCTTCATGTATCAGATTATCTTACCCCTCAACAAATCCAAGCCCTTAAGGCTTTTGTTGAGGGTGCACCTTTATCACATGCTCCTTCCAATCCCTCACGGGTGGCCCATCACCCACCTCCCTCTCTTGTTCACACTCCCGTTCGGGAAGTTCATCCACCTTCCTCTACACATACTTATCTTCGGGTGATCAATCATCCACCTCCTTCTATTCCTCCTCCTTCACATCCCCAAGGCCCGCATGTTCCTTGCAACCCGGCCCGTCCGGGTCCTTTTGTGGGTCGGCCCATTAACCCTCCTTCACGGCCTTCATATCAAGCCATCCCTCCAAGGCCGCCGTGCCAACCCTCCAATGTTCAAGTTACACCCCTCCAACAAGCTCTCCTTGATAAAATTACTTCAATAGGGGAACAACTCAAGAGGGTCACAAGCCCGCGGACCGCTCCTCCTCCTCCTTCTCAAGTCAATCCTCTTCACACTTTCATGAACAACATCACCAAGATGGAAAAAGATTGGAAGGAGAGGAGAGATAATGGCTTCAATAATCAAGTGGACGCCGTCCGCCCTCTACTCATTCATATGGCCCTCCGCATTCACCTCCACAAAATTTTCCACAATATCATGACCATCCACCTTTGCCTCCACATACACGTTTACCTCCATAAAATCCTCCACCACAACATTATACTCCACCACCTATTATTACGCCTCCACCACGGTGTCCACTTGATTTTGATGATTATGAAGAATTGGAGCCGGCACAAAATGATGAGGTTCCGAAGGCACCCAGTCTGAATTTCCTCCATTTTCCACTCCCGCCATTGTCACTCGATGAACCCCGTGCTCAGGACGATGCCACCGTCCCTAACCCTGTCTATGAAACCTCTTGGTGTTATGATGATGGGTCGATACTCCAATCACCCACAATGGCAAACCATGACCCTTCTCCTATCCCTGACCCCTCTCGCCCCATCCGGCGCTTCCAACATACCAAACCTTCTCCTTTTACACCTAAAATTACCACACCATTAACTTCCATTACACCGGCTTCCGCCAAACCTCCCGCTACATCCCAACCAATTCCCACACCATTACCCTCCACCAAGCCATCCGAGCTTACCTCTACACCATTAGCCTCCACACCACCGGCCTCCGCCAAACCTTCCATTAAACCTTTTCCTAAACCAAATAACACCCCATTGCCGCCACCTAAGGCCTCCACTATCCTTATAATCTCAAAGATGGTATTTATCAACCCTTCACCACCTAACCCTTCACCTTTACCCATGGCACATCCTGAGCAGGGTCCATCCCTTTTTGCACTCGAGCCAACCCCAGTCACTTCCGAGTAAGGGGAGAAGCCCGACGTGTTTCAACCTTCGTTTCCACTTAACCTTCCGCCGACGCTCTCCATTAAACCACCACCATCTATTAAGCCTACCGCTTCCATCTCACCTTCCTCAACTACTCAGAGTGGGTGTGTTTCTGCAAGCACATGTGCCAAGGATATTCAAGAACCGGGCAAGAAGGATTTGGCCTCGACGATGTTGTTCAAAGTTCAAAATTTTGTTTGCCGGATGCCGATCCGTGTCATTGTGCCGGGCATTTTTGAAAAGTCTCTACTTATGCTCACCATGAAAAAGTCTTGTAAGTTGATGCCATGTCGGCCTACTATCAAAGTCACTTTCTTCATGGGTCGACAATTTTTTGATGCTCTCATTACCCCGCGGTCCATCATTATACAACTTCCATACCAAAAGAAGGGGTTCTCTTCCCGTATTATTATAACACATGAGAGTATTCGGACATTGATTCTGCCCATTGGGCCGTCTGGCCGGGCACTTTGTTTACCTTGGAGGGGAGGACTTTCTTTTGCTAAGGGGCATTCCTCCTCCAACCCACTCATCCTTTATTCTATTTCATCCATACTTCAATCCACCACCAATTCCTTCTTATGGGCCATTCCATGGGTGAGGAAGAGGATCTCATCCTCTCATTTCATGCATCCCATGCATTCATTGCATTCACATGCATTACTTCTCTCCCGGGTTTTCGAACCCGTATTTTCCCCGCCTTCCGGAACCTCCGGATCCTCCACATCTTCTTCCTTATTCACCTCCTCCTTCTGGATCTCCGGGTCCCCTTACACTTGCCGGGCATCGTGCCCCTTCTGGATTTCTCTTAGGGCATCACACCCACTCCCAACTTTTGCATCCAGAATTTTCAGATTTCTCACTGATTCTCCCAGGGCATCGCGTCCCTCTCTACTTGCCTCCTTCGGAACCTCCGGATCTTCCTTCCCCTTTCCCATTAACTCCCCCAGGGCATCGCGTCCCTGTTCATTTCATTCCTCCGGAACCTTCGGATTTCTCAAGGCATCGCGCCCATTTCTATCATCTTCTTCCGGAACCTCCGGATTCTCCATCCTATCTTCCCTCCGATTTCCCAGGGCATCGCATCCCTTCTGATCTTCCTCCTCCGAAACCTCTGGACCCTCCATCTTTCCTCCGATTCATCCTCCTACTCCTCCAAAACATCTCGTCCTTTGTTCTCTTCTTTCTTCTAAATCATCTTTTTCCATACCTTTGTCCTGGGCATCGCGTCCCTTCTGATCTTCCTCCTCTGGAACCTCCGGATTCTTCTCCCCACCATGATTCTCCTCCATTGTGTAGCAACTCGAAAATTTTGTATATACATTTATATATAAGAAAAAAAATATATAATGAAAGATGAAAATGAAATAAATAATTTTTTAGTGTAGAATATATATAAATGCGAATCGTATCCCACGTGTTAACACGAACGATGAGATTCGCGATACGATTCTGAGAAGGCGAAGACGTCTGTACTGTAGTAGTACTATATCATTCGATTTAAGAGAGAATTATTAGCTTTAATCTAATCCTAACTAAAGGATGAGGTCATTCTTACATCATTGAATAAATAAGATCATTGATTATGTCAGTCACATGGTGGAATGAAGTTGGTGTAATAGTGGCAAAGTTGGTGTAATAGTGACAAGGTTGGTGTAATAGTAACAAGGTTGGTGGAATAGGGAAGGTAGGTGGGAGATTTTGGCTTATAAATAGGGCTGGGCTCTTTCCTACTCAAAGCACAAATCTCTTTGGAGGAATTGCTGGTTGCAGAGAGGGAGAAAGCTCGAAGTTGGAGGAGTGTTCGAAAGCATTCTTCATTCTTAAATTTCTTATTCTTCGATCTTCAACTAGGTAGGTATTCTCTCAGGTTAAACTCAAATTGATGTATGCATTAGATGTAGATGCATGGTTACTTTGATTCTATACCATTTCCTTAAATTTTATTGAGTATTAATCATGCTATCCATATAATTGGACATAATATTTTAACCGAGATTTTTAACTGCTTGAAGATCCGTCTCGGATCATGGTGTCTTTCTAAGACCGTGTTCCGGATGCGCGATCTCTGCCCCGATTGTAATGTTTTAAGACTGTAATTGAACCAATATATCATCTAGCATTTTAGATATGTCATGTTAAGTTGCATATCATTTAAATTCACACACGATTAAAGTTAAGGTTATGCAAGATAATAATTCTATTCCATGAGTTTACATTTCCGTCCTAGTTCTTGTTACATTCATGATATCTTTGATCTCTATGACTATATTATATCTCTGGCATGTTAAATGGAGTAGATATCATCTGTTAAATTACATGGGCTTAGTTGCATAATCATGATCGATACGAGTTTTAACGATTTCCGTGTTACCACGTTACCGTATTTTCAACAAGTCGTGTAAATAACTAGATTTCCAAGGAAAAACAGTGTCTAAGGAAAGATGTCCACGGGCAAACGCTTTAAGTGAATAAGTGGTTTATTAATTAGGACCTCGCGAATGCGAGGGGAGCCTCCCACTGTCCAACCTCTTACCTGGCCGTGATTCCTTGGTTTTCTAATTAAACACCCGATTGTAAAAAACATGATTTAAGCCTGTTTAACAAGGTTTTTCGAGAGAACCGATCAACCCGTGTCCGTCAATCCAATTCTTTTACCGACTTAATGTCGTTAAACATTATGCCTTAAATCGTCCTTGGACTTGTTTTACAATCTACTTGAAATCTTGCACTACTGGTCCCTTGAATGATAATTTTGCTAGATCTGTACTTTATTTCATAAGCTCTACCTTGAAATTCTTTGGCCATACATATTATGTGGATGTCTAAATATACTTGGGATCTATGATCCATAACCCAATGCCTGGCGTTAATGAGGCTCGGTCTGGTCCTGGGGGGAGTGCCCAAAAGTACTTGTGCCCATGGGAGTTGAATGACCTGGTGTGGCATTGCACCAAAGTGCTTGACTTGCTAGATTAATTTATGACATTCCACAGTTCATGAATTTCTTGACTTGCTTGAATACATGAAATACTTGACTTGTACATACTTACGTAAAATGGCCAATTCCATGATAACACTTGCTACATGATCATTCTCTACTTGAACTTTACTCTTGATATCTTGTCTACTTGTGATTCCAATTACTGCATTACTTTACTCTCTCTCCTATGCTTGTTCTATATTTTATTTACGTTTCTCGGTATAGCACATTCCTTTATCCAAACTGTTAATTACTGTAAGTTGCCTGGTATAGAGATATAAATCCTACTGAGCGTTCCGCTCACCCAGCGTTTTCGGTTAACATTGCAGGTGGTTCCGACGATGAACCTCAAACACATGGGGATGGGCAAGAGTGAAACGAGGGATTAAGTTCATCTTAGTTACCTAAGTTTATGAGTGTAGCTCTTGCTAGAGTTATGTACTTGAAAGTTGTATTATGCCTCTTAAGGCTTAAATGTGACTGTAAAACTTTATTTCAATGAAATAAAAGTATCATTTTCTTATCATCTACCTTGTGATTGGACCCCCAATCGTACATGCTCTGATCGACATGAATGTTTACGACTCGTCGTGCCTTCATATTTCGTGTCGGGGCGTGATAATCTTTGTGGTATCCGAGCCTAGGTTTCATAAACCCTAGGTTTCTCTTAATATAGGTGTTGACACCCGTTTTATACCGATAAGTTGAGCCGTTTCTCTTACTTCCATTGATTGATGCCCTAAGTTGTCCATTATCTGTTGGGCCATTTTTTGTGGCACATCCTGGGCCCATTTTTATGTGTAACCTCCCTCCTTGGTAAAGGTCGTATCCATTTAAGGCTTATCGGACCTTGGCTTTGATTAATTGAACTGTTTTATAAACATGAGGTATCCAAGATCATGAACAGTCCCACATCAGCCGTTCAAAACTGGGGCGGTTGATACCAGACCGTTCATACATTTTGGCTAATTTCTGAGGATTTTCTAAGTATTCACCGACAGGATTTTGTGCGGTGTGATAAGGACCGTTCAAGCTCATGGACGGGCCTATTACAACCGCCTATATCTCAGAGTCCTACGCGCGCCCGTTTTCTCAGATAATTATCCAATTATCTTGAATTATCACTGACAGGATAAAACGGTCGCGTTTGTGCCGCTCTACGATAAAGCGGTCTTTATACAACCGTTCATAAAGTCAGGGTCCCACGGCGGACGTTTCGGCCAGTTCGAGGGATAATTGAGATTATTTGCTGTTTATTTGAATTTCCACCGACGGGTATGGACGGTTAGTATGTAACCGCCCACTTGGTTGAGCGGTCTATCGTAAGACCGTTCATCCTGTCGGTTGCTCGATTTTAACAGATTTTAATCCTTTTTTTCTTCATGGTTTTATCCCCAACTTCTTTTATCGATATCTCCGTGGATAATCAGCCATTTTAAGTGCCGTTTCGACTGGATGAGAGATGATTGTATTATCTACGATTTATCTTCAATAATTTCGTCCCGAAAATGGCTCTAAACCCTAATTTTGAGGTTGGCTTTCTAGGCTCTATAAATAGACCCTATTGGCCGGACGTCAAAGGGGGGGAAGATTTCTGATCGACGGCGAAGCCCTGCCACACTCTTGAGTGACCCAGCACCAAGGAGGGAGGCTCTCTACGTCCGCATGAGCCTCCGGTCAAGGGAGTAGCCCAGTCTTTGTGGTTTTTTCATTCATAAGTGTCGTCGTGTTCTTTCATTGCATACTTTGTTTCTCACCCGCGTACCCCCCCTCCTTCTCATAACATGCATACAACCATCCCGTTTTTTGTCACCCTAGGGGTTTAAAACCCCCAGGTATTCCTCTTTTCATTTGTTCATGCTTAATTCTTCTCGTTTGAACATGTACCGCATCATTAAGGTCTAATTTGGGTGTCTTGTTTTGTGTCTCTACGTTGTTTCGTAGGTCAGCATCTAAGCAGCACGAGGCCCATCCTCTCTGGCCGGCCAGAGAGGGTGGAGGTCGAACCCTTCTCAACTTGCTGAGTGAAGGTCTTGAGCGGTCCTCTTACAGCCGTTCAACGTAACGCGCGGTGTATAAACAACCGTCCTTCACTGGAGTGCGGTCCTTAAAGCGCCGTCCATCTCACTGCAGCAGTTCCTCCCGCGTCCCTCGCAGCGTCCCAGGGCGGTCTATCGTAAGACCGCTCATCGCAGAGCGGTCCTAACCGAGCCGTTCATCCCCAGAGCTGCACCAAGGCGAGTGTCTCCCCATTGTCCAAGGTACGGCGTGCCTGTCGCGTACGGCATCTTGGTGGCGATCACGGTACTTTGCTTCATTCTCTGTTTTCTCTTCCGTCTCTCATTTGTTCATGCACTTGGCGTGCTTTTGACTCCCTTTAGTGAAGAGAGATAGAGAGAGAAGAGTGGAAACTTATATCTACATCCCTTTTGTGGCGATCACGGTGGGACGCCTAATGCCCATCGTGCTTTTAAGTTGCTGACCTGTCGTAGCGGTTGTCAAGCTTCTATTGTTGAAGTGATTTGCAGGTCGGACGCGGTTTGCGGTCTCCTGGAGCACACGCGGTTCTTTCAGAGCCGCATAATTATTAGAACGGGTGACTCTACACCGTTCATATACTCTGCCTTCCGGGTTGTCTGGTTCGGCATTTCCGTCTCAGACGGCTTTTTTTTTCCGCCGTTCATCTATGTGGGCGGCTTCCATATAGCCGTCCAACTGCCAATCATAGGTACGCTGCACTTTCTGGTGGCAGATACACGACTGTGAGGCGGCGGTTCAAGTGCGCAGGCGGTGGATTATTGGCCGTCTGTCTGGTACGTCCTGTACCTTTTGCCCATACATTACTACTGTAAATTGACCGCCTGAGTTCTTAGAGCGGTCATAGGAGGACCGCACATCTTCTGTCACAGTACGTTTCTGTCTTCTTGCTTAGTGTTTTGGCTGATACATATATTGCCCCTGGTGCTGTTCGTTGGTCCCCCCTGCCATCTTATTGTTATTGCATTACCATGCTTTTGGTATTCATGTGTATATTTGCTCATTGATTGATAGCTGCTAGGTTAGTTTGTGCATGCACTCTGGTGCGCATAGGAGCATCGATATTTTCTCATATTAGTTGCATTCCTACCGAGGTAGGGTTTCCTCTCGTCTCCATATTCCTTGGAGCCGACTAGGAACCTTGCTGAGGACCTCCGTAAGCCCCCGTGAGCCGTGGATTCCCACACGGACGCCGGGCAGGTTGTACCGTATCCACCCCCGTCTAGGGTTGCATCCGCGAGTGAGAGATCCCAATAGCGTCACACAGTTCCTCGTTCTCATCCCAGTCAGGTACCTAGTGGTTGAGAGAATTGACATTTTTATGAATCCACTAAAGTTCAAACTTGAAGATATAAGGAACTGACGAGCATCATTTTAAGAACTTGGTTGCATTACTGAGTGATTCTACTCTCATCTCGCTCCATTGTGTGCTTGTTATTTGTTTGGTAGATTTGATTGATTTTGTGTTGCTTGTTCTAGGATCAAGTGTCTTGGTGTATGTGGGACTGCCTTCTGCCCCCATGATCTCTTCCTAGGGTTGATTCTCATTTCCATTCCTACTCCAACCCCTTGTTCGATTCTGCTTCTTCTTCCATGTCGTCTTACGATTTCTCTGCGGCCCATGAGGACTCCCTTCCTCGTGGCCTCCTTGAGGACCCACCTAGGGTCACCCATTTGCAAGGGGGGGAGGGGACGGCCCCTTCGCTCCCGACCTCTCTCGGCGAGGGTCCCCGACCCTCTTTTCCAAACTTGTGCAATCAGAATTCAGCCAGTACGATCCTTGACATGATGGCCCAGTTGGACCCCACCCAACTCCATCTCATCAGGCAAGCTTTGCAGGGAGGCGATGCCCCGGCCTCAGCTCTGGCTCATGCCACGGCCCAGGTCACCACTTCAGCTCCTGTGGTCGGGACCACCTCTACGGCTCCCATTGACCTTACTCCAGTGCGCCCTCAGAACTTTCGCTATCCCAATATGGAAATGGGCCAGGCATCCACATCCGTCCATCAGCAACTGGATAAAGGGAAATCCCCTATCCCCTCTGTTCCTTATCCTGAGCCGTACCCTACAATTTCTCCATCGCCCCAGGCCCTCATAGCCCCGGCCGACTTCGTTAGGTCGCAGTCGGGGGCGGCTCAGGTCACTCATGCAGATATGGGTCCTTCCTCGGCCCATTACCCCTCTTATGGGCCGCCTCCTTCGTCAGTTTATCCTTTGGTCGCTTATCCAGGTGCCACTCCTCTTGCTCCTCCCCCTTCTTCCCGGGAATGAGAAATCCTTGACAAGTGGGCTGCTATGCAGCAACAAATTGATCTCCTCCACAAGCGGGTCGGCCCGCAATCTCTTGCCGATGTCCCTATCCCTAACTTCAGGGACCTACGTTTTCCTTCCCAGTCGGAGCTCCCCGTGTACCGCAAATATGATGGGAATGGCAACCCGTTCATCCATGTCCGGGAGTTCTTGTACGAGTCTGCGCAGTTCCAACAGGATGATCGCTTGATGGCGTATTTGTTCCGTCGGTCCCTGGAGGGGGTCGCGCTGGAATGGTTTTATACCCTGCCTCTGGAGGAGGCTGAGAATTTTAAGACCGTCAAGGAGAGGTTCATACAGAGGTTTCAGGATCGGGTCGGACCCGAGTACTCTTTCACTGACCTGGTGGCGGAGAAGATGAAGCAGGAGGAAGACTTCGCAACTTATGCAGATCGCTGGAGACAGATGGCCTCGCGGGTGCCCGGGCAGATTCCGGAAGAGGAAAAAGTAAAGTTGTTGATTTCCAACGCTACGCCAACTTTCAGAAACATTCTAGCAATGAATGACATTTCAAGCATGCACCAACTATACAGCAGGGCTAGGTTTATTCAAACCCAATTTAAAGATTCCCCCATCCATTCTCTGTTCGAGGCCCAGAAGCCCAAGGCCACTAAGAAATCCCAGGGCCCCATCACTGAGGGGGTACAAATTAACGAGCAGGTCCAGGCCGTTCAGTTCCCCCAACACGCCGCTCCACCCCGCTTCCCGCCATCTCAGCGTAACCCCCAGTTCGCTGCCCCGCAAGCTCCCCAACCTGCCTTCCAAGTCCCGCAATACCCTCCACAGGCGCCTCCGCCACCCCAACAGCCTCAGCGGCCCCCGCAATACAACAATGTTCCTCCGCCTCCCGCCTACGGCTCTGCCCGACCAGCTCCAAAGAGAGCTCATTACCCCCCTCTCCCAGAGACCTTGTCAGATGTTTTCTCTGCTCTAATGTATACTGGCGACCTTCAGTTGCCGCCTGAGCGCCCGAACTGGAATCCGGCTGCCGACCAGTCCCGATATTGTATATTCCATCGGCAGCCGGGGCACACAATAGAGCGATGTTATCAATTCAGGGACCTGGTGTATGATTTGCATGAGGGCCAGAGAATTGATTGGGCCCAGATGCATCAACTAATTGAAGATATCAAGCAAAGGCAGAGATAGGCCAGGCCGCAACAGGCGGCGCCCCAGCAGCAGCAACAGCAACAGCACCAACAGCAACCGCAGCCCTCACCGCACCAGCAAGACCTTGGGATCCATCAGAATCCCATGCCAATGCATCAGCCCGCTCAATAGCAACAACAGCAACCGCCGGCACCGGCCCCAGCGCAAGTGAATGCAGTCCAACGCCCAGCCCCCAACGCTGGATGGACGTTCGATGATGAGACCCCCGCCCATCTCTTGGCCTTACACCACCACTACTCTCCCGCACCTACCATCCCCTCCATCCTTAGACCCGCCGCTACACCGCCCGTCACTTCTCCCGCGTCGCCTCTTAGGCCCCCTACATTCCCCTCCACTCCATCCGTCCTCCCATCATCACCCGCCATGCCTCCCATCATCTCCCCTAAGCTTAACCCTTCACCCATTTCCCCTCCACCAGGGCCCATTAAGCCTACTCCCGTCATCCTCACCCCCATCTCCACGCCATCCGCCTACCCCACCAGGCCAAGCGGGGGTCCAGTCCAGGCCGCGCAAGCGTCACAATGCGCCCTTCGGAGCGGGCGTCCTTTCCAGAGGATGTTTCCTTCCTCAGGCGCATCTGCATCGAACCCTGCAGCTTCCTCCCCTACAGTTGAACCAGAGGAGATAGATCCGGTGCCGGGTACAAGATATGACTTGTTACAGCATTTAGACCGGCTGCCGGCCAAAATCTCAGTATTAGAGTTGATCAAGAGGTCGCCGCTCCACCAAGATGCCCTGAAAATCTTCCTACAGAAGGTTATGGTGAGCGAGGATGTGGCAGTGGATAGCCTGCCTGCGGTTTTGGCCACAATCACAAAGGGGCCATCTATTACATTCGCTGAGTCAGAATTAGCTCCTCCTGAGGCGCGGCAGATGCCATTATGTATTACGATCTCTTTAAACAAGACGACCGTGGAATCCGCCCTTGTGGATACAGGGGCGTCAATAAATGTCTGCCCATTGAGTACTCTTCGTGCTTGTAACATATCGGAGGACATGCTCAAGCCGATGCCAACCACGATAGCTGCATATGACAATTCCAGACGTGCTTGTCACGGGGTAGTAACTGTGCAGGCCGAGCTAGGGCCCTTGGTGATGGATGTAGAATTTTATGTGTTGGACATAGACCCAATGTTCAAAGCCATTCTGGGTCGTCCATGGTTGAATAGTTTGAACGCTGTCCCCTCGACCGCCCACCAGTGTCTGAAGTTCCCATTCCAAGGGCGAGTGGTCAAGGTGAAGAGTGTTTCCACAATTCAAAACGTTGACGCTATAGCAGCCAAGATTCTGCCCACACTGTGGCCGAGCAACAGACCTGTTTTATCTGTCATGGACTTGGACTATTCATGGGCGTATGCATCGCGCAAACCCACCACTGCACCAGTCAATGTGAAAGTAAAACCCAAGATGAGAGACTCCAAAGGGTGGCACATAATTCTGAAATTGGGCTATCAGCCAGGCCGAGGGCTCGGCGCACAGCTGCAAGGCCGAACCAACCCCGTTCCCAGGGGAAGGAAGATGGGCCGTCGGGGCCTCGGTTACCATGAATCCTCCATGTCAATGCTTGGGGACTCTGGGCCGTTGACCTGGGATTACCGGCAACATTTCGTGAAGGGTCCGTTGCAGCCAGGCACCTTGAAAACCTCGCCATCCCGCCTTGAAGAAAAGATAGATGAAGCTTGTGCTGTTGCCGATCCTCCACCACCACCGCCGGGGTTAGCCGGTGACTTGGGAGACTTTGCCAATTGCTTCGCAAAGATGTTTTATGAGGAAGAGGGTGACCCGAAGAAGAGGGAGACGTAGCTGGTAAGGCGCCCCCCGATGCCATTGGCCCGCCAGGGGCCCCGGAAGACGGGGAGCTCCATCACTACTTATTCTATGTCCCCATCCCGTCTCGCTTCCTGGTTTCAACAATGGGATTTTGTTCCCCGTTCCCCTCCACTCCTGGTCGACCCGTACTTTGCGGAGAGACCCGAAGTGTTATTCGTTCCATGTGCTTGCGGGCGCTGCCCGCCCATTGATTTATCAACCCTATTCACTCCTCCTCCTCCAGGAGCTCAGCTCCACGAAATGTGGTTTAAGTCTTCTGACCCTTTCTTTGACTGCATTTTCCCGGAATTGTTTCCCATGCAACTGCCTCCCCCTCCGCCTTCTCCCTCCTGTTGTGTGATCACCTCCGACCTTCAAAAAAAAAACGCCAATCTCAAAACGGAGGTCTCCATGGAAGATTACGCTATGTTCTACCCAGATTCCCAGGGGCACGAGACCCCTGTTTCTTTTCCGGTAGATTTCTGCTCCCCTAGGCTAGATGTACAGTGTATCGAGTCTTCTAGAATGGTCGAGTCAATCAGGGTAGAGTCTAGTTCAAGTTCTGTCAGCCCACCCACGTCTGCGGCACCTGCCGTGTCGCACCCCTTCAAAACCATTCCTGATAGGTTTCTACAAGATTTGGCTGGAAGATGCCATGCTCTATTAAAGTGCCCGGAATTTGTAGAGACCGCGATTGTCTTGGAAGATGATGAGGGAGCTGAGGAGGTATGGAGCAAGGATGGATTAGGGGTATATGAAATTGTGAATGAGAAAGACCCAGCTGATGATGAGGAAGATGAAGTGGACGACACTGCCGACCTCTATGCCCAAGGACTGAAAAAGTTCGACGAACCCTCCGTAGCAGTGGATGAATCCACTAAGGAGATTAACCTTGGAACAATAGAGGACCCCAGCCCCATACTTATTTCCGCCAATCTCCCTCCTCAAGTCGAAAAGGAACTGGTCGAAGTCTTGAGGGAGTACAGCGATTCTTTCGCCTGGTCCTACGAGGACATGCCAGGCCTTGACCCCGCCTTGGTTGAACACAGGCTGATTCTCAAACCAGGGGCAACGCCCGTTAAACAGAAGGCAAGGAGATTTCACCCGCAAATGGCCTTGAGGATTAAGGAAGAAGTCGATAAATTACATAAGGCCCGGTTCATTAGAGTGGTGCTGTACCCACAATGGGTGGCAAACATAGTCCCAGTAATGAAGAAGGATGGTAAAATTCGAATATGTATTGACTTCAGGGACTTAAACAAGGCGTGTCCGAAAGATGATTTTCCACTTCCTCACATCGATGTCTTGGTCGATAATACAACTGGGTACGAAGCCCTCTCCTTCATGGACGGCTACTCGGGGTATAACCAAATCCTTTTGGCTCCGGAAGATCAAGAAAAGACCTCGTTCACAACGCCATGGGGCACATACTGCTACGTTGTCACGCCATTTGGGTTGAAAAATGCAGGTGCCACCTACCAAAGGGCGATGATGGCTATCTTCCACGATATGATGCACGTTTATTTAGAAGCCTATGTGGATGATATCTTGGTCAAATCGAGGTCACAAGAGGAGCACCCCGCCATTCTAGCCAAGGTACTGCAAAGGGCTAGGGAATACAAGTTAAAGATGAATCCAAAGAAATGTGTGTTCGGAGTTGCATCAGGGAAATTACTTGGGTTTATAGTTAGTAAGCGGGGGATTCAGATCGATCCAAACAAGGCAAAGGCCGTCATGGAAATGCCACCGCCGAAGAACATCACTGAGCTTCGAGGTTTGATCGGGCGTTTGCAATTTATCAGGAGATTTATATCTCAGCATTCGCAAAGATGCCGCCCGTTTTATGACCTGTTAAGAGCCGGCGCGAAATTCGAATGGAATGAACAATGTCAAAAGGCCTATGAGGAACTCAAGGTGTACCTCTCTAATCCCCCGGTTCTACAACCACCCGTCCCAGGGAAACCCCTGATCCTGTACATTTCTGTAATTGAGGACTCCCTAGGAGCTGTTTTGGCACAGGTAGATGATGAAGGAAGAGAAAGAGCGGCGTACTATCTCTCAAGGTTATTTAATCCTGCTGAATCCAAGTACACTGCTATGGAGAAAACCTGTGCGGCGCTAGTGTGGGTAGCACAGAAGCTTAAACACTACTTTCTCGCCCACGAGGTTAGGCTCATTTCTAGAATGGACCCCATTCGTTACCTATTGGAAAAGCCGGTCCTTTCTAACCGGCTAGCTCGCTGGCAAAGTTTTCTTTCCCAGTTCGACATCACCTTCATCGTGCAGAAAGCAATCAAAGGATATGCTATTGCCGAACACCTAGCTCACTCTCCTATCCCTCGCACTGATTCCATTCAGGATGAATTCCCCGATGAACACCTGGCGGTGATCACTCATCTTCCTTTTTGGTCCCTCCACTTCGATGGTGCCCTTAATTCCCAGGGCAGCGGAGTCGGCGCCGTTCTCCTTACTCCAGAAGGGGTGACCATCCCCGTGGCATGTCAACTCTCGTTTCCCGCCACCAACAATATAGCCGAGTATGAGGCTCTCCTTGCCGGTCTGAAGCACGCCTACATCTTGGGTGCGCGATACCTAAACATCATAGGAGATTCCCAGCTGGTGCTGCGTCAAGTTTTGTCAACCTACCGCACCCGTGATCCTAAGCTCAAGCCCTACCAAGATCTGGTCACGCTCTTGGCCCGGCAATTTAGGAAACTCGTCTATATTCATACTCCTCGCTCTCAGAATATCTTGGCCGACGCCCTCGCGTCTCTCGCCTCTTCTCTATCACTCCCCCTAAGTCGCGCCACTGAGACCATTGTGGTCCAAAGGCTAGACGTTCCTTCCCTGCAGGATCCCTGGTTCAACGACCTTAGGATGTCCGTAGAGAAGAAAGCAGAAAGGGAGGAAATAAAAGAGGTTTCGTTAACTGAGCTCGAGGAGATTATTGAAGAGGAAGAATTGCCGTGGTTCTATGAGATCGAACAATACTGCAAGGATGGTACATTTCCGGAAACGGCCAACGCTGAGCAGCGAAGAGCCATTAGAAGAGTCGCCGCCAGGTACACGATCATCGCCGGTGAATTGTATAGGCGGGCCCTGAATGGAATTCTCATGAGGTGTCTAGATGACGAAGAAGCTTGGAAGGTTGTGGAAGCAGCCCACTCTAGCAAATGTGGAGGGCATGTAAACGGACAGGCCTTAGCAAAGAAGATTCTCAGGCAGGGCTATTACTGGCCAACCCTAGAAGAAGATTGCTCTACCTATGTCCGTAGGTGCCTTCAGTGCCAAATCCATGCCGACAAAATCCACGCCCCGGCCTCTTCTCTTCATCCCATTACGGCCCCCTGGCCATTTTCTATGTGGGCCTTTGACATCATCGGGCCCCTCGGTGATCCGAACTCTGCGGTTAAACAGAAATCCTTCATTCTGACGGCTACAGAATACTTCACCAAGTGGGCCGAGGCTGAAGCTTACGCAGAAATCAAAGCCACCACAGTATGCCGCTTCATCATGAAGAACATTATCTCACGATTTGGAGTGCCAAGCAGCATCGTCACCGACAACGGGCCTCAATTCATCTCACAAGAACTCCAGGACCCCTGTAAGAAATTCAATATAGTTTTGCATCATTCATCACCATACTACCCCCAAGGTAATGGCCAGGCTGAGGCCACGAATAAGACCCTTCTCAAAATTATCAAGAAGACGTGCGAATCACATAAATTTGCTGATTGGGCCGACAAATTGATAGAGGCTCTATGGGCCTACCGCACCTCCGTCCGCACTCCCACGGGGCAGACCCCCTTTGCCCTTACTTACGGAATGGAAGCGGTGCTCCCGTATGAAATTCTAATCCCTTCCCTAAGGGTGTAGTTGGACAAGGAACTTAATCTCGACGACCGTCGAGAGGCGTTGTTGGTCCAACTGGAACTTTTAGACGAGAAGAGGTTAAATGCGGCCAATCATGTTTCAGCATATCAAAAGCGGGTCTCGCGATATTTTCAAAAGAAGGTCATCGAAAGAAAATTTCAAGTGGGGAATATGGTTTTAAAACGCAAATTCATCAGGTCTGCAGGTCCCAGGTCTAAGTTGCAACCCAACTGGGAAGGGCCCTTCGTAATCAAAGAAGCTTATCCTGGCAATGCATATCGTCTAATCAACTCGGAGGGGGAAGAATTGCCGAACCCGTGGAATGGGCTGTATTTAAAGCGTTTTCATCCATGAAAATAAAACCAGTGAACGGCTCGATGGCAGGGCATACCCCACCAAATTGCGAAAGGAGGACCCAGGTCCAGCATCTCACACACTACACGACCCCGTGGTGCGGTATTCTCATGCTACCCGACACCGTTTCTCCTTTGGCCATGCTCGGGGATGGTGGAAATCCTTGTATTTCCTCTCTCTCGGTTGGAGATAGGGGCAAGTGGTGAATAAGGGGGCGAGGACTGACCCAGGCTCCCCGTTAAGAAGGGTCTCAAATAGGGGCAATCCGTCAAGACCTCACTCCGCAAAAGAAGAAAAAAGAAAGAAGAGAAAGAAAAGGAAAGCAAACAAAAAAAGAAAAAAGAAAAGAACAGGGGCAAAAGCCGAAAACACAAAGCTCGAAGCTCTCTGAATCCCCGAAGGATGCGGCTAGGCATGGCAAGAGTGGCAGTACAGTTTCCCCGCGGGACGTTATGAGCCCGGTCGCATGCGTGCCTAGAGCGGGTGAAGGTTCGATGACGGATACAAAGCCCCAGCGCAACATACCAGATTTCTTGAGAAAGGGGGGGTCCCGGGAAAGAACTCAAGCCCTAAAAACCTCTACACCTATCGTCGACTTCCCTACTCAATCTTTTTTTACTTTCCCAAGGAATGAATCCCACCCCGGATATGGCCTCAGCAGAAGCACCGTCGAGCAAAGTTGACGCCGATCATGGGCGGTCCCCCTTCCTGCACGCGCTGAACCTTGGAATTCCGTAGCAAGACGAGAAGGTCCCTGCTATTGAGACCCGAGCTGGTTTCAAAACCCAAAAAAAATTCAAATATTTCAAAACCCAAAAAAAATTCAAATATTTCAAAACCCAAACAAAATCAAATATTTCAAAACCCAGAAAAATCAAATATTTCAAAATCTAAAAAAAAATCAAATCAAATATTTCAAAACCCGAAAAAAAAATCAAATATTCCAAATCCAACAAAAATCAAATATTTCAAAATCCAACAAAAATTGCGTTTACATGTTTTCTTCTTGCATTCATCTGCATTTTCTCGCACTTTGATATTTGCCTATTTAATAAGGCTCACCCCCTTGACCAAAAGTCAAGAATGGGTCGTCTCCTAACTTGCTGTAGGCAAGGGGCTGAGCCTAAAATAGATTTAATCTGTTTCATGTTTGCATGTGTGCAGGGGCAGGTCGGAAGGACAGTTGACTCGGGACTACATGAATATTCAATCCTCGCATTAGCCTATGCAATCACATCACATCATAATCCTATTGCAAAGCTCAAACTCAATCTCATCAAATCTTATCATATATCAAGCTGTCCGAATATAAGAATCCTATCCCATATCATCATAAAAACAGAAGAAAATCACTCAGTCCGCCGCTGGGCATCCCCGCGAGGACGTATCTCTCTCAACTCCCGAAGATAAGCCTGTTTAGTCTCTGAAGCCTCCTCGACCTCTGCTGGTAGGGTACGCACCCTGCTCACCTCCCACATGATCAGCGCGCTCCTGACCGCCTGCTCGTCCTCCTCTGTCCCGATCCTCCGCATCTGTAGCATGGGAAGGTGGGGTAGCGTGGGTAGCACCGTCCGGGGAAGCCCAATCTGCAGGTAGCATCTGTGTGGGCTGTACATCGCCAAAGTGGTGTCGCTCACAAGCCTTAAGTCCAAGCCGGCTCTCCTCGGTAGCCTGATGGTGGTATCATGGAGGAAACTCGGGCGCATCACGAACCTATCCAGGGGCAGCCTGTGGATATACGGGCGCCACTCGTCCTTGGTCTTCAACTCAGCCGTCCTGCACTCAACCTGTGGAGAAAACCTGAAGGCGCCCCCTATGAAGTAAAGGGGGTGGCTCCCAAAGATCCTGCTAACTGAAGTAATATCTTCCCTCACTGTGAACTTCATCCTGACTCCCATCCAGCACTCCAATAGGATCATCGAACCAAAGAGAGGACCTCCTAAGGCTGCTGAAGTAAGGCCCTCATACAAATAAGCTAAGACAGCCTGAGAAATGGAAAACCCCTGCCAAAGGCCGCTGATGGTGCTGAGTAAAGGAATCTCTAAGACATGGTCGGCTGAAGGGAAAAGGATGGCCCCGCATAGGCAGATGGACGCCGCTTTGGCTATGGCTTCAACCCACCCGCACTTATTCCGGCAATGCTCTACTACCCACTGGCTCAGAGGAAGGAGGTGGATGTGGCGAGGGTCTACGAAGGTGCGAACATCCCCGCTATCAGGTATAAATTCCCCTAGGATGAGTTTTGGGTCGATAGGGGCAACGGTATGGCATATCAAGTCTTCCTCCCCCACCTTGGACCTAGGGAGTCCGAAGTATGTCTCTACCTCCTCTAACAGGATGGTGGCCTCAAAAGATGGGAAGAAGAAAGTGTGAGTCTGAGGGTGCCAAATCTCCATCAGAGCAGAGATACTATGCCAGTCTAAAAAAAGCTTGGGGTAATTCTGACCTAAAACTAGGAGGGAGTGTAGATGCCAGGATTTGAGAAGGTGAGTCACCCCGAGGGGCAATGCACGGACCATGGGAGCCACCCACTTTAAATTAGAGAAGCGTCTCGGGCCGGGAAGAAGCTGAAAAGAAAGAGAAAGCAAGGGGCATAAAAAGATATGAGAGGAAATTGAAAGTTGGACCTTAAACATATTCTAATCAAACTTACCTCTCTCATAGGGGCGGCGCTGAGATGTCGAGGAATCGAGCTTAGTTGTTGAATCGCTTCCCGCTCCTTTCTAGCTGGCCGTGGTCCATCAAACGGCACGCCCTCCGCAGAGCTCCCGTCATAAGCCCTCTTCATGAGGAGGAGGCGAGAATCAAAGGTTTTAAGGTTTTAGGAGAAAGAAGATGGATGAGTTGAAGTTTGAGGCCCCCTACTATTTATAGGGCTCATTAAGAGCCTAAGCCTCTTAGGATTGGGACTAGATAAGTCTAGGGCGGGTTAAGATAGGGCTATGATGAGATCAAAGCACCTTGCCCTCGGGCTGGGGACTCTTCAGGGAGTCCCTCCTTGAGCAAATCGGACGTGGGATTGGACGGTCTTACGATAGACCATCCGAATCATTGAACGGCCCATTATAAACCGTCTTTCTCTTGACTTGGGCGGCCTGAACTCCGCCGTTCCACCATTAAGGCGGTTTACATGAAACCGTCTAAACTAATTCAGGCGGCCCTTAGAGAACCGTTCTTAGCTTCAAAACGGCTATGAGAGAACCGTTCATATGCTCTACCACTCAATTAACCTGCTGCTCTCATGTCTCAACCATTTAGGCGTCACTCATCTCACTCAAGTCGGCGTAGGCTTCACTCATCTCACTCAAGTCGGCGTAGGCGTCACTCATCTCACTCAAGTCGGCGTAGGCGTCACTCATCTCACTCAAGTCGGCGTAGGCGTCACTCATTTCACTCAAGTCGGCGTGTGCGCGTCACTCATCTCACTCAAGTCGGCGTGTGCGTCACTCATCTCACTCAAGTCGGCATATGCGTCGCTCGTCTCTCTCGGGCTGAGCGAGTTTCCTCAAAATCATGTTACCCACTCGTGTATGCATTCATCCACAAAACAAATGAAAAACAAAGATATGCATATCACTATCATATCATATCATGTACAAAAGACGGGCCCAGTACAACAAGTCAAGCAGCTCCCTCTCCCTGGCTCCCGTCACTGTCCCCCTCACCCTCATGCCTCTTTGGAGGAGGCATCGCTGAGGTCGCCTCATCACGCCGTCGCCGGCGCCGCTCCTCCTCTTCATTCCTCCGATGGCCGGAAGAACCGGTGAAGTAACTCCTCACGGAGCCGTGGGTGCCGTGACTGCCACTCGGAGTCCCGCTGCGCGATCGCCGGCTCATCTCTCTAAAAACCTGCAACTCTCCGTTTAGCCCGGCCATCTCGATCAGAGCACGATCCCGCTCCGCTCGAACTCGCACCAACTCCACCGCATCCGCTCGGAGTTGCTCTAGCTCATGCCGAAGGAGTGCCGTCTCCACGGTGTCCACCGGTCGGCTCTGTGCAGCCTCCTCTCGCACCCTGGGCTATCTCCTCCAGAGCCGCCACCCGGCTCCGCTCCAGCTCCGCCACCCGGACTGCCTCCTCCCTGGCCGCTACTCGGCTCCGCTCCAGCTCCGCCTGAAGGCGAGTCAGCTCGGACGTCTGCATCCACACACCGTTGTTAGTTAGTCACATTTCATATATTTCATAAGAATAAATAAACAAGAGGAAGTTTAGAGTGCGTGCCCTCTCCACGAGTGCCACCTCGGCTGCTTTGGCCCGCTCTACCATCCGTGTAAAATCCGCGTCCCGATCGGCTCGATCTGCTGGGGTCTGGACGGAGGAGGAAGAAGGAGCGTCTGGTCCCGCCCTCTGAACGCCCTCGGCGTGCTGCATCCAAATACTCCAGATCAGTCACAAGCATAATCATAATCATATAGGACTGCAAGAGTCTAGGGTTTAGGAAACTCACCAGTAGGGCCAGGGCCTGCCGAGCCTCGTCTCTCTCTCGGATGGTGGAGTGCAGGAGTCCCTGCAACTCTGCCACCCGTCCTGCGGGGTCAACCTACATTTTAAAAAGTCCTTTGTTAGTGCATCATTCATAAGCATAATAGACAAGGTTTAAGTTTAGAAGTCGTACCGGTCGGTGGGCGCCTCGAAACACTTGATCTCGATAATGCCGTGCGTACGCGGTGTAGTACGCGCTGTCGCTCTCTGCCCGGGCGGTCACCGCTCGCCCTCGTGCAGCCCAGTCGGCGACCTGCTCGGTGTTCCTCGCTGTCCAGTCGAACGCCTCGCGGAGTCCCCGGGTCGTCCTCGTCACTCGCTCCCCCGCCTTCTCAGGCGCAGGGAACTCCACAGCCGGCTGGTGGACCCCGATGGTCCGCATCACCAACCTAAAGTGTAGTGGCTCCACCACATTCATGCAGTGAAGCCACACATCCCGGCCAGAGAAGGCCAAGGCCTCGGTCACCCACGGCTGTCCCTCCGGGCTCTCCTCTGTGTAAGGAGTCCACCGTACCTGCAAGGAATAGGAAACTGCATCAGTATCATCAGAATAGCATGTATTTATAGAGTCTGAGTTTAGAAGCGTACCGAGGTGTACGGTAGCGAGTCCAGGTCGTCCTGCAGCTCCCGAACCTGCCTCCTCAGGGCCATCATCTCCCGGGGTGCTGTCCACCTCCGCGCTATCGGCAAAAGCCCCGGGCGGGTCTCCTCGCCTCTCCCCAACCCACGTAGGCGCACGTAAACCCACACCTGTGTCACAAGGTCATGTTAGTATTCAGTCAGCATATAGAGTTGCATAATTAAGGCTAAGGAAGAGAGTCACACCTGGAGTAAGGGAGAGAAGCCCCCCAGCATCGTCCGACGCGCCGTCGAACTAAGGGTGTCAAACAAGAAGGCGAGGACCGCCGCTCCCCAAGCATAGTCACCTACATGCTCGAGCTCCTGAAGGAAGGGGAGGAAGCGACAGCTCATCACGTCCGCCCGTGTGGAGAAGAGAAGCCGCCCGAACATCAGCATCAGAAATCGTCGAAGTACTCGGTCTGCCTCTGGTCCTGGTGCCGCTGCGACCCTCGGTCTCGCCAACCCGACCAGCCGCTCCAAGTGCTCCTCTGGTCGCTCGCCCACCGCAACGCCGGCTCGTCGAAGACCCAGGCTGTCCTGGAGAGCAGCCCGGGGAAGGAGAGTAGACTGCCTCTCGGGGCGCCGTAACTGAAGCCCGAGTAGCTCTCGAGCCAGCCCCCGGTAGTCCGGAAAAGTGGTCCCGCTGACCGGCGACCCGTGCACTCGTAGGCTAGTGAGCCTGGCCACGTCCTCCAACGTGGGAACCATGTGCCCCCACGGGAATAAGAATGTCCGACTCACTGGGTCCCAGCGGTCGTGCAGAGCATAGAGCAGAGCTGCGTCAAAGCGACACACCTCGATGCTCAGGAAGGGGGCAAACCCCATGGCAGCCAGTCGCTCCCTCTGGAAGTCCGGCAGTGCGAGGTACACTGCCCGAACCTGGAGCCAGGAGGTGCGAGTCCTACGTTTCCCCTGCATTCATCCATTTTAATTTGCATTAGTCATCTAGTTTCACCTTTAGTTTCACTTCAACAAACGTTCAAAGTCCAATTATTGATTTGAAGAACGGTTACTCCCAAACCGCTCCACATATGAACGGCTTAGTTCAAACCGCTCTGTTTCTCAGGTCTCCCTATTTGAACGGGCTATCCCTAGCCGTTTTAATAAAGGGGACGGATCCCCTTGAACCGTCTGGTGTCCAGCTTTCTAAGGTATAACGGCCCACCGTTGGCCGTATTGATTTCTTGACGGCCCTTTGAGGACCGTATTGTTTTGCTTGGCTGCAGGTTTGAACGGACCTATATGATCCGTCTTTGTGTTTGAACGGTGATAGTCTCACCGTATTGTGGTTTTTAAGAACCCGTTGGCTATGTGAGTATGAACGGCGCTCCCTGCACCGTGTTCGTTTGAGGCGGTCCTTTGGGGACCGCATTGTTTTGACAGGACGGTTTCTGTTAAACCGTTTTTCCGTCGTCGTCCCCGACGACGGTGGAGGCCTCCCAGCCGGCTGGGAGACCTCCGTGGTCCCTAAAACAGCCCCTAGGTCCCTCTAAACCCCCTAAAGCTAACATGCATGGAATGTAAAGGTTGGAAATGAAAGAAAAGTGAAGGGGGACCTACCTCGGGGTCCCGTGGTTTCTTGGCCGCCCCGGCGGGCAGTGGCCCTCTGGCCACTTCCTCCTCACCGGCAGAGACTTCTTCGTCGGCGACGACAACGGCAAGCTCCTCCATCGTCACCTCGGGTGCGTCCTCCTCCGACGGCGGTGGCGGTTGCTCCGACGGCGGCGGCGAACCCTCGCCGGCGGCGGACGGCCGGGCCGCTTGATGCTTCGTCCGGGTCATCTAATGAGCTGGGGGGGGCGTAGTGAAGATTGAGAGAGGGAGAGGGGGGGAGTTGATAAGAGAGAGTGAGAGAGGGAGATTGTGGGCGTTGTTTTGCCCCTTCGTCCCTTCCACCGCCGGTTACGGTGGAGGGAGACGAAGGGGTTCTTCTTTTTTCGAACCTCCAGAGAAGAACAGTCTATCGTTAGACCGTTCACTTTATGAACGGTTTGTTAATAACCGCATTTCTTTCCTGACCGTTACCTCGGGGTCGGTTGATATTCTGGGAAAGAGCGGTTCTCACAGGGCCGTTCTTACTAAAACGGTGTCTAACCAACCGTTCCTCACTGGCAACCGGCCCTCAAAGAATTGTTTGAATGTCAGACGCGTACGGTTAACATGGAGCCGTTTGGAAGGTAGAACGGTTTCAGTACAGCCATATATTTTTTGTTGATATGTTTTAAATCATGAATATTGAATATCTTCTTGGGAAATGCATCTATTAACCACTTTTGCAGCATCACTTCAGCTTGTCTCGCGGCTTCGCTTGCACAGGTAAGTCAGGTATGGCCTTCTGTCCCTAGATCGTTTATTGCATTACTATATGATATTATATATATACTATTTCGAGAGCCGGCAGGTTTCTTACGTGTTCCAGGATCTGACGTTCCCCTTCAACAAAAACAATGATGATCCAGGATTCATGTACCTAACCTTCGGATAGGCCGTTAAGTTGGGATGTCACGAGGAGGACGGTTCTATCCGCGCGCTGTGGTAGCGGACGGTATCTTGACTCTGATGTTCCCAGCTTAGCAATATTACTCTCGAATATCTTATATTTTAATCTTTCTTGGCATTTGTTTTAAGGATTTCTTTTTGTTTTAGCCCAGCATGCATCATACGCATTCTTTTGAGCTTTCATGCCCCATGGTTTGCTTAAGAAATGTCCCGTCGGTAATGGTCAGCTATGTGTTTAAGAGGCTCGAGTAAGATGAACTAATTCCGCTCTGAGTTTGAAGGTTCTCTTTGGTCGGTTCGTTGGGGTCAGTTGACTGAAAGATCCCCGTCTGGAGCTTTAGCATCTTTTTCTTTTGTGGCCCCCTCATTGGACCGCGGGATTGTGTCCCCCATGAGGTTGGTCTTATCGATTGATTTCCTTTAGTTTAGTCCCTCCAGATTGGCGTCGCCTTTTGGTCAATTACTCCTGACGCTCGGTTCAAGGTTTTCTGAAAGATTCTCATCGCTTATTGGTAGGAACGGGTGTCATTTCACCTTAACGCCCGCTTTTCCGGTCCACTCCGCTACATTTCCGCTTCGTCTCCATGTTCCATGTCACCTCCGCTTCACCTCCGCTCGCTCCCCTGCAAAGAGGACGTTAAGGAGGGGCATCTGTTGACACCCGTTTTATACCGATAAGTTGAGCCGTTTCTCTTACTTCCATTGATTGATGCCCTAAGTTGTCCATTATCTGTTGGGCCATTTTTTGTGGCACATCCTGGGCCCATTTTTATGTGTAACCTCCCTCCTTGGTAAAGGTCGTATCCATTTAAGGCTTATCGGACCTTGGCTTTGATTAATTGAACTGTTTTATAAACATGAGGTATCCAAGATCATGAACGGTCCCACATCAGCCGTTCAAAACTGGGGCGGTTGATACCAGACCGTTCATACATTTTGGCTAATTTCTGAGGATTTTCTGAGTATTCACCGACAGGATTTTGTGCGGTGTGATAAGGACCGTTCAAGCTCATGGACGGGCCTATTACAACCGCCTATATCTCAGAGTCCTACGCGCGCCCGTTTTCTCAGATAATTATCCAATTATCTTGAATTATCACCGACAGGATAAAACGGTCGCGTTTGTGCCGCTCTACGATAAAACGGTCTTTATACAACCGTTCATAAAGTCAGGGTCCCACGACGGACGTTTCGGCCAGTTCGAGGGATAATTGGGATTATTTGCTGTTTATTTGAATTTCCACCGACGGGTATGGACGGTTAGTATGTAACCGCCCACTTGGTTGAGCGGTCTATCGTAAGACCGTTCATCCTGTCGGTTGCTCGATTTTAACAGATTTTAATCCTTTTTTTCTTCATGGTTTTATCCCCAACTTCTTTTATCAATATCTCCGTGGATAATCAGCCATTTTAAGTGCCGTTTCGACTGGATGAGAGATGATTGTATTATCTACGATTTATCTTCAATAATTTCGTCCCGAAAATGGCTCTAAACCCTAATTTCGAGGTTGGCTTTCTAGGCTCTATAAATAGACCCTATTGGCCGGACGTCAAAGGGGGGGAAGATTTCTGATCGACGGCGAAGCCCTGTCGCACTCTTGAGTGACCCAGCACCAAGGAGGGAGGCTCTCTACGTCCGCATGAGCCTCCGGTCAAGGGAGTAGCCCAGTCTTTGTGGTTTTTTCGTTCATAAGTGTCGTCGTGTTCTTTCATTGCATACTTTGTTTCTCACCCGCGTACCCCCCCTCCTTCTCATAACATGCATACAACCATCCCGTTTTTTGTCACCCTAGGGGTTTAAAACCCCCAGGTATTCCTCTTTTCATTTGTTCATGCTTAATTCTTCTCGTTTGAACATGTACCGCATCATTAAGGTCTAATTTGGGTGTCTTATTTTGTGTCTCTACGTTGTTTCGCAGGTCAGCATCTAAGCAGCACGAGGCCCATCCCCTCTGGCCGGCCAGAGAGGGTGGAGGTCGAACCCTTCTCAACTTGCTGAGTGAAGGTCTTGAGCGGTCCTCTTACAGCCGTTCAACGTAACGCGCGGTGTATAAACAATCGTCCTTCACTGGAGTGCGGTCCTTAAAGCGTCATCCATCTCACTGTAGCCGTTCCTCCCGCGTCCCTCGCAGCGTCCCAGGGCGGTCTATCGTAAGACCGCTCATCGCAGAGCGGTCCTAACCGAGCCGTTCATCCCCAGCGCTGCACCAAGGCGAGTGTCTCCCCATTGTCCAAGGTACGGCGTGCCTGTCGCGTACGGCATCTTGGTGGCGATCACAGTACTTTGCTTCATCTGTTTTCTCTTCCGTCTCTCATTTGTTCATGCACTTGGCGTGCTTTTGACTCCCTTTAGTGAAGAGAGATAGAGAGAGAAGAGTGGAAACTTATATCTACAATAGGTTCTAAGGATTGATCAATAACCTTTGATAGAATATTGAACCTTTCCGGTGAGAATGGGTAGAGCCATGGACTAAGCTTTAAAGTAGGATAAATTAGGAACATAAAACAAACACTTAAATTTTGTAGCTATTATTACAGACTTAATTTTTACCCATGGCTGCCAAGAGAGCACAATGGCGCGAGATGCAGCGGAGGGTACAAGGACTGACCCAAGCGCTACAACAAGTAGCTCAAGGAAAAGCTAACAGTGGAGCGGAAAATTTACATAGGAACTTCAAAAGTATGAACCCTCCCAAGTTCGCAGGGTCCACGGACCCAGATGAGGCAGAACACTGGGTGAAGGAAATCGAGAGGATTTTTTGAGTCATGTAATGTGCTGATGAGGAGAAGGGCCTACTCGCTACCTTTCAACTTGAAAGGGATGCTCGTACTTGGTGGGAGTCGGTCGAAGCAACTCTACCGCATGACCAAGTGTTGTGGGAAGAGTTCGTAGAACATTTCAACAACAAGTACTTCTCTGACCGAGTTCAAGAGAGAAAGACTGCTGAATTTGCTTCCTTGAAGCAGAGGAGTTTGACAGTGGTGGAATATGAAGCTCAATTTGCGAGACTATCCGGGTACGCACCACACCTTGTGGGCACCGAAAAGATGAAGGCGAGGAGATTCTTAAATGGCTTAAGGCCCCAATATATTACTCAACTCCTCCCGATGGATATTCAAGTGTATGCCGACATGGTGAGAAGAGCCCAACTCCTGGAAGATGCAACGGAGATGTCTGATTGCATCCGGGAAGAGATGCCAAGAAGGAGACAATAACCTTCGAGAAGAAGAGGCCCAATGATGGGCGTAACTTCCAAAAGGACAAGAAGCCAAGATGGAATGATAAATAAATTGTCCCTTTTGTTACCCCATCAAAGGAACTATGCAAGCATTGTGAAAAGCCCGGACATAAGGCGGAAGAGTGCTGGAGAAGACTTGGTGCCTGTCTTCGCTGTGGGAGTCGGGATCATAGAATGCCGAATTGTCCACTCCTCAACGAGCAAGCTCTGCCGGAAAAATTTCTAGTTACTATCAAAAAGTAAGGTAGACTTCAAGCTCTTAGGGATGCGGAACTTGCCGAAGAAGGAGGTGTTGTGGAAGGTACTCTTTCTGTTTGCTCAAAGCCCGCCTCTGTTTTATTTGACACTGGAGCCACACATTCATTTATATCTAAGAGCTTTGCGGATACTTTGTCGATGAGGCCTGTCCCGTTAAAATCCAAACTTACTATTACTACTCCTATTGGAGCGGGATCGGAGATTAAATATTTCTATCCTACTAGTGAAGTTCTAGTCAACGGTTACAACCTATCGGCTGACTTAGTATGTATGGAGATGGAAGGATATGATATTATTTTGGGAGCTGACTGGTTATCTACATATGGTGCTAGTGTTAACTGTAAATTGGGTATGGTAACCTTTAGTGAGTACCCCAACCTCTTATTTTCTGGTGTCAGGTATTCTAGACACCTATCCCTTATTTCGGCCCTTAAAGCTGATAAATTATTGAAGAAGGGTTGTGCGGCTTTCTTAGTTTCTATGACTATGGCTAAGCATAAGGAACCCAATCTAGAGGATATTCCTATTGTTCGGGATTATTCTGATGTATTCCCGGACGAGTTGCCTGGTATTCCTCCGGAGAGAGAAGTGGTCTTCTCTATTGATTTGATTCCAGGAGCTGCACCTATTTCTAAGGCTCCGTATCGGATGTCCCCTATCAAAATGAAGGAGTTAAAAGAACAATTGATGGAGTTATTGGAGAAGGGGTTCATCCGACCGAGTACTTCACCATGTGAAGCCCCTGTCTTATTTATCAAAAAGAAGGATGGGTCAATGAGATTATGTGTTGACTACCGGCAATTAAACCAACTCACAATCAAGAATAAATATCCATTACCGAGGATTGATGAACTATTTGACCAGATTTCGGGAGCTCAATATTTTCAAAACTTGATCTCAGATCTGGTTATCATCAATTGAAGATCAAGGAAGGGGATATTCATAAAACGGCATTCAGTAGCAGGTATGGACACTATGAGTTCACTGTTATGTCTTTTGGCCTAACCAATGCGCCTGCCGCATTTATACAATTGATGAATAGTGTATTCAGGCCATACCTTGATCAATTTGTTGTGGTCTTTATTGATGACATTTTGATCTATTCCAAGTCAAAGATGGAGCATGAAGAACATCTCATGAAAGCCTTGCAGTTATTGAGAGATCACAAATTATATGCTAAGCTTAGCAAGTGTGACTTTTGGCTAGAAGAGGTTTCTTTTCTCGGTCACATAATTTCCTAAGAGGGTATTGTGATCGATCCTTCAAAGGTCAAGGCAGTAAAGAATTTGGAAAGACCTACTAGCGTGATCGAAGTTCGAAGCTTCTTGGGATTGGCAGGATATTATAGAAGATTTATTAAGAATTTCTCCAAGATCGCTGTATCTTTGACCAGATTGACGAGAAAGGAGATTCATTATATATATGGTCTGAGGAATGTGAGAAAAGCTTCCAGACTTTGAAAGATTATTTGACTACTGCCCCTATACTCACATTGCCTACTGAAGGAAGAGGATTTGAAGTTTATGCTGATGCATCCAGAATTGGCCTAGGCTGTATATTGATGCAACATGGCAAGGTGATCACCTATTCCTCAAGACAATTGAAAAAGCACGAGGAGAATTATCCCGTGCATGACTTAGAGCTTGCATCTGTAGTCTTTGCCTTGAAGATTAGGCGGCATTATCTCTATGGTGAGGTATTTATTGTATATTCTGACCACAAGAGTCTCAAGTACTTATTCTCTCAAAAAGAACTTAATATGAGACAAAGACGGTGGCTAGAATACTTGAAGGATTTTGATTTCTCTATACAATATCATCCCGGAAAAGGCAATGCCGTAGCTGATGCTCTTAGCCGGAAGCTAATGGCATTATTATCGAGCCTAATGATTAAAGAGTGGCAATTGTTAGAACAAATGGTAAACTTAGACCTCAATATGGAGGAAAAGGAAGAAGGAGTCTTAATTGGAAATATTAGTCTCCAACCCAAGCTACTCTTATAAATTAAAAAGTTGCAAAGTGATGATCCATTGGTTGTTGAAATTAAAGAGAAATTAGATCAACGACCAGATTTCCTTTTGACAGATGATGGAAGGCTCCTCTTTCGAGGAAGAACCTGTGTGCTCGATTATTCTACCATCAAGGATAGAATCATGGAGGAGGCACATCGATCGAGGTACACTATTCATCCTGGTGCTACAAAAATGTACCAAGATCTCAAAAGAACCTTTTGGTAGCCTAACATGAAAAGAGAGGTAGCCGAGTTCGTGAGCCGATGTTTGGTCTGCCAATAAGTTAAAGCCGAACATCTCAAACCAGCTGGTAAGCTAAAACCTCAAGAGATATTGGAATGGAAATGTGATAGTATTGGCATGGATTTTATAGTTGGATTGCCAAAGACCCGAAGTGGATTTGATGCTATATGGGTGATTGTGGACCGACTAACTAAGTCTGCTCACTTCTTGCCCATCAAAACCAAATGGACCATGGATGTTCTAGCTGCCCTATATATTAAGGAGGTTGTAAGGTTGCACGGCATTCCAACTTCTATTATTTCGGATAGAGATCTGAGATTCACCTCTCACTTCTGGAAGGGTTTGCAATCATCTTTAGATACTAGACTAAATTTTAGTACAGCTTTCCACTCTCAGACAGATGGACAAATTGAGAGGACGAATCAGATTATCGAAGATATGTTAAGAGCTTGTATAATAGATTTTGGGGGAAGTTGGCATGAACACTTCCCATTGATTGAATTTACATATAACAACAGTTATCAGTCTATCATTCAGATGGCACCTTTTGAAGCACTGTATGGTAGGAGTTGTAGATCACCTCTATGCTGGAGTGAGGTTGGAGAGAAGGGATTGATGGGTCCCGATATTATTCAAGATACAACTTACAATATTCAGTTGATATGTGAAAGGCTGAAAATTGCTCAATCACGACAAAAGAGTTATGCCGATAATTGAAGAAGAGACCTTGAATTTCAAGTGGGGGAGCATGTCTTCTTGAAAATTTCACCCACGCGAGGAATTAAAAGGTTTGGTATCAAAGGAAAACTGAGTCCAAGATTTATTGGCCCTTTTGAGATTCTAGAACGAATCGGCGAAGTGGCATACAAGCTGACTTTACCTCCACAATTGGCTAGTGTCCATGATGTATTTCATGTATCCATGCTAAAAAAATATGTGTATGATCCTTCGCATGTGATTCAATTCGATGACTTGAAGCTATAGAAGGATTTGTCTTATGAAGAAACACCGATCAAGATCTTAGATCAGAAATTTCATGAGCTAAGGAATAGAGCTATACCGATGGTAAAAGTCTAATGGAGTAAGCGTGGATTCAAGGAGGCTACTTGGGAATTGGAAGAGTCAATTAAGAAGAAGTATCCAGAATTATTTTCAGGTTAGTATTGTTAGAATTTCTCTTATTTTGTAATGAATCATGTGAATTTGGATGACCAAATTCTTTTTAAGTGAGGAAGGATGTAGCAACTCGAAAATTTTTTATATGCATTTATATGTAAAGATATATATAATGAAAGATGAAAATAAAATAAATAAAATTTTAGTGTAGAATATATATAAACGCGAATCCTATCCCACGTGTTAACACGAACGACGAGATTCGCGATACGATTCTGAGAAGGCGAAGACGTCTGTACTGTAGCACTACTATAGCATCTGATTTAAGAGAGAATTATTAGCTTTAATCTAATCCTAACTAATGGATAAGGTCATTCTTACATCATAGAATAAATGACATCATTGATTATGTCATTCACATGGTGGAAAGAAGTAGGCGTAATAGTGACAAAGTTGGTATAATAGTGACAAGGTTAGTGTAATAGTAACAAGGTTGGTAGAATAGGGAAAGTAGGTGGGAGATTTTGGCCTATAAATAGGGCTGGGATCTTCCCTACTCAAAGCACAAATCTCTTGGGAGGAATTGCTGATTGCAGAGAGGGAAAAAGCTCGAAGTTGGAAGAGTGTTCGAAATTGTTCTTCATTCTTAAATTTCTTATTCTTCGATCTTCAACTAGGTAGGTATTCTCTCAGGCTAAACTCAAATTGATGTATGCATTAGATGTAGATGCATGGTTACTTTGATTCTATACCATTTTCCCTAAATTTTATTGAGTATTAATCATGTTATCCATACAATTGGACATAATATTTTAACCGAGATTTTTAACCGCTTGAAGATCCGTCTCGGATCACTGTGTCTTTCTAAGACCGTGTTCCAGATGCGCGATCTCTGCCCCAATTGTGATGTTTTAAGGCTGTAATTGAACCAATATATCATCTAGTATTTTAGATATGTCATGTTAAGTTGCATATCATTTAAATTTACACACGATTAAAGTTAAGGTTATGCAAGATAATAATTCTATTCCATGAGCTTATATTTCCGTCGTAGTTCTTGTTACATTCATGATATCTTTGATCTCTATGACTATATTATATCTCTGGCATGTTAAATGGAGTAGATATTATCTGTTAAAATTACATGGGCTTAGTGGAATAATCGTGATCGATACGAGTTTTAACGATTTTCGTGTTATCACGTTACCGTATTTTCAACAAGTCGTGTAAATAACTAGATTTCCAAGAAAAAATGGTGTCTATGGAAAGAGGTCCACGGGCAAACGTTTTAAGTGGATAAGTGGTTTATTAATTAGGACCTCACGAATGCGAGGGGAGCCTCCCACTGTCCCACCTCTTACCTGGCCGTGATTCCTCGGTTTTTTAATTAAGCACCAGACTGTAAAAAACTTGATTTAAGCCTGTTTAACAAGGTTTTTCGAGAGAACCGATCAATCCGTGTCCGTCAATCCAATTCTTTTACCAACTTAATGTCGTTAAACATTATGCCTTAAATCATCCTTGGACTTCTTTTACAATCTACTTGAAATCTTGTACTACTGGTCCCTTGAATGATAATTTTGCTAGATCTGTACATTATTTCATAAGCTCTACCTTGAAATTCTTTGGCCATACATATTATGTGGATATCTAAATATACTTGGGATCTACCATCCATAACCCAATGTGATGCGGGACGGACATAGGGACCGACTCTAAGTGATGCGGACCTCGGACTCTAAGTGCAGACGAGACCAGCAACATACGAATGGTTGAGACACTTTGGCCCGACACTAAGAGTTCCTATGGGCTATACGTCGTTAACAGAAATGCAAGCTCACTCGTCGTCCCAAGCGAGGGAAAGCGTGGATCTGTGCGGTTGAGAAACCAGCAGAGTCAAGGGTGGTCGACTCACTTCCGTGCTCGGATCGAGCCACCGGACGGGTCACTCTCTCGCTCACAGTGGTGACATGAACTCACGGGCTAGGTTCCTAACGCACTCACAGCGGCATATGACCATATACTAGCTAAGCAAATGTAATGCCAAGAAGTTAAGATCGTACCTCCACGCTCCTGGTGTGGGGAAGACAACCCCGGCCAAATCCGTACTCCCGGTTAAAAATATTTTACTGCGGTACAAAGTTTCGACCCACTCCATGCATGGAGGTAACATGTCACTTGTGGGGCCCGGGAGTATCGGGAATTGGGTTGACGGGCAGCATCTTGATGTCACTCCGTCGGTGCCGAAACCCGCATTTTGGTGCTGTCCGGACGGCATGATCTGTGGGTTCGTGGGGCCCACGTACTGCTTGGTCCTCCGGACCTGACGGGGTGGGTCCCGCTACGATGGTGACATCTGGTGGCGCGCTCCCCTGGATGGCGGCCGGGCTGGAACACCGGTCGGAGGCCAGGTGGCTCCGATCTTCACTTGTCGGAGTTGCTGCCCACGGATCTGAAACTCTATTTCAGACCCGCGCGCTCCGACGAAAAGGCTTGCTACGACAAGCACCGACATCGGATCGGTGCGAAACCGGCGCCGTTGGAACACTAACTCGAAATCCTTCGACCCTTTGTGGTCCCAAGAATTTTGTCGGGGCTGTAATTTTGATGGCAGATTTTCGAATAGGGCTGTGCTCAGTCTCAGATCTGGTCAGGCACACTGAGATCTGACTAAGAACAGGCATTGACTGCGATGTAGACCTCCGATTTAGGTGTTGAGTTCTTCATGAAGGTTGTGGAGGAAAGAGTGAGGAAGACGGGAATATTTTTTGTGAAAATTAAGGTGGTGGTTGGGATGGGGAAAAGTATTTTGTAGCACCAGGTGGTCGGATCTGGACAGCAGAGACAAAACTGATTTTGGGATCTGACAGTGATTTTTAAAAATAGGTAAAGGACTCCAGAAATTCCAAGAAAATTCGTGGATGATGGGGGTGGTGGACAGAACCTCCAATTAAATTGGGGACTCAAACAAATAACGGGAAGGGGGTTGAAATGAGGAAAAATAGGATTGTTGTGACACAGGACTGAAGACTGACAGATCTGGAAGGAGGGGGAGCACGAAAATGGAAAAATGGAAAATAAAGGCTAGAATTTCCCCCAATTTTTCCGGGACGTGGGTTGGACCTCTAGAACTCACCCTGAAAGTTTGGAACCCAACAGAGCTCATGGTTGAGAGCAGAAATTCTAGGAACAGTGGGCTATCCTGGGTGGATAGAACTCCGGCGACGGTGGCGGTGGTGCGACGGCAGCACGATGGCGGCGGCGGCGATGGTGATCTCACGAACTGATAGAAGAGGTGTCTCACCTCAGAAACACAGCCTTCCCAGCTGAAGAATGTTGTTGTGCCCATGCATGTGGTTTTGGTTTTGATGATGGTTTTAATGATGGCTTTGATGATTGGTTGTTAATGTGAGTTAATCAAATGTTCAGTCATCTTGCTGCTCAGTTTAAATTAACATATTTGATGTTCAGTCTTGTTACATGTTAAACTGATGCATAAAGCATTCATTGCTGTGGTTTTGATGATTGATATTGTATTTTGATGATAGCAATGATATAGTGTTTTCATGACATTGTGCCTTGATGATTGCATCATGACTGTGACTGGTACAACTGATATATTGTTTATGTTAGACTTATGTTATGTGCATAGTCTATACAGTGCATCGTGGGGTTTATCCCCTAAGTCTATTCACTGCACATGCATCATTCGTCCAAGTCCATACATTGGACTGTAGTGTGCATTTGGCGAACACATCGCAAGTCTAGACATTGCACTGTAGCATGCATTTCCTTAAAGTCTATACATCGGACTGGTTTGCATTGGCTAAGTATATACAACGTCAGCTCATGCCTTGTCTTAGACAAAGTCTATACAATGGCTTTAGGTCTCCAAGTCTATACAGCCTTTTGCTTCGCCAAAGTCTGTACATTGGTCTGCATAGGCTAAGTGTTTACATTGTCAAGTACAATCATGCACTGGTCATATAGTCTGTATAGCGTGAAGTCTATACTTTGGCACTGTAGCTTACTCGTGCAAGTCTATACCTTGGACTGTTCTTCATGTCTGTACATCAGATTGTACATCATCTTCGTGCTGTTTCTGTACTTGAGTCTTCGTGTTGTTTCCCCTCACTAACACGAAAAGATCTCGTGTTGTATGAGCATACAACACTTCGTGTTGATTTCCATGCGTGACAGGAAAGCTTGTATGAGGTTAGACTTCGTGTCGTTTCCCTTGTCTTCATCTTCGTGTTGTTTTAGTGTCTACGTCTCCGTGTTGTTTTTATGTTTCTGTCTGAGTGTTGGTCTTTCGTTCTTGACTTAGTGTCTTTCTCGACTTGACCACACTTCATGTCGATTCTTGGTTTTCTACACCCCGTGTCATTTCACCTCGTGCTGTTCTCACTGTCGTCGTGTTGTTTTCACCGCGTGTCGATTACTGTTTCACTTAGTGTTGTTTTCACTTCGTGTCAACTTCACTTCGTGTCGTCTCTTTGTATTTCGTCTTCATGTTGTCTTCACCCCGTGTCGATTTCAATTTCGACTTCGTGTCGTGTTTTCCACACCGCGTGTCATTGTCGCTTTAGTAACCTCACCTCGTGTCGGTTACTGTTGTCTCGATGTCTACGTGTCGATTTCGTGTCATGTTTTCCCACTTCGCGTCGTTCATGTTTCGTAACCATACTTCGTGTTGGTTACTGTCGTTCTTGTGACTTTGTGTCGTGTCTCCCAGACCTCGTGTCGTTTTCACTCCGTGTCAACTTCGTCTTAAGTGTTGTTTTCATAACTTCGTGTCGTGTTTGTTATACCTCGTGTTGTTTTATAACTTCACTTCGTGTCGTTCTCGCTTTAACCACACTTCGTGTTGCTTTACGTAGACCTTGTGTCTTACTTTGTTTGCAAACACTTCGTGTCGGTTTCTGCTGTCACCCCGTGTTGTTCTCGTGTTATCGTTTATGTCTGTGTGGTCTTACTTCGTGTTACTTACTGTTGTACATCGAGTCCTTACTGACTTCGTGTCGTTTTCCCTATTGTGTCCTCGCGTTGTCTCCGTGTCGTTGCTATTTGTCACTTCGTGTTGTTTCGTTTTAACCTCGTTCAAGTTTCTTCTAAAACGCTGTTCTTCTGATAAGTCTATACAGAGTTGTTCTTCAAACTGATGACTTATCCGATACCCTGTTTTACAGGTGCTTTGATCGTGAAGCTTAAGGAGGGCACGTGATCCGAGGCTGGAATAAAGTCTGCTGAGAGACTGCCACGTGGTCCGAATTCTTAGGGCTGAAAATGTGGAGGTCACACGTCGTGGCTGATGCTGATGCTGCTGCTGCTATATATATGAGACCTTCGTCCACAGATGAAGGTGATCGAGTTGGCGTGAAGAAAAGCTCATACAGAGAGCCACGATCCAGACAGAAAAGAAGAAAAAGAAAAGAAGAAGGGAAAGAGAGTGAGAAAGAGAAAGAAAGAGAGATTGAGTAAGAGATCGAGATAGCAGAGTGTGAAGAAAGGAAGAGGAAGAAGAATAGAGAAGAAGAGAGAGCTAGAGTGATAGAAGCTTCAACAGAAGATCTGTTCCTGCTGTACCGTGGATCAAATCCAGGCCAGCCAGCTCCTGCGAGAGCCACATTTGTTTTTATCTTTTCAGCCTTCTGTTGCTGGTTTCGTTTTTGTTTTTATCCATTTACTGTATTTCCGATCCTCTGTAGAGAGGTCGGGGTTCCTCCTGTTTGTTCAGGAGAAGGGAGACTTTGTGTCTTCAGTTTGCAAGTAGCTGGGTGCTACTTGTGGTTGGTACCCTCCCGTGTGGAGGAAGAGAGACTTGCGTCTCTGGTTGCCTTTGACAGGGTGTCATCGGTTGTTTCCCTCCGGGTTGGAGGAAGGGAGATTTATCTCCGGTTGTGCTTCCCTCTGGGGTTCAGAGGAAGAGAGACTTGGGTCTCTAGGTTCCCCTCCGGGTTGGAGGAAGGGAGGCTTGTTCCTCCGGCTCTGGGCTTGTGAGTAGCAAGTCCGGTGGTTCCCTCCGTGTGTGGAGGAAGAGAGACCGTGTGTCTCTGGTTTGCAAGTAGCTGGGTGCTACTTGTGGGTTCCCTCCGGTTTGGAGGAAGGGAGACTTGTCTCCGGTTCTGGGCTTGTGGATTCAAGTCCAGGGGTTCCCTCCAGGTCTGGAGGAAGAGAGACCTTGTGTCTCTGGTTTGCTAGTGACTGGTGTCACTAGTGGTTCCCTCCGGTTGGGAGGAAGAGGGGAGGTTGTTCCCCTGGTCAAGCTGTTTGGCAGCGTTTGTTGCAGACTGAGTCTGCTGTTTCTAGCGTGAGCTAGTGGAAGCCACACTCGGTTTGAGTGTGGGGTGGATGTAGGTCTGGAGGACCGAACCACCTAAAAACCCCTCTTGCATTGTGGTTTGATTGCTTATGATTTGCTTCCGCTAGATGAATGCATAGGGGCGCTCCATGCGTATGGCTTCGGGTTGAGAAGAAGAGTTAATTAGTCTTCTTAGAATGTTTTAATTTGTCAAGAGAGCGAAATTCCAGTTGAGCGTCTGCTTGTCAAATTCAGGCTAGTTAGCATCCTAGTGATCTCACTGTATGCTTGTTTTGGTCTGCAACTGATTATTAGCTTTTAAGCTTATCTAGTTTGCGAACTAGTAATTCTAGTGAGCATCATATTTTAACTGGGCGAAAGTTTTTTAAAGGGTTGTATTCATTCACCCCCCCCTCTGAATCCTTGCACCGAACGCAACAATGGGGAGAGAGGAGAGAGATAGGGGGCGACCCTTGCTCTTGGAGGAAATTTCACAATAATCTTTGCATTAATTCCAATCAAAATGAAAATACATGCTATTTACATGAAATACCAAAAGACACTAACTATCCCTAGATCTAGGGTTGGGGAGGGGTAAAGGAGGGAGTCCACATTTTATTCTCCCATATGATTTGGAATCAAATAAAATAAAATATCAATCCTAATATAATACTATATATGGGGGGCGCCCCCTTGACCAAATGGATTCCAACTTGGAATTTTTCTACCCTTTGTCCCCCCCTTGGTCCAACTCTTCTAGAAGCCCACCTTGGAGGGTTGACTGACCCCACATGGGCCCTAGGGCTGATGTGGATCAATGAGAGAAGGGATGGGTGGCCCGCGTGACCCAGGTGGTCCCAAATTACAAATAAACCCAAATTACAATCCGAATAAAACAAAATAAACACACATTTCACACAAATAAAATCCCGATAAATACTATAAATGCTAAGACTCAAGGGGGAGACTCCAGACTGTCTCCGAGCCAGATGGAAGTCGATGTAGCTCGAGTGGTGCTCCGTGTACGGTATCGACGGCTCGCCGGTTCGTGCTTCTCGCTCGCTCTGGTGTCCGCACCAATTCTCTCCGGGTGGGAGAAACTCGACCCTGTCGAGTAAGGGTCTGCATCGCTCTGGTAGCGCTCTAGTAGGTCCGGATTTATCCTCTGCAACTCTCCACGGGTGATCCTAGTATCCTCGGTGGCGGGTCGCTCTCTCCATCGCAGTAGGTAGCGCGGGTAGGATCCACTCCTGGTAACAGTCACTTGCTCATCCAGTATATGATCTATATGCTCTCGCTGCCGTGGAAATGTGGCTGGTGGTGGACACTCAGGTGTGGGATAACTCTCAATGGGAGGAGATGGCTCGAAAGGCTCATTAGGGATCACCGCTGGCTCCCTATATGCAACTAAATCTGAGACATTGAAAGTAGAGCTTATACCATATTCCTCGGGCAGGTCCACAACATACGCATTGGATCCAATGCGTTTCAACACTCTAAATGGACCGGCTCCGCGAGCTTGTAATTTATTTACGGTTCCAGAGGGAAACCGTTCAGGTGTTACCCTAATCATGACATAATCACCCTCTTGGAACTCACGGTGGTGTCTATGGGCAGCGGATAGCTCCTTATACCGTGCATTGCTGGCCTCAATGTGACGACGGATGTCGTCATGCAGACTCTTAATTAACATGCCTAGTAAATGACTCGACAGACTCAGACACTCGTGCATGAATGGGCATGGGGACAAGATCCACTGGCTTCCTAGGTCTACAACCTGTGACAATCTTGAATGGACTCATACCGGTAGACCTATTTACTGAATCATTATATGCAAACTCTGCCAGTGGTAATATGAGATCCCAATCACCTACACTGTCCCTGACAAGACACCTCAAAAGGTCACCCAGACTCCTATTGACCACCTCGGTCTGACCATCTGTGTGGGGATGATATGCAGTGGAAAACTTGAGGTGAGTACCTAACATATGCCACAGTGTCTTCCAAAAGTAACTGGTGAACCTAACATCACGGTCAGACACTATGGTATGAGACAACCCGAACTTGCACACCACATGAGTAAGGAAAATGCGGGCTACCCTCGAAGCATCCGAAGTCTTTGAGCAGGGAATGAAAAGGGCCATCTTCGAGAACTGGTCAACCACCACATAGACCGAATCATGCTTCCTAGAGATACGTGGCAATCCCAAAATAAAATCCATGCTAACATCATGCCACGGAGCATCAGGCATGGGAAGAGGCGTATAAAGGCCCGAGCTTTGTTTTTTCATTTTGGCCATAGCACATGTACGGCATTGGGCCACAATATGAGTAACATTACACTTCAAGCTCAGCCAATAAAATCTGTGCTTAACAGCCTCGATAGTCTTGTTCTGACCAAAGTGGCCGGCTAGACCTCTCGCATGTAATTCCCAGACTAAGAAGTCACGAACCGAAGTTCGGGGAACACAAAGCCTGCCTCCTCGTAAGAGATACCCCTCCTGAAGCACATAATTATCATGGTCTCTCGAGGGTCCGGTCTGGAGAGTGGTATAGATCTGACCAATGTCAGGACAGTCAACATAGGCCTCTCTCATCTTCTCTAACCCTATGACCTCGGCACTCATGGTAGTCAGCAAACATGCACACCGACTCAAGGCATCAGCCACCTTGTTCTCCACTCCAGCCTTATGTTTAAGCACAAATGTGAACTGCTGGAGATGCTCAACCCATCTGCTATGACGTGCATTAAGCTTCTTTTGGGAATGGAGGAACCTCAAAGCCTCATGATTGGAGTATAAGACAAACCCCTGATGTAATAGATAGTGCCTCCAATGCCTAAGAGCCTGAACAACTGCATAAAATTCTTTATCATAAGTGGAATATCGTAGTTTCGCGTCATTCGGCTTCTCACTGAAATATGCGATCGGGTGGGTCTCCTGACTCAACACTCCTCCAATCCCTACACTCGATGCATCACATGAGACCTCAAACACCTTCGAGAAGTCTGGCAATCGAAGGATCGGTGTCTAGGTCATGCGCTCCTTGATGTCCTTGAAGGCAACAGCAGCGGCCTTTGTCCATACAAACGTGCCCTTCCGAATACAGTCCGTGATCGGGGCAGTGACAGAGCTAAATCCACGGATGAAACGACGATAGAATGTCGCGAGGCCATGGAAGCTGACATCATGGACCGTACGGGGTTCCGGTCACTCAACAATGGCCCGGACCTTCTCCGGATCAGCGAAGACTCCAGTACTAGACACAATAAAACCCAAGAAGGTAAGCTGAGGTGTCATGAGGGCATACTTCTGTGGGTTCGCAAACAACTGCTCTCGCCTCAAAAGCAGACAGACCTGCCGTAGATGGTCCAAGTTGTCCCCTTTAGTGCCACTATATATAAGGATATCATCAAAATACACAACCACAAAGACTCCAATGAATGGTCGAAGGACCTGAGTCATGAGTCGCATGAAGGTGCTAGGGGCATTAGTCAACCCAAAGGGCATAACCAACCACTCATATAGACCATCCTTGGTATTAAATGCAGTCTTCCACTCATCACCTGGCCTAATCCTCACCTGGTGGTAGCCACTCTTAAGATTGATCTTCGAGAAGATAGTGGCACCGGCCATCATGTCTAGTATATGATCTAGGCGGGGAATATGGAACTTGTACTTCACAGTGATTTTGTTGATGGCACGACTATCAATGCACATTCTCTATGTGCCATCTTTGTTTGTGGCGAGTAATACAGGAACAACACACAGACTCATGCTGTCCCGAACAGACCCTCTCTGCATCAGCTCATCGACCTGCCACTTTAGCTCGGCATGTTCCGTGGGACTCATGCGATAGTGAGGAAGATTGGGCAATGAGGAGCCCGGAATCAGGTCAATAGCATGCTGAATATCCCGTATGGGTTGAAGCCCCTCGGGAAGCTCATCGGGAAAAATATCAGCGAACTCCTGTAGAATAGGAATGACATTGGGTGGGAGTTCACCCTCGGACTTTGGCTCCACCTCTCAGACCGTAATAGCAAACACATGGCTGCCCCTACTAGACTCCCGCTCTATTTCTCGGGAGCGAATCATCATCAACCTCCTAGAAGAGGGTTCGCCTGTGCTCGATGTAATGGTCATGGCCCTAGCTGGGGATAGGGTACTGGGTCCCGGGACGAAAGGCTCCGGAGTACTAGGACCAGTAGGGCCCCTAACTGAAGGCTTCTTGGGCTGAGAGGGGTGGAGGGTAATCCGCTGGCCACCATGGTCGAAGGTACAGGTGTTCGACCGGCCATGGAGTGTGACATCCCTATCAAATAACCACGGCTTACCAAGAATAATACTACCCACCTCCATGGGGAGGACATCACACCAGATCTCGTCACGGTAGGCATGGAACTATAGTGGGACCAAACCCCGCAGCCTGATCGGAATGGAGGTGGAATCCACCCATGATACTCGATAGGGGCAAGGATGGTCCACGGGAGTAAGACCAAGACAGGAGACAGCGCCCGTGAAGATTGCATTGATACAACTCCCACTATCGATAATCACCTTACACACTTGCCTGCCCAGCCTATAGTATGTATGAAAGATAGTGGACCGACGCCAGTCATCACTGGCCTGTGGCTGGGTGAGAATACACCTGACGACCCCCAAGTGGGTATCGTCCAAATGCTGGGCATCTGGCCATCACCTTCAATCTCATAGAACTCATCAGTTAGCTCCGGATCTGCTTCATAGCTGACTAACACAAGATCTGAAGAGGTGGCGTCCCCGACCTATGTGTCCCCAATGACAAGAGACTGGCGAGTGGGACACTGGTTGGCGAAATGGCCAAACCCGTTGCAGTGATAGCACTGCTACCATGATCCACTAGGCTCCCCAATCAAAGGTCCTTTCCCCTTATCCTCCCGATGGATAGGAGGTGTAGGCAATAAAGGATGAGCAACGGGTGCGGGTGCCGGTGGACGGGCCGTAGGTGCCGTGGGTTGGGGACGAGGAGGGATATCCCTCGGAGGTGGAGGGTGAGGCCTAGGAGCGAATGGCTCAGGACGAGTGGGCTCCTGAGGTCGAGCCATGGGGGCCCTCGGATACGTGCCTGAAGAGCCACGAGGCTCGACACTACGAAGGGGAAAGGGGCCCAACTGATGGGTAGGCTTAAACTCAGCCTCGAATTGCTCCAATTCGAAAGCAACCTGATACGCCTGTTCCAAAGTGGTCACATTACGGTGGAAAAGTTCATATTGGTAGTTCGGTCGCAGACCTCTTCGAAAGCGCGAGATGGTCATGGTGCTCTCTTCCGTAACTCCACACCGCAAGTAATACTCATCAAACTCGGCGGTGTACTCAGTCACGAACCGGCTCCCTTGGGTGAGACTTTGCCATTTGTCTATGAGACGCTGGTGGTATGTGACAGGAAGGTATTTATGCCTCAACTTGATTTTCATGTCATCCCAAGTACCGATCGGGGGTTGATGTCGCTGCATTAACAGGCTCTCCACATTTATCCAATAAGTTTGGGCCTGCCCATGCAACTTCATCTTCGCGTACCGAACTCTTCGGTGGTCCATCATCTCAAACCACTCGAAGTACCAGTCCATGCCGGCCTCCCAATCTAAATAGACCTTCGGGTCCAGAGACCCATCAAATAGGGGAGGGTCCGCACGCACGCTCCTAAGAACGGGGTCGTCGTCATCATCACGATTCCGTCGTTGGTTTCGACGATCACGATCATAACCCCCTTGCTCATTATCGGATGCATAATCATCAACCTCGTGCACCTGCTGCCTCCCAACATCTACCCCATGAGCCCTTGGCGCAGCAGGTTGCTGAGCCAGCTCTTGTTGGCCATTCATCGGCGCGGGTTGTGCCGCCATTGGGGCCCTCTCAAGGATAGCAATCCTCCCTACAAGACCCTGGATGGACTGGTCTGATGCTTCGTCCCGATCCTCTAGGGATTTCATTCTCCCTTCTAGACACGTTCCTACGCCATCTAGACGCGTACTAAGGCCATCTATACGCATATCGAGACGATCCATGAGGGCTCGGAACATCTCGGCCGTCGAGGGCTCATTGGAACTACGGACTCGGGAGTCCGCCATAGGTGGTGGTGGCGAGTATTGGGTGCCTCGACGGGTGGGCATGCAAAGACACACGGACTAGGTGACACAGACTAATGCAAAGGTGATGCACCTAGACTTAACCAATATCCGGTACCTGGCAGAGTCTCGGGATTCGAAGATCCTCTTACGCGAGTGAATCACCTCCCCGATAGGCGTAACCTAACGGTCGGGTGACACCTTTTTATGTACCGGGTTATTGGGATGAAATGCGACCCAAAAAACATTTTTTTTTTGTTTTAAAACAATGATGATCCTAGACTCGACTTAGACCATGCTATGGTGACTACCCTAGACTCGACTCGCTCTGATACCATATTGATGCGGGATAGACATAGGGACTGACTCTAAGTGATGCGGACCTCGGACTCTAAGTGCAAACGTGACCAGCAACATACGAATGGTAGAGACACTTTGGCCCGACACTAAGAGTTCCTATGGGCTATACGTCGCTAATAGAAATGCAAGCTCACTCATCATCCCAAGCGAGGAAAAGCGTGGATCCGCGCTGTTGAGAAACTGGCAGAGTCAAGGGTGGTCGACTCACTTCCGTGCTCGGATCGAGCCACGGGATGGGTCACTCTCTCGCTCACAGCGGTGACATGAACTCACGGGCTAGGTTCCTAACGCACTCACAGTGGCATATGACCATATACTAGCTAAGCAAATGTAATGCCAAGAAGTTAAGATCGTACCTCCACGCTCCCAGCATGGGGAAGACAACCTCGGCCAAATCCGTACTCCCGGTTAACAAATTTTTACTGCGGTACAAAGTTTCGACCCACTCCACGCAGGGAGGTAACAGGTCACATGTGGGGCCCAGGAGTATCGGGAATTGGGTTGACGGGCAGCATCTTGATGTCGCTCCGTTGGTGCCGAAACTCACGTTTTGGTGCTGTCCGGACGGTGCGATCTGCAGGTTCGTGGGGCCCACATACTACTCGGTCCTCCGGACCTGACGGGGTGGGTCCCGCTATGATGGTGACACCTGGTGGCATGCTCCCCTGCACGGCGGCCAGGCTGGAACATCGGTCGGAGGCCGGGTGGCTCCAATCTTCACTTGTCGGAGTTGCTGCCCACGGATCTGAAACTCTATTTCAGACCCGCGCGCTCCGGCGAAAAGGCTTGCTGCGACCAACACCGACGTCGGATCGGTGCGAAACTAGAGCCGTTGGAACGCTGACTCAAAATCCTTCGACCCTATGTGGTTCTAGGAATTTCGTCGGGGCCATAATTTTGATGGCATATTTTCGAATAGGGCTGTGCTCAGTCTCAGATCTGGTCAGGCACACTGAGATCTGACTGAGAACATGTGTTGACTGTGATGTAGACCTCCGATTTAGGTGTTGAGTTCTTCATGAAAGTTGTGGAGGGGAGAGTGAGGAAGACGGGGATAATTTTTTTGAAAATTAAGGGGGAGGTTTGGATGGGAAAAAGTATTTTGTAGCACCAGGTGGTCGGATCTAGATATCAGAGACAGAACTGATTTTGGGATATGTCAGTGATTTTTAAAAATAGGTAAAGGACTCCAGAAATTCCAAGAACATTCGTGAATGATGGGGGTGGTGGACAGAACCTCCAATCACATTGGGGACTCAAAAAAATAAGGGGAAGGGGGTCGAAATGAGGAAACATAGGATTGCTGTGACACAGGACTGAAGACTGACAGATTGGAAGGAGGGGGAGCACGAAAATGGAAAAATGGAAAATAAAGGCTAGAATTTTCACCAATTTTTTTAGGACGTGGGTTGGACCTCTAGAACTCACCCTAAAAGTTTGGAACCCAACAGAGCTCGTGGTTGAGAGCAGAAATTCTAGGAACAGTGGGCTGTCCTGGGTGGATAGAACTCTGGCGACGGTGGCGGTGGTGCGACGGCGGCACGATGGCGGCGGCGGCGATGGCGATCTCACAAACTGATAGAAGAGGTGTCTCACCTCAGAAACACAGCCTTCCCAGCTGCAAAATGGGGAGAGAGGAGAGAGATAGGGGGCGGCCCTTGCTCTTGGAGGAAATTTCACAATAAGCTTTGCATTAATTCCAATCAAAATGAAAATACATGCGATTTATATGAAATACCAAAAGACACTAACTCTCCCTAGATCTAGGGTTGGGGAGGGGTAAAAGAGGGAGTCCACATTTTATTCTCCCATATGATTTGGAATCAAATAAAATGAAATTTCAATCCTAATATAATACTATATATGGGGGGCGCCCCCTTGACCAAATGGATTCCAACTTGAAATTTTTCTACCCTTTGTCCCCCCCTTGGTCCAACTCTTCTAGAAGCCCACCTTGGAGGGTTGACTGACCCCACATGGGCCCTATGGCTGAGGTGGATCAATGGGAGAAGGGATGGGGGGGGGGGGGGCGGCAGGACCCAGGTGGTCCCAAATTACAAATAAACCCAAATTACAATCCGAATAAAATAAAATAACCACATATTACACACAAACAAAATCCCAATAAATACGATAAATGCTAAGACTCAAGGGGGAGACTCCAGACTGTCTCCGAGCCAGATGGAAGCTGATGTAGCTCGAGTGGTGCTCCGCGTACGGTACCGACGGCTCGCCAGTTCGTACTTCTCACTCGCTCTGGTGTCCGCACCATAATGCTTGGCGTTAATGGGGCCCGGTCTGGTCCTGGGGGAAGCGCCCAAAAGTTCTTGTGCCCATGGGAGTTGAATGACCTAGTGTGGCATTGCACCGACGTGCTTGACTTGCTAGATTAATTTATGACATTCCACAGTTCATGAATTTCTTGACTTGCTTGAATACATGAAATACTTGACTTGTAGATACTTGTGTAAAATGGCCAATTACATGATAACACTTGCTACATGATCATTCTCTACTTGAACTTTACTCTTGATATCTTGTCTACTTGTGATTTCAATTACTACATTACTTTACTCTCTCTCCTATGCTTGTTCTATATTTTGTTTACGTTTCTCGGCATAGCACATACCTTTATCCAAACTGTTAATTACTTTAAGTTGCCTGGTATAGAGATATAAGTCCTACTGAGCGTTCCGCTCACCCTACGTTTTTGGTTAATATTGCAGGTGGTTCCGACGATGAACCTCAAACACATGGGGATGGGCAAGAGTGAAATGAGGGATCAAGTTCATCTTAGTTACCTAGGTTTACGAGTGTAGCTCTTGCTAGAGTTATGTACTTGAAAGTTGTATTATGCCTCTTAAGGCTTAAATGTAGTTGTAAAACTTTATTTCAATGAAATAAAAGTATCCTTTTCTTATCATCTACCTTGTGATTGGACCCCCAATCGTACATGCTCTGATTAACATGAATGTTTACGACTCGTCGCGCCTTGATATTCCTCGTCGGGCGTGACACATTGCCTCCGGACCCTCCGGATCCTCCGGATCCTCCTCTCTCGATTTACCAATTCCTTCTCTTGATTTCTCCCGATCCCGAGTCCGACCCAACTTCTTCCGCATCAACCGCTTTGGGCATCTGCCCGTTCTCCCACTGCTTTCGAGGCTTCAGTCTTCACTCCTCCGCTTAATTTTCCCTTTCATTCTGTAGACCTTTCATGTGATCAGGGTATCCGTACCTTAGCAAGGGAGTTCTAGCCCTCGCCTCTTTTCCTTTTCTCCATATTCGTCTGAGTCTAGTCTAAGCGCCGCTCTTTCTTGTTAAGCCACTTTCAAAGCTTTGCTTCCTTTCCTTTCTGCCAAAAGAGGACGACATATCTCACGTTTATCAAGATTGCCTCCAGCAGCTGCTCCTTCTTCTACAAGGTTACAAGGTAACATTGGTGCGTAAGTATGCATTCTTATGCATTTTCATCACTTTATTCACGCACAGTTTTTTTCAAAATGAAGCGCTTCTTAACTTGATCAAGAGTGATATTTTAGACCTTTATCTTAAGCTTTGGTTCAATTAATTCAAAAAAAAGAAAAAAAGAGAGTCTTTAGGCTTGCTATGCAGCATTCTTTGGTAATAAGAATCCTGCGCTGGGAGTTCGGCATTCTCTCCCCGCTCATTAAGGGCAACCCTTAGCTGGGCATCGCACACACTTCACGACATCCTTAGTCGTCTCTTTTAGTAGAACACCGTTGCTACTTGGGCCATGCTTGAAGGAACGATGTCTTTTTCTCTTCTTAACTCGGCTGAAATATGAGAAATAGAGGTATTCTAGGAAAAACAACCAACCTAAGCACACCCCGACAAGAGGAAGTCTCAAATAGGGGCAGTCTATTATGACCTTATTCTCAAATATCATGTTTCAATTATAATATCTTTCAAGTCCAAAGGACACAAAAAGGAAAATGAAGATGATGAGAAAAGAAAATAGAATGGTGAAATCAAAAGAGAAATTGGATGAATTTGGCATGGCAAGAGGGCAGTAAAGTTTTCCCGCGGGACGTTATGAGCCCGGTCGTATGCGTGCCTAAAAGAGAATTAAGGTTCGGTGATATGACACAAAGCCCTGGCGTAACAGACTGAATCTCTAAGAGTTGTGCTATGGACGGAAGTCAAAACCTGATATCTTATTAACTTATATCAAGCTTATCCCAAATTTCTCTTCTCTTCTCCCTCCAAGACCGAGTATTTCTTGGATATGGCCTTGGTAGGGGCACCGTTAGCCATGGGTAGTCGGTCATAGTGGGCCACCTTTAAATGCACACCCAGCTTTGGGCAGTTTTAGCGAAAGGGGAAGGAACAAGGACCCCTAGCTAGTGGTTTAAACACCCTTTGATGTTGCTTTAGCAAAGTCTAAGTAAAAAATCTAAAAAAGTTAAATATCTTCCAAAATCATCAAAAAAAATAAACAAAAATGAATATTTCCTGTCAAAACAAAAATTTGAATATTGTCAAAAATCCACACAAAAAAATTCAAATATTTTCCAAAAATCCATAAAAATTCAGATATTTTTCAAAACCCATAAAAAATTTACATATTTCAAAATCCAAAAAAATTTTGCATTGTATTTTTCTGATGGTGCTTTTGCAGGAACAACAACCTTGCAAGGACCAAGAACACATGATGAGTCCTCTCCATTCACCGCTATCAATCTTTTGATTCTTCCCAACATCTTCATGATTTGTCACTATGGGCACTCCTGATTATCATCTCTCTATTCTTCCAAGGCAATTCATGTCATACTGGGCATTAATTGAGCGTTCATCTCCAAATCTTTTTAATAAACACCTGCTGATTTCACTTGATCACTCTGCCAATGGGCATTATCGGATCTTGATCATTCAACTCCAAATCTTGATTTGCCAAGATTGTCATCCTCATGACAAATGACAAACAGTGATGTTTCATGTCTCGTGTTATCATATGATATTGAATCCTATGCTTCAGCCCATGCTATTTATGCTTTCCTACACATATCTTCTTATACAATGATGTTTTGGAACATGTTGTGATTTGAATACTTTACTTGGATATATGATATGATTTACAATTGCCTTATTCATTGCTTGCTATTTCCTTTATATCTTGGCTAATGAACTTTTGAGTGCAGGAAGAAGCTCTTGGTCCCACCGTCCAGACATCATCATTCAAGTCCCACGGTGTTTGCGCCTCATCTCTCAGTCCCCCCCATCTCCTCCCTGTATGCATTTTACTATATGTTATTACGCTATTAAATTATATCAAGGATTTTGTGACTTTGATAAATCTGGAATTTGAGTTCCTCTTCATCAAAAATAATGATGATTTCAGAGGAATCTTAGTCACACGGATAGGCCGTTGAGCCGTCTAAGACTGGGGACGATGGTGCCCTTTTTGCGAGTTGATGTACGGATAAATGGGCTTCGGCTTAGTATTAGCTCGCGAAATTGATTTCTTGACTCAGTCTTGGTAGCTTAACAATATTACCCTTGATTATCTTATATTTTAATTTGTTTTAATTTTTTCCTTTTAAATCCAGCATGCATTCATGTAGGAATTTGAATTAACGTTGGGAAAATCATTCTAATAACTCATTTTGAGGTCAATTGATCGTTAATTTCAAGATTTGAGATATTTCACGCCAAATTGTGTCCCCAGTTCGCGTTGTTACCATTTTGGGCGCTTCCTTGAAACTCCTTTGTTTGGATTTCTATCCTTCTCATGTTCCTTTGATCCACCTTGGCTGCAGCACGTCCACATTGGCTGGTAACCGCTCTCCAATGGTGAAACCTACAGGTTTGTGACCTGGGGTACTTCCACCACGCTGAAAGTTGATTGCTCTTTTATCTCCTTCGTGCCCGCATGCACACTCCTCCTTTTATCCAAACAACTGTTACTTTTATTGGATCTCCTCAAGATTGCATCATTCCGAGCTTTTGATTCAATTCTTATCAGGTGATGTTGATTGCGTGTCTCATCACACCTTGGCATCTACTTTCCAGTTAGCTCCACTTCATTCCACTTCATTCCACTCTATTCCATTACATTCCACTCCGTGTCGCTCCCTTGCAAAGCAGACGCCAAGGCGGGGTAGTTGTAGACACGCCAAATTTGACATCATTTTGAGCATATCTCCTATCGCACTATGATGCCCCATTTGGCCCTCAAATCAACTTATTTGAGTGATTTTCCTCATTTTTCTTGAATATTCAACTTTTCCAAGATATTCCACATATTTTCCTATTTTTTCAGATTTTTATGAGCCTTTTTTTCCATTTTTTCGGGCCTTAAGTCAATTGATGGTAGGGTCCCGGGTGCCATTTAATTGGCGCCCAGGAGCTGGGCGCCCTTCACTGGAATTAGCGGTCAGGACCTGGGTGCCCATTGAAATTGGTGCCCAGGTTAGGGGCGCCCATTCCCTGAGATTTTTTGATGGATTCTGAAATGTGGCAGCCTCCTGGGCGCCCATTCTCTAAGACATGGCAGCCCTCTGGGTGCCAATTTCTAAGAAGTGGCAGCCCAGAGGGTGCCAATTTGATGCAGCTTCCGATTTATCCGGTTTTCAAAATTCAAGAATTAGTGACACTCCTGAAGGTCACCAATTCTTTAAATAGCGACCGTTCAGAAGGTCGCCAATTCTTTTCTTCACATTTTAGCCCGAAATCAAATTACTTTTGATTCCACGACTTCCCAGAAGGTCGCTATTTCATGAATAGGCGCCCGTGTGGAAAGTCACAAATTCCCTTGATATAATTTGAGCTTTTAACTCCGTTCAAAACTCATATTAATTTCTAATTAGCGACCACATCATAGTCACCAATTCTTTTCAAATTTCAGAAAGTCTGAATCCGTCTCGAAACGCTTTGGAATTAGTGACACTTCTCGCGGGCGCTCAGTTAAATAGCGACCGCTTGTGTGGTCGCCATTTCTTTTAGAGATCCGAACTCCGGCAGAACCTTCTTGTTTCTCTCTTTTGAGCCCCTTTTCACTTGGGAAAGGGGTCCTAAGGCTTTCTAATGTTGAAGGGAGACATGGCCATGGTTTATCACCTTCCAAATCCAATTAAAACATATTTTCCTAATTTCCTTTGGAATTAACTCCGAATTTCAGCCCTATAAATAGGACCCCTCTCTACCTTGTGTAAAAGGCATCATCAATCAACTAAGGGGAGGTGCTGCTGGATTGGAGGCTCAAGGAGAAGTCTCCCACATGCTTAAAACTTCATCCATGGAGTTCTTCTTCCTCCCTTGAAGATTTGGAGGCTCTTCATCCTTTGGAGCTTCTTCCTCCATTGAAGATCTTGAAGCCCTCAATTGGACAAAACCAATAAGCTTACCCCTTCTCTTATCTCTTTGTTTTATTCTTGTTAGCATTGCATGTGTCATTATTCTTTCTCCCTTTCTTTTATCTTATCATCTCAATATTGAGATCTCCACATTATGCACTCTAGCACACCTCCTCTTGTGCAACACTTGCACACTCCTATTTGCATATCATCATATCATTTTTTTCCTACCCTTTTGCATAAGGGGTTTAAAGGCTAAACACCAATAAGGTGTGTTCATATCCATGCTTTCCATGTTCATATTTATATTTGGATTTGATGCTACACATCTTGGTTTCTAATCCATGTTTGTTTATTGGTGTTTGTTAATTTTGCAAGAGTAATCAACAAGAGAAACTCTCTTCATCGGCCGGCCGATAGAAAGAGAAAGGTAACACTCACAATATCCCCACACTTTAAAGGTATTTATATCGCGATCCCTCCATATTCTTTATTGTTATATCTTTGAGGCCCTCGTGTCTCTGGCGATCACCCTCCTCTAGCATCCTACGCATGCTCCCCTTTCTCTCTCTTTCCCATGCTTTTGCTTGCTTCTCCAAGCTTAATAATTCTTTATTTTCCTTAAGTGGTTTTTTTAAATCTACAGCCGTTTATGGGAGCACGTCGATGACTGGATGAAGAACACCTCGCCCAAATGACGTGATCAGATCTGATCAGATCTGGGCGTGACAGCCCCTGCACCAAGGCTCTGGTTCTGCTCACATAGAACGGCACAGGAAAACTAAAAATTACAGGAAAAATAGCTCTGGTCTCGGAACGAATCGCCACTTGCTGGAGAGCATTGGCGACGTCAGGGGGAAGATCCAGACCGAAGGATCGGGTGAGATCTGAGAGGAGGAAGGCGGCGCAGCTTCTGCAAGTCGCTGTTGGTACTGGGTCGAGTTTGCACAGATCGGCCTGCACAGTCCCACGAAATTCTTCGCCATGCCTAGCACGGATCTCCGAATGACGTGAGCTCAGTGGCGGTGCAAAGAAAACATGAAGAGGTACGTCCCCTCTAAATTTCAGCCCCAAAGGAGTTGAGAGAATGTCTGGGGAAAATTCGTAAGATGCCGGAGATCTGGAAATTGTTGCCGGAGATCTGGAACTAGCGGCAGTGTGCGACTTACAGCGGGAATTGTGGCCGGAGATCTGGAACTCCGATCGACACAAAAATGGTGCTGGATCCTTCCTGACTGTTAGATCTACCACTGGTAAAATTTCTAGAACCAGATTGACTCAGGAAATGACTGTGGGTGATTCGTACTCTAGAGGTGAGATCTGGATGAACTGAATCAGAATCGGAACACAAACGTGACGATAACGGTTGCCTCAGCGTCGCATCTTGGCTTGGGGAGTCGCACCCCGGCTAGATCCAGTCGCATGAACTAGATCTTGAGCATCACACCCAAGGGAATATCAGAGAATCACTCTCTAACAAAACACTCTTCTTACACATTTTTTTTGATTTCTTCATTCAAAATTTCATTAGCTTCACAAGAACACTATACATATGCTTATATAGAATGAACGGGAGAGGGGGGGCAGCCAAGAGAGAGAGAGAGGGGGGTGATGGTCACGTATGAGAGGGGGAGAGAGGTTGGTTCGATGGTGGGAGGGAGGAGGAAGATTCCTCCTCTTTTGGTCAAGGAAGGGGGCAAGCCACCTCCTTGGACCAAGAAAGGGGCATCCCTTCCACATGTGTAAAAGAAAAAAACCTATCCTTTCACACTTGTTAACCCATTCACACTAGATCCACATTCACACCTAGCCATGACCCTTTCACACTACCCATTCACACTTGTTCACAGTAGATCACTCTTGACCCATTGGCCCACTCAAAGCCCAAAGGAAATAGAAAAGCCTAATAACTCTAGCCCACTAATCTAATCTAGCCCATGAGCCATTACACAATAGTATAACTAACTAAATGTCCACATGGACTAAATAGGGCCCAACAAGGATAAAAAATGTGAAACAAAAGGTGGTACCTTGATCGTCGCATCCACGTCATCTCCTCGAGCCGAAGAGACTCCGGCGTGTCCTTGTTCCCTAGCGTGTGTTGCGGCTTGTATCCTCATCACCATGACCGCCACCTTCAAGAGGCGGCCCTGTGGAGACCGCATGTTTCAAGTTACGGTCCCCAAGAGACCGCACTCTGCCTGCATTAGTCTATTTTCCATGTTATGGATTCCATTGATGGCAGTCTTCAGATAACTGCTATCTGATGATAGCGGCTACCTCGTGACCGCAATCTCGTTGCGTCGAATCCGCTTCGTGAAGCGTCGACGCTGTCTACGCCTTCTTCTTCTTCTCTATTCTTTGATCATGGTAGGAGGCGGTCTTCCCACGACCACAACCTGGTTCTGTTTGGAAGTTGCGGTCTGGCCATGACCGCGACTAAGGTTTCTTCACCCGGTTTCACTATTTTGGTTTCTGGTCAACCCGGTTATGACCCAGCGGTTGACACGTGACCTCGTGAACGTCTCGGTTATCCCGTGAGGATCGAGCCTATGTTTTGGATGCTTGGTGGTATCGTATTACCTCGATTTACATGCCTATATGGTTTGAGGGCTTTGATAATCCCTCATGTTCCATGTTTCTCGTCATGCAGAATTGTGAGTCTGTTGAGTGGCCTTGGGGCCGAAGACTTTCGTTGCTGTTGTGGATCCAACTATTTTATGCCGCTTCCATGATGTTATTTTACCGTGACTTGGCTTAGAGACTAGGCTGATTAATGACGTGTTGCCGTGATGTGCGATGATCTTGACTTGAGTCTGGTGACTCAAGGATCGTTGTGTTAGCAGGTCTAGTTGGCTGTCCTGAGTCTAGTGACGTGGTGCTGCTATGTGCTCCGAGTGTTAGCGACTAGTGCGTGCTTTGCCTGTCCCCACTTCGGTGTTCCTGTTTGAGAGTCTATGTGTCTAGTGATCCTCTACTAGTCATAGCCTGACGACACTTTCCGTGTGTCGGCCCACCTAGGAGTGGTGGCAGGGCAAGTTCCCGATAGAGACGGCTCGTAGGCTGGTTGCCATGGGCCCCTTTATCTAGCCGTTAGAGTCCAACGGGAGGAGAAAATCAGCTAGAGGCCTAGCTCAAGACATTGAGCATGTGTGTGCACACGTGGTTAGGGGCGTTGGACCAGCGCCGACGGGCGTGACCCTGACTAGTCACTCGTTACTATTGTTCCTTAGTTCTTGGTTCGGTGTCTCAGTTATCGCGTTCCAGGTGAGTGGTAGACACTTGAGGTGCAATGTAAGACGTCAATGGACGCATCTAACTTTCCTACTAGTGAGGAGGTACTTCTGTCGCATCACACATGACTCGTGACTTACGTGGTTCTCGTGTAGCGTGAGCTCTAGACGTGTGGTTTCATCTTGTGATACTCGTGGTTTGGTTTACGTCTACGATGACGTAATTCCTTGAGTGGTTTTGTGTACTTTCGACACTACGGTCTAGGGTGCCGGTAGATATTTACCGTGGTTCTACCCATAGACGATGTAGGGTGCACGACAGCGGAGTTGTGACCGTACTTTTAGGGCCGTGTAGGTCTTTGTAAGCCCTTTGTATGTTTCTGTAGGCCTTAACGATAGAGTTTCGTGATTCATCGATGGATCGGCAACTCCCGACTTTGTGAGATCGGGGTTCGCCTTTCTGTTGCCGTTCGGAGTAGCTTAGAGGGCTGAGGTCTTATTAGCTACCGTGTTTCTGTTCAGTACGACTTTTCCTCTTTACTTTTACTGTTGTTCCTACTCCTGCTGTTACTGCTTTGCTGTTATTGTTTAGCACTATTGTTTACCGCTTTTGTTTCATGGTGGGGATCCGTGGGACCCCTACCGAGCAGTGAGACGAGGCTCACCCCTGACTTTTCAGGTATAGCTATTCTTCCTCGTGTTCGGAGGTGTAGTGTGGTGGTTCTTAGTTGCCAGCTTTGCCAGTGTCGGGCTTCCCCTGACTTGAGAGTATGTTATCTTTCCTGTTAGACTGTACTTTGGTTGGACTGGACTCTGCTAGCTCTGTAGTTTAATTGAAAATGTAATTTTTTATTCTGCTATTTTAGCAATCCTGATCATTGTAATTATTTGGTTACTACTTTATCTGGAAGTTCAATGTACTCACACCCATCCTTTCTATCCCTTCGGAGCTTTACCGCTCTTGAGAGGCCTCTCAGAATCCAAGTGGTATCGGGTTTACCCGGTATCCGAAGTCTAGGTCGTCACAATTGGGATCTCATAGAATTGGTTTTTCATTGAGCTGGAACTGAATGGGTCGACCCCCCTCATGAAAGGGTCGACCCCTGGGCTGAAAACAGGCCAAACTGGGCCTGTGCACTGAAGTGGGATGACCTAGTTTTCAATTGGGTTGACCCATCTGCTAAACAGATTCTGGAAACAGAATCTCTTCTTCAACTGGGACGTCCCAGTAGCTAGGATGGGACGTCCCATCTGGTTCTAGGTTCTGCACGTGAATTCCGCATGACCTTCGAAACCCATTAAACCTAATCCTATTGGACCCCACTTTGACCCCTTTACCCCTAGGCTATTCATACATGTCTTAGAGGGGTTTTCAAGGGTTTTAGCATGGGCTTTTATGGTATTTCATATAACCTTTCATGCCCATATATATGAGCTGCGATTTTTAGATCTAAAAAAGGAAGGAACAAGGTCTGGCCGCAGGTGGGAGAGGGAGAGGGTTTCTTGAGTGTCTCATGTGTTTTTGTCTCTTGTAGGGATGATTTGAAGTGAAGAAGTCAAAGCTACATCAAGTTCCATCAAGATTTCATGCTCCGACGAAGCCAAATCTACAGCGACGAGTTTGTGTGGCTTCGGATCTGTTGATGTTCGACCCCCTCACCTTGGAAGCTTCAAAGAAGATCATCTCCAGGCCATTCACATATGAGAATACATTTCTGCAACCTTCCTACATATTTTTTGATGATTTCTATTCTGTTTATGAGCATGTATTGAATATTTTTCTCATTTTCTGAACTCCGAATTTGTGTGTGTTCATCCATTTGTGTACGGTTGTGGGTTTGTTGTGCTGTGGTTGTTGCAGCTCGTGTGTGTGTGTCTTGATCCGTTGTCGGATCACCGTGTGTTTGGAGCGTAAGCTCCTTGCGCTTCAGTTCGAAGCGAGTGGATCCTCACCATTTCGGTGAGGGGTGGACGTAGGGAGCCCGTCGTGATCCTGAACCACCTGAAAAATCTGTCTCGCATCTTGTGTGATTGTGGTTTGATTATTCGTATTGTTCATCCTTATTGTGTGAGAGCGGAGAGTTCGAGAGAACTGATTTGTTTAGAGCTGAAATCTCATTTCATCATATTTCGTGTTGGTAGTTGTTTTTATTCTGCTGCGTAAAATTTTAAAAACTACCATTGCATTTGGCGGGGACAATTCAACCCCTCTTCTTATCCACACGTGCATCTAGGGACAACAATCTGGTATCAGAGCGAGGTCTTTGATTTTTAGGACAACCTCACGGTTGTAGAGCAAAGATCCTCTGCTATGGCCAACAAAGGAATGCTCCCTGAGGGACATTCGATACACCGACCACCTTACTTTGATGGGTCTATTTACCCATATTGGAAGAATAGGATGACTGTGTTCCTAAGGGCACAGGAATTTGAGGTGTGGAGAGTAGTGTCCAAAGGTCCATATGCATTACCTGAGAATGAGGATGAATGGGAAGATGAACACATTAAGAAGTGTTGTGCTAACTATAAAGCTATGAATATTATTCAATACGCAATACACCCTAACGAATACTCACGTGTTTCTATGTGTTCATCTGTGTAGGAAATGTGGAACAAATTGAAGGTCGTTTATGAAGGCACTTCAGAAGTATGGGAGACAAAGGCAAATCTACTGGTTCGGGAATATGAGCTGTTTGCAATGAAGCCGGAGGAGAATATAAGCGAAATGTATGCAGGGCTAAGCGAGATCACGAACAGTTTAAAAGCCTTTGGAAAAGAGTATTCAAACCAAGATCTGGTCAGGAAGGTGCTGCGGTCACTCACACCACCGTGGCACACAAAGGTGGCTGTCATAGAGGATTCAAAGGATCTCACTACACTCACGGTGGATCAATTGATCGGGTCGCTGATGGCGTACGAGATCAACATCATGAAGCCAGCTGAGGAGGAAAGCAAGAAGAAGAAAATGATTGCACTGAAAGCATATCTAGGATCGTTTGAAGAAAGTGATGGTAGGTCATCTATGGATAATGATGAAGAAGACCTAATGGATGTCATCACAAGGAGGGCTAGAAGATACTTCAGAAAAGTAAGAAGAGAAGGCAATTTTCCAAGGAAATTCTTGAAGAAGAATGCCAATAAGAAAGGGGAGACGAGCAAGAAAGAAGAGATCATATGCTACGAGTGTAAGAAGGCTGGCCACATGAGGGGTCAATGCCCCAAGCTCCAGAAGAAGCTGAAAAAGAACAAAGGAAAGAAGCCAAAAACAATGAAAATAACGTGGAGCAACGAGGACGTGGATAGCTCAAGATCCGAAAGCGAGAAGGATGAGATGGACGGGTTGGTCCAGAATTTGTGTTTGATGGCGGATGAAGAAAGTTCTGAGGTATATTTTGATTCCGAAAATCTCACTGTTGAACATTGGCAGTTAGCTTATGCTGACATATATCAGAAGTATAAGAGGTCAAAAATGATATCAAGAAGTTGAAAAAGAAGTTTCATGATTTGATTAGCTCTACTGATCCTTGTGATAGATGTAGCTTCTTTGAAATGCAAATCGAAAAATTTAAAGAAGAAAAAGAAAATTTTCAATCTAGAATACCTTTGTATGAGGATGAGCTAGGATGTTTGGAAGTGGAAAAACAAAGTGCTTATGAGAATGTTGAGAAATTGAAAACTGAGAATGAAAAATTAGTAATGGAGTTGGATGAGCTGAAATCAAGATTGAATGAGTGTGAGAAATCCAAGAAAGAAATAGAAACCAACTTCAATACCATGCATGATGAATTACAGAAATTGAAAGATGTTGTTCAAAAGGAATTAAAAGGAAAATAGAAAATTGGTGAAAATAGTAATGGAAATGCTAGGAATGAGAAGAGTGATGTGGGACACACACCCATAAAGAAAAACTCATTTGTGAGAAATCAATTTCAAAAATCACTTGACTCATGTTGTTATACTCCTGTTGACTCATGCATGAATTCATATGTTGATAGATCATATATGCATAGGAGTCATTTTAGAAAGTCAAATGTCACTTGCTTTTACTGTGGTATGTTCGGCCACTCCATGTATGTGTGTGATTTGATGAGGGCCGATGATGAGTACTTTGAAAGGAAAAATGGAACGCATTTTGTTCAAAGTAGAACTAACACTTCAGGACCCAAGTTTACTTGGGTACCTAAATCAACTTGAGATTTGTTCTTGTTTGTGCAGGTCTGTCTAAGAGCCAAGTGGAACAAGTGATACCTGGACAGTGGATGCTCCAGACATATGACAGGCAATAAGGAACTCTTTTCAGACCTAAAGGAAAAGGATGGAGGACTAGTTACCATTGGCGGGAACGACAAAGGTAAAGTTGTGGGAATTAGACAGATAGGTAAGGATTCTAACCAGTCCATTGATGATGTTTTGCTTATAGAAGGTTTAAATCATAGCTTGCTTAGCATTAATCAACTCTGTGACAAAGGTCACAAAGTTATTTCTGAAAACACACATTGCACAATTGTAGATAAAGACACAAATGAAATAAAATTCATTGGGCTTAGAGATGGAAATATTTACACAGTTGATTTTGAAAGCTTTCCAAAAGAAAATTTCTATTTAGTTGCTAATAAGTTAGATGATGCATGGTTGTGACAGCAACGTTTAGGACATGCTAGTTTTAACGTTCTTTCCAAACTGTACAGAAAAGATTTGGTTAGAGGTTTGCCAAAGTTGAATTTTCATGTAGATAAAATTTATGATGCATGTGCTATGGGGAAATAGACCAGGATATCATTCAAATCCAAAAAGATTGTCACCACTACTAGACCCCTAGAACTCCTTCACTTGGATTTATTTGGTCCCACTAGGACACACAGTCTTGGAGGAAAACTTTATGGGTTTTGTCATTGTTGATGATTACTCAAGATTTACTTGTGTATTATTTTTAACCCATAAGAATGATGCTTTGCAGGAGTTCGAAGATCTTTGTAGGAATTTACAAAATGATAAGGGGTATCTTATAAAGGTAATTTGGAGTGGCCATAGAAGAGAGTTTGATAACCATGACTTTGATGATTTTTGTAGGAAACAAGGGTTTACACATAATTTTTCAGCACCTCGAACCCCACAACAAAACGGAGTCGTGGAACGAAAGAATAGGACGCTCGTGGAGATGGCGAGAACCATGCTTGTTGAAAATGGCTTACCAAGGTACTTTTGGGCCGAGGTGGTAAACACGGCCTGCCACATCATCAATCGAGCTATGGTAAGACCAATACTCAAGAAAAGTCCATATTAGCTATATAAAGGTAAGAAGCCAAACATTGCATATCTTAAACCTTTTGGTTCATTGTGCTATATCTTGAACAATTCTAAAGATAATTTAGAGAAGTTTGCTATAAAGAGTGACAAAGGTATATTTCTTGGATACTCTTCATGATCTAGAGCATATCGAGTATACAACATGCACACTCTTGTGGTAGAAGAAAGCCATCATGTAATCATTAATGAATATACTTTAAGGATGTCTGATAAATATAATCATTTTCTAGATGTAGGGCATGAAGATGGAGAAGAAAAGAATGACAAGGAAAAACAAGATGTGGATCAAGCGGAGTCGAATCAAAAGAATGATGAAGCTCTAGCCTAAGAAGGAAATGAGCAAGAAACGTAAATTCAAGACCTCCCCAAACAATGGACTATACTTAAAGATCATCCACTTGAAAATGTCATCGGGAATGTGGATGAACGAGTAAAGACAAGGGCTTCAATCGGGGAAGTTGAACAATTCGATAATCTAGCTTTACTTTCCAATATTGAGCTCAAAACTATAGACGAGGCATTAAATGATAATTTTTGGATCTTGGCTATGCAGGAGGAATTACACCAATTCTAAAGAAATGAGGTGTGGTTTCTTGTGTCTAGACCTAAGAATCACCCGGTGATTGGTACTAAGTGGGTTTTTTGGAACAAACTTTGTGATCAAGGGGTGGTGATTAGGAATAAAGTCCGGCTAGTAGCCAAAGGCTATAGTCAAGAATTAGGAATTGATTTTGATGAATCATTTGCACCCGTGGCTAGGCTTGAAGCTGTTAGAATATTACTTACCTTTGCATGTTCTATAAATATAAAACCTTTTCAAATGGACGTTAAAAGTGCATTTTTGAATTGTGTAGTGAAAGAAGACGTCTTTGTTGAGTAGCCACCGGGATTTGAAGATGAGAAGCATCCGGACCATGTGTATAAACTTGACAAAGTATTGTATGGTCTGAAACAAGCCCCCCGTGCGTGGTATGAAAGGCTAAGTATAATTCTTTCAGAAAATGGCTTCAAAAGAGGTAACATTGACCAAACCCTTTTCATTAAGAGTTATAATGAACATATGCTTCTTGTATAGGTATATGTTGATGATATTATTTTTGGTGCCACAACTGATTCATTGAATGATGATTTTGTTAAGTTGATACAGGGGGAGTTTGAGATGAGTTTGATGGGGGAGTTAACATTTTTCTTGGGTTTGCAGGTGAAGCAGTTAAAAGATAGAATCTTCATTAATCAGAGGAAATATACAATTGAGCTTATTAAGAAGTTCAAATTCGACAATGCAAAGCCACAAAAGACACCAATGTCAACAACCATGAAATTGAAGAAGAATGAAAAAGATAAGTCTGTCGATCAGAAACTGTTTAGAGGAATGATTGGTTCTTTACTGTATTTGACTGCTAGTAGGTCGGATATCATGTTTAGTGTTTGCATGTGTGCTAGATTTCAATCCGATCCAAGAGAATCACACATGTTAGCAGTCAAAAGGATTTTCAGATATTTGATAGGCACTACGGATCTTGGTCTTTGGTTTCCACGTAATTGCAACTTTGAATTGCTAGCTTACACTGATTCTGATTATGCTGGGTGTTTAGTGGATCGTAAGAGCATGAGCGGGTATTATCAATTTCTTGGAGGTTACATGGTCTCATGGGCCTCTAGAAAATAAAATACAGTGGCATTGTCAACTGCTGAAGCCGAATACATGACTGCAGGCAGTTTTGCAGCCCAAGTGCTATGGATCCAACAGCAGTTAGTTGATTTTGGTATTTCTTTGAATAACACACCCATTCTTTGTGATAACACCTCTATCATTAATATTTTCAAAAATCCAATTTTACATTCTCGCACAAAACACATAGAGTTTCGACACCACTTTTTGCGAGATCATGTGAGTAAGGGTCATTTTGAGCTTATACATGTAAATACTAAAAACTAACTTGCAGATATTTTTACTAAACCCTTATCTCCTGAAAATTTCACTAGAATCAGAAAAGAACTAGGAATTCGATGTTTGAATGCGTAATTATTCATATTAGTCTTACACACACACACACACTTTTACTTCATTTTGCAAATAACTGTTCAGTTTTGCATACATAGAAAATACATTCAATCTCATGATTTAGATTGCACATATCCTTGCATATTTGTGAATATGAATAATTTTTCATCATCCTTGCATTCACATGAATATGCCTGTATATACTTTACATCCATGTATGCTCTAATGCCATGATCTTCCGATATATCAAATGGTGTGTTGTGAAAAGGTGGATTACGTCCACCAGGAAATACTCACCATGCGAGAGTCGGGTCTTCGGACCTACACCTCCGCCACGTACCGAAAATCATCTTGCATGAACTTATTTCCAAATCTTTGCTTGATTGCATGTATATATTTTTAAGAAAACTTTTATCTTGAAATCTTCTAAGACCTTACCTCCTTGATAGATAAAATGTAGTGATTTTGATCATTTGTGAATCGTGACATATACAAAGGAGGAAAATTTGTTTCCAAATGTGCATACATTTAGGGGGAGTCATAGCTATGTTATGGCAAATTCATTTTCAACATACAAAGTAATTACCCACACACTTTGCACATAATGATGCATATGACTTTGACCGATAGGGATTTCGGAACTTCTTTTCAACACTTTAAGGGGAACAAAATTTCTACATAGAAATTAAGAGTAATCGTGAGGAAAAAGCTACCTACCCTGTAAATAATCAATAAGTGGAATGTAGAACCTATGTTTTGGATGCTTGGAGGTATCATCTTACCTCAATTTGTGTGCATATATGGTTCAAGGGCTTTGATAATTCCTCATGTTTCGTGTTTCTCATCATGTGAAATTGTGAGTCCGTTGAGTGGCCTTGGGGCCGAGGACTTTCATTGCTGTTATGGATCCGGCTATTCTATGTCGCTTCCATGATGTTGTTTTACCATGACTTGGCTTAGGGACTAGGCTGATTAACGGCGTGTTGCCGTGATGTGCGACGATCTTGACCTAAGTTTGGTGACTCAAGGATCGTTGTGTTAGTAGGTCTAGCTGGCTATCCTGAGTCTAGTGGCGTGGTGCTGTTATGTGCTCCGAGTGTTAGCGACAGGTGCATGCTTAGCGTGTCCCCACTTTGGTGTTCCTGTTTGAGAGTCTCTGTGTCTAGTGACCCTCTACTAGTCATAGCCTGACGACACTTTCCGTGTGTCGGCCCACCTAGGAGTGGTGGCGGGGCGAGTTCCCGATAGAGACAGTTCGTAGGCTGGTTGCCGTGGGCCCCTTTGTCTAGCCGTTAGAGTCCAACGGGAGGGGAATACTAGCTAGAGGCCTGGCTCAAGACATTGAGCTTGCATGTGCACACGTGGTCAGGGGCGTTGGACCAGTGCCGATGGGCGTGATCCTGACTAGTCACTCGTTACTATTGTTCCTTAGTTCTTGGTTCGATTTCCCAGTTACCGCGTTCCAGGCGAGTGGGAGACACTTGAGGCGTAGTGTAAGACGTTAGTGGATGCATCTGACTTTTCTACTAGTGAGGTGGTACTTTTGTGGCATGACACATGATTCGTGACTTACGTGGTTCTCGTGTAGCGTGAGCTCTAGACGTATGGTTTCATCTTGTGATACTTGTGGTTTGGTTTACGTCTGCGATGACTTAATTCCTCGAGTGATTTTGTGTCTTTTCGACACTACGGTCTAGGGTGCCGGTAGAGATTTACCATGGTTCTACCCATAGACAGTGTAGGGTGCACGATAGCGGAGTCGTGACCATACTTTTAGGGCCATGTAGGTCTTTGTGGGGCCTTTGTCTATTTCTGTAGGCCTTCACGATAGAGTTTTATGATTCATCAATGGATTGACAACTCCTGACTTTGTGAGATCAGGGTTCACCTTTCTGTTACCGTTCGGAGTAGCTTAGCAGGCTGATGTCTTATCAGCTGCCGTGTTTCTATTCAGTACGCCTTTTTCTCTTTACTTTTACTGTTGTTCCTACTCCTACTGATACTGCTTCGCTGCTATTGTTTAGCATTGCTGTTTATCACTTTTGTTTCATGGTGGGGATCCGCGGGATCCCTACTGAGCAATTAAGACAAGGCCCACCCCTGACTTTTCAGGTATAGCTGTTCTTCCTCGTGTTCGGAGGTGCAGTGCGGTGGTTCTTAGTTGCCAGCTTTGCCAGTGTCGGGCTTCCCCCGACTTGAGAGTACGTTCTCTTTCCTATTAGACTATACTTTAATTGGACTGGACTCTACTAGCTCTGTAGTTCAATTGAAAATGTAATTTTTTATTATGCTATTTTAGCAATCCTATTAGACTATACTTTAATTGGACTGGACTCTACTAGCTCTATAGTTTAATTGAAAATGTAATTTTTTATTATGCTATTTTAGCAATCCTGATCATAGTAATTATTTATTTACTGCTTTATCTGGAAGTTCAATGTACTCACACCCATCCTTTCTATCTCTTAGGAGCTTTACCGCTCTTGGGAGGTCTCTCAGAATCCAAGTGGTATCAGGTTTACCCGGTATCCAGAGTCTGGGTCATCACAATTGGGATCTCATAGAATTGGTTTTTCATTGAGCTGGAACTGAATGGGTTGACCCCCCTCATGAAAGGGTCGACCCCTGGGCTGAAAATAGGCCAAACAGGGCCTGTGCACTGAAGTGGGATGGCCCAGTTTGCAATTGGCTCGACCCATCTGCTGAACAGATGCTGGAAACAGAATCTGTTCTACAATTGGGACGTCCCAGTTGCAGAGATGGGACGTCCCATCTGGTTCTGGGTTCTGCACGTGAATTTCGCTTGACCTTCGAAACCCATTAAACCTAATCCTATTGGACCCCACTTTGACCCCTTTGCCCCTAGGTTATTCATACATGTCTTAGAGGGGTTTTCAAGGGTTTTAGCATGGGCTTTTATGGTATTTCATATAACATTTCGTGCCCATATATATGAGCTGCGATTTTCAGATCTAAAAAAGTAAGGAAGAAGGTCTAGCCATAGGTGGGAGAGGGTTTCTTGAGTGTCTCATGTGTTTTTCTCTCTTGTAGGGATGATTTGAAGTGAAGAAGTCAAGCTACATCAAGTTACATCAAGATTTCATGCTCCGACGAAGCCGAATCTACAGCGACGAGTTCGTGCGGCTTCAGATCTGTTGAAGTTCGACGCCCTCACCTTGGAAACTTTAAAGAAGATCATCTCCATGTCATTCACATATGGGAATACATTTCTACAATCTTCCTACATATTTTCTGATGATTTCTATTCTGTTTATGAGCATGTATTGAATATTTTTCTCATTTTCTGAACTCCGAATTTGTGTGTGTTGAACCGTCTGTGTACGATTGTGGGTTTATTGTGCTGCGGTTGTTGGAGGTCGTGTGTGTGTGTCTTTATCCGTTGTCGGATCGTGTAGGAGATGACGTCTCCGTGTGTTTGGAGCGTAAGCTCCGTGCGCTTCAGTTCGAAGCGAGTGAATCCTCACCGTTTCGGTGAGGGGTGGACGTAGGGAGCCCGTCATGGTCCCAAACCACCTAAAAAATCTGTCTCTCATCTTGTGTGATTGTGGTTTGATTATTCGTATTGTTCATACTTATCGTGTGGGAGCGGAGAGTTCGAGAGAACTGATTTGTTTAGAGCTTAAATTTCATTTCATCAGATTTCATGTTGGCAGTTGTTTTAATTCTGCTGCGTAAAATTTTAAAAACTACCATTGCGTTTGACGGGGACAATTCAACTCCCCTTCTTATCCACGCGTGCATCTAGGGACAACATGTCCCAGCAGAATATTCTCTTTAGAAGCCTTCTAGAAGAGTGCCATGTGCCCTAGGGATGTGTGCCAATCACTAGAGGTCGAAGGCTTGTGGTCCACTTAGGGTTCATTGGACCCACTACCATTTTAAGTCGAGTTGAGTGACCTGGAACTCGACTTAGCCTTGTATCCCGTTGAGAGGGGCTTCTAGGAGAATCCTCAAGTCGACTTAGCTTTTCTTCAAGTCAACTTGAGCGGGTGTCTTCATACTGCAGCTTCTGGATGACCTGTGCAACTCGACTTGAAACTGGTTTAAGTCGAGTTGGGCAGGTGTCTTCATAATGCAGCTTCTGGATGGCCTGTGCAACTCGACTTGAAACTAGTTTAAGTCGAGTTGGGCGGGGGTCTTCATGCTGTAGCTTCTCGATGGCTTGTGCAACTCAACTTGAAACTGGTTTAACTCGAGTTGGGGTTTCCTGTCTCTAAATCATGAGCTGTTGGATGCTGCTCCAAGTCGAGTTGGAGTTTCCTCAAGTCGACTTGGTTTCTTTTTATTCACTTGAGCAGCTACTGTATGAAGGCCAAGTTGACTTGGCTTTCTGATCAAGTCGACTTGTCCCCTTGAAAGTCTTCTTAAAGATTCTGCAAACTATCTTCTGAACTGCCCATTTTCTGAACTCCTGAACTGAGATTATGATCTTCTGAATTCCATACTCTTGAAGCATCTGAATTTGATTGAACTTCTGAAATTTCTTCTAAACAACTTAGTTTTAACAACTTGATTTTCAGCAACTGATGTTTCTGAACTTGAGCTTCTGAGCCTTTGAAATTCCTATTCTTTGACAAATGCAGAGATATAGAATTGACATCATCAAAACCATAAAATGACTCATTAATGAGTCATAGTTTGACATCATCAAAATCACCAAGGACACAACATTCTCCCCCTTTTTGATGATGGCAACTATGAGTCATTATGTGAACAATATTAACAAAGTTTTTGAAACACAACCAATCAACAAAGCCACATCTCCCCTTGAGAGAAATAATGGCTCATCAAACTATCTGCCCCTTTGACATCAGCAAAAAGAAATATAGTTTGATACCATTTTGAGAATCTGGAGATGATCATCAGTTCAATTTTAAAGGTTCAAGTAGATGGTGAATTTCAGATAGAATCAAAAAAGGATTTCCAGAAAAGACACATCAAAACCAGAATTTTAGAAGATATACACGAGTTCAATTTTTCAGACTTGAAAAATGCACATGAATAAACCAACTGAAACCAATTGAAAAATTTGTTAGAAAAGTTTCAGATCAAGGATTGTAGCTAGCAGTAAGAAAGAATTGGCCTTGATGCCAATTAAATAAGCTAGGTCCTGCAAGAATTTGAGTGTTGGAAGAATTAATGCAAACAAGAATTTTCAGGAAAGGTTAGACAAAAGAATTCACATTCTGATACACATTTCATAAATCAAAGTTGACTTGATTTTTAGATTCTTCTCTTACATAGCTTCCTATGATGTATTCCTTGTTTAATTGCTTGGTTCAAGTTTAGGAAGTTCTGAGTTTATCAATTAAACTTCTCTGAAATTTTCTGCATTCAAGCTTAATAGAGATGAACCAACTTTTCATATTAAGATACTGTTTAACCTTCTTTATCTTATTCACTCATAACCATTGACTCCTTTGGGAGTAACTAAAATTGGTATTGAGGTTAAACATTCAAGATGTTTCTGAATGAGGTTAAACACTCAAGATGTTTCTAATTGAATTCCTGGGTTTCAACAAATTTTCTATATTTTAGCTACCATATTCTGACATTTTCTTTTGCTCTTCAAAACTTTCAAGAATAGTTAAGACTAGCACACACCTTATATCTTGAGGATACACGTTGTTTAGACGCCAGTATCCCTAGGTATTTAGTGTGACTGACTATCATGCTTCATACAAAACAAAGGTAGCATAGTCACCTCATAACATATCTCATCTCATTTCATTGATGAGTGAGGTATATTTCTCAGTGAGCTTGCCATTACTCTGCCTTGATTTTCATGAATATTACATGCATAGTTAACAGTGGCACCTCATGACATAGTCCACTAAACTTTAAGGTCAAGGGACATGGTTTCTCAGTGGACCATTGTCATTGCTCTGCCTTGGTTTTCATGAATATTATATGTAGAGTTAACTGTGGCACCTCATGACACAGTCTACTAAACTTTAAGGTCAAGGGACATGGTTTCTCAGTGGACCATTGTCATTGCTCTGACATTTGTTGCTCTTAGGAATTTTTCAGATTATCTCAATGTTTAAAAACAATACTCAATTTTAGTACCTCGAACACAGATGCCATGATCTATGAAATTTTTTGATTTCAGAAAGTCTTATAGGACATAACATGTAAAAACTGGTTAAGGTCTATTAAAGCTGAATACAAACTTTTTCAAGACATTCATCTTTAAACTCATTGAATTCATTAAGCTTAAATTAGCTGATTATTTTGGACAATCATAAGACTGTATAATAGAATATTCCTAATTTAGAGTGTACTCAGATTTATGATCATGGTATACAGACTGGAATCCTCCTGAATTCAAGAAAATTCAAGGAATTTTATCAAGCATATGCCAAACATGCAGCAAGCAGAAAGTTTCAAGAATGTTCGCTCAGATTGGAGTAGCTAGCAAATATTAAGGATTTCCAAATAATTTCTCAAGTTTGGCAGCCAATCATTCAGTGTGCAGAAAAGGTTTCAAGGATGTTCATATTTATTGAGCAGACAACAGGTATATGAGGATTTCAGAGAGATCAATTCTCACAGAGAGTGAGAGTCAAGAGGGGGTTGACAGATGACACACTCTCCCCCTGAAAAAAAAAACAATTCAAGGCCTATTTCAATAAAAGCTCCCCCTCAACAAATGCATGGATTTGAGGATAAAATTTTCAAAATATGGGAATATGAGCTCAATGCACTTCTAGAACCATAAACTCATGGAATGAAATTGGAAGACATGTAAGAAGGCATTTCAGACAATTTGGAAGGATAAGAATGCACTGGAGGGATAATGTTGCTCAGAAATTTCAGAGCAAATTGAGGAAGTCGACTTATGAAGATCTGTAAGTTGACTTACTGATTCGAAACAGAAGCTACATTTTTAGAGATCTGCTTAGAAGTCGACTGTACATTCTACAAGTTGACTTGGTCCTTCAGATAGAACACAATGTTGTGCAGCCTTCTACACAAGTCGACTTGGAGAGCTTAATTAGCAAGTCGACTTTGAGGGTTTCCAGAGCCAATTTTCAATCCAGATCTGACCCTAAATGGATGAATACATTTTAAACGAACTTTTTGATTTTTTTGACATCAATGATAGGCATTAAAAAAATGCAAATTGAGCAAACTGTCGAAGGCAGAAACTCCCCCTATCTAAATGCACTTGAAGATTAAACTAGTCATGGAGAAGATGCAATGCATTCCATTATGAACAACAAATCTTTCAAGCTATCCATGACAATGCAAGAAGACATATGGATCAAAAACATGAAATGTAACTGTCAAGAGGGAAATTATTGATAATATAATAGTAAAAGTAGAAACTGGTGTTTCACCAACTACGGGTGCCTTGACTTATTGAACCCCTTTTATTTTTATCTTTCTCCAAGGCACACCTGCAAAAAGAATCTCATTTTGCACTTTTAGGTACCCATAAATTCTTGAGTCCTTGAAAGTTAGCAACACCTTTCGGGGGTGCTCTCCACAGTCTCATAGCATTAAAATCATCAAGTTTCATTAAAAAGCAATCATGCATGGTATGCCCAAACTTTTCACAATAATGACAACAACTTGAATGCTTTACAGATCTCTTGAATGTATAAGCCTTGAATTTTTGTGATTTAGCAGAAATGTTATCATTTGTAATATGGAGATTTTTCTTTTTCATTTCATGATTGTTATCATTCCTCTTTCGAAAATATGAGTTCATTATATGACCATATTTCCCACAATGATAACTGATGCGGGACGCTATGCAAGCTAGGACTCTATATGAAGACGTGACTAAATGGACAACTAAGACCAGCAACTTGGCAATAGATCGAATGGCGTAGACTCGACACCTAATGTTCCCCAGAAGGGAATTACGCCAATCAACAAGAAACTATAGCTCACAGGCGTCCCAAGAGAGGGGAAGCGTGCCGATCTGCACGGTTGAGAAATCGGCGAGTCTAGGGTGGTCAACTCCACACTCGTGACTCGGATGAGTCACGGGATGGTCACTCTCTCTCACCGTGACAGTGACATATCAAATGTAAGAGCTAGGCACCTATGATCTCACAAGCAGCGGCGTCAAGAAACTATACTAAATAAGCAAGCTAAACCAAGGAAGGAGCAGATGCATACCTCCACGCTAGAGGCATGGGAAAGAGACCCGGCCAAGTCACACAACCACCCAATACAAAGCCAAATAGAGGTACAACCCAAAACAATAGCCCACTCCTCCCAGGGAGGTAAAAGGCTACACAGCACAATCCGGGGGTCGCGCGAAGTGGGGTGACGGGCCGCGAGTGGACGACGTGTCATAGAAGCCGAGGAAGATGCCCACGTCCCTGGTAGCACGTTTGAGTTGATGGCGAGCCTTCTGGATGATGAGGAAGTAGATGGCGCCCGCATGGACCTCCGGAATAGCCTCGAGCGGAGGGCAGACTGCAGGCCGGTCTGCACTCGCGGAGGGAAGCAGCAGGAAGACAAGCCCGACACGTCACCTTCGGCTCGCCCGTCGGTCACGAAGCCTAGCGTGGAAGCTACTGGGAATGTCCAAAGGACGTTGGTGGAGTGGCGGCTGCAACTGAGCACTGTGGTAGTCTTGGCGAATTTCTTAGCGGGCCCTGTGCAATCTGGACAGTCTGCTGGCAGCTTGACAGGGGATCAAAGATGGGGCTGGAACCAGGGTCTCTTGGAGGCAAATGGGGTGGGGTTTTCTCGGGTGGATATCTGATAGATGTGTGATGACTGGATAGCAGAGGCGGGGTAGTGTGTAGTGGAGGTTTTGGGTGTGGGAGGGGCAAAGAGACTGGTCTCAGTGCTGTCGTTCAGTGCAGCCAGGACTGAGGGGGGGGTGAAGGTGGACGTGGCAAGTAGGGAAACAAGGTTTTAAAGTGCACAAGAAAATTCTTGAGAGGGGTTTAGGATGTGTTTAAGAAGTGCTTAAAATCCCCGGTCGTTCTGAGATGATTTTGGAGTCATCTCTTTGGAGGGGCTTGAACACTGTTCCGGCAGGGCTGCACAGGGGCAGTCTGCGCGACCAAAAGGGATCCAAAGAGAAGTTTTTTACAGAGCGAATTTTGTTGTGGGATTTTGAGGAGAGGTCGTGGACAGGAAGAGGAAGAAATGTTTTGAAGGGGTCGAAGAGATCCGAGGCCTGGAAGGGGGCGCCCCAATCTGATCTTCAGGGTTCAGGTTTTCTGCAAGTCTGCACAGAGGCAGCCTGTGCAGAAAAAAAGCTTACAAAGGCAACTTTTCGTACAAAGCGAGTTAGGGCATGGGATTTTCAGGGTAGATGGAGGAGAAGAATAGGAAGACAAGTCGTGAAGAAGCAAAGGGGTTTTGAGGACGGGAATATGTGGTTCCGGCCTGGTCTTTGAGGCCCAATTCTGTAGGCAGACAACTAGAAGGGGGCACAGGACAGCATAGATCTACCTCTTCCACGCTTGCAACACGACCACGATCTCTAAGCTCCGAGCTTGGGGAGAGGTTGGGGAGGTCGTCTCCCAGCAGCTTGAGCAGAAAAGAGTGAGAGAGAGAGAGGGCTAGGGCATCGCACCCTAGAGGAAGAGGAAGAAGAAGAGAGAGGGAGTCACACCCTTCAAGGAGAGGGAGAGGGGAGGGAGAAGAAGGAAGGCTCTTGGCAAAAATTCTGATTTTCATTCATTCATCAAATCCCTCAAGGGGGGAATACATGATAATGTATAGGGTTTGGGATCCACCTTCCCTCCTTGGAGTTTGAATTTGAATCCATTTGAAATGGGCTCCATCATTGCTCCTTGGAGTTTGTGTTTGACCCATTTGAACTTTAAATTCTATGGGCTCCATCTTCCCTCCTTGGAGTTTGGATTTGAACCCATTTGAAATTTAAATTCTATGGGCTCCATCATTGCTCCTTGGAGTTTGTGTTTGACTCATTTGAAATTTAAATTCTATGGGCTCCATTCTCCCTCCTGGGAGTTTGAATTCGAACACATTTGAAATTTGAAATCCCAAAATGATGCAAACCCAAATACATGCCAAAGACACACCTAAGATGTACACAACACAAAATACGACCAAGTACGTACAAAATTCAAATACGACCCAAATATGTACAAAATACAAATACGACCCAAATACGTATAAAATACATATACGTACAAAAATACGTACTAAAGTGTCAAAGCTCCGGGGGAGACTCCAGACTGTCCTCCAGCCACAAAGAGGTCGATGTCGACCGAGTCGTGCTGTGTGTCCGGTACCGACGGCTCTCTGAGTCGAGCCGTATTCTTGCTCGGGTGTCCTCACCAATTCTCCCCGGGTGGGAAGAACTCAACCCTGTTGAGTAAGGGTCTCTGTCACTCTGGTACCTCTCTAGCAAGTCTAAATCTAACCTCTCCAGCTCTGCCCGGGAGATCCATGCATCATCGGACACGGGCCGTCCCCTCTAATGCACCAAGTAGAGGTGATGCGCGCCACTCCTAGTGGTGGTCACCTGCTCATCCAGTATAAACTCTATCCGCTCACGCTGCTGAGGTGACAGGGTTGGAAGTGGACTCTCAGGAGAGGGCTCGCTCACAAAGGGTGGAGAAGGCCCGAACAACTCACTAGGGATCACTGCCGGGTCCCTATATGCGACTAAGTCCGAGACATTGAATGTGGAACTGATACCATAGTCATCCGGTAGGTCACAACATATGCATTGGATCCAACTCGCTTCAAAACTCTAAAGGGAACTAGATCCACTGGCTTCCTAAATCTATATCCTGTAACAACCTCAAAAGGACTCATTCCTGTGGACCTATTGACTGAGTCATTATATGTAAACTCAGCAAGTGGCAAAACCGAATCCCAGTCCCTCTCGCATTCCCTAACCAAACATCTCAAGAGGTTCCCCAAACTTCTATTGACTATCTCAGTCTGCCCGTCAGTCTGGGGATGATAAGCTGTGGAGAATTTGAGCTGAGTGCCCATCAAATGTCAAAGGGTCTTCCAAAAGTAGCTAGTGAATCGGACATCTCGATCGGACACAATGGACTTAGAAAGCTTAAATCGGCTCACTACACTAGAGAAGAACAATCGAGCAACCCTAGAGGCATCTGAAGTCTTTGAACAAGGAATGAAGAGGGCCATCTTCAAAAATCTATCAACCACCACAAAAATTGAATCATGCTTGCGGGCGGTCCGTGGCAACCCCAAAACAAAATCCATGCTGATATCCTACCACGGCCTATCAGGCATAGGAAGAGGAGTATAAGGACCTGAAACCTGCTTCCTCATCTTGGCCACAGTGCAGGTACGACACTGGGCCACAATGCGAGCAACGTCACGCTTCAAACTAGGCCAATAAAAATGATGCTCGACTGCCTCGATGGTCTTATTCCGACCGAAGTGGCCGACTAGACCTCCCGCATGCATCTCCCAAGTGAGGAAGTCACGAACGGAAGTCCATGGAACACACAAGCGACTCCCCCGAAAGAGATAACCATCCTACAACATATACTCAATATGCTCTTGGGACGGCCCCGACTGAAGGGTGGTATAAATCAGATCGAAGTCCGGACAATCGACATATACCTCCTTCATCCTATCCATCCCTACCACCTCTACACTCATGGTGGTCAAAAGATAAGCGCGACGGCTCAGAGTGTCGGCCACCCAGTTCTCCGCACCGGCCTTGTGCTTCAGCACAAAGGTATAATCCTAAAGGAACTCCACCCAGCGACTGTGATGAGAATTGAGCTTTTTCTAGGCATGGAGATACTTGAGTGCCTCATGATCAGAAAATAGGACAAACTCTTGGTGCAACAAGTAATGTCTCCAATGCCGAAGGGCCTGCACAACTGTGTAAAACTCCTTATCATACGTGGAATACCGCAGTTTAGCATCGCTCAATTTCTCACTGAAGTACGCAATGGGGTGGGTCTCCTGACTCAGAACACCGCCAATACCAACCCCGGAGGCATCGCAAGAGACCTCAAACACCTTCGTGAAATCAGAAGTCTAAGAATGGGTGCTTGGGTCATGCGCTCCTTGAGGAGCCCAAATGCGGCCGAGGTGGCCTTCGTCCACTCAAACATCCCCTTTCGGATGCAATCAGTGATAGGGGCCGTGATGGAACTGAAGCCTCGAATAAAACGGCGATAGAAGGTCGCCAGTCCGTGAAAGCTACGGACATCATGAAAAGTATGAGGCTCGGGCCACTCCACTATGGCCCTGACCTTCTCGGGGTCGGCGGAGACTCCCTCGCTAGACACAATAAACCCTAAGAAAGTGACTTGACTAGTCATGAAAGCACATTTCGTAGGGTTGGCATAAAGACTCTCTCTCCGCAAGATAAGACAGACCTGCCGTAGATGGTCTAAGTGGGCCTCTCAGGTGCGACTATAGATAAGGATATCATCGAAATATACCACTACAAAGACCCTAATCAAAGGTCGAAGGACGTGGGTCATCAACCGCATAAAAGTGCTGGGAGCATTGGTCAGCCCAAAGGGCATGACCAACCACTCATAAAGACCATCTTTGGTCTTAAAGGTCATCTTCCACTCATCACCGGGCCTGATCCTCACCTGGTGATAGCCACTCTTTAGATCAATCTTGGAAAACACAGTGGCTCCCGCCATCATATCAAGCATGTCATCTAAGCGGGGAATGGGAAACCTATACTTCACCGTGATCTTATTGATTGCACGGCTATCGACACACATTCTCCAAGTACCATCCTTCTTAGAGCAAGCAATGCAGGGACGGCACATGGACTCATGCTCTCACGGAGAGATCCCCTCGTCATCAACTCCTCAATCTGACGCTGAAGCTCAGCGTGATCAGCGGGGCTCATCCTATAATGTGGCAAGTTGGGCAATGAGGACCCCAGAATCATGTCAATAGCATGCTGAATGTCCCGCATGGGTGGAAGACTCTCATGTAAATCATCAGGAAATACATCAGCAAACTCTCGAAGGACATCAGCAACATCAGATGGGAGGTCACTCTCCGACTCTCTAACCACCTCTCGGACTATGATGGCAAAAATTGGGTCCCCTCAAACAAAGTCACGCTCCAACTCCCGGGAGCTGACTAGCATCAACCTCCTAGTCGGAGGAACACTCAGGGCAGGGACACCCAGAGGTAAGGTCGTAGCCTGAGCCGACGATGGGGTACTGGGCCCTGGAATAGCAAGAGTCGGGGTACTAGGCTCAGTGGGACCCCGGATGGATGGACTCCTCGGTTGGGACGGGTGAAGGGTAATCCATTGGCCATTATGGTCGAATGTGCATGTGTTTGACCGGCCATGGAGGGTAGCATCCCGATCAAATAACTAGGGCCTTCCCAGGATGATACTGCCTACCTCCATAGGCAACACATCACACCAGATCCCGTCCTGGTAGGCATGGAACTGCAATGGCACGAGACATCGCAGTCTGACCGGAATAGAGGTGGAATCTACCCATGACACGCGGTAAGGGGAGGGGTGGTCCAAGGGGTTCAACCCTAAGTGTGTCACGGTACCCATGGAGATAGCGTTAATACAACTCCCGCTATCTATGATCACCTTGCAGGCTTTCCCACCCAGCCGATAAAAGGTATGAAATATGGTGGTGCGACGCCAGTCATCATTCACCAATGGCTGGGTCAAGATACACCTGACAACACCCAGCTGAACATCATTCTGGCACTGCGTGCCCTGGACATCTAGTTGCTTTCCCTCAAGCAGGTTATCAAAGAATTCCTCCGCGAGCTCCTGGTCAGCCTCATAACTGACAGATACGATACCATGTGCGAGCTCATCGGTCGAAGAATCCCCGATGACCAAAGAAGATCGGGTAGGACAACTAACAGCATAATGACCAACCCCTCCACACCTATAACACTTATGACGGGACCCAGTGCCCAGAGGTGCTCCATTAGTCAACGGCCCATTTCCCTTGTCATCACGACGGGCCGAGGGTGGTGGAAGCTGGGGTCGAGCAGGAATGTTGGGCGGCTGGGGCCGAGGGGTAGGGACTGGAGCCTGGGGTCGAGGGGGATAATCTCTCGGAGGGGGAGGGAGGGGCCTAGGGGCAGGGAAGTCCTGGCGAGTGGGTTCCTACGGGCGAGCCAGGGGTCCTCCAGGATAAGGTCCAGACGGAACACGAGGATCCGGCCCACGTTGATATGTGGGCCCTGGGCGCTGGACTAGGGTAAACTAAGACTCAAACTACTCTAGCTCGAGAGCGACCTGATAAGCCTCCTCTAGGGTCATCGCATGGCGGTGAAATAACTCATATTGGTAATGCGGCCGCAGACCCCGATGGAATCGAGAGATGGTCATGGCACTCTCCTCCGTGACCCCACATCGCAAGTAGTATTCATCAACATCAGCGATGTAATCCGTCACAGTCCGATCCCCTTGGCTGAGACCCTGCCACCTATCAATCAGCCTCTGATGGTATGTGACAGGAAGGTAATTTTACCTAAGCTTTACCTTCATGTCATCCCATGGCTCAACCTGGGGTTGATGTCGCTGCATCAATAGGCTCTCCACGTTCCTCCAATAAGTCTGTGCCTGTCCTAGCAACTTCATCTTGGCAAATCGGACTCTTCGGTGGTCCATCATCTCGTACCACTCAAAGTAGCGGTCCATACCCGCTTCCTAATCAACATAGACCTTAGGGTCCAAGGACCCCTCAAAGGTGGGAGGATCCGCGCGCACGGACCTAAGGAGACGATCATCCTCGTCATCCCTATGGGTCCTATAGCCACGCCGAGCACGGCCATAACCCTCAACCTCATTATCGGACCCAAAATCATCAAACTCCTAAACACGCGGTCTCTGATCATCGGCCCTGGGTGTGCGGGCCGAAGAGCAGGGTCAAGTGGGCCTTGGGCCTGCCCGGGGACATCCTCACGTGGAGCTCTATCCTGGTTGGGCTGTCCAACCAGACCTTGAATGGTCCGGTCGGAAGCCTCCATCCGATCCTCCATGGCCTTCATCCGACCCTCCATGAATGCAGCATGATCTCTAAAGCTCTTATCGGACTGATCTATCCGATTCATGAGAGCCTGCATCATATCCTGAAGGGAAAAGTCACTAGGGGCATCATTCCTAGGGTCAGCCATCGGGACCGAGTGTTGGTAATCGGTACCATGCCGAGTAGGCATGCAAGACTCTAAAGGACAAGCAATTAAGCTAAATGCAAGGGAATTTCCTTTTTTTTATGCAAACTAATGCAAGACTCTAAGGGATAAAAGAGGGTTAGAACGTAGACCCAATGCACCCTAGACAACCTATGGCTCTGATACCAAAATTGATGCGGGATGCTATGCAAGCTAGGACTCTATATGAAGACGTGACTAAATGGACAACTAAGACCAGCAACTTGGCAATAGATCGAATGGCGTAGACTCGACACCTAACGTTCCCCAGAAGGAAATTACGCCAATCAACAAGAAACTATAGCTCACAGGCGTCCCAAGAGAGGGGAAGCGTGCCGATCTGCACGGTTGAGAAACCGGCGAGTCTAAGGTGGGCAACTCCACACTCGTGACTCGGATGAGTCACGGGATGGTCACACTCTCTCACCGTGACAGTGACATATCAAATGTAAGAGATAGGCGCCTATGATCTCACAAGCAGCGGCGTCAAGAAACTATACTAAATAAGCAAGCTAAACCAAGGAAGGAGCAGATGCATACCTCCACGCTAGGGGCATGGGGAAGAAACCTGGCCAAGTCACACAACCACCCGGTACAAAGCCAAAAAGAGGTACAACCCAAAACAATAGCCCACTCCTCGCAGGGAGGTAAAAGGCTACACAGCACAATCCGGGGGTCACGCGAAGTGGGGTGACGGGCCGCGAGTGGACGATGTGTTACAGAAGCCGAGGAAGATGCCCACGTCCCTGGTAGCACGTTGTAGTTGATGGCAAGCCTTCTGGATGACGAGGAAGTAGATGGCGCCGGCAGGGACCTCCGGAATAGCCTCGAGCGGAGGGCAGAATGTAGGCTGGTCTGCACGCGCGTAGGGAAGCAGCAGGAAGACAAGCCCAGCACGTCACCTTCGACTTGCCCGTCGGTCACGAAGCCTGTCGTGGACGCTACTGTGAATGTCCAAGGGACGCCGCTGGAGTGGCGGCTGCAACTGAGCATTGTGGAAGTCTTGGCGAATTTCTCAGCGGGCCCTGTGCAATCTGGACAGTCTGCTGGCAGCTTGACAGGGGATCAAAGATGGGGCTGGAACAAAGGTTTCTTGGAGGAGAATGGGGCAAGGTTTTCTCAGGTGGATATCTGATAGATGTGTGATGACTGGATAGCAGAGGCGGGGTGGTGTACAGTGGAGGTTTTGGGCGTGGGAGGGGCAAATAGACTGGTCTTAGTGCTGCCATTTAGTGCAGCCAGGACTGATGGGGGGTGAAGGTGGATGTGGCAAGCAGGGAAACATGGTTTTAAAGTGCACAAGAAAATTCTTGAGAGGGGTTTAGGATGTTTTTAAGAAGTTCTGAAAATCCCTGGTTGTTCTGAGACGATTTTGGGGTCATCTCTTTGGAAGGGCTTGAACACTGTTCCGGCAGGGCTGCACAGGGGCAGTCTGTGCGACCAAAAGGGATCCAAAGAGAAGTTCTTTTACAAAGCGAATTATGTTGTGGGATTTTGAGGAGATGTCGTGGACATGAATAGGAAGAAATGTTGTGAAGGGGTCGAAGGGATCCGAGGCCTGGAAGGGGGCGTCCCAATCTGATCTTCAGGGTTCAGGTTTTCTGCAGGTCTGCACAGAGGCAGCCTGCGCATAAAAAAGGCTTACAAAGGAAACTTTTCGTACAAAGCGAGTTAGGGCATGGGATTTTCAGGGTAGATGGAAGACAGGAAGAGAAAGACAAGTCATGAAGAAGCAAATGGGTTTTGAGGACGGGAATATGTGGTTCCAACCTGGTCTTTGAGGCCCAATTCTGTAGGCAGATAGCTAGAAGGGGGTGAAGGACAGCATAGATCTACCTCTTCCACGCTTGCAACACGACCATGATCTCTAAGATCCGAGCTTGGGGAGAGGTTGGGGAGGTCATCTCCCAGCAGCTTGAGCAGCAAAGAGTGAGGGAGAGAGAGGGCTAGGGCATCGCACCCTAGAGGAAGAGGAAGAAGAAGAGAGAGGGAGTCACACCCTTCAAGGAGAGGGAGAGGGGAGGGAGAAGAAGGAAGGCTCTTGGCAAAAATTCTGATTTTCATTCATTCATCAAATCCCTCAAGGGGGGAATACATGATAATATATAGGGTTTGGGATCCACCTTCCCTCCTTGGAGTTTGAATTTGAATCCATTTGAAATGGGCTCCATCATTGCTCCTTGGAGTTTGTGTTTGACCCATTTGAAATTTAAATTCTATGGGCTCCATCATTACTCCTTGGAGTTTGTGTTTGACCCATTTGAAATTTAAATTCTATGGGCTCCATTCTCCCTCCTTGGAGTTTGAATTCGAACTCATTTAAAATTTTAAATCCCAAAATGATGCAAACCCAAATACATGCCAAAGACACACCTAAGACGTACACAACACAAAATACGACCAAGTACATATAAAATACCAAATACGTACAAAATACAAATATGACCCAAATACGTACAAAATACATATACGTACAAAAATACGTACTAAAGTGTCAAAGCTTCGGGGGAGACTCAAGACTGTCCCCCAGTCACAAAGAGGTCGATGTCGACCGAGTCGTGCTGTGTGTCTGGTACCAACGGCTCTCTGAGTCGAGCCGTATTCTTGCTCGGGTGTCCTCACCAATAACAATGCAAGAGAGCAGCTCTTCCATATGGTCTTTTTGCATGAGCATTTGAATTTTTATTTTTCATAATAAGGCAATTATGCATCATATGACCGGACTGTCCACAGTAATAACACTCAATCTTCTGTCCATGCATACCACAGTAGAAGCAATCAAGATTGTTTGGTTTTGGAGCATGGTGTCTTACTTGAGAATCTTTAGCCTGCACATTGGATCTTCTAAATTTCTCTCTCTTTCACTTTCTGATTTTTATTTTCTTTTTGTGTTTTTAGAGTAGCAAATTATTTTGCGGAATACATTGAGGTACTGGGCTGTTATGAGCTACGAACAAAGGAGGTATACACCTTGTTTTCAAATGCCTTTTTATTTTCAGAGTTGTATCCTAGCCCCTCTCTTTGAACATTGACCTTACTCCCCAAAAGTCTATCCAGATTTTCCTTGCCATTTACAAATTTAGATAGTAAATTGTTTAAGTCATGGACTTCACTTTCTAAGGATGTAATGTACAATTCTACACTAGCATGATCTCCTTCACAAGCAGCATATTTTTCATTAACCATGGAATTCACTGTTCTAAAACTCTCTATTTCCTGTTCTAAAGCATGTAGTTTTTCAGAATCAACATTTGCAATGCATTTCCCTTTTTCAAGATTTTTAAGTTTTTCTTCAACTTCTTCAATTTGTTTTCTGAAATTTTCATTTTCAGATTTCAGTTTATCTAGTTCAGAATTAACATAATCGAAATCTTCTAATTGCATTCTTAATTTCCCATTTTTAGTTTTCAGGATTTCTAAACTTTCACTATCAGAACCAGTGTGAACAACAACAATTAATTTCCTTTTTAAGAATTTATTTTATTTTCTTAATTTTTCATACAATTCAAACATATCTGTATATGCTACCTCCCATTCTTCAATGGAGAAATTTTCGAATGGAGAACTTACCTCATCATCATTTTCTTCATTAGCCATGCGGCCCATAACCTCCACTTCTTCCTTTTCATCTGAGATGCTTTCTTCTTCATCACTCCAAGTTGACACCATGGCCTTGGAAATTTCTTAACCAATTCGGGCATTCATCATGAACATGCCCTTGTTTCCTGCATTGATAACAGATGATTTTGTTAGTTTTCTTATTTCTGTCAGATCTAAAATCAGAACCTCTGTTTTCCTGTTGATGTTTCTTTTACTTTGCATCCATACCTTTCATTCTTAGAAATGTTTTGAATTGCTTGGTGAGAAAGCTTTATTACACGTGGAGAAGTCCTCTGAATCCTCACTAATTTATTCATTGCTCTCAGAACCCTTGAGAGCCACAGTTTTCACCTTCTTGTGCTCTTCCTCACTTTTTCTCAGATTAAGCTCATAGGTCATTAATGACCCAATTAGTTCGTCTACTGTCATAGTAGACAGATTTTTTGAATCCTCAATAATTGTGGCTTTGGTATGCCACACAAGTGGAAGAGACCTAAGGAATTTTCCAACCAGCTCACTATCAGAATACTCTTTACCAAGAGATTTCAAACCATTGGTTAGTTGAGAAAGCCTCATATATTTCAGAAATAGTTTCACTAGGTTTCATCTTAGACATCTCATATTTAGAAACTAACATGTTGGCCTTAGTGGCCCTTACCTCTGATGTCCCCTCGTAAATCACCTCGAGCCAGTCCCACATCTCTTTGGCTTATTTGCATGTTGACACCCTTGAGAGTTCCGTAGGGTGGATGGCACACTGAATTGCATTCAAGGTGCTCCAATTAATAGTGGACTGGCAGATCTGCTCTCTTGTCCACCTATCTTCATCTTCTGGGAGAGCATATGGGCCTCTCTCAATGACTCTCCACATTTCATGGCTTTGAGCACGCATAAAAACCTACATCCTGTTCTTCCAATATGAATAATTACTGCCATCAAAGAAGGGCGGTCTGTTAATGGAATATCCCTCGGCTAGAAAGCTACGAGGAAGCACCTCATTGGAACTCCCCAGGTCGTTGGACCACATTGTAGGGGAACCTGATCTGATACCACGTGTTGGGTGCGCAGTGGGATCTAGATGGGGGGGTGAATAGATCCCTTAGAAAATATGCCCAAATAAAAATTTAGCTAATTCGAACTGGACTAAAAACAAGATTGCAGAATTCTTTTCACTGAACCAACAGTAAACTTGCAGGTTATTGGAATTGAAGGACTAACTGAATCTGAATAGAAACAAGAAGTTGGAGAGCTGGATTCAAAATGCTCAAACAGAAATTAAACTAAACAACATATGAAGTCTGATCTGAACACCAAACAGTTCATGCTAAAAATTCATTGAACACTTGGTAGAACAATATGGCTGATCAAAAATTAGACTAGGTTCAAACTATTTAGCATTCAACAACCTATCAATCACAATAAGGTCAGCCAATTGAATTGGTACTATACGGAGGTTTGGGTTCAGTAACCCTCCTCACGCAAAGTGTGTGAGATCACACCTTTTGATATACCAATCAAAGGACTTAACCTATAACATATAGTTTAGTAAATGTAGAATGAAAGAAGGAAAGCAATCACACCAAGCAAACCACACTTGCACAACGATTTTTAGGTGGTTCAGTCTGCACCCAACAGACCTACATCCACCCCCCACTCAACTTGAGTGAGGATTCCACTGACTAATAGCTTGGAAAACGGCTGATTCACAGCTTCAGAGAACCAATCCCTTACAACCATTGATTCACAACTTCAGGGAACCAATCCCTCAAATAGCTGACTTATAGCTTGATGAGGAACCAATCCTCCGAGGAACAAATCCTCACGCTGACTAACAGCTTGCCCCGAACCCTGAACATGGTATCGAAATTACACAGTAGAAATGAAAAAGAAAAACCAGAAAATAAAAAGGAAAGCAAAGAAAAATGTAGCTCCAAGGAGTAGGATGGTTCTGGATTTGATCCACAAGCCAAGGCTTCAACATATCTTCTATGAAAGCTTCAAGGCTGCACTTAGATCTTGCTCTCACGAACTGGGTCTGGAATCTGGAAAGGGCTCTCGATATCTCTCTCTCTCTTCTTCCACTTCTCTCCTTCGAAGACACTACTCAGGTTTTTCTCTGAAAGCTCAACCCCCTTCTTTTTCCCATGCAGCCTTCCTCTTTGCAAGGAAGAAGGCCCAGATTTAGAGAATAGAAAATTATAAATTTGCTGGATAGAATTATCTTGGATCTGAAATTCCATTGGTCCATCTGTCCCAGCAGAATATTCTCTTCAGAAGCCTTCTAGAAGAATGCCATGTGTCCTAGAGATGTGTGCCAATCACTGGAGGTCGAAGGCTCGTTGTCCACTTGGGTTCATTGGACCCGCTACTGTTTTAAGTCGAGTTGAGTGACCTGGAACTCGACTTAGCCTTGTATCCCGTTGAGAGGGGCTTCTGGTAGAATCCTCAAGTCGGCTTAGTTTTTCTTCAAGTCGACTTTAGCGGGTGTCTTCATACTGCAACTTCTGGATGACCTGTGCAACTCGACTTGAAACTGGTTTAACTCGAGTTGGGGTTTCTTGTCTCTGAATCATGAGCTGCTGGATGCTGTTCCAAGTCGAGTTCAAGTTTTCTCAAGTCGACTTGGTTTCTTTTTGCTCACTTGAGCAACTACTGTATGAAGGCCAAGTTGACTTGGCTTTCTGATCAAGTCGACTTGTCCCCTTGAAAGTCTTCTTAAAGTTTCTGCAAACTGTCTTCTGAACTGCCCATTTTCTGAACTTCTGAACTGAGATTATGATCTTCTGAAATCCATACTCTTTAAGCATCTGAATTTGATTGAACTTCAAAAATTTCTTTTGAACAATTGAGTTTCAGCAACTGATGTTTCTGAACTTGAGCTTCTGAGCCTTCTGAAATTCCTATTCTTTGATAAATTCAAAGATATAGAATTGACATCATCAAAACTATAAAATGACTCATTAATGAGTCATAGTTTGACATCATCAAAACGACCAGGGACACAACAAAGCGATCGGCTTAATCTCCTCGTCTGGAAAAAAGCAAAGGTGAGCGCCGTGATCGGGATGGGCCAAAAAAGAAAGCCCTCTACATGCACTACACTCCTCTAACGACCCCTGTAACACCCCGGATTTTTAGGATCATAATCTGTGGGTTTCAGAGCGCCGGTGTGGGTCCCGGATCGTGTTTTAAGATTAAATCGGATTTTTGGCTATTTAGCCTTTGGACCCCTGTGTAGGGTGAACCGACGTGTTTTCAGACTCCGGGATGTTGCCGGCGCGTTGTGCATTTTTTGAGGATCGTGAGAATGATGTTTCCCTATTTTTATATTTTCTAGATTTTTAAAACCCCAAATTATTTTTCTATAAATTAAACCCCACCCTCTCTCTCTCCCCATTTCTCCCATTCTGTCCCTCTCTCTTCTCTCTTTCTCTCCCTCTCTTCTTCGGGTGGCCGACGGAGGCAAAGGCGGGTGAGACGGAGGTGGCGCGAGGGGGATGAGCGGCGAGGATGGAGCGTGGAGTGGGGCGGTGGCACGACGGTTCTTCCTCCGTGGATTTCGAGACCCGACGGCGGTTCGAGGGGCGATTTCACGTGGAATCGGCATCCTCCGCGCGAGTAATCTTTGGTGGAGGTAAGGGGATGGTTCGCTAGAGTTTATTTTCCCATGATTTTGTAGGCCGAGGCGAGCTGAGAGTGGTTTATTTCACGTCGAGGGTTAAAATGCATGATTTTGGGGTGAGCGACGGATCTTTCGATTTGATCATGTTTTGGGGTTTTAAATGTTGCCCCTTGGTGGTCCAGAGGCTGGGGAATGGGTTCCCCATGTTTTCCCCATCACCCGGGGGTGATTGGGGCATGGAATCGGACCCGTAGGTTCGGTCCGGAGGGTTTTCTGCCATTTTCAGTCACCCGACCAGTGTGGTTCGGTCGACCGTTCGGCGTTCGCCATGAAAGGGTCCTTAGGGTGGTCGCGGTCGGTCGGCCAACCACATTCTTGTGAACGCGATCGGGACCCCGAGCGGGTTCTCATCAATCGACCGAGCCCTTTGGCCGGTCGACCGACCAGGGCTGTGATCAGCCTGGTCGTGGGTAGCTCAACCGACCCTGGGGGTTAGGTCGACCTACCCCTGTTGGTCAACCGACCCATGCAGGTTGGTCGACCGAAATGCAGTGTTTTGGCCCGTTTTGGCCCCCTATCGACCCGGTTGTGACCCTTTGGTTGACCAATGGCCCCGTGGATGTCCCGGACACCCCGTGGGTACCGACACCACATTTTTGAGTGTCCGGAGGTACCGTGCTACCTCGATTAGTGTGCACATGTTATTTTGAAGGTTTGAGTGACCCTTTGTGTTCTGGGCTTTCATGTTTCACTAGATCGAGTCCCCATGTGTCGGTATGGATGCAGAGGGCTGTCCCCGCACGATCTTAGCTCCTTCGGAAAGCGGTTTTCATGTGGGCCATGCGCATAGCCTATGAACTATGAATTGTATGACCTAGTCTGGGGCTGGAGGTTTCTTAGGCTTCCCTTGGAAAGGGAATGAACTCGGTGGTTTTTAAGCCACCTTAAGGATTATTTTGATCATGGTTTTTGACCATAAGAGTCGGGTAGATTGACAACATGATGCCATGTGTTGTACAACAGTCTTGACCCGAGTCGCGTGACTCAAGGACCATTGGATTAGTAGGTCTAGTGAACTGTCCAGGGTCTGGTGGCACCGTGCCACCCCGTGTTCTGAGGCATTTGTGACGGGCTTGTGCATAGCCTATCAGTACTCCAGTGGTTTCTTCCGAGAGTCTTACCTCGAGTGACCCCCAGTAGTCGTAGCCTTCTTACGGGACACGTGTGCTAACCTACCCGGGATTGGTGGAGCGACTTTCCCAAGAGAGACAATTTTTAGGCTGGTTACCGTAGGGCCCCTCGTCTTTGCAGCTTGAGTCTGGGCTGGGGGAAAAATTAGGTAGAAGATCTGACCTAGAGCGCATGGTCTTTGTGTGCACACGTGGTTGGGGGCTTCGGACTTACGTTGACGAGTGCGACCCTAGCTAGTCCTTGTTCGGTGGTTACTTGTACGGTGTCTCAGTTTCCACCTGTGACGAGTTGGGAGACACCTGGGGCACAGACTAAGACGTTAGTGGACGCATCCAGCCTTGCTTCTGGTGGGCAATACTCCTGTCACGAGAGATGAGTTTCTTCGTGCTTCTTCGGGTGATTTCCGAGCGTTTTCCTGACTTTCAGGTCGAGGGTTCCCAGTAGAGTTACCGAGGTTTCTCCCGTAGTCGATGTAGGGTTCACGACGGCGAGGTCATGACTATACCCTTGGACCGCCTGGTCTAGGGTTGGGCCTTCGTCTGTGAGGATGGGCCTCCATGATAGAGGTGTCATGGTGTTTCTTCTGGCAGTGTAGTAGGATTTTCTGTTAGTTCGGTGGTTCCCCGACTGTGAGATTGGGGTTTGCGTTTCATGCCGTTAGGAGTAGCTTATAGAGCTGTGGTTCCATCGGCTACCATGTTTGATGTCTTCGTTACGATTGTTCCTTCCGCTGTTAGTGTTTCTGCTACTATTGTTGTTCTCGTTAGCGCTATTGTTTACCGCCGTTATTTTGTGGTAGGGTTCTGCGGGACCCCTACTGAGCCAATGAGATGAGACTCACCCCTATCTTTTCAGGTGTTTCAGTTCCTCCTCGAGGTTCAGAGGTGCAGCGTGGAGGTTCGTAGTTGCCAGATCGCCGGACCGAGTGTGCATTCGGCGTTAGAGTACGTTCCTTTTCTCTGTATACTGTACTTTGTTGGACTAGACTCTGTAGTTAGTTATTTAATTAAAAATATAATTTTATTTTCTATCATTTAAGTTATTAATTATATAGATGTTTCCTGTATTATTTTAAATTTTAATGTACCTCCACACTCCTTTATAGCCCTTCCGAGCTCTTCAGCTCATGGGTTGCGGGCCAGGATTCGAATGGTATCAGGTTATTCTCGATATCCTGATCTTCGGTCGTTACAGATGGTATCAGATTAGTGGTTGTGGACATACATGGGAATTTGAGATAATTGCAGTGTTTAGAGTCCAAAAGGTCCAGTACAGTCGGCAGTTGGCATAGGGTTTTATGTTTATTTACCACTTTGTTTCTCGCGTGAGTGTTAGAGTGCGCTGTGTTGGCGCTGTGAAGGCGGTTTTGGTTATCACCGAAGTGTCGGTGTGGGGCCTGAGGAATAGATAAAGAGCTTTCTCCCCTTGAGGTGGTGGCTCCCGTCACGTCCCGAGGTATAGATACATCGGAAGATGCTTGGGGAAAATGTGAACAGTCAGTAATATGCCTTAAGCTAGCAATATAATCAGAGCACAATCATTCACACATAAGATGAATGGACACAATGTGATGTGCTCAGAATTTCACTTTATTGAATGATAATCAAAGTTTTATAATAGAGACTATGACTTGACTCCTTGACACACTTGACACAATAAAAAATGAAAATTACATAATATGACTCAATAAAATAAAAAGTACATGATATGACTCTAAACTAACGTAGGGACTCATGAAATTCTAAGTCTTCTCTCGGGCCTTTAATCATCACTCTCGGATCTGTCATTAGAATACTCAGAATCCGATCCACTAGAGTTTCCTGGAAAGATTGGAAAAGTAGGGTAATGAGCACACTAGGTATCTTCGTATCAACATAAAGGCAAGTTTAAATAATTAGTAAGATAAATGAAATGCGACAAATCATACGATAATAAGCCAAAGTAACATCGCATGTATCAAAACATAAAAGATATGAGAGTTCATGTAGAATGAGAGCAAGATGGAGAACGAATATAACATTAATGTAACTTGGCCTTTCATGAACGAGAATGTACTTTTCAAAACCATAAAAGCTATGCACTAGAAAGTCATGTAACAAGAATGTACTAGCAAACATGTAAATTCACAAGATTGCCTCGTGGTTTTCTCCCATTTATAAAAAAAGTACTCTCGACGTAATGCGACGCCAGTGTTCATCATACCCCATGGTTTATAGTATGTTTCCGGCTATCTGCCGAGGGGGCTAGCATCGAGCCCTTGGACACTGTCCGTACCCACTCTTGCATCTTCAAGTTATAAATCAAGCTACTTCCACGAGTATAACAATAAAGTTTCGGCCAATAATGTACAATTCAAATAATAGTTTTAAGATAACAATATCAAGGTAATAACGTACCAAATATGAAACATGAGATCAAGGATGATTTAATGACAAGGTTATGCCACGGAAGGAAACCAACAGCATAACGGTACATTCTTTAAATTTTGATAATTCATTAATAACTTATTGAATAAGGTGTTCTGTTCTAGATAATCAATAGACCATCTAGGAACATAGGAAAATCAACCCGTGGGCCAAACCTCGGGTTAAGAACACTGGAATAGAAGACGGTCTTGTCTGGGCCATTTCTTGAATAGGCGGTCATGTCCTGGCCGCACCCTAAAGGAGGCGGTCACGTCAAGACCGTTTCTTGACAGAGTCGACAACAGAGAGAAAAAGGGTCGACGTAGTGGAACTCTGGAAAGTGGCGGTCATGGTCCGACAGCTACCAGATGGTGGCGATCTCTAGAGGGCCGCTATCTTGTCCATAATGCAGAAAATGCCGGTAAACTTGAGTGCTTTATAGACAAATGGGTCTCGAGGGTACAACCAGCTCGGCGTCCTAGTGAGAATCCCAGGGTCGGGGAGACTTACAGAGGCCTTGAAACATGATCCCCTAGTCTGATAGAAGGAATATCTGACGGAGAGGTTCACAAGTCCAAGAAAGTGTTCCTATAATGTGCAAGTGTAACTAATAGTTACATACCGAGGTATGCACTATGTACTTAACTAGAAAGACATTTAAATGAGAGTGAGACGTATGAAACCACGTTCAAAAACACTCATGAAACAAGTATCATAAGAAGACGTTTAAATACAATACTATATGATTTTGGTCATGAAATTACCATTATGAAAGTAAAGTTTAAAGCATGCAAATCATGAACCTAAATACAACAAAAATCATGAACATCATATAGTATCTTCTAACTACAAGTGAGTGCCAGAGATAACAGGTTAGGGCATGGTTTCTATCAATTAGACTAGGGTTTACATATAAGCATAAATAGGTTACAAGAACAAGTAGCGGTCATGGTATGGCCACTATCTTAAGTTAGTGGTCTATTGGGCGGCTACTATATAGAAATAGCGTTCTCTTTGGGACCACCTTCTGCTCGTCAGACAGAAGGTAAAAATCCGTGCGTACAGGGCTATTCTCGGGCAATAAACCACATAAAAACATGCTAGATAGTGAGATAAGACATGATAGACTAAAGATAGCTCATGGAGATGCATGGGTTACTTGAATTAAGCCAAAAATATTAACTTTTCTTATTAAGGGGCATGGCTCATGCATGCAGAGATAAGCTAATTGCGTAGTGTAAATAAAACATGAAATTCGTTACGTACAGAGAATGAAATCATGTGGAATTAGAGGGCTTTTACTCCTGACATGATGTTTAAGCCATTCACGAGATAACCTACCTCTATAACAGGATCTAGACTTCAAATTTTGGACTGGGAGAATGACCTAGTTTCTGCACGTCTTGTGCCAAAGCAGCAACTTCTCGTCCCTCGTTCTCCTTAACCTCTTGACCTATGTTTACAAAATTTGGAGGGTAGTAATAAGACATACAGGGGAACAAATAACCCTAAAGAATCAACCTGCAAATACATCGTTCAGGGTTCCTAAACTCCAATTCTTTGCTGGACGGTTGCGTCTGTTCCTGTGCAGTTTGTAGCAAACCAGCAACTTCCCGGTGTTCTAACTCTCCAACGGCTGGATCTCCTAGCATGATATTTTGAGGGGTGTTAGTCAATACTAAAGGGAACAAAATATTCTAAAGGACTGACAAGAAATAACATCGTCTTACCGTCGAACCTTACGAGCCAAAACTAGGGTTCGCGCAGGTTGGACCTGGGACCTATTTATAGGGTTTGCTAGGGTTTGAGGGATTTGATCGAACTTAGAGTCCTTATTTGGGGTAGGGTTGATCCCAAAGAGTCGTAGGACAAGTTTCCATGATAGATAGCTTTGATCTATGATGAGTAGGATGTGAAAGATCCAAGCTTTCCAAGTCTCTTGGAGTCACATTTTCGGAGGGAAATAGCCATCACACCAGAACCGCCTCTTGTAGGTGGCGGTCTTGCGATAGGCCGCCACTTACTTGAGCGTCGGAATTTGAACTTTAGCCAAATTCCTCCTATATTTATCCCCTAATTACCTTATATAACTGGGAAATTATCCTAAGGATGTTTCTAGAGTGTGGGCTTGGGTCTAAAGGGTTTAAAATTGGGTTCATGGGCCTAATTTAAGTGGGCTAAACCCTTTGGTTAATATAGGACCTTTAAATTAATTTAATCAATCAGTAATTCCTCAATAGCCCATTTAATGCTAATAAATGGTTTTTAATTCCTAAAAATTCTTAGAAAATCCTAAAAAATTCTAGGGTGTTACACCCTCCCCCACTTAACAAGAATTTGGTCCCCAAATTCATTGCATGGGTTTTTATGGAAAGTATACTTACAGTTGAATAGTTCCATGAATCTCTTACGCATAGCTTCTTCCGTCTCCCATGTCGCGTTTTGGTCTGATCCTTTATTCCACCAGATTTTTACCATGGGAATAGTCTTGTTTCGTAGCTGACGTACTTCACGATCGATTATTCTGATTGGCTTTTGCTTGTACGTCATATCCTTTTGAATCACCAAGTCGTCATGACTTATAACATGGAAAGGGTCATAGACGTACCTCTTGAGCATAGAAACATGGAACACATCATGGACTCCAGCTAATTGAGGGGGCAGGGCAATCCAATATGCCACTTCGCCAACCCTGTCAAGGATTTCAAAAGGGCCGATAAATCTTGGAGTGAGCTTACCTTTGATGCCGAATCTTTGAATACCTCGACCCGGAGAAACCTTGAAAAACCCATGGTCTGCCACTTGAAATTCTAGGTCGTGCCCTCTATTATCAGCATATGATTTTTGCCTATCTTGAGCCATCTAGAGTCTCTCCCGAATGAGCTTTATCTTCGCAGTAGTATCCCTGATGATTTTGGGGCCTAGAAATTATTTTTCTCCAACTTCATTCCAGCATATAGGTGAGCGACAACTTCTTCCATATAGAGCCACGAATGGTGCCATTTGTATACTAGCTTGATAGCTATTGTTGTAGGTGAATTCCACTAGAGGCAAATAGTCGTGCCAACTCCCACCAAAATCAATTGCACAAGCCCTGAGCATATCCTCTATCACCTGATTTGTTCTTTCAGTTTGACCATCAGTTTGTGGATGGAATGCAGTACTAAAGTTGAGTCGGGTCCCTAATGAATGTTGTAGACCCTTCCAGAATTATGATGTGAAACAAGGGTCTCGATCAGATATAATGGTGACAGGCACACCATGTAGTTTGACAATTTCCTTCATGTATAATGCTGCTAATATATCCATAGACCATCGACTTTTGATTGGTAGGAAATGTGCAGATTTAGTCAATCGATCTATGATCACCCAAATACCATCATGTCCACCTCTTGTCTTAGGTAAACCCATGATGAAATCCATCCCTATAATTTCTCACTTCCACTCAGAAATTTCTAAGGGATGCAGCTTTCCAGCGGGTTTTTGATGTTCCGCCTTAACTTGCTGATAAGTGAGGCAGCGAGATACAAAATCCGCTATCGCTCGCTTCATGTTGGGCGACAAGAAATTCCTTTTCAAATCTTGGTACATCTCGGTAGCACTAGGGTGAATAGCATACCTTGATTTATGAGCTTCTTCCATGGTCAGTTTCTTAGTGTCAGCATGATCCGGCACACAGATTCGATCTTTGAACAATTGTCTTCCATCGGTCGAAACAGAAAATTCAGGCCGTTGATCAACATTGGTTTTAATCTCCATCAACATTGGATCTTTCTCTTGAAATTTAACTAGGTCTTCAGTTAACGTGGGTTGTGACCTGATATTAGCAATCATACACACATCTTCTTCTTTATCAACATCTAGATTCAATTGAGCAAAATCTTTGATAAGATAAGTCATACCTTTCCTGAGACTTGCTAGAGTTGCTAGCGGTCTTCTACTGAGAGCGTCAGCTACAACATTTGCTTTGCCAGGGTGATATTGTATAGAAAATTCGAAGTCCTTGAGATACTCAAACCATCTGCGTTGCCTCATGTTTAACTCCTTCTGGGTAAAGATATATTTCAGACTTTTATGGTCCGGGAATATAGTGAACTTCTCGCCATAAAGGTAACATCGCCAGATTTTTAAGGCGAAGATAACAGCAGCTAGCTCCAGATCATGCATGGGATAGTTTTCTTCATGACGCTTCAATTGCCTCGAGTAATAGCAAATCACCTTGCCATTTTACATAAGAACGCATCCTAGGCCAATGCCAGATGGATCGGTATAGACTTCAAAGCCACCACCTTCAACAGGTAGTCCCAATATAGGGGCTATAGTGAGATGTTCCTTAAGAGTTAGGAAACTTGCTTCATAATCCTTCGACCATATAAAATGGTTCTCCTTTGTTGTAAGTTTAGTCAAAGGGATGGCGATCTTAGAGAAATCATTAATGAATCACCTATAATAATTAGCCAGACCTAGAAAACTTCTAACTTCTGACACGGTCGGCAGTCAGCTCCAGTTCTTAACAGCTTCTACTTTAGAAGGATCAACAACGATACCTTCCTTTGAAATAATATGGCCAAGGAAAGAGACTTCCTGTAGCCAGAACTTACACTTATTGAACTTCGCGTAGAGTTGATGCTCTCTTAGTGTTTGCAAAGCTACTCTTAAATATTCTTCATGTTCCTCCTTAGTCTTGGAGTGTATGAGAATGTCATCAATGAAAAAGACCACAAATCGTTCGAGATAGGGCCTGAAGACATTATTCATAAGTTGCATAAATGCTGTAGGGGCATTAGTTAACCCTAACAGCATCACAATGAACTCGTAGTGCCCATATCTGCTCCAGAAAGTAGTCTTGTATATGTCTTCATGTTTAATCTTGAGCTGATGGTATCCTGACCTGAGGTATATCTTGGAGAAATATTCCGCTCCAGATATTTGATCAAAGAGCTCGTCGATACGCAGCAACAAATATTTATTTTTTGAGTGTAAGTTGATTTAGCCGTCGATAATCGATACATAACCTGAGAGATCCGTCCTTCTTCCTGACGAATAGAACTGGCGCACCCCAAGGGGATGTGCTAGGTCGAATGAAGCCCTTGTCTAGTAATTCTTGAAGTTGCCTCTTCAATTCTTTAAGTTCTATGGGGGACATCCTGTAGGGAGGTATTGAAACATGTGCTGCTCGAAGAATGAGTTCGATGGAGAAGTTTACCTTCCTTTCGGGCAGTAAACCAGGTAAATCAGATGGTAAAACATCGGGGAATTCATTCACGATGGGGATATCTTCTAGGATGATTTCCTTGGACTTGGTGATGATCACGGAAGCAAGGAAAGCTTCACAACCTTGTGAGATGAGTTTGCAAGCGTGAAGAGAAGAAATAAGCAATGTGTTTTCTATATTTGATTCCAAGGAAAAAAAATCTTGGAAGATTAGGTTTGTGGAAGGAAATTCTCCTATTGCGACAATTAATGTCGGCATAGTGGTCAACGAGCCAATCTACCCCTAGAATAGCATCATAGCCTTCCATGTCAAGGCATACGAGATTTGCGGGAAGATTATAACCCTCTATTGTTACCTCACTATTTGGGTAGTGGGTAGTAAGTCTAGTTTCGGACCTAAAGGTGTTGTAATTGCTAGGTCCGAAGGTAGAGGAATAGGTGAAACAGGCAAAGTTTTTACAAAAGCAGTAGATATAAAGGAGTGAGAAGCACCAATATCAAATAACACAAATACATGATGTGAATAAATTTGAATTGTACCTTCTGTTGGGCATGTGTGGAACATGCTTGATTCTATTGTTTTGATGATGTCTGACTATGACTCATTGATGAGTCTTATATGGAATTAATGATGCCAACATGTATAAGTTTCAGGTCATAGTCAGCACTGTGGCATGCGAATGGTTTCTTGAAGATGAGTAGTATAAAGATATCATACAATGGTGTAATGAGATATGATGCATTGAACCAAAGGGTATGAACAAGGCCAGCCAACTGCAGTGCAACAAAAGCTCCAGATCCAAGAGTACCTTAAGTGATGAAATTCAGTTGCAAGTTTAAGAGAAAGCAAGCAAGTCTTTTTGAGAATTGAGAAGGAACATTAGTAGAACAAACATCATAGAGTATGCTCCAAGATGCAAGAAAGGACTTGGCAAAAAGAAGCTGAAAACTCTAGATTGCATAATGGATAGGTCGACCTTACCTCATCAGCAGGTCGACCTTAGGTGGCTTCCAGAAGCCGTTATAAGCACGACTCTCTAAACCAGTGTCGACCTAAGGCTCTCAGGAGGTCAACCTCAGATCCTCACAGAAAGCATTATAAATGCTCTTCTTCATGGCTGCCTCGACCTGGTCACCAGGCATGTCGACCTCACCTTTAGGAAGTGTCGACCTCATGATCGCAACCAACACTCTAGGAAGCGGCCGACGCAAGCAGTGTCGACCTCACCTTTAGGAAGTGTCGACCTCATGATCGCAACCAGCACTCTGGGAAGCAGCCAAGGCAAGCAGTGTCGACCTCACTTCTATAGGAGGTCGACCTCAGGCTCTTCCAAAAGCCGTTGTAATCACTCGTTCTCAAAGCAGTGTCGACCTCACCTTCTCAGCATGTCGACCTCACTAAAGGAAAACCTCAAAGTACTCTGACAGATCTGTCTGTTCGTAAATTGTCCAAAAAGCATTAATTATAGGCACAAATCTCTAAAAACACCTCCTTAGAGGTCTGGGGAAGGTTCCCAGGTCAGAGGTTCTGCCATCTCATTATAACAGGTCAGAACATCTTTTTGGACAAAGATCCTGTTAGCCACCAAATATGAAAAGGTCTTCTCTGCAAGGAAGACTGTCCCTTCTGTCCTAAGAAAGGACTGGGCAGGTGGCTTGCATCTCTCTATACACTAGACAAAGCCATTCCCTTTGCCTCAAGATGTCAAAAGGGACATCCTTCCCTGCTATGCCAGCCCATGAAGTTTAAGGATGTAGCAGACTCATTTGTTCTCAGCCTGGGAAATCTGATTTACTCCTGCCACCATCCTATCCTAGGACTGGTCTGAGAAGCCAAGCCAGCTCAGAGTCAACTCCCTGCAAAGCATCTACCTCAAGTCAAGAGAATATTTTGGAGGGAAAATTATCTCCCTTTGCACTGCTCCTTTATGACCAATGGATCAAGTCAAGCACCTCTGAAAAAGAAGGTCAGAGTTCAAATTTGAATCAGTCCTCTATAGATTTTCTTGGAGGGAAATTTTCCCACTGGCTCGTCTATAAATACCTGAAGCTTCTATTAGAGCTGCGGCTGCTGCCTTAGAAGAAAGCCACGCCCTTGAGCATTCAAGAAGAATCCGTGAGAAAGAAGAGAAGGGAGAGAGAGCAGCCCAGCACCTGGCCAATCCGGCCCAATGCTGAAAGAGTGAAAAGAAAAGAGAGAAGAAGAAGAGAGATCGGCCTTGAGAGAAGAGCAGCCCTGCAGTTATCTAAGCTTGAAGAGAATGATCTTCGGATCTGAATTTGAAGTTGCAGCCATCAGCTTCCAGATTTCTATTTGAAGCCTCAGCTGGTGTTTCTTTTCTTATTCTAATTTTTCCACTACACTTGTAGTTTTCTTTTTTTTTTCTTTTTCCGTGTTCGCATATGTAACTAGGGCGTCGTCCCTGTGTGGTGCTACTTTGCAGCGTGTGGTGAAGCCTCACCGAGTTTGGTGAGGGGTGGATGTAGGTCTGTGGGGTTGCAGACTGAACCACCTTAAAAATCCCTGTGTAGTGCGTTGTGCATCTTGTGTGATTGCTCCATATTCTCTATACCCATTCACAGGTTTGTGTGCTAGCTTCAACATATGCAATCTTGATTGTTTTCCACCGCACACATTAACATATTGCTCATACCCACACTAGAGGTTCGATGAGCTGCCAACCTCAATATATGAGATTCTGGTTGATCACAAAATCACACATACACAGCTAGTCAGTTCATACTTAGTTAATGTGTATTGTGATCCCTTCTGTCCAGTGCAATACATCTTACTTATTCTTGACTATCTCTGAAGGGGTGTCGACCTCACTGCATAGCAGTGTCGACCTCAGCTCTCTACATAGATGTGATCCGTTGAAGGAATGTCGACCTCACCACTTGGGAGTGTCGACCTCAGCAGTCTGTGCACTGTCTTCCGCCGTTCTATTTTGAGCTATTGCCATCAGATCCGCTGTGCATTATGTCAAGTGCTCTATTAGAATTATATGGAAGTGATTGTCGTTTTAATCAGCTAAGATTTTAATCTGGCCAAAATTTGTGAAATGATATATTCAACCCCCCCTTCTAGATCCAGTTGCACCCCAAAGGACCCAACAATTAGTATCAGAGCTTAGCTCTGTTATACTCAGATCCAACGATCTACAGAGATAGATCCCAATGCATTTGAATTAATGTCTTCTTCTTTTAAACAAGCTTCAATGATCTCCCCGCCCATATTTGATGGTTCTGATTTTACCATGTAGCTAGGGAAGATGTGCACGTTTGTCAACTCTATTGATACAAGGTTATGGAAACTCATCTATCATGGTCCGCACAAACTGCCATCAGATACATCTGAATGGTCTGCTGAACACAGGACCAAAAATATTGATAACCGTGCTGCACTCAATCTGATAAAAGATGCAGTCGATGTCACCATGTTTCCCTTTGTTTCCAGCTGCAGCACTGCTAAGGAAATCCTAAACAGACTGGCCAAGATCCACGAAGAAGAAAATAGGAGTCACTATCTAATGGCTGACAACCCAGATCGGCCAAGCAACCCTTCTTCATCTCAAGTAAGCTCTGATTCAGAGGATATTACTTTTGAAAAGTTGATGGATACATATGATGAGTTGACTATGAAATACAAAAAGTTAAAATCTGAAAACAGAAAATTTAAAAAGAAACATGAAAGCAACTCTATTGATAGTCCTCAATGTAAAAATTGTTCTGCTCTTGAGCAAGTAAATGAAACTCTCATGATTGACATAGATGTACATAAAAAACACATTGCATGCCTGAAAGATGAAAATGAGCTCTTGTTAGCTGAAATCACTAAATTGGAAGTAACTGTAAGACAACTTCAAGATGAATCTGAGTCCTTGTCAAATGACCAAGACTTGATTGAAAACAAGGCTCTTGCTGAAGAAAATGAAAATTTGAAAAAGCACAATAATGAGTTAATTGGTAAGCTACATGCTTATGAAAAGGGCAAGAATGTAAGTGTTGTTAAAATTGACTGTCCTTCGAAAAGAATTTGATTACTGCAAAATTGTGAACAACATGTTGAATGAGCAGCTTGCTGATTGTGAGAAAGATTTGGCCAATTCAGAACAGCACATCCTCTCACTTGAAAACCATGTCCAAGTTCTAAAAAGCTCACTGTCAAAATCTGTTAAGGGTCAGGAAAACTTGAACAGACAATCGAGAACAAAAGTGAACTTCTGGAGAAAAGAGCCTTGGCACTATCCAGTGAATACAAAGGTTTTTAAAAGCAAAACGTCTACATCATGCAGTTCTAACTCGGATGTTGCCTCCTCTTCCCAATCACCCCCAAAATAGTTTGCGGTGTAGAAAATCAAAATCAAAACAGAAACCATAAAAAGAAAACATTAAAACAAAAATAGAAAAATGTGTTTGCTTGTTTTGCTGAAAATGATAGACACCATGCCTTCTAGAAAAAATATGCTTCATGTACTTATTGTGGTTGATATGGTCATTTGATGCATGGTTGCTATGACAAGAAAAATGATGAACTGGTAGCATGCAAGTCTAATTTTGATTTCAGTCACCATAAGAAATCGGCCAAGGGCGGCCAGCTCTCCTACTCCCGCCACTGTGGGAGGTTTGGACACATTATGTCAAATTGCTGGGAGTTGAAGGTTATGAAATCTTTTGCTCAGTGTTATCACTGCAAAGATCATGGCCACAAAGTCAAAGACTGTTGGCAAAGAAGAAGGAAGGACAATCCTCATGCCAAAGCTATGAGCATTCACAGTCTCCCACAAAAACTCACCACACACGGGCATGAGAAGAATGAGAAAACCTTTGTGTCTTGCCCGTATTGTGGGATGGTAGGACATGATAAAATGACTGTCACACAACGAGGAAAGATGATTTGACTGCCTTGATAAAGAAGAGCAATCTAGTTAAAATGCTGCTAACTCTCAAGGACCCAAGAAAACTTGGGTACCTAGAAATTCCAACTGAGAATTTTAAATGCAGGGGTGCCTTGGAGCGGAACAAAGAATTGGTTGGTAAATAAAAGCTCAAGGCATAGGTTTGTAAACAAAGTTTTTCAACTTATAATTATTTTTGCATTATAGGTCTATCTTGTTGTTTTCAATAAGTCCTGCAAGCATGAAATCTTCACTCTATCTAATGAAATTCCCCATTGTGAAATCTGAACATCTGAATGTCTGAACTGAATATTAAATCAACACTTGGTTTGTGGTTCTAGTATATCGAATGGTGATGTGCAGAAAGGCAAGTTAAGCTTGCCCGGAACTCTCACTATGCGTGAGTCGGGTCTTCGGATCAATACCTCCGCCTTGTACCAAAAATCAATAATTTCAGATGATTAATCCATAAGAAACCTGTCATGCTGATGGAATTGATATGTTGATTGAGTTGCTCATTGTTTCTTCCAAGTTAGAAGCCATGTGGGTTTCCTGTTGAGCATCCATTTCTTTTAATGATGTCTGCCATGGTTGCACATATATTTCAACTCATCATTCTTATGGACTCTTAACATTGTTTAATTGTCTTGATCTCCATAAGCATTAGACAAAGGGGGAGTCAAAAAGTTTGCACCTTAGTTTAAAATGCATTGCAAATAACCTGTGCTTGCATCATCTTGTGGTCTCATACACTCCAATGCATATCATGTTAAAGGGACACAACAATGCTTATAAATTTGTATCACTTCCATTGCATCATGTGTTCACATAAGTCATAGGTTACATACTCCATTGTCAACCCATGCATAAGTTTAGAGGGAGTCAACATTAAAAAAAATAAGTCTGCATCCTTGCACATTTTTGTTGACATATGTAGAGACTGTATCTTCTTAAGGGGAGCTTGTTCATAGCTAAATTTGTTAAAAATCTCCTTGCTGTTGATCAGGTTGACCTTAGACCAACTCAGGTCGACACCATGGTTGATCCACTTTGCTATCCGCTCTCTGTCTGAGCTTGGTACGTCGACACCATGAGGTGCCTGTGTTGACACTCCTTTGCATCTAATGAGCTTACTTCACTCATTCTAGTCTGAGCTCACTGCACATCCTCAAGGGGAGAGTTCACTATCTATTCTCACTCTCTACTTAACTGCACTCTCTGCATAAATCAGGCCTCTGCATCATAAAGTTAAATCTATTCTGTTTTACCTTGGGTCTGAAATGCTCTTTAAATCTGAACCTTCTTGGATATCTGAAACTTTGCCATCCTTGTATGCTCAGATGTCTGATCCTTGATTCCTTGAATGCCTTGAACTCCTTGGAGGATTTTCTATTTGTCATTGAGTTCACTTATCAGAGTAAATCCTTAAGAGGAATCTTCTTTTATGGAGTTCTAAAGTACTACCCTAAACATGAAAGCTATTGGTTTAAATTTAATGATTTCTTGAGCTTTAAAGTTTAATGGTCTTTGAAGAGGGGCGATCTCGCACTGCTCCTGAGCGGGGAAGAGGATGACCACATACCCTTGAAGTGTGAAGGCAAGAAAGGAAACGAGTCAGAGGTGCCCAGGGATAGATCCCCGGGGAAGATCCTCCGATGCTTAAGTCAGCAAAGTAGTAGAGCTTTGGTGCGAAGGGAATAGTTAGGAGGAAGGTGGGAGTGCGAGATCCCTCTCCACTAAAAGGTGAAGTGGTTCCTGCTCAGGGTTTTGGCTCTTGCTTTGCTTACCTCTTTGTAGTAGGGCTTTTCCAGTTTAAATAGTGGCCCATCGTGCGACTGATCCCTATAAGCGGAGGAGTCTCAGGGGGGGTTACATATTTCATGCGGGCTCCTTATAGCACGCAGGCTCTTGGTCTCCCCTATCCCCTTGAGCTTCCTGCCATTAAGGGACTCGCAACGACCGTAGTAATAAGCTTCCATCAGTGAGCCCGAGCGATAGGCACTTGCCCAGGAGTGGTCTCCCGAGCAATGAGTGCATGGTTGGGACATGGAATAAGGGGCTCCGGAAGAGCTTTCCCGATCGAACTGATGCTCGGACTTCCCAACCCGAAGGCCACCTAGGAAGCGCTTGTTCCGAGTGAGTTGTTGGGCTTATACTAAGTGGGCCCGGGGGCTGCCACTTCGAGGAGTAGGGCCTCGTTCGGTCAGATTTGGACCTCGTTTGGCCTCTCCCTACGGGCGATGAGATTTCCCCTCTCCAGTCTTAAATGTGGCTGTATTCAGACTTAATAGACCTAAACCAGTTTTTCATGTTTTGACTCGCTATACCTTTTTAAATCTGAAAGTTTATTATTTTAAGTACAAAGGCATTATTGATTGAGAAACTTCATCCTAGTATTTTTTTTAAACATTTGTCAAATCTGAAGATTTCGAAAAGGGCTACAATGAAAGTAATGAACTTCAGCCATGCTGAGTAACTGGGGATATTGGCGTCTGATAAACGTATATCCTTATGTAAAAAGGTGTGTGCTGAGTTCAGTGCTCTAAGGTAGGGCAATGATAATGGATTTACTGAGAAACCGCGTCCCTTCACCAATGAAGTGGAGATGACAACGTCATGAAGTGCCCTGCTACCTCTGTTCTATGTGAAGTAGAATGGTAAGCTACACTGAATAACTGGGGGTGCTGACATCTAACCAACGTGCACTCTCATGTCAAAAGGTGCAAGCTACACTTGACTACTCGTAAAAATGATAACAGTTGGTATCCAACAATGGTTTCAAAAGAAAAATCTGTATTTGTAGTGCTCATAGATAAAATTAGAAACGTCTAGGTGTTTAACCTCAATACTTTTTGTAGTTACTCTTAAAGGAGCTAATGGAATTGAATGAGTAAGGTGAGAGGAGGTTAACCTGGTTTTAGTATGAAATTCTTGTTCATTTCTATTAATTTTGAATGCATATATTTTCATATATTACTTTTATTGAGAAACTCAGAATTCATCAGTTTTAAACCAATTTGAATATAAGGGCTTTATCATTAGAAGTTATATAACTGAAGATTCTTAAAATTCTATAACTCTACATTTATGGACTTGGCTTTAGATTGGCGAACCCCCATCTTATCATGTAACGCCCGAGAATTTTCTAGGAATTTTCTGGGAATTAATATAGTTATTAAGCACGTAAGTAGACTAAATGGGCTATTTAATAATGATAGCTCTACTTAATAATGGTTTAAAGGCCCAGATAATATGTTAGGTTTAAACCCACCTAAATAGGCCCACAAGACCCAAATCCAAGTCTTTTAGGCCCAAGCCCAATTATAGAAACGTAATTAGAATAAATAGCATAAATACGGGACAAATAGAGGATAAAATCAAAAATCCAAAAATTTCGAGAAAATGGCCGAATGGCGGTCTATCGTACGATCGCCAATCCAGCCTAGCGGTCCCTCTATGACCACTAAACCCTTGTAATTCCGTGAATGGAAGAAATGTGAAAAGCTTAGATTTTTGTCAACCAAATCACCTTGGATCGAAGCTATCTGGAATGGGAAACTCTCTAGGACTCTTAGGGATTGATCCTACCCCTAATTAGGACTCGCATCTCAATCAAATCCTCAGTCCTAACTCAAAACCCTATAAATAGACCCTAACTTTGACTCATGCGAACCCTAATGTTGGCTCGCGTATTTCGAAGGTAAGGAGACATCTTCTCAGGTTATTTCTTTAGAATAATTTATTCACCTTAGTTTTATTTACCTCCCCTCAAATTTTCATGCTAGAAGCCCCAGCCGTTGAAGAATTAGGGCGTCTGTAAGTCGCTGGTTTGCTACAGGCTGCACAGGAACCAGTGCACTGGTCCAGAGAAGATCAAGAAATTAGAAGCCCTAATCGAGGTATTTAGAAGTTGATCCTTTAGAACTTTTTGTTTCCCTTTGTATCTTATACCTACCCTCCAAATTTCATAGTTTTAGGTCAAGAGAATCAGAAGATAGAGGGGCGGGAAGTTGCTGGTTTGGCACAGAACGTGCAGGAACCTGAGCGATCTTCCAGTTAGAAATTCGAAGCTAAAAAGCTTGTCACAGAGGTAGGTTATCTCGTGGATGGCTAGAATAATATGTCAAGAGTAAAAGCCCTCTGTTACCTCGTGATTTCATGCACTGTACTTGGAGTATTTGATATTTTGTTTCAACTGCGCCTCTAGGTCATCCAGCATGCACGAATCCTACCCTTTAATGAGAAATTAATAAATTTGGCTTAATCCATGTGAACCACGTATCCCCATGCATTTATTATACTCTATCATGTCTTATTCTTCTGTTTATCATGATTTTCATTTATCTATTGCTAACAATAAGGCCTAGATGACCTACTTTACTTCTGTCTGCCATAGAAGAGAAACGGTCTCTATCAGACCGCCATATGCCTTTAGCGGCCCTGCGATAGACTGCTAAACACCTGCATGCGGTCTTCCCTTGACCGCTATTCTCTACAACCTGTTAACTCTAAACAGATGGCAGATTGACCCTATTAACTATATGTTAAGCCTAGATAAATATGTTTTATTTTTAGTTTTGACATCATATTCGTAATATTGGTTATATTGTGCATCATCCATGATAGGTTGCGTGTCTTAGATGGTTAAGACGACTATTTTAACTTATGTTAATTTCATGCCAAAACATATATTTTGTACTAATGATCATATTTTTATATACTTCATAGACTTATTTGAGTGATGTTTTGATCCCTATTTATCACGATTCCTTCTTATCTAGAGTCTTTTCTTAAGTATATGGTGCGTACCCCGGTGCGTAGCCATTAGATACACTTTTACACTTATAAGCACACCTCTTGGACTTGTAATCCTCTCCGTTGGATATACCTTCCACCGGACTAAGTGATCTTGTTTCAAGGCCTCCATAAGTCTCCGTGAGCCTGGGATTCCCACTAGGATGCCGAGCTGGTTGTACCCTCAAAACCCAATTGTCTAGAAATCACTTTACTGGTGTTTTTGAGTTCTGGATCTTAGGGCCCTCTAGAGACCGCAAGCATCTAGTAGCAGCCATTTGCTTGACCGCCAATGACACCTAGCGGCCCTGCCATGACCACATGGTTTCAGTTCATTTAAAATTGCATCGACTCTGTCAATAAACGGTCCAGATACGACTGCTATTTCCATTGAATGGTCCAGTCATGATAGCAATTGACTTCAGTGTCCTTTAACCGGGGTTTGACCCAACAGTTGATTTTTCTATGATTCTAGATGGTCTATTGACCTAATATCTTGTCAATAAGCTATCTAATAAATTATGGAAGTTAAAGAATATGCCGTTATGCTACCGGATTCCTTCCGTGGCATGACCTTGTCTGAAAATCATTCTTTGAACTCTCATGATCATTCATTGGTGCGTTCTTTACCTTGGTAACATTATCATGGAAACTATTATTGAATTGAACATTCTTGGTCGAAACTTTATTATATTCTCATGGAAGTAGCTTGATCTGTAACTTGAAGATGCAAGCGCGGGCACAGACAGTGTCCAAGGGCTCCATACTAGCCCCTTGGCAGATAGCCAAAAACGTGTTGAAAACCATGGGGTACGATGAGTACCGGCGTCGCATTGCGTCGGGAGTACCTTTTTTATAGATGGGTGAAAACCATGAGGCAAATTTGTGAAAATTGCATGCTTGCTAGTACATTCTTGTTCATGACTTTCTAGTGCATAGCCTTTATGTTTATGAAGTACATTCTTGTTAATGAAAGGCCATTTTACCTTATAAATCTTGCTTGATCATGCTCTATTGATTCTTCATATCCCTATTATTCTTATCTTGTTACGTGGATTTTGCTCGTGTGTTTTATCGCATTTTCTTTTACCTTATTCACTAGAGCAAAAATGTAATTACTTAAAGTATGCCTCCATGTTGATGCGAAGATACCTACTGGGCAAGTGTGCACATGGCCCTACTTTTCCAATCTTTTCAGGAAGCTCAAGTGAGTCAGATTCAGAATATTCTAGCAATGGGTCCGAGAGTGATGATTGATGGTTGAGAGAAGACTTAGAATGTCAAGTGTATTCAAGTAGTCTAGAGTCATGATGTAATTTTTACTTTATTGAGTCTTACTATGTAATTTTCATTTTTCTTGTGTCTAGTAGGATCAAGTGTCAACCATATGTAATCATGAGTCATTATTATCAATAAAAGTTAGAATTTTGATCCATTTTGTGTCCATTCATCTTTATGTGGATGATTATTGCGCTCTGATTGTATTGCTAGCTTGAGGCGTATTGCCGGCTATTCACGTTCCCCGATATTACTTCCGCTATACATATGTCTCGGGACATGACAGTTAAGTTGGTATCAGAGCCTAGGTCTAAGGACTTACTTATTCCTAGGAGAATGTTATAGGCTAAGTCCAAGGTTAAAGACCCAATCCTATGAGCTAGGATAAAAGTTCCAAACCCATGTGAGAATTGGGTAGAGCCAGTATGAGATAGCTAAATTAGAAATTTTCTAAATTCATCCTATTAATTCCATAGGAATTAACTAATTGATTATCCTCGCAGGTACCTTACTTTTTCACAATGGCACACCGTGTTGACTGGGACGGGATGCAACAGACTGTTGCCGGTCTTACCTAGGCACTACAGAATATGGCCCAAGCTGGCGCAAGGGCTGCTGTCGTAGATTTACATCAAAATTTTTGAAGCTTAAATCCTCCACGGTTTTCTGGCTCTTCTAATCCGGATGAAACAGAGAACTTGATAGATGAGATGGTAAGAATCTTCAATGTTATACAGTGTACGGATCAGGAGAAGGTCCGTCTCGCCACCTTCCAACAAAATAAAGATGCTAGTACGTGGTGGAAGGCCACTTCGGCACAACCCCAGAATGCCCAGCCTACATGGAATGAGTTTCTTACACTCTTCCGGGTGAAATACTTCTATGAGCACGTCAAGGAGCGAAAGGCTACATAATTTGCTTCTTTATGCCAAGGCATGATGTCAGTGGCGGAGTACGAACTCCAATTCTCCCGTTTGGCCCCTTATGCCGAACATATGGTGAGCACAGATATTTTAAAGGCCAACCATTTTCTGGATGGGTTAAGGCCCGTCTTCATTCAACAACTTGGCTCACAAAATATTCGGACCTATGCGGAGATGGTCCAGCGAGCACACTTATATGAAAGGACCTTGGAGAAGGTCGAGAAACTTAAGGGCAAGGGAGACGAATCTAGCCGAAGGATGGATCGGCGTGGAAAGAAGGAGAAGTTCAGCATCACAGAACCTTACAAATCCCATGATAATAAGATGAGATCCCGGAACGGGAGTGGTAGTGGCTACCACAAGAACAAGAAGGCGAAAGAGGAAGACAAGCAAGTCATTGTGGCTTGCACATTTTGTGAAAAGTTCGGCCATGCGGCTGAGGAATGCTAGAACCATCTCGGTGCTTGCTTAAGATGTGGAAGCTAGGAGCATCGCATGCCAGACTATCCCCTCATGAAGGAACAACCCTCCGGGAATGATGGCGGACGAAGGCGGCAGGCTCGTCTCAATACTGTTGTGGACGAAGAAGCTATCGAAAAAGGGAAACTGTTGGAAGGTACCGTCCAAATTTACTCGCATCCCGCATTTGTGTTATTTGATATTAGTGCTTCTCATTCCTTTATTTCTAGCTCTTTCGCTAAAACCTTACCAATTTCACCTGTCCCGCTACCTTCGAATTTAACTATAAGTACACCCTTAGATTCGGGAATGAAACTTAAAACTTATCTCCCCGATAGTGAAGTTATCATAGAATGTCACCATCTCCCTGCAAATCTCGTATGTCTTGATATGGAGGGCTACGATGCCATATTAGGAGTAGATTGGCTTTATGACCATTATGTCGACATTAATTATCGCAATAGGTAGATTTCTTTTCATAAACCAGAATTTTCAAAGTTCTCTTTCCTTGGCATTAAGTATAGGAAGCACCCTACCCTTATCTCTTCTCTTCACACTTGCAAACTTATCTCATAAGGGTGTGAAGCTTTTCTTGCTTCCGTTATCATTACTGAGTCCAAGGAAATCCTTATAGAAGAAATCCCCATTGTAAAAGAATTTCCAGACGTCTTTCCTTCGAACTTACCCGGTGTACCACCCGAAAGGCAAGTTAATTTTTCCATTGAACTCACACCTGGAGCAGCACATGTGTCAAAGGCCCCTTACAGGATGTCCCCTACGAAGCTCAAGGATTTGAAAAAGCAACTTCAAGAGTTGCTGGAGAAAGGCTTTATTCGATTCAGCACATCCCCTTGGGGTGTGCCGGTTCTATTTGTTAGGAAGAAGGATGGATCCCTCAGACTGTGTATCGACTACCGACAGTTAAATCAACTTACCATCAAGAACAAGTACCCATTGCCACGTATTGATGAGCTGTTTGACCAGATCTCCGGTGCAAAGTATTTCTCCAAGATTGACCACATGTCTAGCTATCATCGGTTGAAGATTAAGGAAGAGGACATTCACAAGATGACTTTCCATAGTAGATACGGACATTATGAGTTTGTGGTTATGCCGTTCGGGTTAACTAGCGCCCCCGCAACATTTATGCAACTCATGAACAACGTCTTTAGGCCATATCTCGATAGGTTTTGTGGTTGTATTCATTGATGACATCCTTATCTATTCCAAGATGAAAGAAGAGCATGAGGAACATCTGAGAACTGCCTTACAAACATTAAGGGAACACCAACTATATGCCAAGCTAAATAAATATGAGTTCTGGCTAAAGGAGGTTTCTTTCCTTGGCCATGTTATTTCCAAAGAAGGAATTGCCGTGGATCCTTCTAAGGTAGACGCTGTCAAAAATTGGAGCCGATCGAGGACTGTATCAAAAATTAGAAGTTTCCTTGGTCTGGTTGGTTATTATCGACGGTTCATTAAGGATTTTCCAAAACCGCCGTTACTCTCACAAGACTCACTAGAAAGGAAAATCCATTTGTATGGACCATGGAGTGCGAGGAGAGTTTCTTGGCTCTCAAGAAACATCTCACCATTGCCCCTATTCTGGCACTGCCTGTCGAAGGCGACGAATTTGAAGTATATATGGATGCATCAGGCATTGGCCTCGGGTGCGTTCTTATGCAAAGTGGCAACGTGATTTGCTATGCCTCAAGACAGTTGAAGCGGCACAAAAAAAATTATCCAGTTCATGATCTGGAACTAGTTGTCATTATATTTGCTCTAAAGATTTGGCGTCACTATCTTTATGGAGAAAAGTTCACGGTATATTCGGACCACAAAAGTCTGAAATATCTCTTTTCTCAAAAGGTGCTAAACATGAGACAAAGGCGATGGCTGGAGTATCTTAAGGATTTTGACTTTGCCATCCAATATCATCCAGGCAAGGCGAATGTTGTAGCTGATGCACTCAGTAGGAAGCCAATGGGAATGTTATCAAGTCTCATGAAAGGTATGACTAATCTCATTGTTGAATTTGCCCAATTAAATCTGGAGATAAATGCAGAGAAAGAAGAATGTTTTATTGCCAATATTCGGTCACAACCTACATTTATAGAAGGCCTAGTCAAGTTGCAAGAAAATGATCCTACACTGATGAAAATTAAGGATCACATAGATCAACGGTTAGAATTCTCTATTGTAACCAACGGAAGATTGCTACTTCGAGGTCGAATTTGTGTCCCAGATCATGCTGATACTAAGAAGCTGGTTATGGATGAAGCACATAAATCAAGGTATGCCATTCACCCTGGTGCTACCATAATGTACCAAGACCTTAAAAGGAATTATTGGTGGCCTAATATAAAAAGAGAAGTGGCGGACTACGTATCACGCTGCCTCACTTGTCAACAAATTAAGGCAGAGCATCAAAAGCCGGTTGGAAAGCTACATCCCTTGGTGATTCCTGAGTGGAAATGGGAGAGTACATGGATGGATTTTATCATGGGTCTGCCTAAATCAAGAGGAGGACATGATGGCATTTGGGTAATCATTGACCGCTTGACCAAGTCGGCTCACTTCCTACCTATTAAGAGTCGATGGTCCGTGGATGTCTTGGCTGCCTTATATGTAAGAGAAATTGTGAAACTGCATGGAGTCCCTATCACTATTATATATGATCGAGACCCTCGATTTACATCTTAATTCTGGAAGGGTCTACAACATTCATTAGGGACTCAGTTGAATTTCAGCACCGCATTCCACCCACAGACTGATGGTCAAACTGAGCGAACCAATCAGGTAGTGGAAGATATGCTTTGGGCATGTGTACTTGATTTTGGTGGAAGTTGGCACGATCACTTACCTCTAGTGAAATTCTCCTACAATAATAGCTATCAAGCTAGCATCAAAATGGCACCATTTGAAGCCCTATATAGCAGGAGTTGCCGCTCACCTATATGCTGAAGTTAGATTGGGGAAAAGCAATTTCTAGGCCCGGAACTCATTCGAGATACTACTGAAAAAGTCAAGTTGATTCAAGAAAGACTCAAGATGGCTCAAGATAGGCAAAAGTCTTATGCTGATAATCAAAGGCGTGACCTGGAATTCCAAATAGGAGATCAAGTATTTCTCAAAGTTTCTCCGAGACGAGGTATCCAAATATTCAGCATCAAAGGTAAATTTACTCCAAGATTTATTGGCCCTTTTGAAATCCTTCAAAGGGTTGGTGAGGTTGCTTATCGACTAGCCTTACCTCCTCAACTAGCAGGAGTTCAAGATGTCTTCCACGTCTCAATGCTCAAAAGGTACGTCCATGATCCATTCCATGTCATCACTTTTGATAACCTGGAGATACAAGAAGACTTAACGTATAAGCAAAAGCCACTCAAGATAATTGAGCGAGAAGTACGTCAGCTTTGAAATAAAAATATTCCCATGGTCAAAATCCAATGGAGCAAATCCTGGCCGTACGAGACGACATGGGAAACAGAAGAAGCTATGAGCAAGAGGTTTCTAGAATTATTCGAATGTAAGTACACTCTCCTTAAAAAAAATCACATGCACGGAATTTGGGAACCAAATTCTTTTAAGTGGGGGAGGGTGTAACACCCGAGAATTTTCTGAGAATTAATATAGTTATTAAGCACTTAAGTAGACTAAATGGGATATTTAATAAATATAGGTCTACTTAATAATGGTTTAAAGGCCCATATATTATGTTAGGTTTAAACCCACATAAATAGGCCCACAAGACCCAAATCCAAGTCTTTTAGGCCCAAGCCTAATTATAGAAACGTAATTAGAATAAATAGCATAAATAAGGGATAAATAAATGATAAAATCAAAAATCCAAAAATTTCAGTAAAATGGTCGAATGGCGGTCTATCGCGCGACAGCCAATCCAGCCTAGCGGTCCCTCTATGACCGCTAAACCCTTCTAAGTCCGTGAATGGAAGAAACGTGAAAAGTTTAGATTTTTGTCAAACAAATCACCTTGGATCGAAGCTATCTGGCATGAGAGACTCTCTAGGACTCTTAGGGATTGATCCTACCTCTAATTAGGAATCTCATCTCGATCAAATCCTCAGCCGTAACTCAAAACCCTATAAATAGACCATAACTTCGACTCATGCGAACCCTAATGTTGGATCGCGTATTTCGAAGGTAAGGAGACATCTTCTCAGGTTATTTCTTTAGAATAATTTATTCACCTTAGTTTTATCTAACTCCCCTCAAATTTTCATGCTAGAAGACCCAGCCGTTGAAGAATTAGGGCGTCTGCAAGTCGTTGGTTTGCTACAGGCTGCACAGGAACCAGTGCACCGGTCCAGAGAAGATCAGGAAATTAGAAGCCCTAATCGAGGTATTTAGAAGCTGATCCTTTAGAACTTTTTATTTCCCTTCGTATCTTCTACCTACCCTCCAAATTTCACGATTTTAGGTCAAGAGAATCAGAAGATAGAGGGGCGGGAAGTTGCTGGTTTGGCACAGAACGTGCAGGAACCTGAGCGATCTTCCAGTTAGAAATTTGAAGTTTAAAAGCTTGTCACAGAGGTAGGTTATCTCGTGGATGGTTAGAATAATATGTCAGGAGTAAAAGCATTCTGTTTCCTCGTGATTTCATGCACTATACTTGGAGTATTTGATGTTTTATTTCAACTGCGCATCTAGGTCATCACAACATGCATGAATCATACCCTTTAATGAGAAATTAATAAATTTGGCTTAATCCATGTGAACCACGCATCTCCATGCATTTCTTATACTCTATCATGTCTTATCCTTCTGTTTAGCTTGATTTTCATTTATCTATTGCTAACAATAAGACCTAGATGACCTACTTTACTTCTGTCTGCCATAGAAGAGAAACGGTCTCTATCAGACCACCATATGCCTTTAGCGGCCCTACGATAGACCGCTAAACACTTGCATGCGGTCTTCCCTTGACCGCTATTCTCTGCAACTTGTTAACTCTAAACAGATGCCAGATTAACCCTATTAACTATATGTTAAGCCTAGATAAATAGGTTTTATTCCTAATTTTGACATCATATTCGTAATATTGGTTATATTGTGCATCATCCTTGATAGGTTGTGTGTCTTAGATAGTTAAGACGACTATTTTAACTTATATTAATTTCATGCCAAAACATATATTTTGTACTAATGATCATATTTTTATATACTTCATGGACTTGTTTAAGTGATGTTTTGATCGCTGTTTATCACGATTCCTTCTTATCTAGAGTATTTTCTTAAGTACATGGTGCGTACCCTGGTACGTAGCCATTAGATACACTTTTGCACTTATAAGCACACCTCTTGGAATTATGATCCTCTCCGTTGGATATTCCTTCCACCGGACAAAGTGGTCTTGTTTCAAGGCCTCTGTAAGTCTCCATGAGCCTGAGATTCTCACTAGAACGCCGAGCTGGTTGTACCCTCAAAACCCAATTATCTAGAAAGTACTTTTCTGGTATTTTTATGTTTTGGATCTTAGCGGCCCTATGGAGACCGCAAGCGTCTAGTAGCGGCCATTTGCTTGACCGCCAATGACACCTAGCAGCCCTGCCATGACCGCATGGTTTCAGTTCATTCACTGCATCGACTCTATCAATAAACGGTCCAGATATGATCACTATTTTCATTAAACGGTCCAGTCATGATCGCAATTGACTTTAGTGTCCTTTAACCAGGGTTTGACCCAAGAGTTGATTTTTCTATGATTCTAGATGGTCTATTGACCTAATATTTTGTCAATAAGCTATCTAATAAATTATGGAAGTTAAAGAATATGCCGTTATGCTGCTACATTCCTTCCGTGGCATGACCTTGTCTTAAAATCATTCTTTGAACTCTTATGATCATTCATTGGTGAGTTCTTTACCTTGGTTACATTATCATGGAAACTATTGTTGAATTGAACGTTCTTGGCCGAAACTTTATTATATTCTCATAGAAGTAGCTTGATATGTAACTCGAAGATGCAAGAGCGGGCGCAGACAGTGTCCAAGGGCTCTATACCAGCCCCTTGGCCAATAGCCGAAAACGTACTGAAAACCATGGGGTACGATGAGTACTGGCATCGCATTGCGTCGAGAGTACCTTTTTTATAGACGGGTGAAAAACATGAGGCAAACTTGTGAAAGTTACATGCTGGCTAGTACATTCTTGTTCATGACTTTCTAGTGCATAGCCTTTATGGTTATGAAGTACATTCTTGTTAATGAAAGGCCATTTTACCTTATAAATCTTGCTTGATCATGCTCTATTGATTCTTCATATCTCTATTATTCTTATCTTGTTACGTGGATTTTGCTCATGTGTTTTATCACATTTTCTTTTACCTTATTCATTAGAGCAAAAATATAATTACTTAAAGCATGCCTCCTTGTTGATGCGAAGATATCTACTGGGCAAGTGTGCTCATGACCCTACTTTTCCAATCTTTTCAGGATGCTCAAGTGAGTCGGATTGGGAATATTCTAGCAAGGGGTCCAAGAGTGATGATTAATGGTCGAGAGAAGACTTAGAATGTCAAGTGTATTCAAGTAGTCTAGAGTCATGATGTAATTTTTACTTTATTGAGTCTTACTATGTAATTTTCATTTTTTTTGAGTCTAGTAGGATCAAGTGTCAACCGTATGTAATCATGAGTCATTATTATCAATAAAAGTTAGAATTTTGATCAATTTTGTGTCCATTCATCTTTATGTGGATGATTATTGCGCTCTGATTGTATTGCTAGCTTGAGATATATTACTGACTGTTCACGTTCCCTGATATTACTTTCGCTGTACATATGTCTCGGGGTGTGACATATCATATCTTGGAACTTGTGCCTCACAAATTCCAAGTGTCGACCCCAAGTGTCGACTCCTTGCGTCTATACTTCTGTCTGGTTGGCTTTTGTCCTTAAGATAATTTGGCCTCTTAATGCTCTTGCTCCTATGCTATCTACCTTCTCTGGACAATCTGCATAGACTCTCCTAGCTGCCATGAAAGCATCACCACTCTCAACAATTGGCATCATGTCTCTAAAGCATTTGGTTTCATTTCTTCATGCATTTGGTTGGTTTGCATTTTCCATCTCCATGCATTGCATAGAAAACATTCAAAATCTAAAAACTAGAAAACACTAAAAAATTGAAAAACCTTGAAAAGCCTAACTATTGGCAACAAGTAGGGGACCTAATATTATCAATCCAGGGACCCAATAATTCTATTCTAATATTTGGGTGCTCCTGAGCTTGTGGCATTTTACTTTTGGATCTTCACTTCTACATCATTTTTGAATGCATATGTGCCCTATCTACTCTATGGCTGACTAGTTGCTCTCTGATTGCATCATCCTGCCATGTTCAATCATCTTGCACATTTTTGCCTCTTTGATATGACTTTATGACATGTGATGCCACTTTGTGTGAATTATTGCTGCCAAGCCAAGGGACCCAACAATTGGTAAAAATAATAACAATTGGTATCGATTTTATCCCTAAGCTCTGCTCTTGCATTTGGTTGCTTTAGTCTTGCACTTTAAATCCTTATCACCCCATGTGCTTATATTCTGATCCTTAAAATTAGCTTTAAGCTATGTCCTCTTTGCTGGCAAATGGGGAGAAGCTTTTGATGAGTCAATTACCAGTTTCATGTCTATTTTCCTTTAGAGATGACTCACAATGAACTCACAAATGACTCATAGTTGCCATCATCAAAAAGGGGGAGAATGTTGGGCATGTGTGGAACATGCTGGATTCTATTATTTTGATCATATCTGACTATGACTCATTGATGAGTCTTATATGGAATTAATGATGTCAACATGTATAAGTTTCAGGTCATAGTCAGCCCTGTGGCATGAGAATGGTTTCTTGAAGATGAGCAGTATAAAGATATCATACAATGGTGTAATGAGATATGATGCATTGAACCAAAGGGTATGAACAAGGCCAACCAACTGTAGTGCAACAGAATCTCCAGATCCAAGAGTACCTTAAGTGCTGAAATTCATTTGCAAGTTTAAGAGAAAGCAAGCAAGTCTTTTTGAGAATTGAGAAGGAACATCAGTAGAACAAACATCATAGAGTATGCTCCAAGATGCAAGAAAGGACTTGGCAAAAAGAAGCTGAAAACTCTCGATTGCATAATGGATAGGTCGACCTTACCTCATCAGCAGGTCGACCTTAGGTGGCTTCCAGAAGCCGTTATAAGCACGACTCTCTAAACCAGTGTCGACCTAAGGCTCTCAGAAGGTCAACCTCAGATCCTCACAGAAAGCATTATAAATGCTCTTCTTCATGGCTGCCTCGACCTGGTCACCAGGCATGTCGACCTCACCTTTAGGAAGTGTCGACCTCATGATCGCAACCAGCACTCTAGGAAGCAGCCGACGTAAGCCGTGTTGACCTCACCTTTAGGAAGGGTCGACCTCATGATCGCAACCAGCACTCTGGGAAGCAGCCAAGGCAAGCAGTGTCGACCTCACTTCTACAGGAGGTCGACCTCAAGCTCTTCCAAAAGCCGTTGTAATCACTCGTTCTCAAAGCAGTGTCGACCTCACCTTCTCAGCATGTCGACCTCACTAAAGGAAAACCTCAAAGTACTCTGACAGATCTGTCTATTCGTAAATTGTCCAAAAAGCATTAATTATAGGCACAAATCTCTAAAAACACCTCCTTAGAGGTCTGGGGAAGGTTCCCAGGTCAGAGGTTCTGCCATCTCATTATAACAGGTCAGAACATCTTTTTGGACAAAGATCCTGTTAGCCACCAAATATGAAAAGGTCTTCACTGCAAGGAAGACTGTCCCTTCTGTCCTAAGAAAGGACTGGGCAGGTGGCTTGCATCTCTCTATACACTGGACAAAGCCATTCCCTTTGCCTCAAGATGTCAAAAGGGACATCCTTCCCTGCTATGCTAGCCCATGAAGTTTAAGGATGTAGCAGACTCATTTGTTCTCAGCCTGGGAAATCTGATTTACTCCTGCCACCGTCCTATCCTAGGACTGGTCTGAGAAGCCAAGCCAGCTCAGAGTCAACTCCCTGCAAAGCATCTACCTCAAGTCAAGAGAATATTTTGGAGGGAAAATTATCTCCCTTTGCATGAGTCTTCTTCATCAACTCAAGGGGATCCAACTATAGTCTTCTTCATCAACTCAAGGGGATCCAAGGAAACCCATTCCACAAGGAAGAAAGAAGCCTTTGTTGGTGATCTACATTCATTGAAGCATCAGATTCAAGCTCCAACAATTTCAGAGAAGATCTATTTCATTCTAGCATATCTCTATATCTTGTTTGAGCATTTTCATCTTGTTCTCTTTCCATTTTGTTCAAACCATTGAAATTGAAGATCGTCCCTACTGGTGGTTAGTAGGAAGGTAATCGGAAGCTCTCTGATCTGCGGTGTTGATGTCCCTACCGATGGTTAGTAGGAAGGCAATCGAAGGTTTTTTCGATCTGCGGTTTGGTGCGTTGCACTAGTAAATCCTCACCGGGTTTGGTGAGGGGTGGACGTAGGACTTGGGATTCTGTCCGAACCACCTTAAAATCCTTTGCGTTGTGGTTTGCTTGTGCGATTGCTTAATGCTAGATGCATGCTTAGGTTTAATCTTTATATTACTTATTCATCTTGCTAAGCAAATCATTGTGTGCTACGCTAAGCTAGTTATATTCCACTGTAATTCTTTTTATCTAGCTTTAAAGAGGGGTGTTCTATGAAAAGAGGGGCAGATCTATTCACCCCTCCCCTCTAGATCCGTCATCCACTACTCAACAAGTGGTATCAGAGCCTAATATCTCATTATGGGGTCCAACGACCTTGAGGGAAATGGTGGATTAGTGTCCAAGGGTTTTTTACCTGATGGACATTCTGTGAATAGGCCTCCTTATTTCACTGGAACTAATTATCCTTATTGGAAACATCGCATGCATGTGTTTATTCGCGCCCAAGACTACGAACTTTAGGGAGTGATCAGCAAAGGTCCGTATGAGCTTACGGATGATGAGGAGTTATGGACCAAAGAACAAATAAGAAAATCTACTGTCAACTGGAGTGCTAAACACATCATGCAATGCTCACTCCATCGAGTAGAATTCTCAAGTGTGGCTACCTACGCAACTGTAAAATAAATGTGGGACAAGTTAGAGGTAATTTGCGAAGGAACCTCTCAGGTACGAGAAACAAAAGCCAACATTTTAGTTTCTGAATATGAAATGCTCAGGATGAGGCCTGATGAGTCAATTCAAAACATGTATGCTCGCTTAACTGTGCTTACTAATAGTCTAACAGATTTGGGAAGGAAATATTCAGAACAAGAAATTATGAGGAAGATTCTCAGATCACTGACTCCCGCATGGCACACGAAGGTGACCGTGGTTGAAGAATCCAGAGATCTCGCAACTACTAAGGTAGATGAACTCATTGGGTCATTGATGACCTATGAGATCAACCTTAAGAGCAAAGAGATTGAGGCACCTAAGAAAAAGCCCCTAGCTCTTAAAATAGGACCCAGCGGTCAAAGCACTTCTGATAAAGGTGAGGATTCTGCAAGTGAGCGAGATGAGGATGACGTAGGCATGCTCACACGTATGTTTAGAAAATTTCTGAGAAAGGAAGGTAAGAGCTTCATGAGAGGAAGGTCAAAGGTATGAAATAGTTTCAAATCTAATTCTGAAATTTTAAAAAATCTGACAAAATCATTTGTTATTCTTGCAAGAAACCAAGGCATTTCAAGACTGATTGTCCTGACAGATTCAGAAAAGCTGACAAATGGAATGGCAAGAAGAAGAACAAGGCCACGGTGTCCACCTGGAGTGACGAGGAAGAAAGTGATAGTGGAACTAGCTCCTCGGACAAGGAAAAAGAAGATCTTTGTCTCATGGCCAGAGGTGATGAAGAAACTGAGGTAAACTCTCCATTTGAAAATTACACAATTGATGATTGGGAGGAAGCATATATACAACTCATGAAAAAATCTGACATGTACAAAAAGGAGAATAAATCATTGAAAAAGAAAATTAACTTGTTTGTGCATGATCATGATATGAATGATAAGACTTCTCTACTTGAAACTGAAATTGAAGATCTTAAGAAAATGATTGAGGATTTGGAAGAGGGAAGAAAAGAAATGGCTGACTTGGAAATTGAAAATGAAGACTTAAGAAATGAGATTGATAGCATGAAGCTAAAAATGCAAAGCTACAAAAAGGACAGCAAATTGAGTAATGAGAAGTATGAAGCTGTCAAACAAGTCAACACTCAACTTCTTCAAAACATTGAAAACCTACAAAAAGAGTTGAATGATAAACAACATTCTTTAGAAAAGTTTGTGGATGGAAGAGAAAACCTAGATGCACTGCTAGGTACTAGAATGAACTTCAACAAGGAAGGGTTGGGTTTTGAACCAACAAACAAAAGGCCAGTTGGGTTAAAGACTGTCACATTTGTTTCCTCTTCTGATGCTTCTACCTCAAAAACAACATCCAAAGGAAAAGAAAAGGTTGAAGAGGAAGCCACTGAAATTCCCAAAAAGATTGTCCAAAAGCCTAAGAAAGGTCAATCTTTCCAGCAGCATGGGTCAACACTTCATTGGCCATTACCTGCTCAGCCTTTCAGATGTCACTATAACTATGTTGCACATTCATATAGGCCAACACCACCCTGCTTTTGGGGAAATTGTGATTCTTGTATTCACCAACCCTATAAGTTTTAATCTCCTAGGTGGCAAAATAATTACTTTCAACCCAAAACCAACCAACGGCCTTAATGGTTTAAGAAGTAAACTTCCTCAAACTTTCACAAATTCCAACAAAGAGCCTCCAAATAGAAAATGAATGTCAAAGTTGAAAAGAAAAACCAAATCCCTGCTCTAAGCAAACAAAACATGAATGCTAGGAAGGTTTGGATTACAAAAGAAATGGTTTCATGTTTTGAAAATCTGAAGAGTTTGATGAGACCCAAATGTGGTTGGATTCCAAACACCATTGCTTAATTACTTATGCAAGAATGTCTTGCAGCCATGCATAATAGGTGGTACCTTGATAGCGGCTGTTCAAGACACATGACCGGAGACAAAAGAAACTTTTGTCTCTTGGAGGAAAAGGAAGGAGGACACGTCACATTTGGAGGGAAGAACAAAGGAAGAATCATTGGAACATGTAATGTTGGTAAGAACCTCTACAACTCCATTGGAAATGTGCTGTTAGTTGAAGGTTTAAAGTATAATTTACTCAGCATAAGTCAATTGTGTGATAAAGGTCATAAAGTGTTGTTTGACTCTCATGAATGTAGAATCCTTGAATCAAAATCTGACAAGGTATCTGGAAAAAAGGGTCAACAATATTTACATGATTGACTTAGATGATCCTGCTCACATAAATCTTTGTCTTGCTGCACCAAAATCTGAGCTTGCATAGTTATGACATCGCAGACTGGGACATGCTAGCTACAATATCTTACACAAACTGTTAAAGCATTCAATGGTGAAAGGGTTGTCTGAACTATCTTTTAAACAAGAAAACAAATTGTGTGATGCATGTGCCCTAGGTAAACAAACAAGAAAATCCTTCAAGACTAGATCTGCAAACATGTCATCTAAACCACTTGAGCTGATTCATATGGACTTATTTGGTCCAACCAGAACTGCTAGTTTAAGTGGTAGAAAATATGGATATGTCTTGGTTTATGATTACTCTAGGTTCACATGGGTTTTATTTCTCACACATAAAAATGATGCTTTTGATGAGTTTCAGGCACTCTATATGAAGATAAAACAAGACTGTGAGTTTAAGATTTCCAACATTCAATCTGATCATGGTGGTGAATTTGAAAATGTTGACTTCTATAATCATTGCAGGGCTGAAGGCATTTCACACCGATTTTTTTCACCAAGAACGCCAGAGCAAAATGGTGTAGTTGAAAGAAGGAACCGAACGCTCATAGAGGTGGCAAGAACAATGCTTGCCGAATGGCAACTCCCAAGGAAATTTTGGGCTGAGGCCGTAAACTCGACGTGTTACATTATCAACCGCTCTATGGTAAGGCCACACACCAAAAAGACTCCTTATGAGTTGCTGAAAGGTAAAAAACTCTCTCTCTCAAATATGGAAGTGTTCGGGTGAAAATAATTTATCCACAATAATGACAGAAGAGACTTAGACAAATTCAAGCCCAAGAGCGATGAAGGTATATTCCTTGAATATTCTGATAGATCTAGGGCTTATAGAATTTATAACATTAAGAGTCAAACTGTGGAACAATCACCCCATGTCTCTTTTGATGAATATCATGATGATTCTAACAATGATAACTCTTGCAGGAAAAATGATGAAGACGGGGAATTCCTAAGCATGAAGGAAAAGAGTGATTCTCCACAAGAAGAAATAAAAGAAGATGATGACCTAGCTGAATCAAGCAATGCAAGGGATCAAGCTCCAGTAGAAGGTAATGATGCTACATACATTAGAATTCTTAAGGATCATCCTTTAGAAAACATCATTGGAAGCTTGAATGACCCACGTAAAACCAGGTCACACTTTAGAATTGTGGAAGAATTAGATCAACTTGCTCTTGTCTCCCAGACTGAACCTGAGAATGTTGATGAGGCATTAAAAGATGAAAACTAGATAAACTCAATGCAAGATGAATTAAACTAGTTTGAAAGAAATAAAGTTTGGCATCTTGTTCCTAGATCATCATCACAATCTGTCATAGGCACTAAATGGGTATTTAGGAACAAACTAAGTGAGGATGACAAGATAATAAGAAATAAAGCTAGATTGGTGGCTCAAGGGTACAATCAAGAGTTTGGGGTAGACTTTGAGGAATCCTTTGCCCCGGTAGCTAGACTTGAAGCCATCAGAATTTTGCTTACCTTCGCATGCTCCCATAAAATAAAGTTGTATCAAATAGATGTAAAAAGTGCCTTTTTAAATGGTTTGATCAAAGAAGAGGTTTATGTGGAGCAGCCCCCTGGCTTTGAAAACTCTAACCATGCAGATTTTGTATACAAGCTAGATAGGGCGCTTTATGGACTGAAGCAAGCACCAAGAGCTTGGTATGAGAGACTAAGCTCGTTCCTCATTGAAAAAGGGTACACACGAGGTAAGGTAGATCAAACACTTTTCACCAAGAAGCAAGGTAGGAACATCTTGATTGTTCAAATTTATGTTGATGATAATGTGTTTGGTTCAACTAAATCTGAAATGTGTGAGGAATTTGCTAACCTCATGACTAGCGAATTCGAGATGAGCCTAATGGGAGAACTCCAATTTTTTCTCGGTTTGCAGTTCAACCAAGGAGAAGATTGGTGCTTCATAAGTCAAGCCAAATACATCAAGGAGCTACTGAAAAGATTTGACATGACAACCAGCAAAATAATTGCAACTCCAATGAGCACCTCAACATCATTGGATTCAGATGAAAATGGTAAATTAGTGGATGCAAAGATCTATAGAGGTACGATTGGCTCTTTGCTTTATTTGACTGCATCCCGACCAGATATCCAGTTTAGTGTTTATCTCTGTGCTATATTTCAAGCTAGTCCTAGAGAATCCCACTTGACTACCGTCAAACGTATCCTTAGATATCTTGCCGACACTCAAGATTTGGGATTATGGTATCCGTCATCATGTGATTTATCTCTTATATCTTATTATGATGTGGACTATGCTGGATGCAAGCTGGATCGCAAGAGTACTAGTGGCTACTACTAGTTTTTGGGCGAGTGTTTAGTTTCTTGGGCCTCCAAGAAATAAAACTCGGTTGCTCTCTCAACCGTAGAGGCAGAATATGTTGCTACGGGGAGTTATGGCACCCAAGTGTTGTTGATTAAACACCAACTCCAAAACTACGTAGTGGATCTTGATTGTGTCCCGATTCTGTGTGATAACACAAGTGCTATCAACCTTGCAAAAAATTCAGTCCAGCACTCTAGGACCAAGTATATTGAGATTAGGCATCACTTCATTAGAGATGAGGTCTTCAAGAAGAACTTTGAACTGCATTTTATTGATACATTAAATCAGATTGCTGACATCTTCACCAAGCCCTTATGATGGGGGCATCTCTCGCCCTTCACATTTTTCCACAGCTTCGATTACTCGCCAGCATAGCTCCATTGTGTCCGTCATATTTTTCTGAGTCGAGTCATGTAATTTTCATATTTTATTTGAGTCATGTCATTGTAATTTTCCTTTTATTTGAGTCATGTACCTAGGTTAATGAGTCATCTACCTAGGTTAAGTGTCATTAGGTTGATTAAGTTACATATTGGGCCCAATTCATTGGGCTAGGCCCAAGGGCACCCCCCTTCCCTTGGTTTATTGTCATTGTCCCAAAATCCAGGGACTTATTGTAAATTGTGGGATCCCTATAAATAGGACTCCACTCTCTCCATTTTCAGTTAATGAATGAATGAATGAATATTTGAATTTTCTAGTGTCCAACTTAAATCTTCTTCTTTTGGTGAGAAGCCAATTGAGTGGGTGAGAAGCCCCTATCCCCCCCTCTCTCTCTACCTCTCTCTCTAGAAAGTTATTTTCTCTCTCCTCCACTTTATCTCTCTAAACCCTGTGCCACTTTCTCTCTCCTCCCCTCCCAACCACCTTTCTCTCTCTTCCCCCCTCCAATAACTCATCCCCAACTCCCCACCATCCCACCTTAACTCCACCCCAGCCCCAAGGGAGATTCCACCATTCCCCACTCCACCCTCCACCCTCCAACCACCAACCACCCACTCCCCTTCCCCAAGCACCCTCTCATCTCCCAAGGGAGAATTCCCACTCCCCAAGACCCCCCTTTACCTTCCCCACACACCCCTTCCCATCCCCAAGATTAGAAATTAATCCCACCCTTAAACCCATTTTCAAATACCCTTTCCCTCTCTCCCTTCCAACCAAATTCGTAGCTCCTCTCTCACCCACTGTAAACACCACCTTCCAGACTCCATTCTCCCCCTCCCACACCTTGGAACACCCCCTCCTAGACCCCCTCACAGCTAGGGGTTGCCCCCACACCCATCCACCCCATTTCCCATCCCTTCTACCCCATTCCCCCACCACCTTTCACCACCTGCAATTCTCAGGTCGCATGCAGCAGAGCACTAGCGACTTGCAGAGCTGACCACGACTTCATCCTGATGTCCCTGAAGGTCTAAGTAGTACCGTTGGAAGCGTCTACCGGTCTTCTTTGCAACGGCAGCTGTCCCGTCCCATTCGGAGCTTGCTGCTGCCCGGAGGAGTAGTTCTCCCCAGACTACGCGTCCACCTCCAGATTGCAGACCAGAGACTGCTAGCAGAGGCTCCCACTACCAGTAGCCTGAAGATCTGGAGGAGGGACTTGGCCGAAATCTCCCTCAACAAGTTGCCTTCCATCTCCAAGAAGCGGCTCCTCGATCAACCTCCGGAGCAGCCTTTTCTCATTTTTCTCCCTTAGGTATGCTGGTCTGTCCACTCCTGGACTGGTCCGACACCTGAGCACTGTTTGGGCTGCTCAGGTCTACCCCGACATCGTCTGGCGTCCCCGTGGGTCTCTGCTCGAAGAGGACCCGACAACGAATCCGTCGACTTCGGGAAGCCCGATTCAGAGCTCGGGAGCGCCCGGAGTGACTTCGTCTTCCTACTGTTGTGGTCCAAAAGTAGATAGAGCCAGAACCCTGCTTCCCTGTTTGTGCCTCTTCTCCGACCAACACCGGCAACCTGATAAATCGGCAAAATTTGGATGACTTCCTGGGTCACCTACGAATATTTTCCAGCTGGTTTTGTCGACATCGGAGCTCTGGAGTGGCCGCTACGATAGAAACATCAACCGTCTGTCCTCTGTTCCAGAGGGCGGGCTGAATCGACAACTTTCTATCATTTAGCTCCTAGTTCATTTTTCCCCCTCCCCGCTTGGCCGATTGAGCGCCCCTCCCTGCGTGGAGGTACACTTTGGTTGTAATCCAATTCCTCACCCCTAGTCCAGCCCCCTTGCAAGGGGCGTAGTGCATGTAACTTGAATTTTCAGGTTGAAGCCTCATCGGCGCAGCATGCGGGTGAGCCCACGCTTCCTCGCTCGCCCTCGTCTCCGACCGGGATCGGTGTCTTCACACCGGTCAGGTGAGCTTCAGTTACCCCTTGCTGGTTTTATTCCTTTGCTTGTTTAGTATTGCTGCTAGTGCCGTCGGATGGTAAGGAGTGCCCAATCCCGAATTACTTATGTGTGAGTGACTACCGTCGGCAAGTTGTGAGTGAGCCATTACATCCCACGCCCTTGGTGTGCTGGCCGCCCTCAAAGGTGGGCATCCCAGGGCCCTTAGGGGTTCAACCTTAGGCTAGCCAACCCCCGGAGCAGCGAGGTCCCGTCCTGGACCCTCACCACCATCACCGGATTGCCTACGGGCACGAGAGTGCGCTTAGCGGGCGAGTCCGCTCGAGTAAAGTGACTGGTCCGTGCATTGCTTGCTTACTAGGTCCAAGGGATTTTTGGTCTCGTGACTATCACCCCCAAGGTGGTGTCACATCAATTGGTATCAGAGCAAGTTCTAGACTAGTTTCTACTAAGTCTTGTCCTAGGGCCATTGCATTTATCCCCCCGTTCATCATGGCCATTTCCTACTTAGCCTACTCGCCACCCATGGACTTCATTCTAGACAAGGATTTTACCTTTGACGGATCTCGTTCTTGTGATTACCTTAGGTGGGAGGCTACCATAGAAAGGTACTTTAAAAAAACTTGGGTATATGGACCCGCGAGAGTCCGCAAGGTCAAGGGACGACTTCGGGGTCAAGCCAAGAGTAAGTGGGAACACATAGAGGGATTAAGAAGGGTTAGGAGGCATGAGCCCATTTTCTCATGGGATGATATGAAGAGGGAACTTAGAAAGATCTTCGCTCCCCGACATTCTCCTTCCTATCCGAGGAGCACTGCCACTCCTCCATCCCCACCCGGCCAACTTGAGACCACCCTTAGGTCTCCACCACCACTCCCAACAAATCACCTCTCAACCATCATCACTACACTTCACCACTAAGCCCTCTCCCTTAAGACCCAAACAAGCCTAGCCTCTACCTCTCCACCTAACCCCATGGGGGTCCCCGAACCCCAACCAAAACCTCCTTCCACAACCCTCAAAATCCAAACCAAATTGGTCCCCACTCCTACCCCTCCACAATCAGCCGATCCCAAGGGGAAGAGACCGCTAACCGACCCGATTTCCCCAATGACGGCCACCACCCCCCAACCCACAATCCCTCACCAAACCCATACCCTACAAGCCCCCTTGGTCCCCACCACTACCCCTCCATCGTCCCTTAAAAGGGATGCCCCCCCCAAAACCAATGAACCCAAGTCTCATCACCCAACCCACCTTCCACTCCCAACCCCAATCCTACCCCAACCTAGGCCTCCGCTACTTCCACTCCCAAACCCAACCCAAGTTCGACCTCGCTCACCACCCCGGGTGCACCATGCCCCAACCATCATCACCCCATCCTCAAAAGACCTTCCCATTCCCTTGAGAAAGGAGGTCACACCCACTCACATAGAAGTAGTTGCTAGTCCGGACCCTCTCCCCACCCATGAGGAAACCCAAGTTCACACCAATGGTGAGGAAGAGCTTCAACCCTTTACCACTTCAAATTGTCCGAGTCTTCAAGAGCCACAAACCTTCACAAATCGCACCATAATCATAGATGGGCCCCTAGCTAGATGGCTAAAGGAGAAACCAATTCACCCCATCACGTCCTATGTCTACCCTCTCATGGATCTAAACCTCCCCATAGTACCCTTCTCCACCTATCACACCACCATCCAATCATCCTACCAAGTGGAAACTTTAGGGGATCTTCTTAAGGGCCTAGCATGGCAAATCGAGTTCACTAACATGTTGACCCCTATGGCCGAACAACCTAGGAGCCTTGACCTCCTACACCTTTGTGTCGGGTCTATCACCTCAATGTGCACCATTGGTTGCTACACTAGCGATCTCCTTCTATTCCTCCCCACACCCGATGAGCCCGACCTTATCCTCAAATTGGAGTCCCTCATATCGGGCAGAAAGCCAAACCCTCCTCTCATGGCCAACCCACCCACTAAGAACTTCGACCCAATCATTTCATTAGAGGAGGATGATCCAACACCATATTGTGAGGACCTTGAGGATGTTGAGATGAACTTAGAGCTCCTTTCCCCCGAGTACAGATCCTTTTGGCCCCTCCCAATGGAAACCCGGGAACCCATGTGATCCACCCACATCACTTATCACCCACTCCTTCCTACTCTCACCCACCATGTTGGGTCAAGCCCACCTCTCCCAAGTCCCAGGCGACACAAGGGTAGCTATGACCAAGGAAGATCTACACCTAAGGAACAAGGAGGTGCCACTCCCCATGATGTCCACCTTCCTTGACCCCTTCGGCCCTTTTGAATGGAAACTCCAATGCCAAACCATACCCCAACACATCAAAGTCATTTTTGGGTTAGGAAAACATGTGACTTGGCACCTCGAACCACTTGGCATGATTCATAAGTCGGGTACATTCATTCATATCACCCACATGTCAAGTCGGAAACATGAGTGGTCCATATTCGGATGTAATGGTCCGCCTTCATTCATCATGAGTCTTAAGCATGTTAGGAGCATTCATGGATGTCCGGGTCCTCCAGCACTCATCACACCCACGCATGAGAGGGACGCCTATGGATGCCCCGGCCCTCCCACACCCTTCAAAGTCTCCATGGCATCACTGCATGATTGGTCTAAGTATGGATGTCCTGGCCCCCCTTTGCATATCATGCATCTCCCACTCACACCACATCATAGTACTTGGCATGAGCATTTAAGCAAGCAACAAACAACGAGCGGTGAGAATTACAAGAAGCGGGCAAAACCTCGCGAACGCCACTTTGAATTCCATGATGGCAACTTGGCGATGGTGACTCTGGAGTGGCTCTACCCTAGGGTCACCTCCAACTTGAGGGCACGTGGACTTGGACCTTGCCTAGTTCTGAGTGGCCTTGGCAACCCAGCTTATGGGTTGGGCTTTCTAATGGGTTTTGGGATATACCCCACTTTTCACGTGGCGGATCTAGCACCCTCTAAGGGCACCGCGGTGGAACCCAGTGAGCATCTTGAGCCTACCCCCACCTTTGTGAGTGATACCCTCCGAGAGCCTCCACATATCAGCTTGAGAGTCCGACATGTGCACACGGAGACAATACTAGGCAAGCAGGGTACCATCGCCAGCAAGAGGGTGTCCCCGAGCCACCTTGAGAGGATGAAGAGCCGTCGCCCGGCTAAGGATGTGAGGTTGAGTTTGGAGGTTGTGGCTCGCCCGGAGCTGCATTGGAGGACCTCTCCCCTGGCGAACCCATACTCGACGGAGTCGAGTTCTTCGCACCCTGGGGGTATGATGGGGGCATCTCTCGCCCTTCACATTTTTTCACAGCTTCGATTGCTCGCCAGCATAGCTCCATTATGTCCGTCATATTTTTCTGAGTCGAGTCATGTAATTTTCATATTTTATTTGAGTCATGTCATTGTAATTTTCCTTTTATTTGAGTCATGTACCTAAGTTAATGAGTCATCTACCTAGGTTAAGTGTCATTAGGTTGATTAAGTTGCATATTGGGCCCAATTCATTGGGCTAGGCCCAAGGGCACCCCCCTTCCCTTGGTTAATTGTCATTGTCCCAAAATCCAGGGACTTATTGTAAATTGTGGGATCCCTATAAATAGGACCCCACTCTCTCCATTTTCAGTTAATGAATGAATGAACGAATATTTGAATTTTCTAGTGTCCAACTTAAATCTTCTTCTTTTGGTGAGAAGCCAATTGAGTGGGTGAGAAGCCCCTATCCCCGCCTCTCTCTACCTCTCTCTAGAAAGTCATTTTCTCTCTCCTCCACTTTCTCTCTCTAAAACCTGCACCCCTTTCTCTCTCCTCCCCTCCCAACCACCTTTCTCTCTCTTCCCCCCCTCCAATAACTCATCCCCAATTCCCCACCACCCCACCTTAACTCCACCCCAGCCCCAAGGGAGATTCCACCACTCTCCACTCCACCCTCCAACCACCAACCACCCACTCCCCTTCCCCAAGCACCCTCTCATCTCCCAAGGGAGAATTCCCACTCCCCAAGCCCCCCCTTTACCTTCCCCACACACCCCTTCCCATCCCCAAGATCAGAAATTAATCCCACCCTTAAACCCATTTTCAAATACCCTTTCCCTCTCTCCCTTCCAACCAAATTCGCAGTTCCTCTCTCACCCACTGTAAACACCACCTTGCAGACTCCATTCTCCCCATCCCACACCTTGGAACACCCCCTCCTAGACCCCCTCACAGCCAGGGGTTGCCCCCGCACCCATCTACCCCATTTCCCATCCCTTCTACCCCATTCCCCCACCACCTTTCACCACCTGCAATTCTCAGGTCGCATGCAGCAGAGCACCAGCGACTTGCATAGCTGACCACGACTTCATCCCGGCGTCCCTGAAGGTCCAAGTGGTACCGTTGGAAGCGTCTATCGGTCTTCTTCGCAACGGCGGCTGTCCTGTCTCATTCGGAGCTTGCTGCTGCCCAGGGGAGTAGTTCTCCTCAGACTGCGCGTCCACCTCCAGACTGCAGACCAGAGACTGCTAGCAGAGGCTCCCACTACCAGTAGCCTGAAGATCTGGAGGTGGGACTTGGCCGAGATCTCCCTCAACAAGTCGCCTTCCATCTCCAAGAAGCGGCTCCTCGATCGACCTCCGGAGCAACCTTTTCTCATTTTTCCCCCTCAGGTGTGCTGGTCTGTCCACTCCTGGACTGGTCCGACACCTGAGCACTGTTTGGGCTGCTCAGGTCTACCCCGACATCGTCTGGCATCCCCGTGGGTCTCTGCTCTAAGAGGACCTGACAAATAAGCTGTCGACTCTGGCCAAGCCCGATTCAGAGCTCGGGAGCCCCCAGAGTGACTTCGTCTTCCTGCTGTTGTGGTCCAGAAGCAGATAGAGCCAGAACCGTACTTCCCTGTTTGTGCCTCTGCTCCGACCAGCACCGGCAACCTGATAAATCAAAAAAATTTGGACGACTTCCCGGGTCACCTATGAAGATTTTCCAGCTGGTTTCGTCGACATCGGAGCTCTGGAGTGGCCGCTGTGACAGCAACATCAACCGTCTGTCCTCTATTCCAGAGGGCGGGCTGAATCGACAACTTTCTATCATTTAGCTCCTAGTTCATTTTTCCCCCTCCCCGCTTGGCCGGCTGAGCGCCCCCCCTGCGTGGAGGTACACTTTAGTTGTAATCCAATTCCCCACCCCTAGTCCAACCCCCTTGCAAGGGGCGTAGTGCATGTAACTTGAATTTTTAGGTTGAAGCCTCATTGGCGCGGCGTGCGGGTGAGCCCACGCTTCCTCGCTCGCCCTCGTCTCCGACCGGGATCGGTGTCTTCACACTGGTCAGGTGAGCTTCAGTTACCCCTTGCTGGTTTTATTCCTTTGCTGGTTTAGTATTGCTGCTAGTGCCATCGGATGGTAAGGAGTGCCCGATCCCGAATTACTTATGTGTGAGTGACTACCGTCGGTAAGTTGTGAGTGAGCCATTACATCCCACGCCCTTGGCGTGCTGGCCGCCCCCAAAGGTGGGCATCCCAGGGCCCTTAGGGGTTCAACCTTAGGCTAGCCAACCCCCGGAGCAGCGAGGTCCCATCCTGGACCCTCACCACCATCACCGGATTGCCTATGGGCACGAGAGTGCGCTTAGCGGGCGAGTCCGCTCGAGTAAAGTCACCGGTCCGTGCATTGCTTGCTTACTAGGTCCAAGGGATTTTTGGTCTCGTGACTATCGCCCCCAAGGTGGTGTCACATCACCTTGTGTAATGACAGGTTTACTACACTTAGAAGGGAGGTTGGTCTTTGCAGACCTCAAGCCAATAAAAATTGAAATGATGATCTTGTTCAATTTAGTTGTGTGTTTTTGCATATTAGTTTCCATGCATTGTTTATATGTAATTATGTCATTTTGCATATGGTGTAGCATTGCATGTAGTCATGATGCACAATTAAGTTGAATCCATGTTCACGATGCATTGCATGGTTTATGTAGCATCATACTTGCACGTCCATGGTATATTAAATGTTGATGTATGGAAAGGCAGGTTATGCCTGTCTACAAGCACTCAAGATGCGCGAGGTTTCACCTTCGCCAAGTACCATGTGCCACTATCGCATATAGGCCATATAGTAAGGGGGAGTTGTCTCTTTGAAGCATTCATGCATATGTTTCATCTTCATTTAGTTACCATTAATAAGTGTACAACCATTGTCAAGTCATGCATTTCATTTCTGCCAACTTCATGAGTGACTAGGTCAACCTCATTTGTCATTCAACTTGCTTGCAAACATAACTCATTGAATGCATTCATTGCATATCCTTAGGGGGAGTCTTGCTACTTTTCTTACTCTCTTGCAGTCTGAATATGAGATCATGAGACAGACAGAACTATGGTGTAAGAGCTTTCTATTATATGAACTAATGATTGTCCATCCAATGAAAATGGTTCAGATTTAATGATTTCCCTGAAGTTCTGAAATATTTGTTATGAAATCATCTATGTTCAGTGGTTTTAATAGACCTTAACTAGAGATTGCATGTTGTGTCTTGATGACTATCCTGAAATCTGAAAATTCAAACGTCATAGCAACGTTGGTTGAGATGCTAAAGTTTAGTATTGTTGTTAAACACCTTGATGAGCTGGAATTCGTGAAAATCAATTAGACAGTGTAATGATATTATTGCACGGAGAAATATGTCACGTCCTCCAATCAATTGACGAATGATATGTCATGATGTGCCCCTGTTATCCCTGTCTTAATTATATTGGACTTAGGTGGAGTAATGGTACAGTTGCTGAGAAATATATCTCCTCATCAAAGAAATGAGGTCATATATGTCATGAGGTGACAATGTTATCTCGGTTCATTCTGAAGCATAACAGTCAGTCTTACCGAATATCTAGGAATACTGGCGTATAAACAACGTGTATTCTTACGGATAGGAGGCATGTACTAGACTCGATTGCTCGTAACATATGAGTCATGTGCCTACAAATGCAAAAGTTCATGAAACACAATGCTACAATCATCACATTCCATACTTTAGTCATGCTTGTTTAACCTCAATACTAGTTTGTGCTATTTCTGATGAAGTTATTGAATATGGATGTATAAGACAAAGGACAGTTACACACTGCCATGATATGCACTTCTGGTTCATTTCTATTAAAATATGGATGTAGCTACTTTTTGAACTCTGTTGATGATCTCAGATTTCATTAGCCTTGAACCATATATATTGCTCACGGCATGTTTCCGGTTTGCATATAATGGCTTGCTCTTCACTCCTATTCAGCTATGATCACTAAGACTTTTGTCAACGACTCTACCTTACCCCTCCTTTTTATTGTTGTCAAAGGGGTAGAATTTTGTGAGTTACCTTTGTGAGTTGTCAAAGGGGGAATATCCTTTGTGATTGAACAGAGATAGCGTTGTCACCTCATGTGCCTACAAATGCAAAAGTTCATGAAAAATAATGATGCAATCATCACATTCCATGCTTTAGTCATGCTGGTTTAACCTCAATACTAGTTTGTGCTATTTCCGATGAAGTTATTGAATATGGATGTATAAGACAAAGGACGGTTACACACTGCCATGATATGCACTTCTGGTTCATTTATATTAAAATATGGATGTAGCTACTTTTCGAACTCTGTTGATGATCTCGGATTTCATTAGCCTTGAACCATGTATATTGCTCATGGCATGTTTCCGGTTTGCATATAATGGCTTGCTCTTTACTCCTATTCAGCTATGATCACTAAGACTTTTGTCAACGACTCTACCTTACCCCTCCTTTTTGCTGTTGTCAAAGGGGGAGAATTTTGTGAGTTACCTTTGTGAGTTGAGTTACCTTTGTGAGTTGTCAAAGGAGGAATATCCTTTGTGATTATCAAAGGGAGAATATCCTGTGTGATTGTGAGTGTCAAAGGGGGAGAAATCACTTTGTGATCATGCATACATATTAGCATTCACATGTTCTGATCATCCATACATTATCAAGCTACTGCATATGTTACAAATCATCCATGCATAGTATATCATCATCATGTATCTTGAGCTGCATATTGCACCTGTTAACTGCACATGTTATAAAATTTGCCATTCTAAACATTACTGCCAAATAATGACTCACAGTGTTGCCATCATCAAAAAGGGGGAGAATGCTGTGCCCCTGTGGTCATTTGAGTCATTTGACATTCTTGGTTTTCATAATGGCTTGGTTTTGATAATGGCTAATCACTATAAGTCATTGATGTTTCCCACTCTCATATGACTAAAACACTTGATGTTTTTTCATGACAGATATGTCAAGGAATGGAGTGGAGATGGCAACAATAAAAGCCCAATGATCGCGCCCAAACAAGGATGCAAATCCCTTCTAAATGCAAGAGTTGACACTTCACATAGCCACGGTCGATGCACAATGAAGAATAGCCAACGTGGGGCCGTGCATACTTGGTTTCAACGTCCAAATGAAGAACACACTTGATTTCGATGTCTAAAGGTCACAGACTCAAGATTCTGTCAAGGTTGATGCCACAGACATGAACGGGCTGCTAAAGGAGTTAAAGGACTGAGCTAAAGGGGTTAAGGAACCAAACAGACGAAATCTGGAAACTGCCCAGATTTTGGTCGACCGCTGGCCCAGGGGCGGTCGGCCGGAATTCCTAGGGACCAACTCTCAGCTAGTTTCTCAGTGGCGGTCGACCGCCAGAAGGCTCCGGTCGACCGCCAGCCCCGAGCCAACAAATGTTGACTTTGGTTTTCTCTCCGAGTGAAGCCATTCTCCATGTATTTCTTTAATTCTAAAGTCACCCAATCACCCACAAAACCTGGATCTAGTTTGGAGGATGTCCAAGGACCATTCAAATGGTATAAAATAAACACATGAGGGGTTAGAAACCATAATGCTAAAAGGGGAACAAGGGGATACCAAGGGAGGCTAGAGGAGGAGATCCACGGGTACTGTAGCACCTCCGTGAACAGTGCTTCGGGCTGGAGTTCTTCATCCATTCCAAGGTGTTTCAAGCTCATATCAAAGTAAGCAATCTCCAAGGAAGTGTAGAAGCAAGCAAGGCTATGAAGGTGATCTAAGGAAGCTGATTTAACAAGATTCTCAAGGGAGATCCAAGCTCCATCCATAGTCTTCTTCATCAACTCAAGGGGATCCAAGGAAACCCATTCCACAAGGAAGAAAGAAGCCTTTATTGGTGATCTACATCCATTGAAGCATCAGATTCAAGCTCCAGCAATTTCAGACAAGATCTATTTCATTCTAGCATATCTCTATATCTTGTTTGAGCATTTTCATCTTGTTCTCTTTCCATTTTGTTCAAACCATTGAAACTGAAGATTATCCCTACCGGTGGTTAGTAGGAAGGCAATCGGAAGCTCTCCGATCTGCGGTGTTGACGTCCCTACCGGTGGTTAGTAGGAAGGCAATCAGAGGTTTTTCCGATTTGCGGTTTGGTGCGTTGAACTAGTAAATCCTCACCAGGTTTGGTGAGGGGTGGACATAGGACTGGGGATTCAATCCGAACCACCTTAAAATCCTTTACATTGTGGTTTGCTTGTGCGATTGCTTTATGCTAGATGCATGCTTATGTTTAATCTTTATATTACTTATTCATCTTGCTAAGTAAATCATTGTGTGCTACGCTAAGCTAGTTATATTCTACTGTAATTCTTTTTATCTAGCTTTAAAGAGGGGTGTTCTACGAAAAGAGGGGCAGATCTATTCACCCCTCCCCTCTAGATCCGTCATCCACTACTCAACACCTCAAGCCAAGAGAATATTTCAGAGGGAAAATTATCTCCCTTTGCACTGCTCCTTTATGACCGATGGATCAAGTCATCTACAGATTTTCTTGGAGGAAAATTTTCCCACTGGCTCCTCTATAAATACCTGGAGCTTCTATTGGAGCTGCGGCTATTGCCTTAGAAGAAAGCCACACCCTTGAGCATTCAAGAAGAATCCTTGAGAAAGAAGAGAAGGGAGATAGAGCAGCCCAACACCTGGCCAATCTGATCCAATGCTGAAAGAGTGAAAAGAAAAGAGACAAGAAGAAGAGTGATCAGCCTTGAGAGAAGAGCAACCCTGCTGTTTTCTAATCTTGAAGAGAAAGATCTTCGGATCTGAATTTGAAGCTGTAGCCACCAGCTTCCAGATTTCTATTTGAAGCCTCAACTGGTGTTTCTTTTGTTGTTCTAGTTTTTCCACTACACTTGCAGTTTACTTTCTTTTTATCCTTTTTCCTTGTTCGCATATGTAACTGGGGTGTCGTCCCCGTGTTGTGCTGCTTTGCAGCGTGTGGTGAAGCCTCACCGGGTTTGGTGAGGGGTGGATGTAGGTCTGCGGGGTTGCAGACTGAACTACGTTAAAAATCCCTGTGTAGTGGGTTGTGCATCTTGTGTGATTGCTCCATATTCTCTATCCCCATTCATAGGTTTGTGTGCTAGCTTCAACGTATGCAATCTTGATTGTTTTCCATCACACACATTAACATATTGCTCACACACACACTAGAGGTTCGATGAGCAGCCAACCTCAATATATGAGATTATGGTTGATCACAAAAGCACACACATACAGCTAGTCAGTTCATACTTTGTTGATGTGTATTATGATCCCTGCTGTCCAGTGCAATACATCTTACTTGTTCTTGACTGTCTCTAAAGGGGTGTCGACCTCACTGCATAGTAGTGTCGACCTCAACTCTCTACATTGCTGTGATCCGTTGAAGGAATGTCGACCTCACCACTAGGGAGTGTCGACCTCAATAGTCTGTACACTGTCTTCTGCCGTTCTATTTTGAGCTATTGCCATCAGATCCGCTGTGCATTATGTCAAGTGCTCTATTAGAATTATATGGCAGTGATTGTCAATTTAATCAGCTAAGATTTTAATCGGGCCAAAATTTGTGAAAGGATCTATTCAACCCCCCCTTCTAGATCCAGTTGCACCCCAAGAGACCCAACACCTTCCATTAGCCCATCGTCCTTGGGCGCTTCTTCATCCAAGACGGCATTAAGATGAGCCTGCCGCTTGCGTCCACTGCCAGAAGTTTACTCTTTCATAAGGGGACAATATGGCATGCAGTGCTCCCGGCTTTTATAATGTAAACACGCCCCTTGGCATTTCCAACACTCCTCGGCCGAGTGGCCAAACTTCTGACAAAATGAGCAAGCCGCCATGACTTGCTTATCTTCTTCTTTAGCTTTCTTATTCTTGCCATTCCCGTTGCTATTACGGGATCACTTCTTGTTATCAGAGGTCTTATAGGGTTCCGTGATACTGAACCTTTCTCCTTTCTTTCCTTGCCGATCAAACTTCTGGCTAGACATTTCTTCCTTGCCTTTGAATTTTTCAACCTTCTCCAAGGTCCTTTTACATAAATAAGCCCATTGGACTATTTCAGTATATGTACGGATATTTTGGAGTCCAAGTTGAGTTATAAAGACGGGCCTTAGTCTGTCCATGAATCGGTTAGCTTTTAATAGGTCCGTGCTAACAAAGTGAGGAGCATATGGTCCCAGCTGAGAGAATTGAAGTTCATATTCTGCCACGGACATCATGCCTTGGCGAAGTGCGGCGAATTCCACGGCCTTCCTTTCCTTGACGTGTTTGGAGAAATACTTTGCACAGAATAGTTCAAGGAACTCCGCCCAAGTAATCTACCTATTTTGGAGAGGAGCCGATGTTGCTTCCCACCATGTGCATGCATCTTTATGAAGTTGGAAGGTGGCTAAAAGGACCTTATCCCGGTCCGCACATTGCATAACATTAAAGACTCAGTCCACATCGTCCATCCAACTCTCTACTTCATCGAGATTTGATGAGTCGGAGAACTTCAGAGGATTGAAACTCTGGAAATTTCGATGTAGGTCACCCGCGCCTGCCCTCGCGCCAGCTTGGGCCACGGTTTGTAGGGCCTGGGTAAGACCCGCAACAGTTTGTTGCATTTCATTCCAGTTGACACGGTGAGCCATTATGAGAATGAGGTACCTGAGAAAAGGAACAATTTGTTAATTCCTACGGAATTAAGGGGAATTAATCTAGAGATAATTTGTAAATAACTATCTCATCCCGGGCTCTAACCAATCTCTCATAGGTGGGAAATTTCTTTCATTAGTTCTTAGGTGTGGGTCCTAAATCCTTGGACTTAACCTATGACATGACATTTTCCTAGGACTTACTTGCGCCTACGCTCTGATACCAACTTAACTGTCACACCCCGAGATATAGATACAGCGGAAGATGCTCTGGGAAAACGTGAACAGTCAGTAATACGCCTCAAGCTAGCAATATAATCAGAGCACAATCATTCACACATAAGATGAATGGACACAATGTGATGTACTCAGAATTCCACTTTATTGAATGATAATCAAAGTTTTACAATAGAGACTATGACTTGACTCCTTGACACACTTGACTCAATAAAAAATGAAAATTACATAATATGACTCAATAAAGTAAAAAGTACATGATATGACTCCAAACTAACGTAGGGACTTATTGAATAACATGTTAAGTTCTAGACAATCAATAGACCATCTAGGAACATAGGAAAATCAACCCGTGGGCCAAACCTCGGGTTAAGAACACTGGAACAGAAGACGGTATTGTCTAGGCCATTGCTTGAATAGGCGGTCATGTCCTGGCTGCAACCTGAAGGAGGCGGTCACGTCAAGACCATTTCTTGACAGTGTCGACACTAGAGAGAAAAAGGGTTGACGCAGTGGAACTCTGCAAAGTGGCGGTCATGGTCGGGCCGCTACCAGATGGTGGCGGTCTCCAGAGGGCCGCTATCTTGTCCAAAATGCAGAAAACACACGTAAACTTGAGTGCTTTCTAGACAAATGGGCTTTGAGGGTACAACCAGCTCGGCGTCCTAGTGGGAATCCCAGGCTCGCAGAGACTTACAGAGGCCTTGAAACATGATCCCCTAGTCTGACAGAAGGAATATCCGGCGAAGAGGTTCACAAGTCCAAGAAAGTGTTCCTATAATGTGCAAGTGTAACTAATAGTCACATACCGGGGTATGCGCTATGTACTTAACTAGAAATACATTTAGATGAGAGTGAGACGTATGAAACCGCGTTCAAAAACACTCATGAAACAAGCATCATAAGAAGACATTTAAATACAATACTATATGATTTTGCTCATGAAATTGCCATTATGAAAGTAAAGTTTAAAGCATGCAAATCATGAACCTAAATACCACAGAAATCATGAACATCATATAGTATCTTTTAACTACAACTGAGTGCCAGAGATAACTGTTGTGCCCCTTAGGCACAAGCATATGATATTTTGTTTTGATGATAGCAACACAGTGAGAGTAGTCATTGTGTTTTGTATACATTGCCCTGCTGCATTGCATGCATTCAGAGTCTATACAGGGTATTTCATGCATGCTATCAAGCTAGCACAAGTCCATACATCCGCATGCTATCAAGTCCACACAGTCTATACATTCACATAGCATGTCTGCATGCTATACAGTCTGTACAGAGTCTTTGTAGTGTCTGGCTAGCAAGTCCATAAGTTGCTCATGCATATACAGTGTCTGCACGCCATATAGTCTATACATTGCATTGCTGCATCGCTGCGTAGACTAAGTCTATACATCCCCGTCGGTTCATGCATCAATTAGCAAGGTCTGCACAACCTTCTTGGCACAGGCACGCGATCAAGTCTATACATTGCATGAGCATAGTCAGAGCACTCAAGTCTGTACATTGCATGTGTCCCGGACATAGCAAGTCTGCACATCACAGACAAAGTCTGTACATTCACCACCATGCATTAAGTCTCAAAGTCTGTACAGCCTTTTGCGTTGGACTTAAAGTCTATACATTGGCAAGTCTGTACATTAGGCTATCACTTAAAGTCTATACATCCCTTGGCTAGAACTGTGCAAGTCTATACATCTCCAAATCTGCACATGCAAGTAAAGTCTGTACAGCGTCTAGCGTCTTACCTCAAAGTCTATGCATCGGCCAGGCAAGTCTGTACATCGCATCGTCTCATGCATCGTCTCAATCAAAGTCTATACATCTCTGTCTCTATGCATATTTGAGTTGAAGTCTGTACAGCCCAAGTCTGTACATCCATCCGTCTCACTCAGTGTCTCACTCAAAGTCTGTATATCGTCTTCTAGCTCATGGATTGCATCAAGTCTATACATTGTGCATCTCACTGACAAGTCTGCACATTCATGAAGTTTGTACATCATTCTGCTTGCACACATTTAAAGTCTGTACACTGTCATGGTTGCTTTGTTGTTATAGCAAGTCTATACACTCTTGAGCACTTGTGTTTCTGATGACTGATCAAGTCTATACACTCTTGAGCACTTGTGTTTCTGATGACTGATCAAGTCTATACACTCTTGAGCACTTGTGTGTTTTGATGACTGATAAAGTCTGCACATTACTGTCTCTACCTACGTTCAAAGTCTGCACATTGTTTTACATTGCACGTAGAGTCTACACATTCGTCTACATGCCTGAGCATCCATTGTTGTTGTGCATACTTTGATAGATGTAAAGTCTATACCTTGCTATCTACATTTGTGCACTCCTTCGATATAAGTCTATACATTGGTTCATGCACATTACACAAAGTCTGTATAGCCATGCACTGTTTCGCTTGCATAAGTGAAGTCTGTACATGCTTTAAGCTTTGCATTCACAAAGTCTGTACAAGCCGTAGTCTTGCATATCTGAAGTCTGTACAGCCTATGTTCTTCATGCATACCTGGTAAAGTCTGTACATCGTCAATGTACATACTTCACCATATGCATACTGCAGCATGTGCTATGAAGTCTGTACACACTTAAGGTGATAAGTATGTACATTGTTCAGAACGCAAAGTCCATACAGCCATTGTGCATTCATTCTTGATGTACACACTTTGCTTACTCAAACTGATAATTCTCTCTGTCTGACAGGTTCTGTTCGTGCAGAGCTTAATGAAGGGCACGTGATCCGAGGCTGGAAGGGCTGACAGGAAGATGACACGTGGCCAAAACATCTGGGCGGGAACTATGGAAGACACACTCCCAGTGCTGCTCCTGCTGGAATTGCTTTTAAAAGGAAGCCTTCTTCCACAGAAGAAGACTGATCGAATACAGAAGACTTGAAAGAAAAGCAGAAGAGCAGAGAGCCCTTTCGATCCAGCAGAAGTGAGTAGAAAGAGAGAAAAGAAAGAGAGTTGAGAGAGAGAAGAGTTGAGAGAGATGTTCATCAGATCTTTGGTTCAAAACCAGATCTGGGTATTGCTCACTTGTTTGAGCTACATTCTCTGTAGGGATACTTTTCCTTTTCGTTTGTTTTTATTTTATTTTTCGAACTCCTTTCATCAAGCTGTTAGTCAGCGTTTGCAGAGGTGCTGCCTCTGGACGGGTCAAGCTGTAATCCCCAACGGTTGCAGTGGAGGATTCCACTGGACAGCAAGTTGTGAGGCTCAGCGGGTTGTAGGCAAGCTGTGATGCCCATCGGTTCAAGCTGTGAGTCAGCAGTAATCCACACTCGGGTTGAGTGTGGGGTGGATGTAGGTCTGGGGGACCGAACCACCTAAAAATACCTTATCTACTGTGTCATTGTTTTGTGGTTTGAATCGCTTCTATATTTCTGTTCTTTGCGCAGTAGATGTTTGCTTAGGACGGTTCTTCAGTTCTGGCTAGTATTTGCTTTGTGCCCTCTATCTGTTCAGCAGAAGTTTTCATTCCGCATTTGATTCTGCTGTAGTTGATCTTTAACGGGTGACTGATCTATTCACCCCCCTCACGATCACCTTTAGCATCCCAACAATTGGTATCAGACCCTAACTCTTTGTGCAGGACTAACATCCTAAAGAGGAACGGCCATGGATGCTAGAGGGTTAACAGCAGAGGGACAGTCCACTACGAAGCCACCATTCTTCGATGGATCCAACTACTCATATTGGAAGAACCAGATGCAGGTCTTCCTCAGAGCCAAAGATTACGAGGTCTGGAAAATTGTGAGCAAAGGTCCTTATGAGCTACATGAGAACGCGGAATTGTGGACTAGAGAAGAAATCAGGAAATCTACTCTGAACTGGAGTGCCATCAACGCCATTCAGTGTGCACTCCATCCCACTGAATTTGATAGAGTGTCATCCTGCAAGACGACAAAGGAGATGTGGGATACCCTTGAAGTCATTTATGAGGGAACATCTCAAGTGAGAGAGATGAGGGCAAATATGCTAGTGTCAAAGTATGAAGCATTTCGGATGAAGCCCGGTGAGACAGTGACCGAAATGTATGCTCGTCTGACCATCATAATAAATGGTCTAAGAAATCTGGGAAAAAGTTATATTGATCATGAAGTTGTGAGGAAGATCCTTCGATCGTTGACTCCGATATGGCATACCAAAGCAACTGTGGTTGAGGAGTCAAAAGATCTACAAAAGATGAAACCTAATGAGCTGATAGGCTCTTTGATGGCGTACGAGATGAATCTTCTACAAGCTGAAGAGCTCGAATACAAGAAGCCTATTGCTCTGAAGGCCAAGCATAGTAGTTCAAAACAGTCCAGATGCAATGGATCATCCAGTGATCGGAGCTTATCTGGATCGGAGCTTGAAAAGGATGAACTAGCTGTGATTACAAGAGAGTTCAGAAGATTTCTTAGAACAGAAGGAAAAAATGTCTACAGAAAATACCACATCAGGAAGCAAAATAGGTATAAATTTAACCCTGCTGAAAATCTGACGATAATGCTTGTTATCATTGCAGGAAGACTGGCCACATGAAGGCTGATTGTCTAGAGTTATAGAAAATGAAAGGAAGACCATAGAAGAAAGCGCCAAAGGGAAAGGCCATGGTCAGTACATGGAGTGATGAGGAAGAAGGCACGCTGAGCACTTCCTCAGATAGTGAAAAATCAGAAAAGGACATCTGCTTGATGGCCAGAAATGGAGAAGAAGAAGAAGAGTCTGATCAGGTATCATCCCCTTTCGAACATTATACTATTTCTGATTGGGAAGATGCTTATGGAGAACTGTTAGATAAAGCAAATGATCTTAAGAAGGAAAACAGACTCTTGAAGAAGAAAATGAATTCTCTAGTTAATGATAAAACACTTTCTGATAAAGTTGCATGTCTACAATCAGAGAATGATAGATTGAAAAGTGCATGTTCTGAGTTTGATGAGTTAAAGCATGCTTTGATTAATTGTAGGAAAGAAAATGAACTGCTGAAAAATGTTGTTGATGAGTTGAAATTGAAAATTCAGAAGTCTGAAAATGAAATAAAGATTTCAACTGAAAAATATGAAGCTATCTTGTCAGTGAATGCTGAATTGAAGAAAACTATTGAAAATCTGGAAAATGAAAATTCTGACAAAAGGAAAATTATTAAAAGCATGACCCAAGGAATAGAAAATCTTAATGCCTTGCTAGGGTCAAAAGTCAACTTCAGAAAGGAGGGTCTCGATTTTAATCCCTCAGCTAAAAAGAGTTTTGAACTGAAAACCATTTCATTCGTGGGAGAAAAGAATAAAGGACCACTCATAAAAATGGTCAATGAAAAATCTGCTTTCAATAATGTAAAATCAAAAGTGTCCAGTGCTAAGGACAAGGGAAAGCATAAAGTTGTAGAGTCTAGAGCTGCATGTTCTTCTCCCAAGGGTAAGTTCAAGGCTAGGGGTCAGCCAGCTAGCACATCAAAACCTCAGTCCAAGGCTGCTAAGTCTCCACCACCATCAAATACTCAGAAAAAGACCAAATATAAGTCAGTGCAGAAACCTAGAGGGTCAAAGGTGACAAGGAGACCAAGTGTAGCTAGGAACCAGTTTGCACATCCCTATTTCCCTCGAGCCCAAGTCTCTCATCACAATCACTCACAACTACTTAATAGGTTTGGGTGGAACCCTGTATACATGAGGTCTAGGTATCAGAATTTCCTCACTCAGCCCTATAGATCTCAGCCAGTTAGGAGATGGGATAGTCACTTTAGGACATGGAGTCCTAGTCACCAGGTGTTCTATGGTCAGCCTAGGACCAATTTGGGCCACAACTTCTAGTATAATCATTGGCCAAGGCACTGGCAGAAAAGCAACAATGTTTCTAATAAAATGAATGCCAGGACTACACAAAAACCATCACAGCACCAGAAAAAGAAAGCTAAAGCTGTTGGTGCTGAGAAAAAGGAAAACAACAAAAAGAATTCTCAAGCTGTAGAATCCACCAAACCATCCACTTTCACACAAATGTGGATCCCTAAACAGCTTCTGTCATATTTTCACTCTCACATATCTGCTTCTATCTTGGGGCCCAAACTATCTTGGGTTCCAAAATCTGCTCCCTAAGTGTGTTTGCAGGTATGCCTGGTAGCCAGGAACAAAATGATGAAACATGAATAGCTACTCCAGGCATATGACAAGAGGCAGGGCCAAAAATTCTAAAAGCTAAAAGAAATTGGAGGCCTTGTCAACAATCTGATGCAACACCAAGGGTAAAAATAAATCAGTCTGGTAAAGCAGGGAAGTGATTTACCTTTAGAATTGAAAAAGTCATGTTGATTTGGTTGTTTAATTTCTAATGTTCTCTTCTTGTCTAGCTGATCAGTCTGCATTCCAGACTCAGCTACTGAATTTAATTCTGCACATATCTGATGCTCCTTTCTTGCCATTTATTACACTGTGTACATAAGATGCTAGATGCACTGCACAACCACTTTTGTAGTCAATGCATACCCTACACCGAGTTTACTTAAACACATGTTCATGGTTGTTCATACATTGCATCGAGTATGCTTCTCTTATGTTTGTGCATGTATGTACTTTGCACTGAGCTCACTTATTCATGTGTTGCACTGAGTTTGTATGGTTCATTTAATGCATATAGTTGATGCATGTGTCTAATGTCTGCATATATCATTTGCATCAAGGAAGTTGTTTAATGCATATAGGACTGCTTTGCACTGCATTTCTTTGCATGACCACTATGGTATATAGGGTCCAGTCTTCATATAGAGCAGTGTACTACATATCATTGAATTTGAAAATTTTAAAAAGAAATGACTCATTGCATAGCTTTTTTTATTTTTGCATCATGGTGTCAGGGGGAGCTGAGAGTTATGTTCAGTACGTTGAATCTTGTTCACTCCTCATTGGTCCCACTCACTCCATTCATAATCTTTGACATCAGATGCTCTTGGACTTTCATGCCTATTGCTATCACTTTTTAACAATTGCCATCATTTCCCTAACCTTCACTGAACAACAGTATTGCTTCTAGTTTAGTGCATTGAGTTGTGGTCATTGCAATTGTTCATTTATAAGAATCACACTTGCAAATTGAGAGGAACTAAAGGTTTAACCTTTATAAATTGAAGAGTTAAGTGTCTGCACTTCAGAACTTGAGATAAAAGAAAACTTTTATAGCTCTTAATCTTTGTCTCATGGTTAGAATAGAAATTTTTTTTTATGCCTGAAAGTGTTAAACTAGAAATGTCTAGAAAAGGTAAATAGAGTGTGTACTGTTTTTAAACAATCACTCTAAAAGAAATAAGGGCAGCAGTAAATAAGATCATCAATGTAAAGAGCTGAACACAGTGATAGAGCAATGGCTGAATTGCACTGAGAAACTGTGATCTCCTCCAAAGAAGCAGGAGAATTCATAAGTCATGAAGTGCTTCAGACTATCTCTGTTCATAGGGTCAAATCTATGGAGGGAGTCTTCACCAAGTAACTGGGGGTACTGGCCTCTGATCAAGGTGTGCCCTTAATGTCAAAGGTGAAAATTATTCCTTGTAGGTCTTGATCTGAAATAGATCTAGTAGTTTATGCCTAGTAACTGGGGGTACCTGTCTCTGATCAAGGTGTACACCTAATGTCAACAGCATAAATGCCACTGGTCTATTCACTTAGCTCAGTTTCTAAAAAAATAAAATAAAATTAAAAACAAACTGCTGTAACCCTTTGAAATCAAAAGTCATTGAGTGAAAATTATTTTTTCTCAATACATATTCAAGTTACCTTCTTGAACTTCCATGTTTAATCACAAAGGGTATTGTTTCTAACTTTTCTATTAAAACCATGTGCCTTAGATTCATTACTATAAATGGAGTCTATAACTCTTTTTCAGTGGTCAACTGCTTTACTCTATCTTAATCACTGTTAAACCTGAATTCTTTCAAGATCGTAAATTACTGATTCTTATGCTTTAATAGCTGTCTATAATCATACTCACTTTCTGAACCAATGCATCCGCCGTTGTCTGTTGACCCTCCTACCTTCTCTACCTTTTGATTATCTATTTCATCCATCCATATTCCTTCTCAAAGGGGGAGAAATAATTTTAGGGGGAGTTCTTCATTCAGGGGGAGTTTGAGCTGTTCTAAGGAAAATCTGCATGTATACTGCACCTTGCACTAATGTTTTTCTCTCTTTTTGATCATGTCAAAGGGGGAGAAATTTAATTTGGTGACTCACTGTCACTTTGTTTCCATCATCAAAAAGGGGGAGAATGTTGTGCCCCTTAGGCACAAGCATATGATATTTTGTTTTGATGATAGTAACACAGTGAGAGTAGTCATTGTGTTTTGTATACATTGCCCTGCTGCATTGCATGCGTTCAGAGTCTGTACAGGGTATTTCATGCATGCTATCAAGCCAGCACAAGTCCATACATCCGCATGCTATCAAGTCCACACAGTCTATACATTCATATAGCATGACTGCACGCTATAAAGTCTGTACAGAGTCTTTGTAGTGTCTGGCTAGCAAGTCCATACGTTGCTCAAGCATATACAGTGTCTGCACGCCATATAGTCTATACATTGCATTGCTACATCGCTGCATAGACTAAGTCTATACGTCCCCGTTGGTTCATGCATCAATTAGCAAGGTCTGTACAACCTTCTTGGCACAGGCACGCGATCAAGTCTATACATTGCATGAGCATAGTCAGAGCACTCAAGTCTGTACATTGCATGTGTCCCAGACATAGCAAGTCTGCACATCACAGATAAAGTCTGTACATTCGCCACCATGCATTAAGTCTCAAAGTTTGTACAGCCTTTTGCATTGGACTTAAAGTCTATACATTGGCAAGTCTGTACATTGGGCTATCATTTAAAGTCTATACATCCCTTGGCTAGAATTGTGCAAGTCTATACATCGCCAAGTCTACACATGCAAGTAAAGTCTGTACAGCGTCTAGCGTCTTACCTGAAAGTCTATGCATCGGCCAGGCAAGTCTGTACATCGCATCGTCTCATGCATCGTCTCAATCAAAGTCTATACATTTCTGTCTCTATGCATATTTGAGTTGAAGTATGTACAGCCCAAGTATGTACATCCATCCATCTCACTCAGCGTCTCACTCAAAGTCTGTACATCGTCTTCTTGCTCATGGATTGCATCAAGTCTATACATTATGCATCTCGCTGACAAGTCTGCACATTCATGAAGTCTGTACATCGTTCTGCTTGCACACATTTAAAGTCTGTACACTGTCATGGTTGCTTTGTTGTTATAGCAAGTCTATACACTCTTGAGCACTTGTGTTTCTGATGACTGATCAAGTCTATACACTCTTGAGCACTTGTGTTTCTGATGACTGATCAAGTCTATACACTCTTGAGCACTTGTGTGTTTTGATGACTGATAAAGTCTGCACATTGCTGTCTCTACCTACGTTCAAAGTCTGCACATTGTTTTACATTGCACGTAGACTCTACACATTCGTCTGCATGCCTGAGGATCCATTGTTGTTGTGCATACTTTGATAGATGTAAAGTCTATACCTTGCTATCTGTATTTGTGCACTCCTTTGATATAAGTCTATACATTGCTTCATGCACATTACACAAAGTCTGTACAGCCATGCACTGTTTCGCTTGCATAAGTGAAGTATGTACATGCTTTAAGCTTTGCATTCACAAAGTCTGTACAAGCCATAGTCTTGCATATCTGAAGTCTGTACAGCCTATGTTCTTCATGCATACTTGGTCAAGTCTGTACATCGTCAATGTACATACTTCACCATATGCATACTGCAGCATGTGCTATGAAGTCTGTACACACTTAAGGTGGCAAGTATGTACATTGTTCAGAACGCAAAGTCCATACAGCCATTGTGCATTCATTCTTGATGTACACACTTTGCTTACTCAAACTGATAATTCTCTCTTTCTGACAGGTTCTGTTCGTGCAGAGCTTAATGAAGGGCACGTGATCCGAGGCTGGAAGGGCTGACAGGAAGATGACACGTGGCCAAAACATCTGGGCGGGAACTGTGGAAGACACACTCCCAGTGCTGCTCCTGCTGGAATTGCTTATAAAAGGAAGCCTTCTTCCACAGAAGAAGACTGATCGAATACAAAAGACTTGAAAGAAAAGTAGAAGAGCAGAGAGCCCTTTCGATCCAGCAGAAGAGAATAGAAAGAGAGAAAAGAAAGAGAGTTGAGAGAGAGAAGAGTTGAGAGAGATGTTCCTCAGATCTTTGGTTTAAAACCAGATCCGAGTATTGCTCACTTGTTTGAGCTACATTCCCTGCAGGGATACTTTTCCTTTTTGTTTGTTTCTGTTTTGTTTTTCGAACTCCTTTCATCAAGCTGTTAGTCAGCGTTTGCAGAGGTACTGCCTCTGGACGGGTCAAGCTGTAATCCCCAGGGTTGCAGTGGAGGATTCCACTGGACAGCAAGCTGTGAGGCTCAGCGGGTTGTAGGCAAGCTATGATGCCCAGCAGTTCAAGCTGTGAGTCAGTAGTAATCCACACTCGGGTTGAGTGTGGGGTGGATGTAGGTCTGGAGGACCGAACCACCTAAAAATATCTTGTCTACTGTGTCATTGTTTTGTGGTTTACATCGCTTCTATATTTCTGTTCTTTGCGCAGTAGATGTTTGCTTAGGACGGTTCTTCAGTTCTGGCTAGTATTTGCTTTGTGCCCTCTATCTGTTCAGCAGAAGTTTTCATTCTGCATTTGATTCTGCTGTAGTCGTCCCAACAATAACAAGGTTAGGGCATGGTTTCTATCAATTAGACTAGGGTTTACATATAAGTATAAATAGGTTACAGGAACAAGTAGCGGTCATGGTATGGACGCTATCATAAATTAGCGGTCTATCGGGCGGCCGCTATATAGAAATAACGGTCTCTTGGAGACCGCCTTCTGCCTCTCAGACAGATGGTAAAAATCCGTGCCTGCAGGCCTATTCTAGGGCAATAAACCACATAAAATATTAACTTTTCTTATTAAGGGGCATGGCTCATGCATGCAGAGATAAGCTAATTACGCAGTGTAAATAAAACATGAAATTCATCGCATACAGAGCATGAAATCATGTGGAATTAGAGGGCTTTTACTCCTGACATGATGTTTAAGCCGTTCATGAGATAACCTACCACTGTAACAGGCTCTAGACTTCAAATTTTGGACTGGGAGAACGACCTAGTTTCTGCACATTCTATGCCAAACCAGCAACTTCTCATCCATCGTTCTCCTTAACCTCTTGCCCCATGTTCCCAAAATTTGGAGGGTAGTAATAAGACATAAAGGGGAACAAATAACCCTAAAGAATCAACTTGAAAACACCTCGTTCAGTGTTCCTAAACTCCAAGTCTTTGCTGGATAGTTGCGTCTATTCCTGTGCGGTTTGCAGCGATCCAGTAACTTCCCGGCGTTCTAACTCTCCAACGGCTAGATCTCCCAGCATGAGATTTTGAGGGGAGTTAGTCAATACTAAAGTGAACAAAATATTCTAAAGGACTGACATGAAATAACGTCATCTTACCGTCGAACCTTGCGAGCTAAAACTAGGGTTCACGCAGGTTGGACCTGGGACCTATTTATAGGGTTTGCTGGGGTTTGAGGGATTTGATCGAACTTAGAGTCCTTATTTGGGGTAGGGTTGATCCCCAAGAGTTGTAGGACAAGTTTTCATGATAGATAGCTTTGATCTATGATGATTAGGACATGAAAGATCCAATCTTTCCACGTCTCTTGGAGTCACGTTTTCGGAGGAAAATAGCGGTCACACCCGGTCCACCTCTTGTAGGTGGCGGTCTTGCGATAGACCGCCACTTACTTGAGCACCGGAATTTGAATTTTAACTAAATTCCTCAATATTTATCCCCTAATTACCTTATATAAATGGGGAATTATCCTAAGGACTTTTCTAGAGTGTGGGCATGGGCCTAAAGGGTTTAAAATTGGGTTCATGGGCCTAATTTAAGTAGGCTAAACCCTTTGGTTAATATAGGGCCTTTAAATTAATTTAATCAACCAGTAATTCCTTAATAGCCCATTTAATGCTAATAAATGGTTTTTAATTCTTGAAAATTACTAGAAAATCCTAGAAACTTCTAGGGTGTTACAGCCCCGGTTGTGCTGCGTTGGGCAGAGTTTGCAGGCAAGGGCGAGTTTGTGGTGCAGCGTTCGAAAAATCTACGGCAAGGTTAGGTGGCTGGCGAGGATAGTTTGTGGCTAGGTGGCTATGAGTGTGCCCCAGATGTGTTAATATGGTTTTGGCCACCCCAGATTGAGGTTTATCCAGCCCCTGAGGTTTGAGGTCATGATTTGATGTGGCTGATCAGATGTTCTAATCTAGAGATGTGCTCGGGTGAGCAGAGGATCTTCTTGATGTGCAGCTGATTGTCGAGCTTGACTTTCTCGTCATGCTCTGTGGCGTCTGAGATGATGTGCCAGTCCTAATTATTTTTGTGGATTTTGAGGTAGGATTGGGTAGAGTTACCCCAGTAAGTTCTTGGTCCTGCCCTTGTGTGTGAATGGGCTATGTTAGCTCTGGACTTGGTTCGAGGTGGTGTGGCGGTGGCTTGGTTTGTGGCCCAGATTGTAGGATTTGGGGCCATTATGCACCGCACTTGGATGCACCGTGCGAGGCGACAGGTGTGATGTGAAGGTTCCATGGTAGATTCAGGATTTGAGGATGAGCGTTGGCAGGTGCCGATCATGGTTCGTGTTGTGGCTCTTGGCATGGTGGTCTGCACGGCTGCAGCTCAGGGGATAGATATTTTGAGAACCCGAGAATTGAGAATGGATAGGTGTTAGCAAGGATAGATTTGAGAGAATGATGTCTAGTGGCTAGATGTGTAACGGCCTTCGAGCTTGGCGTCTTCTGTGGTTTCTTCGCTCCTCGGTAAGTGTCCTAGCATGTTAATGGTTCCAGGATCGGAGACATGCATAGGTGGGGAGCGTGTGGCAGCGACTAGCTTAACGGTTGTGGCAGAGTGTGGCTAGCGATCAGCAGAGCTAGTGCTTGAGGCGTGGTGAGTTGTAGTTCGGGGAATTGCAATGAAGGTGCGCTGGGAGGTGCTACCGGTGTGGTCCGATGGGACACTTGGCTAGTGGTGTCGGAGGAGCTGACCTGATGGTAGTAATGGTTTTTCTGGTGCTGGAAGGTGAGCTTTCTAGTGTGCGTGAGGTTCAAGGTCAGGTCAAGTGTGGAGATCTCCCACTGTGTAAGATGTATGTTGGTTTCTCCTTGGTCGGAGAGAATCACGTTTTGCTAAGTTCCATCATCTTGCATCGTGTGTTCGGATTGGTTGGCCTCTCTTGTGTGCCATGAAGTCCATGCGAGACGTGTTTGTTGACACCTATTTTTTATCGATAAGTTGAGTCATTCCTCTTACTCCCATTTGTTGATGCCTCGAGTTGTCCATCACTCATTGGGGCTATTTTCAGGCACGTTTTGGGCCAATTTTATGGGTAGCCTCCCTCCCTGGTTAGGTCTGAGTTGATTCAGGGCTTAATGGGCCTTGGTTTTGGTTAATCGAGCTTTTCTATGAATTCCAAGCGCCCATATACATGTACGGTTCATCCCTGGCCGCCCAATCAATGTGCGGTTGCCTGTGGACCGTCCATCTATTTTGGAATATTTTGGTTAATTTTTTGAATTTCCACCGACAAGCATTTATGCGGTTCTCCTCTAGCCGTTCAACTTGATGGACGGACGGGTGGTAGCCGCTCATCTCTCAGAGTCCTGCGCTTGGTAATTTTCTCAGATAATTATCCAATTAATTTATTTATCACCGACAAGGGTAGAACGGTTTGTCTTTGGCCGCTCTACCTTTGAACGGTCTCAGTTGAGCCGTTCATGTATGAGAGTCCAACGGCGAAGATTTCGATCAGTTCGATGGATAATTTGGATTATTTATGATTTATTTTGAATTTCCACCGATGGGGTTGGATGGCCAGGACATGGCCGCACATCCCGTTGAACGGTCTATCGTAAGACCGTTCATCTGTTCGATTGCTGAATTTCAACATATTTTCTCTCTCTATCCGTGGTTTTATCCCTAACTTCTCCCGTCATTTTCTCCGCGGATAATGAACCATTTTGAGTTCCGTTTCGACTGGATAATTGATAATTCAATTATCCTGATCTTTTGTTTGATAATCTTGACCTGAAAATGCTTCTAAACCCTAATTTCGAGCTAGGCTTGAGGTGCTCTATAAATAAACCCTAAAGGCTGGGTTTGAAAAGGGGGGAGATTTTTGGTCGACGGCGAAGCCCTGTCGCATTCTTGAGTGACCTAGCACCAAGGAGGGAGACTTTCCACATCCATATAAGCCTCCGGTTCAGGGAGTAGTCTAGTTTTTAAGTCTTGTGTGTTTGATAGGTTTTGTCTATTTTTCATTGCATGCATCACTTTCTCCCCACGTTTTTATTCACCTTCGTTGCCATGCACACACCCACCCACGTTTATGACACCCTAGGGGTTTAAAATCTCCCAGGTATCCCCCTTTCCACTTATTCATGTTCATTTCTTCTTATTTTGGTAGTTGCTACACTTTCCAGTTCTAATTTAGGTTTTCTCTTTGTGTTTTCACGTTATTTTGCAAGTCAGCAATCCCTAGCACGAGGCCCATCCCCTCTGGCCGGCCGGAGAGGGTGGAGGTTGGACCCTTTGTGACTTCTGGCATGGTGGTCTTGCGCGGTTCTCTACCACCCGTTCAAGGAGACGTGCGGTGCTACCTGGACCATCCTTCGTCTTCCTGCGATCGTGATAGAGCCGTTCGACTGCCAGGAGTGCTTCATCCCGCATCCTCTGCAGCGTTCTTAAACGGTCTATCGTGAGACGTGCATCTTATATCTGAACCGTATATCTCTCCAGTGCTGCAGGTCAGGCGAGTACCTCTCCCTCTTTCCAAGGTACGGCATGTTCATCACGTTCGGTGCCTTGGTGGCGATCACAGGTTTTTACACTTCCCTTTCCCTCTGTCTTCATTCATTTCCCATGTTGGATGTGGTAAGATAAACATTGGGAAGGCATTAGAAGAACGGACGGGAGGAGAAATATATCTACACCCTTCTTTTGTGGCGATCACGGTGGGACCCCTAGTGCCCATCGTGTTAGTGATTTGCTGACCCCTTCTTTTATTGTGTTAGTCCTCTTCTTGAAGTCATTGCAGGTTGGGTCGCATTTTATGCCTTCTGGAACGTGAACGGTTCTCCCATAGCCGTTCATCCCTTGTGCGGCTGCACGTCCACCGTCCCTCTCTGCGAATAGTGCCAGTTCTCCTGCAAGCGTCCTGTCATAGACGGCCTCCTATCGACCGTTCACACTAACGAACGGCCTGTCCTTGGCCGTCCATCTTTTTGGCATAGGTACGCTTTTGGTTGGTCTAGTTGTAGGTACACAGTTGCTGGAGATCCGTTCCAGAGCTTACGCGGCTGTCCACTGACTGCTCTTCCTGGTACATTTCTCATCTCTGCCATCCTTCATTTCCAGCATTCTGTGATTTTTTTTTACAGTTATTTTGCCGTTGCTCCATGTTACTCCCTGGCTTATACGGTTCTGTACAGACCGTCTGTCCCTTTGAGTGATCTCATATAGACCGTCCTTGTGGTGCTACAGTGCACCCGTAATTCATTTTGATTGCCATGTTCCATGATATTCATGATCTTTGGTGCTGGTTATTGATCTCCCCCTGCTCCCATATCATTGTTGCATGATTGTTTTCATTGCTTATATATTTGATTGGTCATTGGTTGATAGTTGCTAGGCTAGATTTTGCATGCACTCCGGTGCACATAGGAGCATCCATCTCTTTCATAGTAGTTGCATTCCTACCGAGGTAGGGTTTCCTCTCGTCTCCATACTCCTTGGAGCCGACTAGGGGACCTTGCTGAGGACCTCTATAAGCCCCCGTGAGCCGTGGATTCCCACACGGACGTCGAGCAGGTTGTACCGTATCCACCCCCAGTCTAGGGTTTGCATCCACGAGCGAGAGATCCCCGTAGAGTCACCCAGTTCCTCATTTCCCACTATGGTTAGGTACCTTGTGGTTGAGCGAATTCATATATTAATTAATCCACTAAGGTCCTACAAGAGGAATTTGAAAATTGTCATGCATCATTTGACAACTTGATTGCTTAAGTGCTCGATTCTCCTCTCATCTCTCCTCTCCATTGGATGTTTGGTTGTTTGAGGTTTTGCTTTGGTTAGGATTGATTGCTCTAGTCTTGAGGTGTTTAGTGTATGTGGGGTTATTTTTTTCCCTCAGGATCATCTTCTAGGGTCAGTTCTCATTTCCATTCTTACTTTAATCCTTTGTTTGATTCATCATCTCCCATGTCGTCATACGACTTCTCCCAGTCCCACGAGGACTCTCTTCCTCGCGGCCTTCTTGAGGACCCATCTAGGGTCACCCATATGCAGGGAGGAGAGGGGACTGCCCCTCCACTCCCGACCATTCTTGGCAAGGGTTCCCAGCCCTCTCTTTCCGATCCATCCATTCAGAATCTGGCCAATCAAATTCTCAACATGATGGCCCAGCTGGACCCTACCCAGCTCCATCTCATCCGGCAAGCCTTGCAGGGGGCCGATGCCCCGACTTCAGCTCCTTCTCGTGGCATGACTTCTGTTGCCACTACATCTTCTATTACTGGGACCACCTCTGTGGCCCCCATTGACCTTACTCCCACCTGTCCTCAGATCCTTCGGTACTCCAGCATGGAAACGGGCCAGGCTTCTACCTCGGCCCATCAGCCGCTCGATAAGGGGAAGTCTCAAATCCCCTCTATTCCTTACCTTGATCCCTATGTCACTGTTTCTCCATCGCCGCAGGCCCTTGTAGCCCCGGCAGACTTTACTCGGTTGCAACCAGGGGCCGCCCAGCTAGCTCATGTGGATGTGGGCCCTTCCCTGGCCCATTATCCATCTTACGGGCTGTCCCCTCAGTCGGCTTTTCCTTTGGCTCCGTATCCAGGTACTACTCCTCTTGCTCCTTCTCCTCCATCCCGGGAATGGGAAATTCTTGACAAATGGGCTGCTATGCAGCAACAAATTGACCTCCTCCACAAGCGGGTTGGCCCGCAGTCTTTGGCTGACGTCCCTATTCCTAACTTCAGGGACATTCGTTTTCCTCCTCAGTCCGAGCTCCCCGTGTACCGAAAATATGACGGGAACGACAACCCGTTCATTCATGTTCGAGAGTTTCTTTACGAGTCAGCACAGTTCCAGCATGATGATCGCCTGATGGCTTACTTATTCCGTCGTTTATTGGAGGGGGTCGCCCTGGAGTGGTTCTATACCTTGCCTATGGAGGAGGCCAAAAATTTCAAGATAGTCAAGGAGAAGTTCATTCAGAGGTTCCAAGATCGGGTCAGTCCCGAGTATTCCTTCACCGACCTGGTAGCGGAAAAGATGAAGCCGGAGGAGGATTTTGCAACCTATGCGGATCGATGGAGGCACATGGCCTCACATGTGCCCGGGCAAATCCCGGAAGAAGAGAAAGTTAAGTTGTTAATCTCCAATGCTACCCCGACATTCAGAAATATTTTGGCAATGAATGACATTTTGAATAAGCACCAGTTATACAGCAGAGCTCAGTTCATACAGACACAGTTTAAAGACTCCCCTATTCATTCATTGTTTGAGGCCCAGAAACCCAAAACCGCCAGAAAGTCCCAGGGACCCGTCACTGAGGGAGTGCAAATCAACGAGCCGGTCCAGGCTGTTCAGTTTCCCCACCAAGCCGCTCCACCTCGCTTCCCGCAGCCTCCACACAACCCCCAATTTGCCACTCCACAAGTTCCCCAACCCACTTTCCCGGCTCCTCAACACCCGCAACAACCACCACCACCACCCCAATAGCCTCAGCGGCCGCCACAATATCATAATGTTCCTCCACCCGCCGCTTACGGATCTGCCCGACTGAGCCCAAAGAGGACCCATTACCCTCCTCTTCCTGAAACATTGCCTGATATTTTCTCTACTTTGATGTATACTGGTGATATTCAACTGCCTCCGGAGCATCAAAATTAGAATCCGGCCGCCTATCAGTCCCGATATTGCATATATCATCGGCAGCCCGGGAACACAATAGAGCGGTGCTATCAGTTTGGAGATCTGGTGTATGATTTACACGAGGGCCAAAGGATTGATTAGGCCCAGATGCACCAGCTGATCGAGGACATCAAGTAGAGGCAGAGACAAGCCAGGCCGCAGCAGGCGGCGCCCCAGCAATAGCAACAGCAGCAACTCCAGCAGCAACAGCAACCCCAGCAACTGCAACAGCAGCAACAGCAGCAACAAGACCTTGGGATCCATCAGAATCCCATGCCGGTACACCAACCCGCTCCTCAGCAACAACAACAGCCGCCGACGCCGGCACCGGCCCAGGTGAACATTGTTCAGCACCCAGCCCCCAACGCTGGGTGGACTTTTGATGATGAAACCCCCGCACACCTCTTGTCCTTCCACCACAACCACTCTCCCGCACTTGCTATCCCCTCCGTTCTCAGGCCCGCCGTTCTGACCACCACTTCACCCATTATTCCCTCCGCATGACCCATCAGGCCCACCGCATTCCCCTCCATACCGCCAGTCCTTTCGCCATCACCCACCATACCCTCCATCATCACCCCTCCACTTAACCCCTCGCCCATTTCCCCTTCACCAGGGCCCATCAGGCCAACTTCCGCCATCCTCACCCCCATTTCTACCCCTTCCACCTACCCCACCGGGCCAAGCGGAGGTCCATCTCAGGCCGTGCCGGCACCACATTGCGCCCTTCGGAGCGGGAATCCATTTCACAAAGTTTACCCTTCTTCTCATGCACCCGCACATACCCCTTAGCCTTCTTCCTCAATAGCTGAAGATGTAGACCCCGTGCCAGTCACGAAGTACGACTTGTTACAACACTTGGACCGGATGCCGGCCAAGATTTCAGTTTTGGAATTGATCAAAAGGTCGCCGCTACATCATGATGCTTTGAAGACTTTTTTGTAAAAAGTGATGGTAAATGAAGATGTGGCGGTGGACAGTTTACCAACGGTGTTGGCAACCATCACAAGGGGGCGCTCTATTTCATTTTCTAAGTCAGAACTAGCACCCCCAGAGGCACGATAGATGCCACTTTGTATTACCATTTCTTTGAATAAAGTGACTATTGAGTCTGCCCTTGTGGACACAGGAGCATCGATAAACGTGTGTCCATTGAGTACCCACCGTGCCTGTAACATTTCAGAGGATATGCTTAAGCCAACACCCACCACAATAGCAGCATATGACAATTCCAGGCATGCTTGTCACGGGTTCGTGACTGTACAGGCCGAGCTAGGGCCATTGGTTATGGACGTGGAGTTTTATGTGTTGGACATAGACCCAATATTCAAAGCTATTCTGGGTCGTCCATGGATAAACAGTTTAAATGCCGTACCTTCAACCACCCACCGATGCCTGAAATTCCCATTCCAGGGTCGGGTGGTTAAAGTGAAAAGCATCTCCACCGTCCAATCTGTTGATGCCATTTCAGATAAGATTCTCCCAACATTGTGGCCAAGCAATAGGCCAGTTTTTTCAGTAATGGACTTGAATTATCCATGGGCATATGCGTCACGCAAGCCCGCCACTGCACCAACAAATGTCAAGACCAAGTCCAAGATTAGAGATTCCAAAGGATGGCACATGATCTTGAGATTGGGTTATCAGCCGGGCTTGGGTCTCGGCGCATAATTACAGGGACGGACCAAGCCCATCCCTAAAGGCAGGAAGATGGGCCGCCGAGGCCTTGGCTACCGTGATTCAGCGATGTCGATACTTGGAGATTATGGGCCGTTAACGTGGAACTATCGACAACATTTTGTGAAAGGCCCGCTGCAGCCCGACACTTTGAAGGAACCACCGCCATGTGCTGATGTGAAGGTTGATGCCGTCTGTGATGATTCTGACCCACCGCCGCCACTGAAGGGACTGGTGGGTGATATGGATGATTTTTGTGTTTATTTTGAAAGATTGTTCAGTAAAAGAGAAGACCGTCCGAGGAAGAAGGAGATGCAGCTGGTGAAGCATTCTCCAACACAGCTGGTCCGCCGGGGGCCACGGGAAGTGGGGAGCTCTATCACTACCTTTTCTCTGTCCCCATCCCGTCTTACCTCTTTTTTCCAACAATTGGGGTTTGTCCCCCGTTCCCCTTCAATTCTGGTCGACCCGTACTTCACGGAGAGACCGCCTAAAATTTTATTTGTTCCATGTGCTTGCGGGCGCTGCCCGCCTATTGATCTTTCAACCTTGTTTACTCCTCCTCCCCCCAATGCCCAACTCCACGAGATGTGGTTTAGATCCTCTAATCCATTCTTTGATTGCATCTTCGTCGATTTGTTCCCCATGCAACTACCTCCTCCTCTGTCCTCTTCCTCATGTTGCGTGATCTCCTCCGGCCTCCCAAAAAAATGCCAATTTTAAAACGGAGGTTTCAATGGAAGATTATGCTGAGTTCTACTCAGCTTCCCAGGGGCATGAGACCCTTGTTCCTTTTCTGGTAGATTTCCTATCTCCTAGCTTAGATGTACAGTGTGCAGAGTCTCCTAGGTTAGTAGAGTCAGTTGGGGTAGAGTCTAGTTTGAGTCTAGTCAGCCCGTCCTCGTCTGCAGCGCACCCTATGATGCGTCATCCTAAATCCATCCCTGATAGGTTTGTGCAAGATTTGGCCGAGAGATGCCATGCCCTCCTTAGGTGCCCAGAGTTTGTAGAGACTGCAATTGTTTTAGAAGAAGATGAGGAATTGGATGGGGAGTGGAGCAATGACGGATTAGGGGTATATGAAACTGTGAATGAGAAGGATCCAACTAATGATGAGGAAAGCGATGTGGATGACACTACTGATCTATATGCACAAGATTTGAAAAGGTTTGACGAACCGTCCTCGGCAGTGGATGAACCCACTAAGGAGATTAATCTTGGAACGGAAGAGGACCCCAGGCCCATACTTATTTTTGCTAATCTCCCTCCTCAGGTTGAAGAGGAGCTCATCGAGGTTTTGAGGGAGTATAGCGATTCGTTTACCTGGTCCTACGAGGACATGCCGGGTCTTGACCCCATATTGGTTGAACATCGATTGATTCTTAAACCAGGGGCAACACCCGTTAAACAAAAAGCGAGAAGATTTCACCCACAGATGGCCTTAAGAATTAAGGAAGAAGTCGACAAATTGCATAAGGCCAGGTTTATTAGAGTTGTTTTATATCCACAATGGGTGGCAAACATAGTCCCGGTAATGAAAAAGGATGACAAAATTTGGATTTGTATCGATTTCAGGGACTTAAAAAAGGCATGTCCGAAAGATGATTTCCCGCTTCCTCACATTGATGTATTAGTTGATAACACTGCTGGGTATGAGGCCCTCTCGTTTATGGATGGTTATTCCAGATATAACCAAATCCGCCTTGCTCCTGAGGATCAAGAGAAGACCTCTTTCACCACGCCCTGGGGCACATACTGCTATGTTGTCATGCCATTTGGATTAAAGAATGTAGGTGCTACTTATCAGAGGGCAATGATGGCTATCTTCCACGACATGATGCATGTCTACTTAGAAGCTTACGTAGATGATATTTTGGTAAAGTCGAGGTCTCAAGAGGAACACCCCGCCATTCTAGCCAAAGTGTTGCAAAGGGCTAGGGAATATAAATTAAGGATGAATCCAAAGAAATGCGTGTTTGGAGTTGCATCAGGGAAGTTACTCAGGTTTATAGTTAGTAAACGGGGGATTTAGATCGATCCGAATAAAGCACAGGCCATTATGGAGATGCCGCCGCCTATGAACATCACAGAACTCCGAGGTTTGATTGGGCGTTTACAATTCATTAGGAGATTTATATCTCAACACTCGCAAAGATGCCGCACATTCTATGAATTATTAAAGGTGGGAGCAAAATTCGAATGGAATGAACAATGCCAAAAGGCCTATGAGGAGCTTAAGGTTTATCTTTCTAATCCCCCGATTCTGCAACCACCCGTCCCTGGGAAACCCCTGATCCTATACATTTCTGTGATTGAGGACTCCCTAGGAGCTGTCCTGGCTCAAGTAGATGATGAAGGAAGGGAAAGGGCAGCATACTATCTTTTGAGGTTGTTTAATCCCGCTGAATCCAAGTATACTGCCATGGAGAAGACCTGTGCAGCGCTAGTGTGGGTAGCTCAGAAGCTCAAACACTATTTCCTTGCCCACGAGGTTAGGCTGATCTCTAGAATGGACCCCATTCGTTATCTTTTAGAAAAGCCTATCCTTTCTAGCCTGTTAGCTTGCTGGCAGAGTTTTCTCTCCCAATTCGACATCACTTTCATTGTCCAAAAAGTGATCAAGGGATATGCCATTGCTGAGCATCTCGCTCATTCTCCCATCCCTCGCACGGATTCAATCCAGGAAGAGTTTCCCGATGAACACTTGGCAGTAATCACTCATCTTCTTTTTTGGTCTCTCCATTTTGATGGTGCTCTCAATTCCCAGGGCAGTGGAATCAGCGCCGTTCTCCTTACTTCGGAAGGGGTAACCATCCCTATCGCTTATCAACTCTCATTTCCTGCCACGAATAATATAGCCGAGTATGAGGCTCTCCTTGCCGGTCTGAAGCACACCTACCTCTTGGGCGCGCGATACCTTAACATCATAGGAGACTCTTAATTGGGGCTGCGTCAAGTTCTGTCAACTTACCGCACCTGTGACCCTAAGCTTAAGCCCTATCAATATCTAGTCACGCTCTTGGCTAGGTAATTCTGGAAGCTTATATATATTCACACTCCTCGTTCTCAGAACATTTTGGCTGATGCCCTTGCATCACTAGCTTATTCTCTCTCATTTCCCCTCAGTCGTGCCACTGAGACCATTGTGGTCCAGCGGTTAGACGCTCCCTCTCTTCAGGATCCCTGGTTCAACAACCTTAGGAAATCTGTAGAAAGGAAGGTAGAAAGGGAAGAGGTGAAAGAAGTCTCGTTAACTGAGCTTAAGGAGATCATAGAAGAAGAAGAGTTGCCGTGGTATTATGAGATTGAGCAGTATTGTAGGGATGGTTCATTTTCGGAGACGGCAAATGGCGAGCAACGAAAGGCCATTAGAAGAGTCACCGCAAGATACACGATTGTTGCTGGAGAATTGTATAGGCAGGCTCTCAATGGAGTTCTAATGAGGTGTCTAGATGACGATGAGGCTTAGAAGGTTGTGGAAGCAGCTCACTCCAGTGAGTGTGGAGGGCACGTAAATGGGCAGGTGTTGACGAAGAAGATTCTTAGGCAGGGCTATTACTGGCCAACCCTAGAAGAAGACTACTCCACCTATGTCCGTAGGTGTCTTTAATGCCAGCTCCACGCTGACAAGATCCATGCTTCCGCTTCTTCTCTCCATCCTCTCTCTTCTCCCTGGCCATTTTCCATGTGGGCCTTTGATAGCATCGGACCTCTCGGTGACCCGAATTCCGCAATCAAGCAGAAGTCCTTCATCCTGACGGCTACGGAGTACTTCACCAAGTGGGCAGAAGTTGAATCCTATGCAGAAATCAAAGCCACCACAGTATGCCACTTCATCCTGAAGAATATCATCTCACGGTTTGGAGTGCCAAGTGATATCGTTACCGACAACGGGTCTCAATTCGTTTCTTAAGAACTCCGAGACCTCTGTAAGAAGTTTAATATATCACTGCATCATTCATCACCATACTACCCCCAAGGTAATGGCCAGGCTGAGGCCACGAACAAAACCCTTCTTAAAATCATCAAGAAAACATGCGAGTCACACAAATTTGCTAATTGGGCTGATAAATTGGTAGAAGCTCTATGGGCTTATCGCACCTCCGTCCGTACTCCCACGGGGTAAACTCCTTTTACTCTCACCTATGGGATGGAGGCGGTACTCTCATACGAGATCCTGATCCCTTCCCTAAGGGTGCAGCTGGACAAAGAACTTAATCTTGACGAGCGTCGAGAGGCGTTGCTAGTCCAACTGGAACTCTTAGACGAGAAGAGGCTTAACGTGGCCAATCATGTCTCGGTTTATCAAAAGCGTGTCTCGCGGTATTTTCAAAAGAAGGTTATCGAAAGAAAATTCAAAGTGGGTAATATGGTTTTGAAATGTAAATTTATCAGATCAGCAGGTCCCAGGTCTAAGGTGCAACCCAACTGGGAAGGGCCGTTTGTAATTAAGGAAGTATATCTGGGTAACGCGTATCGTTTAATCAACGCGGAGGGTGAAGAATTGCCAAATCCGTGGAATGGGCTATATTTAAAACGCTTTTATCCATAGAGTCAAACCAGCAATGACTTGGTGGCGGGGTGCGCCTTCACTTGATCACGAAAGGAAATCCCCGGCTCAACATTTCACACACTACACGACCCCCGTGGTGCGGTCGTCGTCTTTTGCGCAACCCCGTCTCTCCCTTGGCCATGCTTAGGGGAGGGTGAAGATCCTTGTTTTTCCTTCTTGCTCGGCTGAAAATAGGGGCAAAGGGTGAATAAGGGGGCGAGAATTGATCTAGACCCCCCAATAAAAGAGGTCTGAAATAGGGGCAGTCCATTATGACCTTATTCCGCAAAAGAACAAGGAAGAAAAGAAAGAAAGGAATGAAAAGGAAAAAAGGGGCAAAAATCAAAGCTAAAAGCTCACCCAAAGCTCGAAGCTCTCAAAAGTTTGAAAGTCCCCAAATAATAAAACTAGGCACGACAAGAGTGGCAGTACAGTTTTCCCGCGGGACGTTATGAGCCCGGTCGTATGCGTGCCTAGAGCGGAAGTAGGTTCGATGATGAACACAAAGCCCCGGCGCAACAGACCAAATTCCTTAAAAAGAGGGTGTCGTGAGAAGAACTCAAGCCCTAAAGCCTCTATACCTATCGCCAGTTTTTCAATTAAAATCTATTTTTTTTCCCGAGGAATGGATCCTACCCCGGGTATGGCCTCGGTAGAGGCACCGTTAAAGCAAGGTTAGCACCAGCCACGGGCGGTCCTTTATATTGTACATTGAGCCCGAGAGGCCCCTGGTGAGATAGGAGGTTCCCTATCGTCAGGTCTAAGCTGGTTTCAAAATCCAAGAAAAAAAATCAATATTTCAAAATCCAAAAAAAATCAAATATTTCAAAATCCAAAAAAATCAAATATTTCAAAATCCAAAAAAATCAAATATTTCAAAATCCAACAAAAAAATCAAATATGTTTAAAATCCAAAATAAAATCAAATATTTTGAAATCCAAACAAAAAATCAGATATTTTCAAATTTTCAAAAAAAGATTTTCTTGATTTGCATTCATAGCATCCATTGCATTCATTTGGCATTTGTTATTCGCCTATTTAATAAGGCTTACCCTCTTGACCAAAAAATCAAGAACTTGTCATTTCTTAACTTGTTACAGGCAAGGGGTTAAGCCTAAAATAGATTTAATCTATTTTCTGTATTTGTATGTGTGCAGGGGCAGGTTGAAGCTGAAAAGTTCAGTTGGCTCGTGACTGGGTGAATGTTAAAGTCTTATCCCAACCTATGCAATCACATCAAGGAAAAAGCCCAAAGCCCAAAGCCCAATGCTTAAACTCAATCCAATCATCAATTTTATTCATTTCATATATCAAACTTTCTAAGCACAAGTCCTATCCAACATTATCATGAAAATAAAAGAAAATCACTCAGTCCTCCGCTGGGCATCCCCGCGGGGACGTATCTCTCTCAACTCTCTAACATAGGCCTGGCGCATCGCCGGGATCTCTGCAACCTCTGCTGGTAGGGTAAGCACCCTGCTCACCTCCCAGATGATCAGGGCACTCCTTACCACCTGCTCGTCCTCCTCCATGCCAATCCTCCTCGCCTGTAGCGCGGGAAGGTGGGGTAGTGCTGGTAGAACAGTCCGGGGTAGTCCAACCTGTAGGTAGCACCGGTGCGGGCTATACATCGCTAGTGCGGTGTCGCTCACGAGCCTCAAGTCCAAGCCCGGCCTTATGGGAACTCTGACGGTGGTGTCACGGAGGAAGCCCAGGCGCATCACGAACCAATCCAGGGGCAATCTGTTGATGTACAGTCGCCACTCGTCTCTGGTCTTCATCTCAGCTGTCCTGCACTCTACCTGCGGAGAGAATCCGAATGTGCCACCTATGAAGTAGAGGGGGTGGCTCCCAAAGATCCTGCTAGCTGAAGTGACATCCTCCTAGTAGATGAACTTCATCCTAACACCCATCCAACACTCTAAAAGGATCATAGAGCCAAACAGGGGACCTCTTAAGGCTGTTGAAGTAAGGCCCTCGTACAAGTAAGCTAGGATGGCTTGGGAGATGGAAAGTCCCTGCCATAGGCCACTAATGGTACTAAGAAGGGGAATCTCTAGCACATGGTCAACTAAAGGAAACAAGATGGCCCCGCACAATCAAATGGACGCAGCCTTAGCTATGGCTTCATCCCACCCACACCTGTTCCTGCAATGCTCCACCACCCACTGGCTAAGAGGAAGAAGGTGAATCTGACGTGGGCCTACGAAAGTGTGGACATCCTGCTGTCTGGTATGAACCCTCCCAAGATAAGCCTAGGATCTATAGAGGCAACAATATGACACACTGAGTCTTCCCCTCCCACCTGGGACCTGGGTAAAGAGAAGTAGGTCTCTACCTCCTCTAGTAGGATAGTGGCCTCGAATGCGGGGAAGATGAATGTATGAGTTTGAGGATGCCAAATTTCAACTAAGGCCGAGATGCTGTGCCAATCAAGAGAAAGCTTTGGGTAGTTCTGACCTAACACTAGGAGAGGTTGTAAGTGCCAAGATCTCAGGATAGATGTCACTCCTAGGGGCAAGGTGCGGACCATGGGAGCCAACCACTTCAAGGTGGAATACCGCCTGGGGCCAGGGAGAAGCTAAGGTGGGAAGAAAGAAGATGGAAGAAAAGAGAGAGGAAGGAAAAGCATGTAAGTAAATGAAAGAAGTGAATTGAATGAAATCATGATTAACCTACCTCTCTTAGAGGGCTCGAGCTGAGATGTCGCGGGATCGCGATTAGTCGTTGGAGCACTTCCCGCTCCTTCCTGGCCGGCTTTGGCCCTTCAAAAGATGCTCCCTCCAAGGAACTCCCCTCTAGGGCCCTCTTCATGATGATTTGGTGATGAATAGCAAAAGTTTCAAGGCTTAAAAGGAGGAGGATGTGTGAATCATGAATTTAGGCTCCCCCTCCTACTTATAGGGCTTGTTAGGAAGCCTAGGTCTCTTGAGATCGGGGTTGGATAAGTCTAGGGCAGGTTAAGATGAGGTTTGGATGGGTTTAAAGCAATTTGCCCTCCGGTTAAGGACTCTCCTTGAGAGTCCCGTTCAAGTTCGCAGGATGCCCCTTTGGACAGTCTTACGATAGACCGCCTATCTCATTGCGTGGCCCGTGACGCACCATTTATCATCTTCCAGAGAATTCGAGGGCAGGAGTTTAAGCGGTCTTGCTAAGACCGTTCTTATATCTACACGGCTCATGGTGAACCATCCAGTCATTCAGAACGGTTTTATATTAACCGCCTTATTTTCGTGGAGCGGTCTACTTTCGACCGTGTATCTTTTTGAGCAGTCCACTGAGAACCGTTCTTCGGATCTGAAGCCCCTTGTGCCCCTGTCCAACTAGTAAGTCGTGCAGCCTCTCATCTCACTCATTCGGCGTTACTCATTTCACTCATTTGGCATCTCTTTCTATCTCATTCATTTGACGCCTCTAATCTCACGTCCCTCATCTAACTCATTTTGCGCCCTCATCTCACTCGTTTGACGCCTCTCATCTCACGTCACTCATCTCACTCATTTGGCGCCCTCATCTCACTCATCTCACCCATTTGACTCACTCATTTGACGTCTCTCACCTCACCCATTTGACGTCCCTCATCTCGCTCATTTGCTATCACATTATCTCTCTCTCACTCAAGGTTGGCATCCCTCTGTCTCACTCACGCTAGTGTCGCGTCTCACTCATAGTCGTGTCTCACCCATAGTCGTCGTCTCTCACCCACGCACTCGTGTCAAGTCGGTAGTCGCATCTGTCCATTATACATTCATACATTCATTCACCCACAAAATGAAACAAAAAGCATATCACTATCACTATCATATCATATCATGTGTACAAAGTAGAGTCACAAGTACCAGAGTCAAGCCTGACCCTCTCCCTCCTGAGGGTCGCTGTCGCCTCCTCCCTCTAACCTCTTCGATGGTGGGGCCATCGGAGAAGTCACCTCGTCTCGGCGGCACCGCCGTCTCTCTTCCTCCTCATTCCTCCGTTGGCCAGAGGAACCCGTCAAGTAAGTCCTGAAAGAACCATGGGTCCTGCTCGGAGCATCGCTCCTCGACCTCTGGCTCATCTCCCGGAGGATCTCCACATGGCCCTTCAGCCTCGAGACCTGACGCTGGGCCTGCTCAGCCTCGGTCCTGTAGCACTCCGCCTCGGTAGCGCTGGCTCGAAGATGCTCAACCTCAGCTCGTAGGAGCGCCATCTCAACGGTATCGTCTGGGCTACCCTGTGCAAGCTCCTCTCGCAGTCGGGCGGTCTCCTCCCTCAAATGCGCTGCCTCCTCCCAAGCTGCTACCCGGCTCTGCTCCAGCTCCGCCCTCAGCAAGGTCAGCTCGAACGTCTGCATGCACATCTCATAGTCAGTCAATTGCATTTCATACATTTCATAAGCATAAGTAACAAAAGGGGAAGTGTAGTGATTTGCATACCCTCTCGGTGAGCGCCACCTCGGCCGCTTTTGCCCGCGCTACCATCCTAGTGAAGTCGACCTCCCGCTCAGCCCGATCTGCATGAGTCTGGGTAGAAGAAGAAGAAGGAGCATCGGCCCCCTATCGCTAGGCCCCCTTGGCACGCTGCATCCAAAACTCCAGGTCAGTCACATGCACAATCATAGCCAAAAGCATTTGCATAATTTAGAGAGTTTAGGGTTTAGAAAACTCACCAGTAAGGCCAGGGCCTGTCGGGCCTCGTCCCGCTCCCTGATGGTGGAGTGCAGGAGCCCCTGCAGCTCTGCCAACCATCCCTCAGGGTCAATCTGCATGCAGAAGTCCATGTGTCAGTGCGTCATCATATAGAAAGCATAAGCATAATAGGCAGAGTTTGGGTTTAGAAGTCGTACCGGTCGGTGGGCACCCCGGAACACCTGGTCCCGGTAGTGTCTGGCGTACGCGGTGTAGTACGCTGAGTCACTCTCCACTCGGGCAGTCACCACTCGCCCAAGAGCTGTCCAGTCGGCCACCTGCGTAGCATTCCTTGCCGACCAATCAAATGCTTCCGCTAGGCCCCGGGTAGTCCTCGTCACTCGCTCCCCCGCCTTCTCAGGTGCCGGGAACTCCACCGTGGGCTGATGGACCTCGATGGTCCTCATCACCAATCTGTAGGGCAGTGGCTCCACCACATTCACGCAGTGAAGCCACACATCCCGTCCGGCAAAAGCGAGGGCGCCAACCACCCAAAGCTGACCCTCCTGGCCCTCCTCTGTGTAAGGTGTCCACCGTACCTGCAAGAAATAGAAAGTCGCAACATCATCATCATATAAGAATTGCATTTAATTAAAGAGTCTGTGTTTAGAAGCATACCGAGGCAAACGGTAGAGCATCCAGGTCGTCCTGTAGCTCTCGAATCTGTCGTCTCAGGGCTGCAGTCTCCCGAGGTGCTGTCCACCTCCGGGCGATCGGCATGAGCCCAGGATGGGTCTCCTCGCCTCTGCCCAGCCCGCGTAGGTGTACGTAGGCCTACACCTGCATCACAACATCATTTCAGCATTTATGAAACATATAGAGTTGCATAATTAAGTCTAGGGTAAGAGTCGTACCTGGAGTAAGGGGGAGAAGCCCCCGAGCATCGTCCGATGGGCCGTCGAACTCAGCGTGTCAAACAAGAACGCGAGGACTGCTGCTCCCCACGTGTAGTCGCCCACGTGGCTCAGCTCCTCAAGGAAAGGAAGGAACCGACAGCTCATCACGTCCGCTCTATTGGAGAAGAGAAGTCGCCTGAACATCAGCATCAGGAACCGTCGCAGCACTCTGTCTGCCTCTGCTCCCGGCCCCGCAGCTACCCTCGACCGCGCCAGCTCCACCAGTAGCTGCAGGTGCTCCTCCGGCCGCTCTCCAACTGCAACTCCCGCACGTCGTAATCCCAGGCTGTCCTGGAGACTAGCCCAGGGTAGGAGGGTCGACTGCCTCTCCGGGCGCCGCAGCTCTAAGCCCAGCAATCCCCGAGCCATCGCCCGGTAGTCGGGAAAAGTGGTCCCACTAACCGATGCCCCATGCACTCGAAGGCCAGTGAGCCTGGCCACGTCCTCCAGCGTGGGGACCATATGGCCCCACGGGAAGAGGAACGTCCGACTCACTGGGTCCTAGCGGTCGTGCATGGCGTAGAGCAGAGCTGTGTCGAACCGACACACCTCAATGCTCAGGAATGGGGCGAACCCCATGGCAGCCAACCGCTCCCTCTGAAAGTCCGGCAGTGCTGAGTACACTGCGCGGACCTACAGCCACGAGGTGCGGGTGCTGCGCTTTCCCTGCATTCATTCATTCATTTTAAATGCATTTTAGTAATTTATTTAAGCATTTTATTTCACATATAAATAAAATCATCAAGGTTTAAATCTCGGTCAGAAAAGCGGTCTCCCACAGGCCGCTCGTCCCTTTGAACGGTCCCATGTGCACCATTCTAATCCTTAGGTTCTGTGTTTCGAACGGGCTAGCATTGGCCATTCTTATCTTGAACGGGTGAGCATGAACCATTCGTCCCTCAGGTTTCTTAGTTTCAAACGGCCACCCCTGGGCCGCAAGAAGGTTGGGCGGTCCTATAGGGACCACGTTGTTCTTTGTTGACAGGGTGTTGAGCGGACCAATGTGGCCCATTTGTCATTTGTACGGTGAGCCCCTCACCATCCTTACTTGTGCTGTGTGAATTTGAACGGCTACCCCTGAGCCGTGCAGGTTTTGGGTGGCTCTATGTGAGCCGTCTGTTTTCGTTTGTGCGGTTTTGTCTAAACCGCCCTACCGTCGTCTTCCCCGACGACGGTGAGGGTTTCCCCACTGGTGGGGAGGCCACCGTTGCCCCCTAAAACCGGTCCTAAGCACCCTAATCTCCCAGAATCCCCTAAATCTAACATGCATGGCGTAAAAATTGAAAGAAAAGAGGTTTCGGTGCACCTACCTTGGTCGGACGGGGTCCCTTGGCCGGCCTCTCCGTCGGAGTGACCTCCCCAGTGTCTCCATCTCCGGGCGCGGTGGCTTCGGTCCTTTCCTCTGCCTCGGACGATGGCGAGAGGGTACCTCCCTCGACCGGCGGCTGTAGATGTGGAAAATGTGGATGTGTATATGTGTGCCGATCCCACAAATCACATGAAAAAGCATGAAGGCATATGTTCACCAATCAAGTGAATAACATGAATATGTGGCTATGTAAACATGGTAGCATGATCATACAATCAAGGCAAAGGCGATAAAAGATGTAAAAGAATACCGTGATCGCCACCAAGGAATGACAACGCCAAAAGAATATAAAATACTAAGTGCGTTGTGTACCTTGGAAAAGAGGATGATCGCGCTCAATATCAAAATGTGGGGACTATGTGGATTACCTCTCCTTGCCTTCCAGCCGGCTAGAAGGTAAGAGCCTCACTTTTCATGCTTTCCTACGAAACAAACACAAAACAAGAGGTAAAACCCATTAGAAAATGCTAAGTGTAGAAATCTGCCCAAGTGCATAAAGTAGCATGAAAGATTGAGGGCAAACTTACCGGGGGAGGGTTTTTAACTCCTATGGAAGGGTGAAAATAATAGGTGTGTATATTATGATGAGATTAACATGAAGAAATTGATTTAATATGCCATGATGAACATAGATAAACACGGTGCAAAAGTGCATGCCACAAGAAAAACTGTGCAAACAGTGTAAAGTGGGTGCAAAGACTGATGCAAACAGTAGGGTAAACGAAGTCCAAATGAGGAGAAATTTGAGATGACAGAAGACTTGAGTGTTTTAAAGAATAAGTAATAAGAATCGCGCAAAAAGGAGATCGGGACAGAAAGTTATGACACCGGAGATTTGGGAAAAAAATATGGACTGTGCAGAAAATTCAGAACAGTGCACAAAATGGGCTCAAAGAATGATGAATATCTCACAAGATAGAACACCAAAAGAGGAAATAGTGGATGCTATGGAAAGGTGGGAGTGTTATGGTGAAACTAGGGTAGAAAGGAGAGTTTAAAGCGGGGAAGACATCAGTGAAAAATGGGGTGGAAAACTCAAGAAAACAGAAGGGTGCAGAACATGGGAGAAAAATGAAAGTGCGAAACTCATAGAATGAAAGTGCGAAACTCATAGACAAAAATATGAAGGAAGATGATGAGGTAATGAGCCCAAAACCAAGGAACACAAAGATTATACTTCCCTCTAGAGCCTGGAGTTGAAAGGATGGGTCAAGAGTGCCACCACGGCCTCGCATCGGCGACGCAAACATGCCTCCGTCGCAAGAAATCTGAGTTTCAGCAAAGTGCAGAACAGTGTGGTGAAACCTCAAAAGTAGGGGCTTGGAAAAGGGGGAAACGATATGAGAAATAAAGCAAACATATAATCAACGTAAAGCTAATACTCCCCTCTTCAAGATGGAGCCGAGGTAGGACGAAAAGGATGAAGCATGACTCCGCACCGACTTGATGAACATGCCCCCGTCGTGGACTTTGTAGCAGAAATCAGCAAACTGTGATGATTTTCCAAAAGTAGGGCGAAGTTGAGAGGGCAAACGTTGATGAAATTGAGCAAACAAGGAACCAAAATGAAGCTTATACTTCCCTCTTCAGGCTAGGGTCGAAGGGTTGAGTCAACAATCCAGCATGGCTTCGCCGTCGCCTTGGAAACGCGCCCCGGTCGCACAGGAAATCTGGGCAGGTTTATATAGAAAAAGTGGTGAAACCCCCAACTTTCTCCCGCGATTCCAGAAAATAAAGTCTACCAAATCATGAATCTCTAGATCATTCTCAAGATAATAGTCAAGATAAGGCGTAGGAACAAACGGGACTCTTTTTGGTTGAAGATTGTGGAAGTTATGGCTCTTGGAAGAAGCCTCTGGAACCTAATCTGCAGGGTTTTTTGGTTGCACGAAAATTAGAAAAACCTGATATTGCGGCCACGATTCCAGGAGATATAGCCCATAAAAATTTGATTTCTATGAACCAAATTAAAGATAATACAAAGGGCTAGAATTAGGAAAAAATAGGGATCAATTTGGATAAGTATTCTAGAAGTTATGGCCGCCGCAAGATAGGCACATCGCGTAGGTTCGTGGAGATAGAGTCCAGAGCAGGCTGGACTCTTATTGGATAAACGGTCGGACGACCGACCGTTAAGGGTTAAACGGTCGTCAACTGACCGTTTGCAACAATGAACGGCCATCAGCACGACCGTTTAAGGTAGACCTTGCGCGACTTTAGAAATTGGATCATATCTCCCAAACGGTGCAGAATTAGCAAAAGTGGTAGAAGACAAAATTATAGATAACTCAAAAATGAACAACTTTTATGAAGAAAGTAAGATGAGAAAATGATCATAAGAGAGAGAAAATAGGGCTAGAAGAGAGAGAAAGAATATCGGGACATAGGTGAACAGTGCAGTCTGCCAAAAAATTGTAAATAACTTGAAATCGGTGCAGCACTGGCCAATGACGTAGAAGATAAAATTGTAGGGATTTGAAAGATGAACAACTTTGGTGCATGACACATTTTGAATAGAGGAAAGGAAATGGGGTGAAAACGGACCGTTTTCAAGACTACGCAACGAAAGGGGGCTGAATGCTTGAGGGAAGCCGGCCTAAATGGGCTGTAAGGCGACTTTGAAGGCCGGAAGGTGACAAGATAGGCTCCAGGGCTCTATGAAATAATGATCTCCAAGGTTCAAAGGGAATGGAATAATGAAATGGGCTCGAAATCCATCCATGAAAGGCTCCAAAATAATGGGTAATTCGGGGCATCAAAATGATGAATAAGAGAAATGACGCAACTTGCAGGCTAAAAACGGATGTCAACAGATGTCCCTCCTTGATGTCCGCTTTGCAAGGGAGCAAGCGAAAGCGACGCGGAGGTGAAATGGAAAGGAGATGGAGCGAAAGCGACAACGACGTGAAATGGAGATGAAGCGGAGATGAAGCGGAGAGATCTGATAAGCGGGCATCAAGGCAAAAGACACCCATTTTAACTAACAAGCGACATGAATTCTCCCAAAATCGCCGAACTAACCACCAGGACTGGATGACAAGAATGAGACATGTCTGGAGAACTAAACTAATAGGAAAAAAAGGAAGCACGACCAGGCTCATCGGGGACACATTCCACAGACAATGAGGGGTCGGAAAGGAGCACAACGTAAAAAGTAGGAGAAATATAACTGAGATAAAATCCAGACAGTATTCACACTGGCCAACTAGACCGAGCAAAAAGATCAGAGAAATCGTTCAAATTCAGAGTGGAATGAACATCTCTTATCCAAGTGACATGAAGTGCAACTAACCATTATTGAGGATAAACCTTGAATGGATCACGAGACGTTAATGCTCAAAATGACATGATGCATGCTGGGCTAAAATAAAGAAATCATCAAAACGAATGCAAAGAAATCATAAAATAGAAAGTACTCGAGAATAGTATTACTAGATTGGAACAATCAGGGTCAAGACACTATCCGCAACCATGGCGTGCATGATAGAACCATCATTCCCTAATTTTTCCAACCTAATGGCCTATCCGATGATTAAACATGTGCACCTAGATCATCATCATTTTTGTTAGAGGGGAACGTCCGATCCTGGAACACGTGAATGACCAGCCGGTTCTCGAGATAATATAACAATATAGATACCATATAGTAATGCAACAATGTGTAGAGATAGAGAGTCATACCTGACTTACCTGTGCAGGCAAAAATGGCATTTTTTTGAATTTTTATTTTATGATTTTTATGGATTTTCATGTATAAGATAAATATGATAAGCAAGTATAAACATAGCGTAGATAACATAACGATTAACTGAACGACAAACAACACGACATAACATAACGATCAGATGAAATGGGGAGACAATGCAACATAACATAACAAAGGCAAATGAGCACATATGCAATGGCATGAACATACAACATGCATGCATGAACACAGTGTGACAAGATAACAACGCGGTGGGGTAACACATGGTTGGGACAAGAACATGACGGATGACCACACGGTTGGGACAAGAACATGAGACATAAAGGGGTGACTAACAACATGTACAAGACAATTAACAACACTCGGTGAGGGATAAAACAACATGTGTGGGACAACACGAAGAGACATAAACACGTGACAAGGACACGGCGGGACAAAAGACATAAACAAATACGCCCTTCAATCAAAACCCAAGATCAGAATGAAGCAAAACCGCTAGGTTCATAATCGTGAGGCAAAGCCCTCTCATAAAGATATGATCATTGCAAACAAAAGTTGAGAAGGACATGAGCTTCAGAACAGATCGAGAGAGTGGATCGAAGAAGGAAAGAACAGATCAAAGATGTGGACAGGAGGTAAGAGCATAAAGATATAGCGAGGAATGCCTGAGTACTTGCAACCTGCACACTTAGCAAACAGATTACGTATCTATCCTTAAAACAAATGCAAATGCATAAAAAAGACACATTTTTTTGAATTTTTGTGATCTTTTTTTGATTTTTTTAGATTTTCAATAGTATTTCATTTTTTGGATTTTTTTGAAGTATTTGATTTTTTAGGTTTTTGAAATATTTAATTTTTTTTTTAAATTTTGAAGTATTTGATTTTTTGGATTTTTGACAATGTTTATTTTTTTTTTGAAATTTTGATTTTGACATAGCAATCCGCAGCACCTAAAGACAGGCTCAAACTACTGCTCAAGGATCGTCGTTCCTACCCCTTTCATTAAAGGCTTCCCTTAAGCAGGGCGTGCTTGTGAGGGTGGCTTACCACAACCAACCGCTTCTAAAGAACGGTGCCCCTACTAAGGCCATACCCGAGATACAACCCAGCCTAAGAGGGAGAAGCAGAAGAAAAATTGGAGACATGCTTCGTGCAGGATGGGAGATATCAAGGTTCGAATTCCTTCTAGGGCACTACCCCTCAAAGAGATAGCCTGTTGCGCTGGGGCTTTGTGTCTTTGATTTTTAGACCCATATTTATCAGGCACACATGCGACCGGGCTCATGACGTTCCATGGGAAACTGTACTGCCACTCTTGCCATGCATTTGATTCATAATTTTGCATTGATTCATTTTCTCATTTTGGTAGCCCTTATTGGCCAGGTATAGCATGAAAGCTTACTTTTGAGGGTCAAGACTGCCCTATTTGAGACCTCTCTCGTATTAGGGAGCGCCTAAGTTAGTCATCTCATCCATCCATCTCTTGCCCCTGCACTTGGCCGAGCAGAGAAAAGAAAAGACCTTTGTGCATACCCAAAGTATGGCCAAAGCAGCAACGTTGTTGCACTAGAGGGGTCGGCTATGGCTCGCCGTGTTGTGTGTGAAAAACCAATGCTCAAAGGTCACCCTCAACGATCAGGGAAGGAAACTAGACTCCCAGCGCGGAAGCGACTTATTTGACTAAGCAAACTAACTAAAGCCTAAGGCCACTCAGCCATGTTTTAAAGAACCAACATTATAAGCGCGTGCAGAAATAACAGAGTAATAGGAATGATAACATGTTCTTGCACAAAATAAAAGATACCTTTGCAAATCCATGGCGTGGAAATCGACACCGTGAAGTGATTTCGATCATCGAGCTTTGAGGAGTACGAACTTTATTTTCCTTGCTTGTCCAGATAAAGGATGAAAGGAGAGCAAAGGATTGGATTCCTCGACATAGAGGAGTGGCAGACCTCATACTGGACGAAGAGGGGATAAAAAAGGAAGAGAGACGAGGGCTAGAACTCCCTCGTTAAGGCACTGAAGCCCTGATAACAAGGAACCAAGTACTGAATAACCAGGGATTAACTGAGATCAAGGCGGGCTAAAGCCTTGAAAACAGTAAGAAAAAGGGTAATGACCCCGAAAGGGTGAGGAGGAAAGAATAGAGAGACCATGAGAAGATTGTGGCAAAGATAAGGGAGAAGAGGAGTAATCATCCGACGTGGTCGGAGAAAAGGAATTAGAATCACCCGACAGGGTCGGGGAAAGAAAATGATTGACACCCGACAGGGTCGAGGAAAAAGAATGATGGTCACCCGAAAGGGTCGGGGAAAGATCAGAAGCAGAGCCTGGGGATACCTGAAGGGAAGGATCAGAAGAAGTCCCGAAAATGGGATGAAAGGATGACATAGGCTGAGGCCTAAAATCATGAGTGAACGGAGGATCCGGATACTCCGGATGAGTGGGGAAAGAAGAATGGGGGTTTACAGACCTGAAACGAGAGGAGAAGATCATGGATGTGGGATTGGAAGAAGGGAGGTACACCACCCAAGGATGGGAGTTGAGCAATATAAAAGATGAATGAAAGGAAGAGGAAGAAGTGGACCCCTTAGTGCACAATCGACGGCCCTTAAACTTACGCCGCCGCTTCTTCTTAGCAGTAATATCTTGAACACGGGTATGCCTGGTGCTGACCCGGACCTTCGACCTTCTTGATATGCAATGTCTCCTCAAATAACGGGCCCATCTGGCAGACAACCTAGCCCGATCATGGATATGCAGCTTCATCGAGGTGGTTGCCCCTAGATACCCAGTGCTAACCATAGGCAGACATTCTCGGATAGATGACTCCTTCGGATGAACATCAGAAAACCGTAGAGTTTCATCACTCGATATTAGCAGCATAAGATTCGGCATCTTCACTCGGCAATCGGGCATGAAGCATAACTCCCTTACCAGAAGAGCAGGATATAACTGAGGGAGAGTAATGCGCGGCATTGACGTGGCCGATTCACCAATAAACCGAGGAAGATTGCATAAGATGTGTAGAATGTTCTTGGAAAATGCAGAAGATATGGTCAATTGCCCCTTGAATAGGGAATCCATCAGGCTCATGGCAGCCGCATGGGCTAACACAATCTGAGTAGAGAACCCTTCTTGGCCAGTGAACTGAACAGCAATCGAGTGACGAGTAATAACAACATTAATGCTGAATCCTCTGGTGAGCAATGAGATTGCCACCGGCCTCACTCGAGAAGAAACTGGCACTAGTGCGAGGGAACTCTTCTTAGCAACCGTCTTTGAATATGTAGGCTCATCATCCCCAAAATAGCCAAGGGCTAGGACTCAGATCGGCATGCGGGAAATAACATCATGGATCTTGAAATGCACGATTGAAACCTGGATTGGCTCATCATCATCATGAGGACCTGACCCAAGAGGCATCGGAGGTAATGCACACCCGCTCCGTGGGGTGGAAGTGGATGGAGAAGTAGAGGGAATATGTTTGGGTGGCTTAGGCGATGGTTTGGAAGGCATGGGGGCTTCAGTGGGGATGGTGATGGAAAGTGAAAGCGCAAGCGATGTGGCGATGATAGGCTCGGGTGGTGGCGAAGGTGAAGGCGTGGCTGAGGGTAAAGGTAAAGGCATGGCTTGCTCAGGCTCGGGTGAAGGTGATGGCGGAGATGGAGGTGAGGGTGGAGATGGAAGTGGTGATGGAAGAACTGGCAGTTGAGATGGAGATGATGGCGATTGCGATGGAGATGGCGAGGATGGTGATGAAGGCGGAGGGGGTGAAGAGGGAGATTGTGGTGTCCACCGTCGACGTGTCGACACAACGCGTCGAGCCGTGTTAGGGATAGAAGTAGCAGAGGTGGCGGCGGGAGAAGAAGGGTAGGCACTAGCCTGAACAGAGGCATGGGTTTATGGTGGCAATGGAGTCAGAGTAGGAGATGGCGATGGTGCTGGGGTAGGTGATGAAATAGGTGAGGGATCGGGTGGTGGAGTGGGTGACGGAGCAGGTGCAATGCCCGATAAAGAATCATGGGGGTGCCCCTGGTCTTGTAGAGACGGCTGCCTGGGTGTCGCTGTTTGTTGCTGCTGCTGCTTGCAGAGATGTAGAACAACCTTATGCATGGCGGCCCAATCAATCCTTTTATCATCTTCTAAGCCATAAACATACTCTCAAAATTCGGGACAATCCTCAACCAAATGCCCTTGCTGGCGATGGTAATCACAAAATTGAAGCATATCTCCGACCGCGGGTTTGCAAGGCACAACTGGAGGGAGAGGCAACGCATGAGCGGCCATCAAAGCCCTGAAAATTGCTGAAAAACACTCCGGCAACGGAGGACAATGGGGAGCCTGCTTCAGGCAAGGTGGATGTCGAGGGGTATGGGAAGGTAATGGAGATGGAAGTGGAGAAGGAAGTGGGGGCTGCATAGGTAATGGTGCGTGGTTAGGGGAAGGATTTGGTGGAGGCACGTGTGGAGCGAAAAGTGAGGTGGGAGGTATGTGGACGGCATCTACCTGCTTGGGGTGTGATGTTCCCTTGACCGGAGGTGGAGGTTCATGTGGGTATAAAGAGGTGGAAGGCTGACTCGTGGAGGTTTGATATGTGGAGGGATATGTGGGGGTATATGGGTGTGGGGGAGCGGAAGGCTGACTCGTAGAAGGATATGTAGTGGAGGGCTGACTCATGGAAGGCGATGGATAGGAGGCGTATGTGGGCGTAGAAGGTGGAGGAGACTCTGAGTCAATGGAAACTAGGAGTTGTTGGCGGATATAGCGGGCCCGGCTATACAATTGTTGCCAGGAGGTGATATCATTCAAGGCTAAGATAAAGCGGTACTCGGGCGTTGCATTAGAAATGATCATTTTGATCTGCTCTCCCTCCTGGAATATGCCTCGGGACTTGCGCGGCCAAGTGACGCCAGCGATCAGCAAAGGTAGAGAACTACTCGTCGGGCTTCATCTTCTCATGGGCCAGATCAGCCATAGAATACTTGGGCCCAACCTGGTCTTGATACTGTTGATGAAATCTCTCTTGGACGACTTGAAAATCCACAACTTGCTCTTGCGGAAGAGAAAAGAACCAATCCCGAGCCGGGCCTTCCAACGACAGACCGAATAAATAAGACATCAAGCGTTGGTCATGTCGAAATTGGGCCGACTCATAAATGAACTCCTTTAAGTGCACATAGGGATTACCAACTCCACCATAGTGACGATAGGTAGGAATTTGTGAACGCGGTGGAAGCTGAAGACCTTGGAATGCAAACGGGACACTCAAAGAAGATTGGGGATCAATTCGATGTTGAAGTTCATCAAGCTGACGTTGGGCTTGAGCAATCATCTCCTCAATGAGGAGAGATCGGGAAGGACGCAAGCCAGCCTGAGCAAGAGATTGTGGATTTGGACCAGGGTTATGATATTGGGTCGGATAAAGAGATCCGGACTAAGAAGAAGGAAAGCCGATTTTAGGAGTGGAAGGATATGTAGGCCTGGAAGGATCATGAATGCGGGAATAAGAACTGATTGGGCCAGCAGCAACATGGGTAGAAGGAGCGGGCCTATTAAAAGAAGCAGGCTCATTAAAGGAATAAGAAGGTCCGCTAAAGGAAGGGGGCCCATTAAAGGAGCGAGGCGCATTGAAGGAATAAGGCCCACTAAGAGATTGCGACTCAATAAAGGAAGATGGGCCACTCGAAGAATATGGCCCATTAAAGGAAGGAGGCCCATTAGATGAATGAGGCCCGTTATGAGGATGAAGCCCATTAAGATGATTAGCGGTGAGTTTTTGGGCCTGGACCGGGTCCATTTGGCAAACAAGAGGTGATAAGTGGGCCATGAGATTTGCTTGTGAGTCGGAAGGGCCACGAGGAGATGGGCCCGTGTGGAAAGAGGAATCCCCGCGGGAATAGGAAGATGGGGATGAAGAAGGGTAATATACAGGAGAAAAATGACGCTCCATGAAGGCAAATGGAAACTTTATACAGAAAAAATCAAGGGAATACAATGAGGGAAGTAAGAGGGCTCGAGAATCAGAGAGGGGGCTGACTCAATAATGCAAAGTGAAAAAAAGGACCCAAGACAATGTGACTAGACAAATGGACACACAGAATGGACTAGCCTAAGTGGGCCTAATGACAAAACCTATATGGATAGTGGGGATGCAACACAAAATGACACAAATGGGCTTGGACAAGCCTAAATAACACAAACAATACGCAGGATTTCACCCAAGTCAACCAAGTTAATATGATGGGAAATATTTTATTGTCAATGTTTTGGTGGGCCTTTAAATATTTTTAAATTAAGATTAATTCCCTCAAGATAGGTATCCTATAGGGAATAAGGTCCAAACTTTGGGTTGACTAGGGTTAACTCCTTCACAACGTATGCAAATGCAAGCCTATGGGGTGGAAAGGTACATCTGGCCCGGCGTCCGTGTGGGAATCCACGGCTCGCGGGGACTTATGGAGGTCCCGGATAAGATCACCTAGTCGAGCCCAATGAATATGGGAGCGAGAGGATAACTTACCGAGGGGGAATGCAACTACAATATGGCAATATGCATGACCCTATATGCACCGGAGTGCATGCAATTTCTAGCCTAAATCTAACAAATCAAGATATAATGAACATATGTGAACATAACAATATGGATGCAAACAAAGTGAACAATATGAGCATGAAATGCTATCTAAACATGGACATAAACACCAAAATCGTAGCAAAGCATGAGACAAGTGATGGACACTAGAGGTCCCACCGTGATCGCCAAAAAAGAGGTGTAGATGTGGAAAATGTGGATGTGTATATGCGTGCCGATCCCACAAATCACATGAATAAGCATGAAGGCATATGTTCACCAATCAAGTGAATAACATGAATATGTGGCTATGTAAACATGGTAGCATGATCATACAATCAAGACAAAGGCGATAAAAGATGTAAAAGAATACCGTGATCGCCACCAAGGAATGACAACACCAAAAGAATATAAAATACTAAGTGCGTTGTGTACCTTGGAAAAAGAGGATGATCGCGCTCAATATCAAAATGCGGGGACTATGTGGATTACCTCTCCTTGCCTTCCAGCCGGATAGAAGGTAAGAGCCTCACTTTCCATGCTTTCCTACGAAACAAACACAAAACAAGAGGTAAAATCCATTAGAAAATGCTAAGTGTAGAAATCTGCCCAAGTGCATAAAGTAGCATGAAAGATTGAGGGCAAACTTACAGTGGGAGGGTTTTTAACCCCTATGGAAGGGTGCAAATAATAGGTGTGTATATTGTGATGAGATTAATATGAAGAAATTGATTTAATATGCCATGATGAACATAGATAAATAAGGTGCAAAAGTGCATGCCACAAGAAAAACTGTGCAAACAGTGTAAAGTGGGTGCAAAGACTGATGCAAACAGTAGGGTAAACGAAGTCCAAATGGAGAGAAATTTGAGATGCCAGAAGACTTAAGTGTTGTAAAGAAGCAGGAATAAGAATCACTCAAAACGGAGGTCAGGACAGAAAGTTATGACACCGGCGATTTGGGAAAAAAATATGGACTGTGCAGAAAATTCAGAACAGTGCACAAAATGGGCTCAAAGAATGATGAATATCTCACAAGATAGAACACAAAAAGAGGAAAGAGTGGATGCTATGGAAAGGTGGGAGTTTTGTGGTGAAACTAGGGTAGAAAGGAGAGTTTAAAATGGGGAAGACATCAGTGAAAAATGGGGTGGAAAACTCAAGAAAATAGAAGGGTGCAGAACATGGGAGAAAAATGAAAGTGCAAAACTCATAGAATGAAAGTGCAAAACTCATAGACAAAAATATGAAAGAAGATGATGAGGTAATGAGCCCAAAACCAAGGAACATAAAGATTATACTTCCCTCTAGAGCCTGGAGTTGAAAGGATGGATCAAGAGTGCCACCACGGCCTCGCACCGGCGACGCAAACATGCCCCCGTCGTAAGAAATCTGAGTTTCAGTAAAGTGCAGAACAGTGTGGTGAAACCTCAAAAGTAGGGGCTTGGAAAAGGAGGAAAAGATATGAGAAATAAGGCAAACATATAATCAACGTGAAGCTAATACTCCCCTCTTCAAGATGGAGTCGAGGGAGGACGAAAAGGATGAAGCATGACTCCGCACCGGCTTGATGAACATGCCCCCGTCGTGGACTTTGTAGCAGAAATCAGCAAACTGTGATGATTTGCCAAAAGTAGGGACGAAGTTGAGAGGGCAAACGTTGATGAAATTGAGCAAACAAGGAACCAAAATGAAGTTTATACTTCCCTCTTCAGGCTAGGGTCGAAGGGTTGAGTCAACAATCCAGCATGGCTTCGCCATCGCCTTGGAAATGCACCCCCGTCGCACAGGAAATCTGGGCAGGTGTATATAGAAAAAGTGGTGAAACCCCCAACTTTCTCCCACGATTCCAGAAGATAGAGTCTACCAAATCTTGAGATCTCTAGATCATTCTCGAGATAATAGTCAAGATAAGTCGTAGGAACAAACGAGACTCTTTTTGGTTGAAGATTGTGGAAGTTATGGCTCTTGGAAGAAGCCTCTGGAACCTAATCTGCAGGGTTTTTTGGTTGCAAAAAAAGTAGAAAAACCTGATATTGTGGCCACGATTCCAGGAGATATAGCCCATAAAAATTTGATTTCTATGAACCAAATTAAAGATAATACAAAGGGCTAGAATTAGGAAAAAATAGGGATCAATTTGGATAAGTATTCTAGAAGTTATGGCCGCCGCAAGATAGGCACATCGCGTAGGTTCGTGGAGATAGAGTCCAGAGCAGGCTGGACTCTTATTGGATAAACGGTCGGACGACCGACCGTTAAGGGTTAAACGGTCGTCAACCGACCGTTTGCAACAATGAACGGCCATCAGCACGACCGTTTAAGGTAGACCTTGCGCGACTTTAGAAATTGGATCATATCTCCCAAACGGTGCAGAATTAGCAAAAGTGGTAGAAGACAAAATTATAGATAACTCAACAATGAACAACTTTTATGAAGAAAGTAAGATGAGAAAACGATCATAAGAGAGAGAAAATAGGGCTAGAAGAGAGAGAAAGAATATCGGGACATAGGTGAACAGTGCAGTCTGCCAAAAAATTGTAAATAACTTGAAATCGGTGCTGCACTGGCCAATGACGTAGAAGAAGAAATTGTAGGGATTTGAAAGATGAACAACTTTGGTGCAGGACACATTTTGAATAGAGGAAAAGAAATGGGATGAAAAGGGACCGTTTTCAAGACTACGCAACGAAAGGGGGCTGAATGCTTAAGGGAAGCCGGCCTAAATGGGCCGTAAGGTGACATTGAAGGCCGGAAGGTGACAAGATAGGCTCCAGAGCTCTATGAAATAATGATATCCAAGGTTCAAAGGGAATGGAATAATGAAATGGGCTCGAAATCCATCCAAGAAAGGCTCCAAAATAATGGGTAATTCGGGGCATCAAAATGATGAATAAGAGAAATGACTCAACTTGCAGGCTTTTTGTCAACAGCGGCGTTGCCGGTGTCTCCTCCGCCGCGGCGGCGATCGTCGGCGATGGCGCGTCCATATTCGTCGTCGAAGGGCATCTCGCTTGGTGTTTTGAGTGCATGTGAGATGAGGGAGTGAGAGGGGTTGAGAAGGCAGGGAGCTTGGGGGCAAGAGCGGTAGAGAGAGGGGGAGATGGGGCTCGGTGTGCCCTTCGTTCTCTCTCCCACTGTCGGTTATGGTGGAGGGAGACGAAGGGTTTTAGACTTTCAAGGATGCAGAGGTTGTACGGTCTAGCGATAGACTATCCTTCGTTTGAACGGTTGTGAGGTGACCGTTCATCTTCAACGGTATGCTGTTTAAGTCGGTTCAAATTCCATAATATATACGGCTCACATCTAACCGTTCTTCCTTGGGCGGTCGGTATTTAACCGTTCATGTTTGAATTTGTCCCACCCTCATCCCTGCACTTAGTGTTCAATTGATGAATTTTGATATCATTGCAAATCTTGTTAACAATTTTATGTGCAGCATCAAACTCTCACTTGCCGTTTCACCTGCACAGGTAAGTCAAGTATGACCTTCTAACCTTATCACCCTTATTGCATTATTATATGGTACTATAATATATTATCTCGAGAACCAGTTGGTTATCTACGTGTTCCAGGATCTGATGTTCCCCTTTACCAAAAACAATGATAGTCCAGGTTCACGTGTTTAATCTTGGGATAGGCCGTTAGGTTGGGATGTCATGGGGAGGATGGTTCTATCCTGCACGTTGTGGTTGCGGATGGTATCTTGACTCTGATTTTCCCAGCCTAGTAATATTATGTTCAAGTATTTTATATTTTAATCTTTCTTGGCATTTGTTTTAACGATTTCTTTTTTTTTTAGCCCAGCATACATCATACGGATCCTTTTGAGCTTTCATGACCCATGGTTTGCCTGCAAAATATCCAGTCAGTGATAGTTAGCTGTGCGTTCAGTGTTTGAGTAAGAGGAACTAATTCCACTTTGAGTTGGAAGGTTCTCTTTGGTCGATTCGCTTGGTTTGATTGATTAACAGGTCCCCGTCTGAAGCTTTTGCCTGTTTCCTTTACTTTTATTGCCTACTTTTGGCCTCCTCATTGGACCGCGAGATTGTGTCCCCCATGAGGTTGGTCTTGTCGATTTGTTTCATTTCGTTTAGTTTAGTTCCTCCAGACTGGTGTCACTTTTGGTTTTATCATCCCTTGCGTTTGATTCATAGTTTTCCGAAAAATTTCTGTCGCTTGTTGGTAAAAACGGGTGTCATTTTACCTTAACACCTGCTTTTCCGGCCCACTCTGCTGCATTTCCGCTCCATCTCCATGTTCCATGTCACTTTCGCTTCACCTCCGCTCGCTTCCCTGTAAAGAGGACGTTAAGGAGGGGCATCTGTTGACACCCATTTTTTGTCGATAAGTTGAGTCGTTCCTCTTACTCCCATTTGTTGATACCTCAAGTTGTCCATCACTCATTGGGGCTATTTTCAGGCACGTTTTGGGCCAGTTTTATGGGTAGCCTCCCTCCCTGGTTAGGTCCGAGTTGATTCAGGGCTTAATGGGTCTTGGTTTTGGTTAATCGAGCTTTTCTATGAATTCCAAGCACCTATATACATGTACGGTTCATCCCTGGCCGCCCAATCAATGTGCGGTTGCCTGTGGACCGTCCATCTATTTTGGTTAATTTTCTGAATTTCCACCGACAAGCATTTATGCGGTTCTCCTATAGCCGTTCAACTTGATGGACGGACGGGTGGTAGCCGCTCATCTCTCAGAGTCCTGCGCTTGGTAATTTTCTCAGATAATTATCCAATTAATTTATTTATCACCGACAAGGCTAGAACGGTTTGTCTTTGGCCGCTCTACCTTTGAACGGTCTCAGCTGAGCCGTTCATGTATGAGAGTCCAACGGCGAAGATTTCGGTCAGTTCGATGGATAATTTGGATTATTTATGATTTATTTTGAATTTTCACCGACGGGGTTGGACGGCCAGGACATGGCCGCACATCCCGTCGAATGGTCTATCGTAAGACCATTCATCCGTTCGATTGCTGAATTTCAACAGATTTTCTCTCTCTATCCGTGGTTTTATCCCTAACTTCTCCCATCATTTTCTCCGCGGATAATGAACCATTTTGAGTGCCGTTTCGAATGGATAAAAGATAATTCAATTATCTTGATCTTTTGTTTGATAATCTCGACCTGAAAATGCTTCTAAACCCTAATTTCGAGCTAGGACTTGAGGTGTTATATAAATAGACCCTAAAGGCCGGGTTTGAAAAGGGGGGAGATTTTTGGTCGACGGCGAAGCCCTGCCGCATTCTTGAGCGACCTAGCACCAAGGAGGGAGGCTTTCCACGTCCATATAAGCCTCCGGTTCATGGAGTAGTCTAGTTTTTAAGTCTTGTGTGTTTGATAGGTTTTGTCTATTTTTCATTGCATGCATCACTTTCTCCCCACATTTTTCTTCACCTTCGTTGCCATGCATACACCCACCCACGTTTATGACACCCTAGGGGTTTAAAATCCCCTAGGTATCCCCCTTTCCACTTATTCATGTTCATTTCTTCTTATTTTGGCAATTGCTACACTTTCCAGTTCTAATTTAGGTTTTCTCTTTGTGTTTTCACGTTGTTTTACAGGTCAGCAATCCCTAGCACGAGGCCCATCCCCTCTGGCCGGTCAGAGAGGGTGGAGGTTGGACCCTTTGTGACTTTTGGCATGGTGGTCTTGCGCCGTTCTCTACCATCCGTTCAAGGAGACATGCGGTGCTACCTGGACCGTCCTTCGTCTTCCTGCGGTTGTGATAGAGTCGTTCGACTGCCAGGAGTGCTTCATCCCGCATCCTCTACAGCGTTCTTAAACGGTCTATCGTGAGCCGTGCATCTTATAGGCGGTTCTTTCTGAACCGTATATCTCTCCAGTGCTGCAGATCAGGCGAGTACCTCTCCCTCTTTCCAAGGTATGACATGTTCATCACATTCGGCGCCTTGGTGGCCATCACAGGTTTTTACACTTCCCTTTCCCTCTGTCTTCATTCATTTCCCATGTTGGATGTGGTAGGATAAACATTGGGAAGGCATTAGAAGAACGGACGGGAGGAGAAATATATCTACAGTGTTCTATGTTTTGGTAGTATGGCTGCATGAGAGAATTTGTGCCCATCCCCTGATGCGTAAGGGTGTGCTGGCATCATTCTGGAAGGATGAGTGCCAGTTGGGCTGTGCTTGCTAGAAGTCATGGCTGGTGTTGTGATTCTCGATGTGTTGTGAGTCGGAGCCTGTAGAGTTGCAGAAGGATTGTCGGATTAAGAAAGAGAGAATCCATGCTTTGGGTTCGAGGTAATTGAGCTTTCCTCACCCTATTTTTTGGAGTTAGCCAACCGAGTTGAAGATTGTCGGGATGGCGGATCCCGAGTCATTTGTGATGTTTACGCGTGTGGATTAGAGTGCGCAGCGGAAGCCTGGCGGGCCCATAACCCACAGGCCCAGGATCATAGTAATGGTTACTACGGGTGGATTTCTGAGGATGTGTAGAGCATCAGAGGATTGGTTCCTCAGTGTGAGTTTATCTTTGACTGAGTGAGCCGTGTTGATTGCCGTGCCATTGCTTGAGGTATTGTGGTTTATGGCACCGACGGAATAGAGAGTTGGGGAAATATGACGGCGAGCGTGCCGCATGAGTACCCTGTTAATTTGTTGAAAATGGTGTCATGTGTTTGTTGCTGGACTCGGATGGGGGTTGCAAGGAAGTCACCTGATCAAGGATGAGGACGCGAAGATCAGAGTCGGTAAGCCGGGTGCTTAACTTGTGTTGGAAACTGTGTCCTAGGATGGGATCGTGGTCCTAGAGATGTGATCCCCGAGAGATGATTATGGGTCCCAGTTGGTAGCTGTGAGTGACTGGTGAGGCTAGCTGAGTGGTCAGCTGTGATAAGGATCTGTGATGTTTGGAGACCCGTGTGCATTGGTCGCGGCGCCGTCGACCAGGTTGCAGTGGTAGCAGGCGGCACTTGTCTGTTTTGGAGATATGTGCCGTGATCTGTTCAAGTTATGTCTTGTGGCTTGGTAGCGAGAGCGGAGTCGAGATTGGCAGGTGTCCATTTGGAATAATGGAGATGTAGCCTATGATGAGATTGCGTAATGCATGATGCCTGAGTATGGAAGGTCCCTGGAGGGATGTCGTCGAATGGAGCCTTGGTCCTGTGGCTAGCATGGGAGGATTTCCCTATAGGCCTGAGTCTAGTGCTGTTGTGGACCGAGGATTGTGGAATCCTATCATTTGGTTTCGCTGTGCTCCCCTGAGAGGGTAGAGTTGGCATGAGGATCAGGATCGGATGCGGTGTCTGTGTGAGGATCGGCTCGAGATGCAGTAATGGTCAGTGTTAGAGTCAACAGATGGCCTATCGAGATTTGGAATGTGCTTATCGATCTTGGTGAAGGTGTAGGTAAGAGGAAGTTGAGCAAGTAAGGGTTTCCCGTTGACAAGTAACTGGTGACCGGCGAATGGGTTTTCACCGGTAGAAGATGTCAGTTGTAGTGAATCGAGAATGGCGAGAGCCATGTGCAAGTGAGGCCTTGGGTGGCCGGGTAGGATATACCTTCTTCCTGGAATTGGATCTGGGATTTGATGAAGGTTTATGTTCAGACCGGAGTTGGTCCAGTGTTGTTTTGGCATTCGGCTTGCCAGGTGATAGATGGTTCATGGCGTAGAGCCGACGGAATTGTGGCAGCCAGTTGAGATGATTGTATGAGCTGGTTGAGGCTCAGCGATGGTTGCCCCTTGTGCAGGGTGTGAGGTCAGTCAGTAGGTAGTGAAGTTGATGTTTGTTTGGTCCGTCGAGCATGGGATTTGATAGGTGGCAAGGTTCTTGTAATGAGGATTGCGTCTCCTCGATAGGCGACATGGTAGCAGTGATGCCATGGTTGGAATTTTGTTGTGGCTGAGGTGATGCCAGACTTCTATCCTTTTGTGTGCTATGCTCACTCTGAGAATCGATATGTATTGAAATGTGGAGCAAGATGTTTCTGTTCATAATAATGGTCTAGATGTATCCCTCAAGAGAAGTGGTTTCACGAGAATCGAGGTTATGGCTGGAACTCTGGGAGCATTGCAGGCTAGATACGTTGTTCTTCCCCTGTGAATTGTGGTTGTCTTAAATTTTGAGGATGAGATTTTTGCAAGGGGGGAAGGCTTTGAAGCCCCAGATTTTTTGGATCAGAATCTGTGAGTTTCAGAGTGCTCGTGTGGGTCCCGGATCGTGTTTTACGATTAAATCTGATTTTTGGGTGTTTAGCCTTCGGACCCCTGTGTAGGGTGAACTGATGGTTTTCAGACTCCGGGATGTTGCAGGCACGTTGTGCATTTTTCGAGGATCGTGGGAATGATTTTCCCCATTTTTGTATTTTTTTGTGGTGCGGACACCCGAGCGCATGCGAGACACGAGCCGGCGAGCCACCAGTACCACACGAGGAGCACGACTCGAGCCACCTCAGCATCCCTATGGCTCGGAGACAGTCTGGAGGTTCCCCACTGAGTCATAGCATTTATCATATTTTTGGGGATTTTTATTTGTGTGTAATGTATTTTATTTTCTTTCATCAGTGTGTAATTTAGATAGTTCGAGGGGCTTATTTGCAAAGTGGGACCCCCAGGGCCCCTCCCATTGATCCACCTCAGCCCATGGGCCCCATGTGGGGTTAGTCAACATGTCAAATGGAGGCATCTAGAAGTTTGAATGGTAAAAGGCACATGGGAGACAAGTGGACTTCAAAGTCCAAGGTGGCTACCAAACTTGTCCCCCCGTGCCACCAAAGTCAATAGGGCGCCCCCTTCCTTGTATTTTTTTATTTTAATTTGTGTGGATGGTCACATGCTATCCCAGCCCTCCATCTCACACCGCTAGATCCAACGGTTGAGGGTTGATTAGACATATGACCTATATATGCTTGTATTTTCCCATTTTCTTGAATTAATGCCATTTGAACTTGGAAAATTGCTTGAGCAAAGGCCTAGGCCGCCCCTCTCTCCCCCTTGAAGCTGTGAAGGCTTCCCTCTGGAGGTGTGACTCCTCCCCTTATCATTCCGGTCGCCGCCGCCGCCGCCACGAGCCGCCACCGCACCGCCATCATCTTCATCGGAGTTCTGCCCGCGCAGTACCACAGCAACTTCCACGAAATTTGTGTCTCATCCATGAGCTCAGATCGATCTGGGAATTTTACTGGAGGTCCCAGAGGTGTCAAGGATACCCCATAAAATTTGGTTTGTCATTCAGATCCCGTTTCACAATTTTTGATTTTCGTCCACCCTTCCATTTCAGTTCTGCCAAAGTTCTGTCCAGATTCATATCCGCCCTGTGTTTCATGTCTTAGGTCCGTCTCTTGATTTTTTTTAGTCCCATAAATTTTACTGGAGTTTAATTCCATCAACCCCTTAATCCACAATTTTTCTAAATTTCTGGTTCGCCCATTTCATATTTTCTAAAAATTATTCTCAGTCCCCTCTACAGTTCTATCCACCTGTTCTCAGATCCGACCACTAGTCACTCCAAAAATCATATCAAATCGCCACCACTTCCAAATCCAATTCCAAAAATTGTCCCCGTTTCACGGTTTGATTACCTACAACGTTGAAGAAGATCTCGAAGTCTGATTCCAACGGAAAGCAGGCGGTCAACGGCCATTTATAGGAAACCCATATGCTGATCTAATATTTCGGTTACTGTACAACAGGGGCTTGTAAATTTAATAAAGTTCTGATCTGACCAGATCCAGCAGATCTCTTTAGGTCTAGATTGAATCATTTCAAGAGAGCTTTCCATCGATAGCTCATGCGTCCCGATCCGACATCGGGATTGCTCGCAGCGGCCATTTTCGCCGGAGCGCGCGCCGGAGACAGCAACCAAAATCCGTGGACAGCTAGTTCAAAGCTTGGGAATCGGGACCGATCGACCCCCGATCGGTGTTCCCGGCCGACCGCCGTCCGTGGAGGCGCGCCACCAGGGGTCCCCATCACAGTGGGTCCCACCCCCGCAGATCCGGAGGACAGCGCCATCCGTGGGCCCCGCGGACCCGCAGAACCCGCCGTTCGGAAAATACGAAAACGCGGAGTTCGGCACCGCCGGGCGACATCAAGATGCTGCCCGTCAACCCGAGTTGCGTGATTCCCGGGCCCTACATGTGACCTTTTACCTCCCTGCGTGGAGTGGGTCAAATTATTGTATTGCTGTAATATTGTTTAACCGGGAGTCCGTGATTCGGCCGGGGTTGTCTTCGCCACGCCGGGTGCGTGGAGGTAATGGTCCGAACCTCTTGGCGTTCATTTGCTTAGCTAGTATATGATCTTTTGCCGCTGTCGAGAGTGTAGGTACTAGCCCGTGTGTCCATGTCACTGCTGTGAGAGTGAGTGTGACCCGTCCCGTGACTCGATCCGAGTCCGAAAGTTGAGTCGGACTACCCTTGACCTCCACCGGTTCCTTAACCGCGCACGGTCCGCACTTTCCCTTGCTTGGGACGACGAGTGAGCTTCCACTTCTGTTAGCGACGTTTTGCCACTAGGAGCTCGTAGTGTCGGGCTTAGTGTCTCCCTGGTGTGTGCTGCTGGTCGCGTCTTCATCTAGAGTCCGAGGGTGGCACCTAATAGTGTCGTCTCCCGTGTCCGTCCCGCATCAGTTTGGTATCAGAGCAGGTCGAGTCTAGGGTAGTCGTTGCATATGTCTTGCATAGTATAAGTCGAGTCTAGGGTCATCTTTTCAAAACAAAAAAAAAAGTGTGTTTTAAATTGCATTTCCTCCCGATAATTCGGTATCTTAAAAGGTGTTGTCCGAACGTTAGGCTACGCCTACCGGGAGGTCGCACACTTGCGAGAGTGATCTTCGGATCGATTAACTCCGCCCCGTACCGGATATTGGGTTAGGTCTAAGTGCATCCTTTAGTGAGTGTTTGCATTAGTCGGTGTCTTCTAGTTCGTGTGTAGTCCTATGAGAGTCAGTCGGTCTTGTCCAAGTGTCGGCATGTCTAACATGTAGTTCCCCAGTTTCTCATGGAGTCCCAATCACCCGGGCGATATGACCGTTGGCCCACCCATGGGCTTGGCAACCATCCTCTCCGCTTCTGTAGGCCTGAAGCCTCAGATTTTTTTTGGCTCCAATGACTCGGGCACCTACCTCAAGTGGGAGGCCACCATGGACACCTACTTTGATTATTATACTATGTCCGGGGCAATGCAATTCTCTTTCTCCAAAGAGCGGCTTCTTCATGAGGCTGCCGAAAAGTGGGATTACATCGAAAGAATGAGAGAGGTTAGGGGGCAATGGCCCATCGAGTCATGGTGGGACATGAAGAGAGAGCTTAGGAAGGTCTACGTGTCCCAACCGGTCACCTCCAACCGGCCCCACCAAATCACTTCCAACCAAGTGAGTCCTAGTCGGAGGCAAAGAGCCCCACACGTAGATGAGCCAAGACCCACTCCTAGGACGGTTGACTACGGGCGAGTCCACCATGATATCCCTATTCCAACCCATTCCGTTTCTGAACTTATGCAAATGATTTTGGACCGGTTGGATGGGGTGGATAGGACACGTACTCCTAGTGATGTACTCCTACACGAGCCTAAAGAGGTAGCAACTGGTAGCCCCAACCCAATGCCATCTAAGGTGCCATCCCAAGGTCCTCTCCCCATCATAGTGGATCCTCTTTCCCCACCCATGAGAGCTCCATTACCATCACACTCACCTTCCGATCTTATTTCGGAGCCCTCTCATTTGGAGCCGCCAAAGCCCGAGCCACCCGTGTTTCTAACGGGTACACTTTTCATAGCCGAACCACTTCTTAGTTGGCTCAAGAACGGCTTGGCCCCATCTCTCCTCCCATCCATGGACCCTACCCTACCATTAGTGCCGGTCAACTCATTCCATACCACCTTCCGGTCTAGTCACCATGTGGATACATTAGATGATCTTCTTAAAGGATTAGACCGGCAGTTGACATTTACGCACTTGTTGGCCCCACGCTTCGACCGACCTATAGGTCGTAGCTTCACACATCCATCCTTGGGGTCCATCACCTCCGTGTACACTATGGGTCATGTTACAACGGAGGTTCTTCTACTCCTCCCTTTGCCGGCCGAGTCCAAGTTCATTCCCCTTTGCCCAATGGAGGAATCTTACTTTCTACCTATGACTGTCGTCCCATCTCTCGCAATGAATGAAGGTGATCATTTACACCTCCAAGATTTCCAAATGTGGGACAGTGATTTGTGGAAGCCTAGTCCGAGGGGTCATACCTTCTTTGATCCCTTCGACCCATTCTCTTATGGACTCCGTGACCCACCATATTTACATCACCTTTTCGAGAGAGTCCACCATCATACCCCTACCGTCTCATCTCCCTTCACGGATGAAGGTGACCATCAACACCTTCTAGAATTCCACACATGGGACCTTGAAATGAGGGAATCCATATCGAGGGGTCACACATTCTTTGATCCCTTCGATCCCTTTCTTCATGGGCTCTTTGGCCCACAACCTCCATTCCACCTCTTTAAGGAAGTCCACTATCACACCCCTCCTACTCGGGCCTGGCAACCTTTACATGGCAATAGGTCCGAACCGTCATTTGGGGGTAATGAGGACTTTGGTTTCCCCGGGCCACCTCAACCACCCAAACCTCCCAGACTTCCCACATCCAAACCCCATGTCCATGGTTGGTGCATCGTAGGATGTCTAGGAGTCCACCATGACATTAACCTCCGGTTATGTCAAATGCATGCATGGCACACATTCGTATGTCCTGGACCACCTTGCATATGATTGGGTTTTACTAACTGTAGGGTTGTTTAGGGTCGTGTGTGCATCCGTGTGTTTCTTTTCTTTTGGTAAGCATGTTAGGTCGTGTGTGCATCATGTGTTTCTTTTCTTTTACTAAACATGTTAGGAGTCTGCATGACGATGTCCGTCGTCACAGTTCAGGCCAGCAATGCACAGTACAAGAAGTTAGCCGATGTCCATCGACACCACCGAGAGTTCCAAGAGGGTGAATATGTCATGATCAGGGTAAGACCTGAACGGTTTCCCTCTGGAACCGTTAAGAAGTTGCAAGCTCGCGGAGCCGGTCCCTTTAGAGTGTTGAAACGCGTTGGATCCAATGCGTATGTTGTGGACCTGCTCGAGGAATATGGTATAAGCTCTACCTTCAATGTATCGAATCTTGTTGCATATAGGGACCCAGCGGTGATCCCTAGTGAGCCTTTTGAGCCATCTCCTCCCCTTGAGAGTGATCCCACACCTGAGTGTCCACTTCCACCTCTAGCCCCTTTTTCACGGCAGCGTGAGCATATAGATCGTATACTGGACGAGCAAGTGACAGTTACCAGGAGTGGATCTTACCCGCGCTACCTAGTGCGATGAAGTGGACGGCCCGCTACTGAGGACACATGGATCACACATGGAGAGTTGCAGCGGATTGATCCAGATCTTCTGGAGCGATACCGGAGCGATGCAGACCCTTACTCGACAGGGTTGAGTTTCTCCCACCCGGGGAGAATTGGTGCGGACACCCGAGCGCATGCGAGACACGAGCCGGCGAGCCACCAGTACCGCACAAGGAGCACGACTCGAGCCACCTCAGCATCCCTATGGCTCGGAGACAGTCTGGAGGTTCCCCACTGAGTCATAGCATTTATCATATTTTTGGGGATTTTTATTTGTGTGTAATATTTTTTATTTTCTTTCATCAGTGTGTAATTTAGATAGTTCGAGGGGCTTATTTGCAAAGTGGGACCCCCGGGCCCCACGGGACCCCCAGGGCCCCTCCCATTGATCCACCTCAGCCCATGGGCCCCATGTGGGGTCAGTCAACATGTCAAATGGAGGCATCTAGAAGTTTGAATGGTAAAAGGCACATGGGAGACAAGTGGACTTCAAAGTCCAAGGTGGCTACCAAACTTGTCCCCCCTTGCCACCAAAGTCAATAGGGCGCCCCCTTCCTTGTATTTTTTTATTTTAATTTGTGTGGATGGTCACATGCTATCCCAGCCCTCCATCTCACACCGCTAGATCCAACGGTTGAGGGTTGATTAGACATATGACCTATATATGCTTGTATTTTCCCATTTTCTTGAATTAATGCCATTTGAACTTGGAAAATTACTTGAGCAAAGGCCTAGGCCGCCCCTCTCTCCCCCTTGAAGCTGTGAAGGCTTCCCTCTGGAGGTGTGACTCCTCCCCTTATCATTCCAGTCGCCGCTGCCGCCGCCACGAGCCGCCACCGCACCGCCATCGTCTTCATCGGAGTTCTGCCCGCGCAGTACCACAGCAACTTCCACGAAATTTGTGTCTCATCCATGAGCTCAGATCGATCTGGGAATTTTACTGGAGGTCCCAGAGATGTCAAGGATACCCCATAAAATTTGGTTTGTCATTCAGATCCCGTTTCACAATTTTTGATTTTCTTCCACCCTTCCATTTCAGTTCTGCCAGAGTTCTGTCCAGATTCATATCCTCCCTGTTTTTCATGTCTTAGGTCCATCTTATGATTTTTTTTAGTCCCATAAATTTTACTGGAGTTTACTTCCATCCACCCCTTAATCCACAATTTTTCTAAATTTCTGGTTCGCCCAGTTCATATTTTCTAAAAATCATTCTCAGTCCCCTCTACAGTTCTGTCCACCTGTTCCCAGATCCGACCACTAGTCACTCCAAAAATCATATCAAATCGTCACCACCTCCAAATCCAATTCCAAAAATTGTTCCCGTTTCACGGTTTGATTACCTACAACGTTGAAGACGATCTCGAAGTCTGATTCCAACGGAAAGCAGGTGGTCAATGGCCATTTATAGGAAACCCATATGCTGATCTGATATTTCGGTTACTGTACAACAGGGGCTTGTAAATTCAATAAAGTTTTGATCCGACCAGATCCAGCAGATCTCTTTAGTTCAAGATTGAAGCATTTCAAGAGAGCTTTCCAACGATAGCTCATGCGTCCCGATCCGAAATCGGGATTGCTCGCAGCGGCCATTTTCGCCGGAGCACGCGCCGGAAGACAGCAACCAAAATCCGTGGACAGCTAGTTCAAAGCTTGGGAATCGGGACCGATCGATCCCCGATCGGTGTTCCCGGCCGACCGCCGTCCGTGGAGGCGCGCCACCAGGGGTCCCCATCACAGTGGGTCTCACCCCCGCAGATCCAGAGGACAGCGCCATCCGTGGGCCCCGCAGGCCCACCGAACCCACCGTTCGGAAAACACGAAAACGCGGTGTTCGGCACTGCCGGGCGACATCAAGATGCTGCCCGTCAACCCGAGTTGCGTGATTCCCGGGCCCTACATGTGACCTTTTACCTCCCTGCATGGAGTGGGTCAAATTATTGTATTGCTATAATATTGTTTAACCGGGAGTCCGTGATTCGGTCGGGGTTGTCTTCGCCACGCCGGGTGCGTGGAGGTAATGGTCCGAACCTCTTGACGTTCATTTGCTTAGCTAGTATATGGTCTTTTACCACTGTCGAGAGTGTAGGTACTAGCCCGTGTGTCCATGTCACCGCTATGAGAGTGAGTGTAACCCGGTCCGTGACTCGATCCGAGTCCGGAAGTTGAGTCGGACTACCCTTGACCTCCGTCGGTTCCTTAACCGCGAACGGTCCGCGCTTTCCCTCGCTTGGGACGACGAGTGAGCTTCCACTTCTATTAGCGACGTTTTGCCACTAGGAGCTCGTAGTGTCGGGCTTAGTGTCTCCCTGGTGTGTGCTGCTGGTCGCGTCTTCATCTAGAGTCCGAGGGTGGCACCTAATAGTGTCGTCTCCCGTGTCTGTCCCGCATCATTTTGATTTTTAAAATCCCAAATTATTTTCTTATAAATTAAACCCCACCCCTCTCTCTCCCCATTTCTCTCATTCTCTCCCTCTCTCTTCTCTCGGTCTCTCTTTCTCTCCTTCTCTTCTCCGGGCGGCCGACGGAGGGGGAGGCAGGCGAGACGAAGGTGGCGCAAGGGCGAGGAGTGACGAGGATGGAGTGTGGAGTGGGATGGTGGCACAACGGTTCTTCCTTCACGGATTTTGGGACCCGACGGCGGTTCGAGAGGCGATTAGCATGGAATCGGCATCCTCGGCGCGGGTAATCTTTGGTGGAGGTAGGGAGATGTTTCTGTAACCTGTGTAGTTTATTTTCCCACTGTTTTGTAGGCCGAGGTGAGCCGAGAGTGGTTTAATTTACGCCAAGGGTTAAAATGCATGATTTTGTGGTGAGCGACGAATCTTCCAATTTGATTGTGTTTTTGGGTTTTAAATGTTGCTACTTGTTGGTCTAGAGGGTGGGGAATGGGTTCCCCATGTTTTCCCCATCACCTGATTGGGGCGTGGAATCGGACCCCTAGGTTGGGTCCGGAGAGTTTTCTACCATTTTCAGTCGACCAACCAGTGCGGTTCAGTCGACCGTTCGGCGTTCGCCACGGAAGGGTCCCCAAGGTGGTTGCAGTTCAGTCGACCGTTCGGCGTTCACCGCATTCTCATCAGTCGACCGAGCCCTTTGGCCGGTCGATTGACCAGGGCTGTGATCAGCCTAGTCACGAGTAGGTCGACCCACCCTGTGGGTTTGGTTGACCTACCCCTGTTGGTCGACCGACCCATGTAGGTTGGTCGACCGAAATGCAGTGTTTTGGCCCCCGGTCTACCCGGTTGTGACCCTTTGGTCGACCTATGGCCCCGTGGATGTCCCGAACACCTTGTGGGTACCGAGACCATGTTTTTGGGTGTCCGGAGATATCATGGTCCCTCGATTAGCATGCCCATGTTATTTTGAGGGTCCGGATGACCCTTTGTGTTCCGGGCTTTCTTGTTTCGCTAGATCGAGTCACCATGTGTCGGTATGAGTGCGGAGGGCTGTCCCCGCACGATCTTAGCTTCTTCGAAAAGCGGTTTCCATGTGGGCCATGCATATGGCCTATGAACTGTGAATTCTGTGACTCAGCCTAGGGCTGGAGGTTTCTTAGGCTTCCCTTGGAAAGGGAATGAACTCGGCGGTTTGTAAATCGCCTTAAGGATTCTTTTGACCGTGGTTTTTGACCATAGGAGTAGGGTAGATTGACGGCATGATGCCGTGTGTTGTACAACGGTCTTGACCCGAGTCGTGTGACTCAAGGACCATTGGATTAGTAGGTCTAGTGGACTGTCCAGGGTCTGGTGGCACCGTGCCACCCCGTGTTCCGAGGCATTTGTGACGGGCTTGTGCGTAGCCTATCAGTACTTCGGTGGTTTCTTCTGAGAGTCATACCTCTAGTGACTCCCCACTAGTCGTAGGCTTCTTACGACACACGTGTGCTAATCTATGCAGGAGTGGTAGAGCGGCTTTCCTTGGAGAGATGGTTTTTAGGATGGTTACCGTAGGGCCCCTCATCTTTGCTGCCTGAGTCCGAGCTGGGGGAAATCCAGCTAGAGGATCTGACCTAGAGCGCATGGCCTGTGTGTGCACACGTGGTTGGGGGCTTTGGACCCGCGCCGATGAGTGCGACCCCAGCTTGTCCTTGTTCGGTGGTTACTTGTACGGTGTCTCAGTTTTCGCCTGTGACGAGTTGGGAGACACCTGGGACGCAGACTAAGACATTAGTGGACGCATCCAGCCTTACTTCAGTGGGCAGTACTCCTGTCACGAGAGATGAGTTTCTTCGTGGTTCTTCGGTGATTTCTGAGCGTTTTCCCAACTTTCAGGTCGAGGGTTCCCGGTAGAGTTACCAAGGTTTCTCCCGTAGTCGGTGTAGGGTTCACGACGGCGAGGTCGTGACTATACCCTTGGACCGCGTGGTCTAGGGTTGGGCCTTCGTCTGTGAGGACGGGCCTCCACGATAGAGGTGTCGTGGTGTTTCTTCTGGTAGTGCAGTAGGATTTTTCGTTAGTTCGGTGATTCCTCCACTGTGAGATCAAGGTTTGCATTTCGTGCCGTTAGGAGTAGCTTATAGAGCCGTGGTTCCATTGGCTACCATGCTTGCTATCTTCGTTACGGCTGTTCCTTCCGCTGTAAGTGTTTCTGCTACTGTTGTTGTTCTCGTTAGTGCTATTGTTTACTGCCGTTGTTTTGTGGTAGGGTTCTGCGGGACCCCTACTGAGCCAATGAGATGAGGCTCAGCCCTGTCTTTTCAGGTGTTACGGTTCCTCCTCGAGGTTCGGAGGTGCAGCATGGAGGTTTGTAGTTGCCAGCTTGCCGGGCCGAGTGTGCACTCAGCGTTAGAGTACGTTCCGTTTCCCTATAGACAGTTGATGGGGACATCTCCCGCCACTTCATCTTTTCCAGGCCCCGATGATCGTCGAAGGCGTATGGTCTTGATTTGCCTCTTTATTTCGAGTCACATGATGTATTTTTTTCTCTTATGTGAGTCTTGTCATGTAATTTCCCTTTGTATTTGAGTCGTGTGCCTAGGTTAGCAAGTTATTTACCTATGTTTAGAGTCGAATGGGCCTCTAATCCATCAATTGGGCCCATTGAGCCACCCTTGGACATGCTTGGTCTTTGGTGTAAATGTCAAGGGTATTATGGTCATGTAGAATGTTGGGCTCCTATAAATAGGACCCCAACCCCATTGTGAAAACTAATGAATAGTTGAATGAAAATTTGAAATCCAGTTGAGTGTTCCTATAGTGAGAAGCTCCCTTCCTCTCTCTCTCTCTTTCTCTCTTTCTCTCTCTCTCTCCTCCCTCTCTCTCTCTTGGGCGCACCTGCCCTTTCACCTTCCCCTTGCTACCTCAGCTCCACCTCAACCCCTCCCCACTTGCCACATCATCACACCCTTCACCTCCCTAGAAACATTAACTATCTCATTTTTCCCCTCCCTCTTCCAAGGCACCCTTTCACATTCCCTAGGCAACTCTCCATTCTCCCACACACCTCTTCACCATCCCCAAGCAACCCTTCCTTTCCTTAACACACCCTTTCCCCTTCCCAAGGCCACATTAACCACCCACCATTAACCAAATTCAAACCCGGTTCCCTCCCACCTTGCCAACCTGCCCCCCCTCTCTCTCTCCCTCTCTATCCCAGGTCGCAGACCACTCCCCTCCACCTGCTAGCTGCTTCCCAACCACTCTCCCAGCCCCTCCACCATCTCATTCCACCTCCCAGCCAATCCCCACAGCCATCCCACCACCATTCCTTGCTGTACCTTCGCCCATCCCCACCCCTTTCTTCACCTTTTACCATTCAGCTAAGGCCAGTTCGCAGGCAGTATTGAAAGTTCTGGTTAAAGAATCTTCCCCGCAAACACCTTGACGTTCCAGAAGGCAAGTCATACATTGCTGGAAAGCTCTTCGGAGTAGCTTCACAGGCGAGGTGGTCTCGTGTCCGTCTGAGCTTCGAGTTGCCTGGGAGAGCCATTCTCCCACGACTGCGCAAAACTACTCCGCCAGGGAACCAGAAGCCAAGGAAAGAAGCAACCACGGCTGCTCCAAGATGAATTTGGACGTCGTTTCTTGGCTGAAGTATTCTCCTCCAATTCCCCTAGCATCGTCAAGAAACGGAGCATCGTTTGAAGCCCGAAGCACAAAGTTTCGATTTTCCTACCCTAGGTGCGCAGGTCTGTCCTGTCAGGGCTTGACAGACACCCCTTCACTCTATGGCTCTATCTCTCTGCTCCAACCTCCCCTGGTGACCTTCCTGGTTTCTGCTCGAAGAGGACTCGGCCACGCTCACCTCCATTGTGGTCTCGCGTCGTTCGGACTTCGGGAGTATTCGTGGCGACTTCGTCTTCCTGCTGTAGTGCTCAGGAATCAGTCCGAGCCAGAACAAAGTGGCCCAGTTCCAGAGTCTGCCTTGCCCTACGACGACATCTGGAAATTCCACAAAAATTCAGGAGCCCTCCCGGGTAAATCAGCGAATATTTGGCACTGGTTTCAGTGACTTCCAAGTCTGGTAGAGCTCTTGGCGGTGTCAACAGCGACTACCTGTCCAGCAGTTCCAGAAGTGGACAGAACCGGTGGAGTATTCATTCGGCGCTCTCTTTAGCTTTCTTCCCTACCCCGCCTGGCCGACTTAGCACCCCTCCCTACGTGGAGGTAGTGTTTTAATGTAACCGTTATTTTCCCACCCCTAGGCCAACCCTCCTGCGTGAGGAGTAGTTCATGTAATCATTTAAACATGGAGAAGCTTCATCGACGTAGTGTGCGGGGAACCACACTTCCCCGCTCGCCCACGTCACCCTAGTTTCTTCAAACCGGCCAGGTAATCTCTCAACCCTTGCTCATATCTTAGTGCTTGTTCAATTAATATCTGCCAACGCTCCGCTGGAGTGTTAGAGAGCGCCCGGTCCTTAAAGCACCCTTGCTTTCAAGTGACTACTGTGAAGGAAGCGAGTGATCTGAGTCCCTTGTGACACTCGATCAGCCCTTCAAATTCGGGTTTCCATATCTTTGGGGGGGAGCACATTCATAACCTTGCTGGCCCTCTGCTAGCAAGGGCCAAGTCTCACCACCCTCGACTCAGCATCATCGAGTCACCCTTGGGTTGAGCGTGCGCACCGGTGAGCGAACGTCTTCGATAGTCTCTAAGTTGAGAATTGTGCTTGCTATGGATAAGTCCAAGGGGTTCTTTGTCTAGTTGCTGCATTCTTGTTGACACCTTGAAAATGAGCGAGGGCAGAAACATAATTGAAAGGAAGATCAGACCAATAGTGAAAGATCAATGATGAAGTTCGTCAACCATCTACCCTGCTGAAGCCCTTTCCGGGCCAAGCTGATGTCCAATGCCATTGTCAGTCAGACGACGGCACTGATGAAATAGCAGTCACCTGGCTGAAGTCTTTTCAGGCTAAAGTTGATGTCCGGTCTTGTCACCGTTTAGGTGATGATACCGATGAGATGATGTCCGACTTTGTCGTCATTCAAATGGCAATGCCGATGAAACCCCAGTCTACCGACTGATGAAAATCTATGAATGATCTCAATAGAAGCTGTGTCACCAGTGGAGGGCAGTCTCGGGTTCTGATACATTTGAAGGACAATAAAGGCCAAAGTCTATGCGAGGTTTTAAAAGCCCTAAATGGGCCTATAAAAGTGGCGCCGGGATCCCCTTGTCGAAGCCCAGAGGCGGCGCCGAGAAGCTTGAGCCCCGCGCGCCGGGAGCTCCGCCTACAGTTGAGGCGCGCCGGGACGAGCCCGCCGAGAGGACACCAACGAGGGATATAAAATCCCCTCATTCGAAAACAAGGAGGAGAGAGTTAGAGCAGATAGCAAAGAAGGACAGAGAGCCTGAACAGATAGCCACAAACACACAGAAGGTGATTGGGGGAGACACACAGAAGAGACCTGCAACCTCGTCCACGAGAAGGGAAAGAGAGCTGAAGAAGAAAAGAGTGAAGAGAGAAAGAGATTTCTCGAAGCTGATCGAAGGTGGGCAACGGGGAGGGAGAGGAGTCAATGCTCCGCCCTCCCCCCCCATTTCTATAGTTCGTCTTTTTTTTATTTCGAGGGTCTCTCTTCTTTCCTCCTCTGATGTAGCCTGTAATGCCGTAGCCGGTTTCACACCGATACAGTGATGTATTCCCCCTGCTTCCTCATTATGTATCTCACCCAATGAATGTTATCGAATGGATAAATATGGTGGGCTGCAGTCCATCCCTGCTTTGGTTTCTCTGAAGCTCTATGCTCATCCCCCGTGTTGTCTGTCTCTTCTTAAGACTCAATAGCATGCTATCCCCCCCCAGGTCGATCGATCGCCTGTTTATTCGCCCGTTTCCTGAGTGCTCCTCATGCTTGCTTCCGAGCCAGGACAGACTATCCCTTGGCCTCTGAAGCAAAGCATAGATACATAGCAATCGCCTCTCGGTCTTAGGTGTTGCATTCATGCTCATCGGCTTTGCCGAAGTCATCCCCGGGGCCAGAGACAGTCATCTCTTGGCCCCCAGATGATGGAGAGTATACTGAAATCATCCTCACGGATCATGAGGAACGCTGGTGACAGAGATACCCTAAACCGTGTTTCCCCCAAATCGCTCTCCGCCTCCGGCCTTCCCTTTGAAATCCAAGCCAAAGTCAGTTGTAGTCTGATGAATTGAGCCCTTTGATTTCCTAAGGCCCGTCTATCTTGGCCTGAATCACTAGGAAAACCCCTGAATCCTCAACAGATTCAAGAACAGAGTACCGTAAACCTCTGTTCTTATCCCGGCGCCCTCACACCTCTCGGCCCCGCATACAGTAAACCAGATGAACAGCTCTCGGCGCTATCCTTCAGGCGCCGAGAACTGTCTTGGCCTTCTGGCCTCCGCGCCGGGAACCCCTGCACCTTGGCCGCGCCGGGAAGCCCCCCCCCCTTGGCTGCTTTGCATCGCGTCGGGAAGCCCATCCGGCCTTCTCCCCTGCGCGCCGGGAAACCCCCCTTTTAACAACTGCCCTTCGCGCCGGGAACCCGTGCACCTTGGCCGCGCCGGGAAGACCCCTTGGCTGCTTTGCATCGCGCCGGGAAGCCCATCCGATGGCTTTCTCCCCTGCGCGTCGGGAACCCCCCTTTTTAACAATTGCCCTTCGCGCCGACAACCTCCTCTGGCCATTTGGCCCTTGCGCCGAGAGCCTACTTCCTGGCCCTTTCCCCGTCGCACCGGGAACCTTCCATGCAGAACCCGCCGACAACCTCCCTTGGCCATTTGGCCCTTGCGCCGAGAGCATATCTCCCGGGCGCGCCGGGAACCCCCTTATGTTCCTTGCCTTGGCACCGGGAACCTCCAGGCCAGTCCGAGGTGCGCCGAGAGCCTACTCCGCCACCCATCAAGCCTCCGGCACCTCTATCAAACCCACTTAGGGATGTCCATGAGTCACCAGAACTGTCCCGAGGATAAAATTAAAGGGAGTCAGACTCCCTTATGTTCCGCTGATCTGTACCGGGTTTATGAGCAACCCCTTTAGCTGAGGTGAGCTCTGCCACTGCATGAGTGTCACCGGCTCCTATAAGGGAAGAGTTAAACATTGCCCTAGAGCATACATGTACAGTGTGGGGGGGTTTGCTCCCTCCTTTTCTCGGCTTTCATCCCGGCACTCCGTGGGTGATAGCCTATTCTCCCCTGGGCATAATCCAGATTATGGGGAGGTGCTGCCGAAATGTCGATCGATGTTTTAACCCCGATAAGTCCCGGGAGGTGCACATCACACGCCCCTCGTCCGGCTCAATCTTCCGGGGAATATGAATGCTGCGAGGCCCTTGGCTGGATGAGAAATATGAAAGGGGACATCTCCCCGATGATGGTCCGGATCCCGTCCCGCCATTGCGTGAACGGTGTCCTATTCCTACCTGGCACGACCCACATAAGAGATGGTCATGTCGGTGTAGTAATCTACTGTGCACTAAATTGTCTGCCCAGAATAACAATATCTTCAATATCACGCACTGTTATTTTTTTTTATTACCGCCCCGAGTGGCCTCCTATTTTGGCGTTTAATCAAGGGTTGTCCTTCTTAGGAAGGGCGTAATTAACGTCATAGCCTTTATGGTATGACGGACTTTTGGTCCCGACTCGGACTTCACAATCAACTGACCAAGTCAAGTCGAGTGCACAATGAAATCATCACACATGTGACTGGCACGCCTAACAAATAAAATAAAAATAAAATAAATAAAATAATAATTAATAATAAAATAAAGATAAAAAAAATCCCCCGTCCACAAGTCTGGCACGCCCGGTGGGACTGAGTCTCCCTTCATCTCTACGCCAAGATAGGAGGCCAAGTGGGCCCCCCCTCAAATTTCTAATTCCGTGCTTTCTCTATTTTCAGGAAGCTACGATGACGGCTGGAATCATGTCGGTATGCTTTGATCAACAAGCGGTCGATGTACATGTTCGAGAGGGCTACCTAGCGGTACCTCTTTCGTTCGGATCGATGCCGTTTGCTGTCGGGATGCCCAACTGCCTGGGCCTCATCTTCACTGACTTGCTCGAGATTGACAACCAGGAGCAAAAGACTGTTGTCGAGACATTGACGCAAGCTACCAGCCCCAAAATGAGCCAGGTGACGCAGGATACTCCTGAGGTCGTGGCCTGCTTCGTCCATCACGAGGCAAGAAGGGGCACGTCCTCTGCTGCTGGAAGAAGGAGGAGATCCGACAGGAGAGCCCGACCCACTGCTGCGGGTCGTCGGATATCCAACTCAGGAAAGACAATGCTGATTGGAGATGTCCGGGTAAACCTCAGTGGTTGCCCAAGGGCGGTCAAGCCAGACGTGATCGTCCCGACGGTGCCTACTACCAACAGGTTCCGGGTACTAGCCGCCAGGAGGGCCGACATGAAAGAGGAGGATAGAAGGCCACTGGCGCCGAAGCCGCCCAAGTTCAGGCAGATCTGGCGGCCGAAGAAGATCCAGAGCTGGGTCCCAGCTCGAGAGGAAGAAAACATTGTTGATACCACTGTTGCCCGCTTCAGGGCAGGAAGCAGAAGAGAAGAAGGAAAAGGCATAAGAAATGCTGTTGCTGTTCACCCCAGGGCTCGGGGTAGGAGAGATGAGGAAGAGAATGAAGGAAGAAATCTGACTACTATTCGCCCCAGGATGAGGGGCAGAAGATATGAGCAGAAGGAAGACCTAACGGTCACCAACCCCATGGTTGGGGGCAAAAGATGGGAAAGAAAGAATTATGCTGCTACTGCCAACTGCTGCCAAGATGGGAGTAGAAGGTTCAGGGAGGAAGAGGAAATGAGAATAAGCGAACCAGTCGCTGCTGCCACTCTAAGAAGACCAAGAGCTTGTGCCAGACAGGCTGATATATTCAAATACTGCAGAGCCGAGCACTTGACTGCTCAGGTGGAGAGACTGGCTTATCAGCAGAAGAGCCAGGAAAGATTGATGCTCCAACCAAAGCCACGAAGGCACAATCAAGAGGAGATGAAACAAGTGGCTCAAGACTACTTTCACTACCTGGGGAACTCCGCCCTCGGGCAGCAAAGATTATCCCGTGCCTTGGGCACCATGGATGAAGAAGAAGAAGAAACCCTTCAAGAAGTGATGCTCGGAGTCTCCTCCTCCGATTCCAATGACTATGAAGAAGGCCACAGAGCCGGATATGGGAAAGAAGACCTGCACAGGGAAGAAGCTAGAGAAAGAATATCAGTCTTTGACCGGCTCAAATACCCCGATCAGGTGAGAAGGAAAGTCTACAGGCAGAGGGAAAAGATGCAGATCTTTGCCTGCAATATGGCCGGGCTTGTCAGAGGGCAGGATATGTTGCCAACACAGCCGGATGAACTGCTCAGACTAGCAACCAGACCAGGCCCCGTCACAAGAAGAGGCCAGGCGGCAAAAGATAAGGTGAAGACTAATGATGAAGTCCGCAAGATCACCACTATGACAGTTAATGTGGTGACAGCCGAAGATGAAGATAATCCCTTCGTCGACGATGCTGAAGGGACTTCAGAAGATCTACAGATCCCGTCAACCCTGGATCCCATGATCCAGATGATGTTTAGAAGATATCAACAAGAGATCAATGCTCTCAGAAGACAGCTAAATGAGAGGCATGAAGCTACACCGGTCTCCAAGCAAGCCGAGCCTGTGGGGCAGACTGCCAGCTCAACAGAAATGGCTATCCCAGCTAATCCTCTACCGGCTGATAAGGGCAAAGCACCGAGCCAACCCGTTCTGCAGCAGACGGTAGCTCAGCCCTCTGTATCTCAGACGCAGCCTGCCGCGCCGGCCTTGCGCGCAACTGTGATGACAACTCCTTACGGTCAGCAACAAGCTCACTTCTTCCCGGAAAACATAGATCCAGCCATAGCCCAGAAGCTGATGATTGAAAAGATTGTGGAAATGAAGCTGTCTGAAAAGAATGGTGATGATGCTAGTACCTACGATGTGTACAAGGTACCATATCCTCCCCAGTATGCTGCTAAGAGGCTACCTCCAGGCGTCAGTAAGCCGCCGAAGTTTGAAAAATTTAATGGCCAGGGCTCTCCCAGGGAGCACATAGCTTACTACACCACAATCATGGGTGACTTGGCAGCTGATGAAGCTTATCTGCTTAAGTTCTTCGGCTCATCCCTCACCGGGATAGCCTTTGAATGGTATTCAAGCCTGCCGGCTGGGTCGGTGACCGATTGGCCTGATATGCAAAGAAAGTTCCGCGACAGATTTCACGTCACGGAAAGAGAAATTACAATAGCAGAACTATATGCAACCAGGCAAAAGCAAGATGAAACAGCACTGGACTACATCAAAAGGTGGAGGAACTTAGCTATGAGATGCAGAAGACCTCCTCATCAAGAAGATGCAGTGCAAATATGTAAGCAGAGCCTCAGGAGAGAGGTACTGGAAAAGATGATTGGTGCAGATGTCAGAACATTTGACCGATTGAACAATATAGTGGCGGAGGTCGAGACGTTCCTGTCTAAGCGTCCGACGGCCAATGCTCCAACTGTGCCGAAAGGGAAATCTAATGATCGACGACCATCGCACTCTGAGGCCAACACCGTCGATTTCAGAACCTTCGAGCAACAAAAAGGGAAGAAGGGGGCAGATGAAGCTCCCCCGCCAGCAGACACAGCAGAAAGAAAAGATAAGTCTCTCTGAGAAACAAAATGAGAAAGCCGTACTCTTTCCCGAAAGATAAGACAGCCGCACTATTCAACTGGGCATACAAGTTCAACAAGGTAACATTGCCTGAACCAAAGAGACCCGATGACGCGGCAAAGAAAGGTGATCCACTGTTCTGTCCATATCACCGTGCGCTGGGGCACGCAATTGAAGATTGCTACGTCTTCAAAGATATTATGGAAGGCATGGTCAAAAAGGGCGAGCTACAGCTGGGAGATTACCAGGTAGAGCCACCTCGTCCACATGAGCCTCCGGCATTAAAAATGGCCGCCAATATGATTTCAATCTACCAGCAGCTGCCTAAGGAGGCCGTTGAAGAATGTACTAGGCATACTTATGAAGCTTGCTTCCTCACCCCACTGAAGGATCAGGAAGGATGGCAGATGAAACCCATAAAGAACAGAAAGAAGACTCCCGCAGCCAATACCAATGGAGCAGTTATCCGCGGTGTCACACCAAGACCTGAACCGCCTCCAGTAAAGCCAGTATGGCGCACAGCTGAGACAGGGCTAGTCATCCGGATCCCCACTCATAACCGGAGAAGACAAGTCCCCCTACCTACACATAAGGAAGTAAGTCCTGCAGCCAGGCGTTTACAGCAATATATTAATGGGCTCGATGAATATGAATAGAAAAAGCCCGGGCACCTACTGGTGAAAGACTGTATACTCTGGGAACAGCTCGAAGAATTGGAAATTAAAGAGCAGTCAGAGGCAGAACAAGAAAAGGCTGAGACTGAACCCTTCTGGGGGCAGGGGCCAATAAAGCCAAATTCCCAGAAAAAGAAGAGACGGCCCCCAAGTCCAAGAAGGGAAAGAGGGTCGTGACAGTACAATGTAACACCCTGTCGGCACTCTTTACCTCGCCCGGGGAGAATGATGAGAATGAAACATCAAATGCCCCGCTAGAAGCCAACCATGCCGAGGCCTCAACCTCAGCACATGCAACACGGTCCGGAAGAAGGTGGGGGCGCCCACTACCAGCTAATCATAACATTATGTTCAGAGGGGAACAACCCTACCAGATTCCCGAACCGGAGGTACGAGGTGTCCAGGTTCCTCCCCCTGCCAGCTTGTATCAAGAAAAGAAGAAAGGAGGTCAAACTCCAACATTTCTGGAATTTCTGTCCAGTCTGGAAAATGGGCAGTCGATACAGGCTGGCCCAGATAAAGGCAAGAGACCTCAGTAATCGGCGTCTGTAGCCTACAAGCAGAATGAGAAAGAAGGGGATAACCCTCTGACGGCACCAGGGGCCGTTGCTATAGAAGAAGCCTCCCAAGAAATCAGTCCAGAGGATGAAACCAGCACTGGGCAGCAGAGGCCACGGGCACCACATGAACCTCCAAACCCCGATGGGCGGAAGAAATGAGACTGTCTAATGTCAGGGTGGGCAGCCGGATCATGAAAATGCTAAAGAAGCTCCCTACCAGATTCTCCATCTGGGAGATTCTCTCTCTGAGTGAAGAGGCTCGCCAAGCAATTGTTGATGCCTTGCAGTCGCCGGCACAATATGAAGCACTCTTGACAGAAGTGAATTCTGGGCCGTCAGTTACATTCACAGAGGATGACATGCTGATTCCGAATTCCTGCCATAACAGACCGCTGTATATGAGGGGCTCCCTGAACTGTCAGCCACTGAGCAGGATACTGATAGATCCCGGGGCTGCCGTGAACATTCTCCCATACCGCATCTACCAAAAATATTACTTTGATCTGCAGCTTACCAAGGTCAGAGACATGAAAATTGCAGGGATTCAACCAGAAATGTGAGACGCCCCTTGGGGTGGCTGATTTTAACCTCACATTGGGGGATCTCACTACCGTGGTACGATTCTATGTAATCGACTCCAACACCACATATAAGGCCCTGCTGGGGAGACCGTGGCTGCATGAATATCAGATAGTGCCGTCCACGCTGCATCAGTGCATTAAATACTGCCATGAAGGAAAAGAAGAGAGGGTGTTTGCGGATCTGCATCCCTTCGAAGTATTCGAGTGCCATATGCTCGATGCATCCTACTACACGGAGGTGTCGCAAAAGGGTGAAGAGAAAGAGGCTGGGGTCAGCCAGAAAAATCCGGCAACGAAGGCAAGAAACTAGTCTCCCCCGCCACCAAAGGGCTATATTAAAAAGCATGAGGTATCTCACATCTCTTATGCTGGTGACTTTGCTCGGATCACCCCTCCTAGCATTCACCCGGATGATATCGATGAAGAAATGAAAGAAAAGTACACACAGGTGGAGGTTCCGCAAGGTTTAGTCAAGCCCATCGCCAGCCTAGAGTACCAGACGGTGCTACCACAGAAGACTATGGAAATCCCTCGCTTCTGCGAGACTCCTACCATATTCTACACCGGGGAGTCAGTCGAGGAAGATGATCAAGACTGCATGGTCCCTGAAGAAGCTGCAAACCAGATGGTGCCGATTACAGGCTTGGATTATACTACCCAACGGGTTTCGCAGATGTTCTCTAAGATGCAAATGCCGTCATTGCAGCCTGCTGCCCAGAAGAAGGCGTTCAAGGAGCTATGGGATCCGCCTCGGGATAATAAAGAACTGAGGAAGATCACTCAGCACCCAGGGATTGGGTTATACCCTTCAAGAATACTATGAAGCTGAGGTGGACGTCATCTCTGTCTCCTACCAGCATGAAGACCCTCCCGAGGTGGGATATGACAAGTACCCCTCGGAAGATGAAGAAATCATTTATCAATCCATAATGAACAATGAAGCCCCAGACAGTCAGCCGGAGACGGGGACGTCTGATGAAGCAAAGAAAGATTGGTGCTGGGAAGACCTACCTTGCAAAGAGGATCTGTTCCATGCTGAAGAAAAGTTTGATACGCGAACCCCGGATGAAGACCAAGTAGCCAAAGAGCTGAGGGAATGCCTCGAGTTTGAGCGCATCCTGGAAGAAGTCCGGGCTCTATAGAATGATGATCTCTCAAGGGAGTCTGCATCAGAAGAGCCTCTAAGGGCGGAAGACTCCATTTTTGAGTTTCCTACTGAGCCAGTCACGTCCTCGAGGCAGACTGAACAGAATCAAACAATATTGGCCGTATATGATGAGCCAGCACCCGCTGATGACCAGTATGATGAAACAGAGGGTCATGAAACTGAAGAAGATTATATCCCGGGAGGCTTCATTGACCTGCAAGAAGCCCCACCCGAGGTCGAAGATGGAGGTCAGGCCACCGTCGATGAGCTTGTGGAAATAAATCTGGGGACCGCAAACGAGCCAAGGCTGACATTCCTCAGTGCACTGCTGAAGCCAGCTGTCAGGGAACAGTATATACAATTCATGAAAGAATTTCGAGACTGCTTTGCATGGATATATGATGAAATGTCGGGACTGAGTTCTGATGTGGCACAGCACCGATTGGCAATAAACCCAGAGGCTAGCCCTGTAAAGCAGCCTTCCAGGAGAATGCGCCCTGAATTAATAAATCAGATTAACAAAGAGGTTGACAAGCTGATTGATGTAGGCTTTGTTGAAGAGAATCAGTATACTACATGGTTAGCCAACATAGTGCCTGTAAAGAAGAAGAATGGGCAGATCAGAATATGTGTTGATTTCGGGACCTTAATAAGGCTTGCCCGAAAGATGACTTCCCAGTACCAATCACTGAAGTGATGATCGATGCGACTACTGGTCATGAGGCCCTATCATTTATGGATGGGTCATCCGGATATAACCAGATCTGGATTGCTGAAGAAGACAGAGTGCACACTGCGTTCCGCACTCCGAAGGGGATATTCCACTACAAAAGGATGCCGTTTGGTCTTAAGAATGCCGGCGCTACCTACCAAAGAGCTATGACCAAGATCTTTGATGATTTGCTCTTCAAGAAAGTAGAGTGCTACATTGATGATTTGGTAGTGAAAACTAAAAGAAGAGAAGACCATTTGCAAGACCTGAGGGTAGTATTCAGAGGCTGCGCAAATATGAACTCAAGATGAATCCCATGAAATGCGCCTTCGGCGTGTCCAGTGGAAAATTCCTCGGGTTTATTGTCCGTCATAGGGGCATTGAAATTGACCCATCCAAGATTAAGGCTATCCAGGAGCTCCCTCCACCAAGGAATCTGTCCGAGCTGAGATCTCTGCAAGGGCGTCTGGCCTATATCCAACGATTTATATCGAATCTGTCGGGAAGATGCCACCCCTTTCACAAGCTCATGATGAAAGATGTGCCGTTCCTCTGGGACGATGGCTGTCAGGAAGCCTTTGAGAAGCTGAAAGAATATCTCAAGACCCCTCCGGTGCTGGGGGCACCAATTAAGGGCAGGCCCTTAATACTATACATCGCAGCCACATACTATTCCCTGGGGGCAATGCTGGCACAGATAAATGAAGAAGGCAAAGAACAAGCCTTGTACTACCTAAGTAGAAGGCTGATTAGAACTGAAGAAAGCTACAGCTACATAGAAAAGACCTGCTTGGCACTAGTCTTTGCTGTCAAAAAGCTCCGACACTATATGTTGTCACATGAAGTCAGATTGATATCTGCAGCAGATCCGCTCAAATACATATTGACTCAGCCGGTACTAAAGGGCCGATTGGGCAAATGGGCAGTGATCCTGATGGAATTCGATATTACCTATACACCCCAGCGGGCGATAAAAGGACAGGCCGTGGCTGATTTCTTCGCAGAGCATCCTGTGCCGAAAATGATATGCTAGGGACTGAGTTACCCGATGATGAGACACTCGAGGCCTGCCAGACCCAGTCAGTTATGTGGCAACTATTCTTTGATGGAGCATCCAGAACAGAGACAGACTCCGATGGAAAGACCAGAATACGGGCTGGAGCCGGTATTGTGCTGAAATCACCAGAAGGGGAGGTTGTGCATACTTCCTGTTCTATAAACAAGCCCTGCACCAATAATGAGGCCGAGTATGAAGCTCTGATAATCGGGCTATATATAAGCCTCAACATGGGTATCCAAATGCTTCAAGTATTCAGGGATTCGATGTTGATAATAAAATAGATCCAAGGGGAGTTCGAAGTGCGGAAGCCAGAACTGAATCCCTACCACCAAAAAGCTGTGCGCCTCATGGCAAAATTCTACCATATTGAGCTCAAGCATGTGGGCCGTGGACACAATGCCCAGGCTGATGCACTGGCGAAGCTGGCCAGCTCACTAGCAGTCCCACCAAATAAGACACTGAACATTATCGTTATGAACCGGCGGCAAGTCCCCAGTATGCTAGAAGAGTGCCCCGAAGGAGACGAGGTTGCCACCGTCAGCACAGAACAAGCGTCTGATTGGAGACAGCACCTGCTGCAGTGGTTTCTACACCAACAACTGCCGCAGATAAGAGAAGAAAAGATGAAACTCCTAAGAATCAAAGACTCTTATGAACTCAGGAATGGAATTTTGTTCCGAATAATGGCAGATGCACGCAAGAAGATTCTACTCCGCTGTCTGTCCACTGAGGAAGCCTGGCAAGCGATGAAAGAAACACATGCTGGGACAGCAGGTGCCCACCAGGCTGGTCCCAAGATGAAGATAGAAATCAAGAAGCTGGGCTACTATTGGCCCACCATGTTTGAAGACTGCTGTAAATTTGCAAAATCATGCCAGAAATGCCAGGAGCATGCTACTGTGCCTAGGAGGCCTCCTACGACTCTGCACCCTACAATTCCCAGTTGGCCGTTTGCACAATGGGGAACTGATGTAGTCGGGCCACTGCCGACTTCTTCGGCCGGACATAAGTACATACTGGCCATAACAGATTACTTCTCCCGATGGGCGGAGGCTATAGCATTAAGAGAAGTGACTGGTGAATTGGTCGCCAGATTCATCAAACAGAACATTATCTTCCGGTTCGGGATCCCCAGCCGAATAATATCCGACAATGGAAGTCATTTCAGAAATCAGAAGGTCTATCGGCTTGCTGAGAAATATAAGATCGAATGGAGGACCTCCACTCCTTACAATCCACAGGCAAACGGATTGGCAGAAGCTTTTAACAAGACTCTCTGCACCTTGCTGGCCAAGGTCGTCAGTTCTAATAAGAAGGACTGGGAAGAGAAAATGTATGAAGCTCTGTGGGCATACCGCACTGTCTTCAAGACACCTACAGGGTGCTCACCATACTCGCTGGTATACGGCTCAGAGGTAGTGGTTCCGCTAGAGCTGGAAGTCCCGTCACTCAGAGTGGCAGTCCAATATGGCCTGGCCCATGGCGAACAGACCAATGCAGAAAGAAGACTAGAAGAACTGGCTGAATTGGAAGGGAAGCGCCTCCGAGCCCAGAAGAGTATCCAAATGTATCAGGCCCGCATGGCCACTGCATTCAACAAACTCGTAAGAGGACGAGAATTCAAGAAAGGTGACCTCGTCATGGTCAAGAAAAAAGAAGTCATGGCGTCCAACCCAAAAGGAAAGCTGAATGCTAACTGGGAAGGTCCTTATGTGATACAGAGGGTCTACGAAGGAGGGGCCTACATGGTTGTTAACCATCGAGGGGAAATCCAATTCTCGCCACTCAACGGAAGACATCTGAAGCTGTATCATCCAACACAACCAACATTCCCCAAGTAACCGGGCAGAATCTACCCTTTCCTTGGTCTAACGGCACTCCGCCCTAGCCAAGCTACCCATTTCCCGGTCTAGCGGCATTCCGCCCTAGCCGAGCTACCCCTTTTCTTGGTCTAGCGGCATTCCGCCCTAACCGAGCTACCCCTTTCCTTGGTCTAGTGGTACTCCACCCTAGCCGAGCTACCCTTCCTTGGTCTAGCGGCACTCCGCCCTAACCAAGCTACCCCTTTCCTTGGTCTAGCGGCACTCCGCCCTAGCCGAGCTACCCCTCCTTGGTCTAGCGGCATTCCGCCCTAGCCGAGCTACCCATTTCCCGGTCTAGCGACACTCCGCCCTAGCCAAGCTACACCCTTTCCTTGGCCTAGCGGCACTCCGCCCTAGCCGAGCTACCCATTTCCCGATCTAGCGGCATTCCGCCCTAGCCGAGCTACCCCTTTTCTTGGTTTAGCGGCACTCCACCCTAGCCGAGCTACACCTTTTCTTGGTCCAGCGGCACTCCGCCCTAGCCGAGCTACCCCTTTTCTTGGTCTAGCGGCACTCCGCCCTAACCAAGCTACCCCTTTTCTTGGTCTAGCGGCACTCCGCCCTAGCCGAGCTACCCCTTTTCTTGGTCTAGCGGCACTCCGCCCTAGCCAAGCTACACCCATTTCCCGGTCTAGCGGCACTACGCCCTAGCCAAGCTACACCCTTTCCTTGGCCTAGCGACACTCCACCCTAGCCGAGCTACTCATTTCCAGGTCTAGCGGCATTCCGCCCTAGCCGAGCTACCCCTTTTCTTGCTCTAGCGGCACTCCACGCTAGTCGAGCTACCCCTTTTCTTGGTCCAGCGGCACTCCGCCCTAGCCGAGCTACCCCTTTTCTTGGTCTAGCGGCACTCCGCCCTAACCAAGCTACCCCTTCTCTTGGTCTAGCGGCACTCCGCCCTAGCCAAGCTACACCCATTTCCCGGTCTAGTGGCACTCCGCCCTAGCCAAGCTACCCTCATCTTGAGCTAGTGGCATTCCGACCTATCACCCTCTAAAAAAAAAGAGGAAGGAAGAAGAAAGAACAAAAAGAAAGTAAAAAAAATGGGGTTAAAAATAGAGATACCCCGCCAGACTTGCTCCTATATTAGGGACAAGTGCAAAAATGGCCCAAAACCCAGCTGTGGTGAAAACCCGAAAGGGCACTGCAGGCAAAATCGGGTACCCCGCCACGTGAAAACCCGAAAGGGCGCGTGGGCAAAAGCAAGAGGGGGCTGGCTCCGGCGAAAACCCAAAAGGGCGCTTGGGTCGGTAATGTGGTGATTCCAAAGAAAAGCCTTACCTCCCACCATAAAGCTCATCATCGATCGATCGGCGCTTTGCCCGATCAACGATTAAACCCATCCGGAATGGACCTTACGTCTATTCTGTTGAGGCCTTCATGCATTGCTCAAGAAAAATGCCCTCGATAATAAGCCCACCTCGGGATAGACCTTCCGTCTGTTCTGATAAAACACTTCCACTTGTTTTTGTCTGAGACCCACCACGGTAGAACCGGCCCGGTTTAGACCTTACGTCTATCCCGCTGAAACCTATCCTATGCCCCGCCGTGATGAAACCTACTGTTGATTGATTGGCACACTGCCTGATCAATAATGAAACCTGTCTGGTTTAGACCTTACGTCTATCCCGATGAAACCTATGAAATCTTTGCATTGGTATAAACCCAATACCAATGATGAAATCCGTCATTGATCGATCGGCATCTCGCCCAATATCAATGATGAAAACCCTATCCAGTTTGGACCCTACGTCTATCCTGATGAAACATATGAAATCCTTGCATTGGTATGAGCCAATACCAATGATGAAACTTGCTATCGATCGGTTGGCACACTGCCTGATCGACGCTAAAACCCATCCAGGGTAGACCTTTCGTCCGCTCTAACATAGCACAACATGGCTCTTTGAATCGATTCAGACCCTCCATCTTGATAGAGCATGAAACTCTATTCCTTTGTGTTAATGTTAAACCCCACATTAACGATGAAACTCATATTTTCAGCAAACGGCCTCGTGCCCGAGCTGCTGTCTATATCCTCTAAATCAATTCGGATCTTTCATCTGGATAGATCATGAAACCCTACTTCCCTTTGCATTGATGTTGACACCCACATCAATGATCGTGTGTCCACAATAAACATATGGCGCCATGGTCCATAGGATGAAAGTTCTGGTCCCGGAAGAGACAATGAAAAAGAAAAGAGAAAGAAAACGACAAAAAGTACATGTGCAGAAACGGGGTTGAAAATAGAGATACCCCGCCAGACTTGTTCAGGCATTCTGGACAAGGGCAAAAATGGCTAAAACCCAGCTGTGGTGAAAACCCGAAAGGGCACTGCAGGTAAAATCGGGTACACCGCCACGTGAAAATCCGAAAGGACGCGTGGGCAAAAGCAAGAGGGGGCTGGCTCCGGCGAAAATCTGAAAGGGCGCTTGGGTCGGTAATGTGGTAATTCAGAAGTTCCATGCCAACCGGCACGTCACCTTCACCTCTCCTTCACTGATGAGGCCTTCCGTCAGTCATCTGGCTCTATGCCCCACCGATGATAAAGCCTTTCCGGGGTAGACCCTACGTCTACCCTAATGAAATCTACATACCCTCTTTTCACATGTCCCACCAACAATAAAACCGGTCACCAGTCTGATAAAGCCTGGCATGTTCAGACCTTACGTCTGTCCTGATCAAACTCCTAAACCTTCCCTTGACCGATCGGCTCCTTGCCCGGTCAACGATGAAACCCTACCAGGATAGACCCTACACCTATCCTGATGAAACCTACGTATTTCTTGGCAAAGTCCCGCCCACCATAAAACCCGCTGGAATAGACCTTACGTCTGTCCTGACGAGACCTACACCTCTACATACGTCCCACCGTTGATCGACCGGCACCTCGCCCGATCAATGATGAAATTCTCTGTCCGGTTTAGACCTTACGTCTATACTGATGAAACCTATGAAGCTCCTTGCGTCGATATAGGCCCCATATCGATGATGAAACCAACCACTGATCGACTGGCACCTCGCCCAATCAGTGATGAAACCATGTCCAATTAAAACCCTGCCAGTTTAGGCCTTTTGTCTATTCTGATGAAACTTATAGCACTTTCTTTGCATCGATATAAACCCAATATCGATGATAAAATTAGCTATTGATCGACCGGCACCTCGCCCGATCAATGATGAAATCTTATCCAGTTTAGACCCTACGTCTGTCCTGACGAAAACCACGCACCCTTCAATGTCCCACCTGCAATAACCTCTACCCAGTCTAGACCTTACGTCTACTCTGATGGAACTTGTAAAATTCCTTTGCATCGATATAAACCCAATGTCGATGATGAAATTATGTACTGGTCGATTGGCACATTGCCCCGACTAACTTTGAAACCTGCCCGGGATGGACCATTCCCCCGTTCCGGATGGTGCTCTGAGCCTCTTCGTTCACATTCCTGCAAACCGTCTCCCTTGCGGCACGTATGGCCAAGAAGGACGTTTGCTACCACCAACAGAATTCGGTTTAAAGCACCCCCCCCCGTCGGCCGGAAGAAAGGGGCGCGCCAGACGACCCGCGCCGAGAACCCCGCCGAGACTGCCCACGCCGAGAAGGCCGCGCCGAGATGCCCGCGTTGACAACAGGCTACGCCGAGCAGCACCCGCACCGAGAAGTGTCCTACCTCGCGCCGAGAAGCCCAAGGCAAGGCCAAGAAGGCTCCAAAGTGTTGACAATAAAATCAGAAGATATGGAGATGAAAAACATGGAAATGAAACATACATGTGCATATTATTGCAGCAGCAACATGATTAATCCGAAGAACAATGTCAAAGAAAAATGGAGGAAGATATCCTCGAATGATGAAAGGCACCTGCAGACCCCGTGCCGCTTATTCTGCGCTTACGCCGCCCGCAGGTGGGGGGCATTTGTTGACACCTTGAAAATGAGCGAGGGCAGAAACATAATTGAATGGAAGATCAGACCAATAGTGAAAGATCAATGATGAAGTTCGTCAACCATCTACCCGGCTGAAGCCCTTTCCGTTCCAAGCTGATGTCCAATGCCATTGTCAGTCAGACGACGGCACTGATGAAATAGCAGTCACCTGGCTGAAGTCTTTTCAGGCTAAAGCTGATGTCTGGTCTTGTCACCGTTCAGGTGACGATACCGATGAGATGATGTCCGACTTTATCATCATTCAGATGGCAATGCCGATGAAACCCCAGTCTACCGACTGATGAAAATCTATGAATGATCTCAATAGAAGCTGTGTCACCAGTGGAGGGCATTCTCAGGTTCTGATACATTTGAAGGACCAATAAAGGCCAAAGTCTATGCGATGTTTTAAAAGCCCTAAATGGGCCTATAAAAGTGGCGCCGGGATCCCCTTGTCGAAGCCCAGAGGCGGCGCCAAGAAGCTTGAGCCCCGCGCGCCGGGAGCTCCGCCTACAGTTGAGGCGCGCTGGGACGAGCCCTCCGAGAGGACACCAACAAGGGATATAAAATCCCCTCATTCGAAAACAAGGAGGAGAGAGTTAGAGCAGATAGCAAAGAAGGACAGAGAGCCTGAACAGATAGCCACAAACACACAGAAGGTGATTGGGGGAGACACACAGAAGAGACCTGCAACCTCGTCCATGAGAAGGGAAAGAGAGCTGAAGAAGAAAAGAGTGAAGAGAGAAAGAGATTTCTCGAAGCTAATCGAAGGTGGGCAACGGGGAGGGAGAGGAGTCAATGCTCCGCCCTCCCCCCCCCCAATTTTTATAGTTCGTCTTTTTTTTATTTCGAGGGTCTCTCTTCTTTCCTCCTCTGATGTAGCCTGTAATGCCGTAGCCGGTTTCACACCGATACAGTGATGTATTCCCCCTGCTTCCTCATTATGTATCTCACCCAATGAATGTTATCGAATGGATAAATATGGTGGGCTGCAGTCCATCCCTGCTTTGGTTTCTCTGAAGCTCTATGCTCATCCCCCGTGTTGTCTGTCTCTTCTTAAGACTCAATAGCATGCTATCCCCCTCCCCAGGTCAATCGATCGCCTGTTTATTCGCCCGTTTCCTGAGTGCTCCTCATGCTTGCTTCCGAGCCAGGGACAGACTATCCCTTGGCCTCTGAAGCAAAGCATAGATACATAGCAATCGCCTCTCGGTCTTAGGTGTTGCATTCATGCTCATCGGCTTTGCCGAAGTCATCCCCGGGGCCAGAGACAGTCATCTCTTGGCCCCCAGATGATGGAGAGTATACTGAAATCATCCTCACGGATCATGAGGAACGCTGGTGACAGAGATACCCTAAACTGTGTTTCCCCCAAATCGCTCTCCGCCTCCGGCCTTCCCTTTGAAATCCAAGCCAAAGTCAGTTGTAGTCTGATGAATTGAGCCCTTTGATTTCCTAAGGCCCGTCTATCTTGGCCTGAATCACCAGGAAAACCCATGAATCCTCAACAGATTCAAGAACAGAGTACCGTAAACCTCTGTTCTTATCCCGGCGCCTCACACCTCTCGGCCCCGCATACAGTAAACCAGATGAACAGCTCTCGGTGCTATCCTTCAGGCGCCGAGAACTGTCTTGGCCTTCTGGCCTCCGCGCCGGGAACCCCTGCACCTTGGCCGCACCGGGAAGCCCCCCCCCTTGGCTGCTTTGCATCGCACCGGGAAGCCCATCCGGCCTTCTCCCCTGCGTGCCGGGAAACCCCCCTTTTAACAACTGCCCTTCGTGCCGGGAACCCGTGCACCTTGGCCGCGCCGGGAAGCCCCCTTGGCTGCTTTGCATCGCGCCGGGAAGCCCATCCGATGGCTTTCTCCCCTGCGCACCGGGAACCCCCCTTTTTAACAATTGCCCTTCGCGCCGACAACCTCCTCTGGCCATTTGGCCCTTGCGCTGAGAGCTTACTTCCTGGCCCTTTCCCCGTCGCGCCGGGAACCTTCCATGTTGAACCCGCTGACAACCTCCCTTGGCCATTTGGCCCTTGCGCCGAGAGCATATCTCCCGGGCGCTCCGGGAACCCCCTTCTGTTCCATGCCTTGGCGCCGGGAACCTCCAGGCCTGTCCGAGGTGCGCCGAGAGCCTACTCCGCCACCCATCAAGCCTCCGGCACCTCTATCAAACCCACTTAGGGATGTCCATGAGTCACCAGAACTGTAACGAGGATAAAATTAAAGGGAGTCAGACTCCCTTATGTTCCGCTGATCTGAACCGGGTTTATGAGCAACCCCTTTAGCTGAGGTGAGCTCTGCCACTGCATGAGTGTCACCGGCTCCTATAAGGGAAGAGTTAAACATTGCCCTAGAGCATACATGTACAGTGTGGGGGGTTTGCTCCCTCCTTTTCTCGGCTTTCATCCCGGCACTCCGTGGGTCATAGCCTATTCTCCCCTGGGCATAATCCAGATTATGGGGAGGTGCTACCAAAATGTCGATCGATGTTTTAACCCCGATAAGTCCCGGGAGGTGCACATCACACGCCCCTCGTCCGGCTCAATCTTCCGGGGAATATGAATGCTGCGAGGCCCTTAGCTGGATGAGAAATATGAAAGGGGACATCTCCCCGATGATGGTCCAGATCCCGTCCCGCCATTGCGTGAACGGTGTCCTATTCCTACCCGGCACGACCCACATAAGAGATGGTCATGTCGGTGTAGTAATCTACTGTGCACTAAATTGTCTGCCCAGAATAACAATATCTTCAATATCACGCACTGTTATTTTTCTTTTATTACTACCCCGAGTGGCCTCGTATTTTGTTGTTTAATCAAGGGTTGTCCTTCTTAGGAAGGGCGTAATTAACGTCATAGCCTTTATGGTATGACGGACTTTTGGTCTCGACTCGGACTTCACAATCGACTGACCAAGTCAAGTCGAGCGCACAATGAAATCGTCACACATGTGACTGGCACGCCTAACAAATAAAATAAAAATGAAACTAAATAAAATAAATAATTAATAATAAAATAAAGATAGAAAAAAAAATCCCGCGTCCACAATTCTATAGGGTGTTTCACATCAATTTGGTAAGTTCTAGGCTTGTTCTCACAAGTCTAGTCCTTGGGCATTACATTAGGGTCTTCCAAACCGCGTCATCATCGTGTCTAGTCGGGTCACCGTCCCCGCTCCACTATCCCTTGCCAAGATGAATGCATGGGACAAGCTTGTTATAGGGATGTTGAAGGGGCGTGCCAAATCACCTACATCCTTTTACCAAAAATATGGCCCGTGCGTGTGGCCATCATCCCCGATTTCTTACCCCACCAAACATACCCCTTTCACACCTACACCGGAACCCCACACCCTTCCGATGATCCCTCCGCTAACTCCCTCAAACCCCACAACATTACACCCACCAGTCCAAATTCCTACTAAAACCACCCACATGGGAGACACGAGCTTAGTCAATGAAGTCCCAAAGAATGATGATGTTTTCCTCAATATCACCCCTACATCGAAGGACACCCGCATCCAAACAATGGAGGGAGACCGGCATCAGACCTCTAGCTTTCACACCAACCTGAAGTTCCACCTAGAGCCTTCTTTCCCATCCTATGGATAGGTGATCATAAGAGAGCCTCTAGCTGAGTGGCTGAAGAAGAACCCCACCGCTTACAACTCAAGCCCATACCACCCACCCATGGAACACCTATCCCAAATACTGCACATCGAACCTCCCCATGTAACTTATCATTCCATCTACTTTGTTGAGAACTTGGGAGGCTTGGTTGAAGGTCTGCTTGGGCAAATAAGGTTGACAAACATGCTAGCCAGAGGATTATTTGACATAGGATACTTGAGTCTCACTCACCCCTCTGTTGGATCCATCACCTCCATCTACACAAGGGGCCCTTGCACAAGCAAGCTATTATTGATCCTGCCCAAACCCGAAGAGTTTTGCCAAAACCAACCCTATGACCCCCACCTCCCTCAAGAAAAGGGCACCCCATCTAGGGAGTCAACCTTAGTGTTTATCCCACTAGGTAATGAATGCATAGTCCGCACTAGGGAGTGTGTGACATGGAATACCATAAGTCTAGAAATGGAAGAAGCATCCTTCCCCACAAGCCAAGCCCACCTAGATCCTTGTGACCCATTCCCCTGGGAACCCCAATGCCAACCTAGCCACTTTCCCTCCTTCACCATTGCCCACCCCTCATCCATTCTCAAGGGCCATTTCATTATACCCAACCAGGCCCATTGCTCCCTCATCGCTACATGCCTAGTAGGCCCCAAACTGATCCCTTGGGGCGAGCAACACCCACCACTCACACCCTTCGATTTTCCCGTTGACGAGGTCCCAACCTACATTGGGGAATCTATGGAATGGACTTTCTTGATCCATGGGATTGAAAACACCCCCTTCACCAAAGGCCTAACCATACTTGACCCATTTCATCCCTCCGCATGGGAACCCCCAAACCCGCCATCCTTGTCCCATTTCCCCAAAGAATTCCCAAGCCTCGCCCCTTACCGAGACCATTGTGCCAAAGTTGAACCAAACCCCTCCTTGTCAACACCCACGCTTTGGAAGGTAAGACTCAATGTTTGAGTAGAGTGGCATGGTAGGATCACATTTGGGTGTCCTGGAACCCTATAGCAGTCAACATTGTTAGAAGACACATGCATGTTAGGACAACATGTGGATGCCCTGATCCTCCAACCTTCCGTAGAGAACCTATGCATGATAGGGCCACGTTTGGATGCCCCGGCCCCCCAGTCTTCACCCACCTTGATAGGAAACATAAGCAAGCTAGATCCACTTTTGGATGCCCAGGACCTCCATTATCCACTAGCGAGTCAGCATTCACAAAGTTACATGATAACCTACGCAAGCACATCAGCAAAAACAATGAGACTTACAAAAGACAGGCCGACTCTCACCGACGCCACCAAGAATTCCACGTGGGTGATTTTATGATGGTGAGGACAGAGAGGCTCTCCCCGGGAGCTATCTTGAAACTGAGGCCTCGTGGGGCTAGTCCCTTCTAGGTTCTGAGGCGCATCGGCATAAATGCTTATGAGTTAGACCTCCCCGAGGATTACGGAGTAAGTCCCACATTTAATGTGGCTGACCTGGTGCCATACAGGGGCCCCACAGTTGTACCCAGTGAGGATGTTGAGCCCGTTCCCTCCTTTGAGAGAGCACCCACCCTTGAGAGAAAGCCACCAACCAAGAGAGACCAACGCGAGCAGGTTGAGCAGATATTGGATGAATAGGTCATTACCACCAGGAGCAAGGCGTATGAGCGCTACCTTGTTAGGTGGAAGGGCCGGCCTCCATCGGCAGATTCGTGGGAGGTCCTACTGCAGCACTCTCGAGTTCTCTACACCTCGGGAGTATGATGGGGACATCTCCCGCCACTTCATCTTTTCCAGCCCCGATGATCGTCGATAGGGTATGGTCTTGATTCGCCTCTTTATTTCGAGTCATATGATGTATTTTTTTTCTCTTATGTGAGTCTTGTCATGTAATTTCCCTTTGTATTAGAGTCGTGTGCATAGGTTAGCACGTTATTTACCGATGTTTAGAGTCAAATGGGCCTCTAATCCATCAATTGGGCCCATTGAGCCACCCTTGGACATGCTTGGTCTTTGGTGTAAATGTCAAGGGTATTATGGTCATGTAGAATGTTGGGCTCCTATAAATAGGACCCTAACCCCATTGTGAAAACTAATGAATAGTTGAATGAAAATTTGAAATCTAGTTGAGTGTTCCTAGAGTGAGAAGCTCCCTTCCTCTCTCTCTCTCTCTCTAAAAGGGGTGACCCCTTCTCTCTCTCTCTCTCTAAAAGGGGTGACCCCTTCTCTCTCTCTCCTCCCTCTCTCTCTCTTGGGCGCACCTGCCCTTTCACCTTCCCCTTGCCACCTCAGCTCCACCTCAACCCCTCCCCACTTGCCACATCATCACACCCTTCCACCTCCCTAGAAACATTAACTATCTCATTTATCCCCTCCCTCTTCCAAGGCACCCTTTCACATTCCCTAGGCAACTCTCCATTCTCCCACACACCTCTTCACCATCCCCAAGCAACCCTTCCTGTTGGGTGCGTTGCACTCCCTCTTTGTCCTTGGTGATGGTTTTGATGATAACAGTATATTGTGTGTATGTATTGGGTTAATTGCTTATTGATCCTTTTGGAGCTTAATGTTGATTTCTGGTTCTTGTAGGTTAAAATGCTTGGTGGATAAAATCTTCAGATGTGAAATTACTTTCTGTGGAGTCGACCCCTTCTTCATAAGCGTCGAGCTCACTTATGATGTCTGCTTCATTGGGCTTAGACCTTGGGTCATATGCACCAACCTTCCTATAGTGCTTCCATTTTATGCATTGACCTTGGTCTCTTGATACGCTTCATACATGACGTTTTTCATTGGTAAAATCATGACTAGGCCTTCATGCATATTATTGATATGCATTGGATTGCATTGGTTTAAATTGCTTTAGGAGTGAACATGAAACATATGAACTGAGCCTTGAATTCATACAGGTTTAATGAATCTGATGTATTCATGCTTGATCATGATGAAATATTGTCATATGGGTTGATTCGCTCTTTTATTGTTTAAATGATTGGGTTATTGTGTCTGATCCATGAAGAAAGGGAATTGAGTTTTCTTAGTGGTTCTCAATTGTGCTTAATGCATCTTCTTACAAAGGGTCCTTGACATTGTGCCTTGCTTACCATTCTCACATGACCCTTAATGTGTTCGGTTTGAACCACTCCTATACTCAGTTTGGTCTGCTTTGCATAGCTCTTGATGATTGTGAGTCAATTTGAAAGGATAGTTGAATGGTCCTTCAATTGGCTATAAAATGATTCTAAATGACTGTGTGAATAAATTGAGTTCAGATTGATTGCTCTTGACTGAACTTGAATTTATAGGACTGAACTTTGAATGATTGAACTATATTAGAATTGGGTTTTCCATGCTGAATCAATTTTGATAAGAGAGACTGAAATTGGAACTTTTGGACTGAACTTGACTGTCTTGGTTTGAAATAGAATTCATGTGAAGCTTGCTTGAATCATATTTGAAATGTGGGACTTGTGTAGAGAATGGGCTTCCTTGAGTTGATAGTGAAATGGCCATATATCTAATCAAATTGGTTTGTCTTCCTATGGACAGCTCATGAGGTCCATGTGTGATTTAGTTGAACTCAAATTGCTCAACATGCCTTAGATTGCAATTGAATTTAATGTGAGGCGTGAATGATATTTGAACTGAAATTGGGGCTTTCATGCTGAACTTGCTATGGAATGAAAGCTTGTGGTCTGATGGGTTGGTATTGCTAGATTCATCTTGATATATGGTTGTATTCTAACACTTCTTAATACAGGTTGATAGAGAAATCACATGTGAAGAAATGCCATGGAGATAAGTATTTCATAAGCATTGAATTCATATTGTCATGTATTTAGGTTCAAAGTGCCCTTTTGATCTCTTGAAAAAACATGGGAAAGGTTGATGGGTTAGTTATGAGAGATTCATTTTCTTGTTGGATGATTTACTTGCACACTATTTGAAATCTCTTGTACTTCATCATATAAATTTGTAAATAGGTGTTAAAATTCATTGGGGTGCATGTTAGATCATTAGAACATCATTAGGAAACCTTTTTTATGACACAATGTAGATGGGTCGACCCCCCTACTCAATGGGTTGTCCCCTGGGCAAAACAGGGAGCTTTCTGCATTCTGTGAACAGATGGGTCGACCCCCCTGCAAGAATGGGTCGACCCCTGTGACATGAACCTGCCAGACAACATTCTGTCTGGTAGGTGGGTCGACCCCCCTCACCAGATGGGTCGACCCCCCCACATTCGCAGCTCCGCGCGAGAAAATCGTGGCCCACCGAAACCCTATGAAAACACTTCCAAATGGGCTAAAAATTTACCCACATGCCCTTGGGTTACTAATGAACATATTAGGGTGGTTTTGCTAGGGTTTAACAAGGGCTTTGTGGTCTTTTGCACAACTTATCTTTCTTGTATATATATCATGCGAATTTGGAAGAAAAAGTAAGGAGCTCTAATTTATCTATCTGTTTTGTAGGAGAACGACGGGAAGAAGGAGGGAGGCTGAGGAAGAGCACGGGATTCATCTACTTCCATCCATTTCTAGAGCTCGTGATTGAAGAAAGAAAGAAGCGGATCGAGAAGAGGAACGCGTGGACGTCCTCAACGTCGGCATTCAGCTATCCTCCGACCCGAGCATCAGAGATTATCAACTACACCTCGTTTCTTCTCATGGGGAACTACTTCCATATCTTGTTTACATCTGTTTGTCTCATTTACTTTTGATTTTTGGGGTTGCATTGATCAACCTAACTTGCTGATATATATAAGTTGTGAATTTCAGGGTTTAGAGCAAGAGAGGAGGAAGCACTGGCCGTAGGAGAGAAAGGAAGAGGGTTTTGAGCTCTAATATATTTTTCCAACTTGTAGGGATGTTCTAAAGCAAGGAGTTTCAAGTTTCATCCATTCTATCAAGAGTTTACAAGTCAAGGAAGCTGAACCTAGATCGACCGGCTCGTTCGGGTTCGGAATTGCTGAAGTTTCGCCCTCCCTCACCTTGGAAGCTTCAAGAAAGATTTGTCCAGACCACTCTTACATAAAGGATACATTTCTCCATCCCTTCTTCATATGCTTCAATGATTCACATTCTATATATGAGCATGTATTGAATGTTTGGGCTAGTCATTGTATATCTTTCTATTTAGTCAAACTCAGAATATCTGCATGTGTAGTGTACGGAGCTGTGACTCTGTGTGGTTTGAGTGTCCGGGGTGTGTTCCCCGATTCTGTGTGTGGATGTGTGCTGCGGTGGCAGCGTCTTGGGGCTAGACCCCGTGTGTGGATATTGCTACGGAAGCAGCGTGTGTGTGTGGTTGGGGTTCGTCGCCGTGTTGTTACGAATGTAGCGTGTAGTGAAGCCTCGCCCGGTTGGGTGAGGGGTGGACGTAGGGAGCCCGTCGTGGTCCCGAACCACCTAAAAATCTCCGTGTTGCATGTGGTTTGCCTGTGCGATTGTCCATTTCTCCTATCTCCATTCACAGGTAAATTTATAGATTTTTTTTCACTGCTCCACTACACACTGCTACCTCTGCTATTTGTATTTGGGAATAGTTAACTCGCTCTTTGCATTGCATATCCGTGTGAGATAGGAAAGATTGAGAGGATTCTTCTAATCTCACTTGAGTTTATGCTAATTAACGCAGTTAATTTTAATTCCACCGTGATCAGTTTAGATTGTTTTTTAAAATCTGCCATCTAGGCAAAGGGGATAATTCAACCCCATTCGCCCTCTAGTCTGGGCCAACAATTGATATCAGAGCCCAGTCTCTGATTTTTTAGTGGACCTTGCAGTCTAGGAGTAAAGATCTGTTCATGATGGCTGGTGTGAATTCTGTTCCTATCTTTGATGGTTTTGATTATGTATCTTGGATTAGAAAATTCACTATTTGGATTTCTGGTACTGATCCTAAGCTTATGAATATAATTACTCATGGTCCTCATCTTTTACCAAAAAAAGAGTTAAGATGAAACTAATGAACATAAGAAAAAGAATTCTGATAATCTTTTTGTGTTGAATGCTCTTAAAGCTGCAGTTGACTCTAACAAATCTCCGCTTGTTTCTGATTGCAGCTCAGCCAAAGAAATAATGGATCAACTGATCAAGTTTCATGAAGGAGGGCTAGAGGATGCGTGCATGATGGCTAATAGCAGGGAGGATCATTCAAGCTTAGAGTCCAAGGAGGTAAGTTCTGACTCTGAACTTGATGAAATTTCATTTGAAGAATTAGTGGAAGCATATGATGAATTATTGAGTAATTACAAGAAATTGAAGTCTAAAAATAAGAAGCTCTATAAGAAACTTGAAAATACTTTTCATGAAACTTCTTCATGTGAAAAATGCATTGAGTTTGAAAAGTTAGTTGAGTCACTTGTGTGTGAGGTTGATAGCCATAAAGAAACCACTTCATGTTTAAAACTTGAAAATAAATCTTTATTGGCTAAAATTTCAGAACTTATAAAGATTGAAAAATATAATGAGGATTTGAAAGAGTTAAATACTGAAATGTCTAAAAAGCTGCTTGTCCTTGAAAAAGAAAAATACATGTCTGTTGACAAGTCGGATAAACTGAAGGAACTTAGAGAGGAAATAGAAAGTCTTAGAAATTTGAATGATAAATTTGAATCCAATGAAGTCATGGGTAAAATGGTTAATGATAATGTGAGTTTTCAAATGAAAGAACCTGAACACACTTCCATGAGCAAAAATTCATTTGATAAACTCCAAAATGAAAACACTGCCTTGTTAATTCAAATTTCATTGCTTGAAGGAGAATTGAAAAGTCTTAAAAAATTTGAAAAAGGAAAATGTGTGATTGATGATGATTGTGACAAATTGCATATCCTTGAACAGGAAATTGAAAGTCACAAAAGTGTAAATCTCTTGTTGAATGAAAAAGTCACTTCTTGTGAAAAAGAGATTGATGATCTTGAAATGCATACTATGTCCTTGCAAAATGAAATCAAAATTTTGAATGAATCATTGTCCGTGCATGATAAAGGAAATCAAAATCAGAAAAATGTTGATCATCACTCTTGTGTGCATGAAAAACTTCAAACTGTCAAATATGATCATGCATCAAAGAAAAGAAGAAATGTTTCATGTTACTATTATGGACAATATGGTCATGACATGTATGACTGTCTTCTAATGAAATCTGATGATGAACAAGCATTGCAGTCACAAATGAAAATTGTTAATGAGTCTAAAGATCAGGTGAAACCCACTAGGAAAATATTCAACTCTCATTGCTATTACTTTGGATTACATGGTCATGTCTTTGAACATTGCTTCACAAAGAAAAACGATGATGAATGGTTTGTTAAAAAAAATTTTACATGTCATTACTGTGAAGATTTTGGACATGTAATGAATGATTGTTCTCTAATGAAAAATGATGAAAAATGGTCCATGAAAAGAAAATTTTCTCATTATTTTTATTGTGGAGAGATTGGTCATTCTATGGATGACTGTTCTACTAGGGTATTTGATGATGAATGGTTTGCTAGGAAAAATAGGAATTCATTTGTTCATGTAAGAACTAACCCCTCGGGACCCAAGATGACTTGGGTACCCAAAACTCTAAAATGAGAATCTATCTTGTAGGGGTGCCTTGAGAAGGAAGAAACCAATGACAAATAAAGATCCTTCAAGGCAAAAGAAATGATAAGCTTATCAGCTAAAGAATTTGGTATACGGTTTCCTATTGGATTACTTAACCTTGGTAAGAGCTTGAATCTTGAGAAAAACTTGGTACCTCCATTTGAACAGTTTCTGTTTCACATTTTGTGAATAAATTCAGTTTTTGAATGCTTCATCTTTGACATACATGACTTTTCTTTCAAATACACCTCTTACTTCGCTTCTTGCAAATAACAATTTAGGTTTGAAAGTTTTGGTCTGTGGATAAAATTTTTCACTCCTCTAATCACATCCTGCAAATAATGATTCACTTTTGCAAATTCACTTTATATGCTTACTTGCATGATACATTGCACATATCATACACACACCTTGCATACTTGTAAATAAAAAATTCTTGATCATCTGTCCATTTACATGCATATACTTCATACACGTGTGCTTGAATGCTATGGTTATTCGGTATATCAAATGGCGATAGTGGAAGGTTGGATTATGTCCAATTGGAAGCTTTCCTCATGCGTGATGGTGGTCTTCGGACCAATGTACTCCGCCAAGTACTGATAATCATTTGCTTGAAAAATTTGAAAGATCCCTGGTTGATTACATGTATATACTTTATACAACCACTTTTTGACTCCTTCTATGACTCATCCTTTGCTAAATGAAATTGCATTGATTTAGACATATTTGTTATATGGCATATATTAAGGGGGGGATTTTTTATAACCGTGCATACATTTAGGGGGAGACATTACTGTGATAAGGCTAATTCATCTTTTACATTCAATACAACCACCCACACAAAATACACCTTTTTGAGATAATGATTCAATTTAATAAGGATTGCGATTTTCTACTCTACACTTTTAAGGACTTTTGATTCTTTACATGAAATTCACATGTCTCGTGAGAAAAAAGCTATATACCCCACAAAAAGTCTTACAGTGGAACGTGGATCCGAGTAATCGGGAATCCCCCCTGAAAAAAAGGAGGAAACTCGCGTCGAAAGGAGAAACTAATCCACACTAAAATAAGTGTGATTTGCCACCGAGTAGCCGGAAAGTCCCCCTGAGATAAAGGGTACAACTCGCGTAGGAAAATGTCTCATCCACATCATAAAAAGTGATGAAACTGAGTAACTGGGAATTTCCCCTGAAACAAAGGGCATGACTCGTGTCAAAAGGTTAGTCACACCATTGTTAGTAATTAAAAAAAAATTGGGGGTCATACGTAGCTACCAATATTCGAGCATTGTGTTGAAAGTGTATAGATGATAAGTTCTTTGTAGTGTTCTTTAGAAAATCTGATTTTCCATACTACCTTGAAATTCATTACACAATCATCACATATGCACCTTGGGTTTGATTATTTGAATGTTCCTTATGAATCTGTCGCTTATCATGATTTATGCAGTACTTATTTATGTAAGCACGACCCACTTAGTATTGTTCATGCACATCATGTTCTACAATCGATTGCATTATCCTTACACCCGTCCCGAAGGGACTTGCATGAGTCTATATCTTATTATGCATGCTTGAATGCTTGACTACTTGATCCGGTTTGTTCATATCACACTTCATCTTGATGCATCTTTAGCTTATACTTGCAAATAACAAGTTAAATAACCCATTGTCAACTGGTTTTTGCTCTTGACAATTGGGGAGAATAATGTGCTTTCAGCAAAACTTGTGCATAGATTGGTCATCAAATGTCATTTCTTGCATGGTCTTCATGGTTCACACACCTTCCTTTAATGGTCGGTCATTGCTGGGTTCGTGCGCCATTGATATTTCATTCTCTATCATTCATGTTGAAATTTCACATTTATCATCTTAACCCACACTTTTTGATAATGCCAAAGGGGGAGAGAATTTTTGATGGCCATAATATTTTGTCATCATCAAAAAGGGGGAGATTGTTGGGTGCGCTGCACTCCCTCTTTGTCCTTGGTGATGGTTTTGATGATAACAATATATTGTGTGTATGTATTGGGTTAATTGCTTATTGATCCTTTTGGAGCTTAATGTTGATTTCTGGTTCTTGCAGGTTAAAATGCTTGGTGGATAAAATCTTTAGATGTGAAATTGCTTTCTGTGGAGTCGACCCCTTCTTCATAAGCGTCGAGCTCACTTATGATGTCTGCTTCATTAGGCTTAGACCTTGGGTCATATGCACCAACCTTCCTATAGTGCTTCCATTATATGCATTGACCTTGGTCTCTTGATGCACTTCATACATGATGTTTTTCATTGGTAAAATCATGACTAGGCCTTCATGCATATTATTGATATGCATTGGATTGCATTGGTTTAAATTACTTTAGGAGTGAACATGAAACCTATGAACTGAACCTTGAATTCATACAGGTTTAATGAATCTGATGTATTCATGCTTTATCATGATGAAATATTGTCATATGGGTTGATTCGCTCTTTTATTGTTTAAATGATTGGGTTATTGTGTCTGATCCATGAAGAAAGGGAATTGAGTTTTCTTAGTGGTTCTCAATTGTGCTTAATGCATCTTCTTACAAAGGGTCCTTGACATTGTGCCTTGCTTACCATTCTCACATGACCCTTAATGTGTTCGGTTTGAACCACTCCTATACTCAGTTTGGTCTGCTTTGCATAGCTCTTGATGATTGTGAGTCAATTTGAAAGGATAGTTGAATGGTCCTTCAATTGGCTATAAAATGATTCTAAATGACTGTGTGAATAAATTGAGTTCAGATTGATTGCTCTTGACTGAACTTGAATTTATAGGACTGAACTTTGAATGATTGAACTATATTAGAATTGGGTTTTCCATGCTGAATCAATTTTGATAAGAGAGACTGAAATTGGAACTTTTGGACTGAACTTGACTGTCTTGGTTTGAAATAGAATTCATGTGAAGCTTGCTTGAATCATATTTGAAATGTGGGACTTGTGTAGAGAATGGGCTTCCTTGAGTTGATAGTGAAATGGCAATATATCTAATCAAATTGGTTTGTCTTCCTATGGACAGCTCATGAGGTCCATGTGTGATTTAGTTGAACTCAAATTGCTCAACATGCCTTAGATTGCAATTGAATTTAATGTGAGGCGTGAATGATATTTGAACTGAAATTGAGGCTTTCATGCTGAACTTGCTATGGAATGAAAGCTTGTGGTCTGATGGGTTGGTATTGCTAGATTCATCTTGATATATGGTTGTATTCTAACACTTCTTAATACAGGTTGATAGAGAAATCACATGTGAAGAAATGCCATGGAGATAAGTATTTCATAAGCATTGAATTCATATTGTCATGTATTTAGGTTCAAAGTGCCCTTTTGCTCTCTTGAAAAAACATGGGAAAGGTTGATGGGTTAGTTATGAGAGATTCATTTTCTTGTTGGATGATTTACTTGCACACTATTTGAAATCTCTTGTACTTCATCATATAAATTTGTAAATATGTGTTAAAATTCATTGGGGTGCATGTTAGATCATTAGAACATCATTAGGAAACCTTTTTTTATGACACAATGTAGATGGGTCGACCCCCCTGCTCAATGGGTCGTCCCCTGGGCAAAACAGGGAGCTCTCTGCATTCTGTGAACAGATGGGTCGACCCCCCTGCAAGAATGGGTCGACCCCTGTGACATGAACCTGCCAGACATCATTCTATCTGGTAGGTGGGTCGACCCCTCCACATTCGCAGCTCCGCGCGAGAAAATCGTGGCCCACCGAAACCCTATGAAAACACTTCCAAATGGGCTAAAAATTTACCCACATGCCCTTGGGTTACTAATGAACATATTAAGGTGGTTTTGCTAGGGTTTAAAAAGGGCTTTGTGGTCTTTTGCACAACTTATCTTTCTTATATATATATCATGCGAATTTGGAAGAAAAAGCAAGGAGCTCTAATTTATATATCTGTTTTGTAGGAGAACGACAGGAAGAAGGAGGGAGGCTGAGGGAGAGCACAGGATTCATCTACTTCCATCCATTTCTAGAGCTCGTGACTGAAGAAAGAAAGAAGCGGATCGAGAAGAGGAATGCGTGGACGTCCTCAACGTCGGCATTCAGCTATCCTCCGACCCGAGCATCAGAGATTATCAACTACACCTCGTTTCTTCTCATGGGGGTTTAGAGCAAGAGAGGAGGAAGCACTGGCCGTAGGAGAGAAAGGAAGAGGGTTTTGAGCTCTAATATATTTTTTCCAACTTGTAAGGACGTTCTAAAGCAAGGAGTTTCAAGTTTCATCCATTCTATCAAGAGTTTATAAGTCAAGGAAGCTGAACCTAGATCGACCGGCTCGTTCGGGTTCGGAATTGCTGAAGTTTCGCCCTCCCTCACCTTGGAAGCTTCAAGAAAGATTTGTCCAGACCACTCTTACATAGAGGATACATTTTTCCAGCCCTTCTTCATATGCTTCAATGATTTACATTCTATATATGAGCATGTATTGAATGTTTGGGCTAGTCATTGTATATCTTTCTATTTAGTCAAACTCAGAACATCTGTGTGTAGTGTACAGAGCTGTGACTCCGTGTGGTTTGAGTGTCCGGGGTGTGTTCCCCGATTCTGTGTGTGGATGTGTGCTGTGGTGGCAGCGTCTTGGGGCTAGACCCCGTGTGTGGATATTGCTGCGGAAGCAGCGTGTGTGTGTGGTTGGGGTTCATCCCCGTGTTGTTACGAAAGTAGCGTGTAGTGAAGCCTCACCCGGTTGGATGAGGGGTGGACGTAGGGAGCCCGTCGTGGTCCCGAACCACCTAAAAATCTCCGTGTTGCATGTGGTTTGCCTGTGCGATTGTCCATTTCTCCTATCTCCATTCATAGGTAAATTTATAGATTTTTATTCACTGCTCCACTACACACTGCTACCTCTGCTATTTGTATTTGGGAATAGTTAACTCGCCCTTTGCATGGCATATCCGTGTGAGATAGGAAAGATTGAGAGGATTCTTCTAATCTCACTTGAGTTTATGCTAATTAACGTAGTTAATTTTAATTCCACCGTGATCAGTTTAGATTATTTTTTAAAATCCGCCATCTAGGCAAAGGGGACAATTCAACCCCCCTTCTTGTCCGCCATCTAGTCTGGGCTAACACTTCCTTTCCCCAACACACCCTTTCCCCTCCCCAAGGCCACATTAACAACCCACCATTAACCAAATTAAAACCCGGTTCCCTCCCACCTTGCCAACCTGCCCCCCTCTCTCTCTCCCTCTCTATCCCAGGTCACAGACCACTCCCCTCCACCTACTAGCTGCGTCCCAACCACTCTCCTAGCCCCTCCACCATCTCATTCCACCTCCCAGCCAATCCCCACATCCATCCCACCACCATTCCTTGCTGTACCTTCGCCCATCCCCACCCCTTTCTTCACCTTTTACCATTCAACTAAGGCCAGTTCGCAGGCAGTATTGAAGGGTCTGGTTAAAGAGTCTGCCCCGCCAACACCTCGACGTTCCAGAAGGCAAGTCATACATTGATGGAAAGCACTTCAGAGTAGCTTCGCAGGAGAGGTGGTCTCGCGTCCGTCTGAGCTTTGAGCTGCCTGGGAGAGCCATTCTCCCACGACTGCGCAAAACTACTCCACCAGGAAACCAGAAGCCAAAGAAAGAAGCGACCACGGCTGCTCCAGGATGAATTTGGACGTGGTTTCTTGGCTGAAGTCTTCTCCTACAAGTCCCCTAGGATCTTCAAGAAACGGAGCATCGTTTGAAGCCCGAAGCACAAAGTTCTGATTTTCCTACCCCAAGTGCGCAGGTCTGTCCTGTCAAGGCCTGACAGACACCCCTTCACTCTATATGCTCTATCTCTCTGCTCTGACCTCCCCTGGTGACCTTCCTGGTTACTGCTCGAAGAGGAATCGGCCACGCTCGCCTTCGTTTTGGTCCCGCGTCGTTTGGACTTCGAGAGTGTTCGTGGCGACTTCATCTTCCTGCTACAGTGCTCATGAATCAGTCCGAGCCAGAACAAAGTGGCTCAATTCCAGAGTCTTCCCCGCCCTACGACGACATCTAGAAATTCCACAGAAATTCAGAACCCCTCCCGGGAAAATCAGAAAAGATTTGGCACTAGTTTCGGTGACTTTCAAGTCCGGTAGAGCTCTTGGCGGTGTCAACAGCGACTACCTGTCCATCAATTCCAGAAGTGGACAGAACCGGCAGAGTATTCATTCGGCGCTCCCTTTAGCTTTCTTCCCTATCCCACCTGGCTGGCTTAGCGCCCCTCCCTATGTGGAGGTAGTGTTTGAATGTAACCGTTATTTCCCCACCCCTAGTCCAACCCTCCTGCGTGAGGAGTAGTTCATATAATCATTTAAACAGGGAGAAGCTTCACCGACGTAGTGTGCGGGGAACCACACTTCCCCGCTCGCCCACGTTTCCGACCGGGGTCGATTTCTTCAAACCGTCCAGGTAATCTCTCAACCTTGCTCATATCTTAGTGCTTGTTCAATTAATATCCGCCAACGCTCCGCTGGAGTGTTAGAGAGCGCCCAGTCATTAAAGCACCCTTGCTTTCAAGTGACCACTGGGGAGGAAGCGAGTGATCCGACTCCCTTGTGGCACTCTGTCAGCCCTTCAAATTCGGGTTTCCATATCTTTGGGGGGGAACACATTCATAACCTTGCTGGCCCTCTACCAGCAAGGGCCTAGTCCCACCACCCTCGACTCGGCATCATCGAGTCACCCTTGGGTTGAGCGTGCGCACCGGTGAGCGACCGTCTTCGATAGTCTCTAAGTTGTGAATTGTGCTTGCTATGGATAAGTCCAAGGGGTTCTTTGTCTAGTTGCTACATTCTATAGGGTGTTTCACATCAACTGTATTTTGTTGGATTGGACTCTGTTGTTAGTTATTCAATTGAAAATGTAATTTTATTTTCTATCATTTAAGTTTTTAATTATATAGATGTTGATAGAACAGATGGACGCGCTAATGCCTATAGATTGAATATCTATAGACGATCTAGAGGTGGGTAAATAGATCGGTCACCCACTAAAATTTACTACAGCAAAAACAGTTGCGAAAATTAAACAAACTGCGGTAGGACGATCGAAAGGCACTCAGTCACAACAAGAATGAACCAGATCAAACGGATTAGCTCTCACGCGATCCTAAGCAATCATCTACCGAGCGATGAACAATGATAGCGGACAAAAGCAAACCATAAATAATCACACAGTGAATAGATGATTTTTGAGGTGGTTCGATCTCAAACATGAGATCTACGTTCACCCCACACTCAAACTAGAGTGTGGTTTCACCGCCGATGCACATCTTCCGCTGATCCACAGCTTCAGGGTACAAACCCTACACACCGCTGGGCCTTACAGCTTATGCTGACCAGAGGAGTCCTCCTCTGCAACCGCTGGGGCTTACAGCTTAACATGTCCAGAGGATACTACACCTCTGCCCGCTGAGCGTCACAGCTTGCTCCACTGACAAACAGCTTGAAAAAGAGTATCTAAAACGAAAACAAAACAAAGCGAAAAATCAAAACCCTCAAAGGGAATATAGCTCAACACTGAGCGAATTCAGCTCCGATTCTGAACCTGGAGACTGAAGAACAATCTTTCTCTCTCAATTCTCTCAAGGGATTTCTCTCAGACTCTCTTTCTTTTCTGCTCTCACTATCTTCCTTTTTCTCTATGGATCGTTCAGGCGCTTGCTCTCTCTGCTTCAGCTCTTCTGGCACGATCAGTCTTCTCTTGTAGGAGAAGCTTCTTAGTTATAGAGTAGCAGAGAAGTAGGGCATGTGCTCTCCATGATTTACGCCCTAACACCTTGGTCACGTGGCAGCATCCCAGCTTACTACTTTGCACGTGTCACGATCCTGGCACCTTCTTCAATCTTGGATCACGTACCATTCTTAATCTCTATGAAAAAGCATCTGTCAAGACATCAGACATAAAGTCATCTTCAGACAGTTATACGAGATGAATAGAGATTGCACGGTGTAGGTCTTCTGACAGAACTAAACTGCACCGACTCAATGTGGTGATCACACACACATGCACAGTCTTAACATTCATGCACGAGCAGTTGCACAGACTTGATTTCACCACAAGGCCTACGGATGCACTGGCTATGTATATGCAATGTGCAAGTGTTGCACAGACCTGATCAACCCGTGAGTGGCATGCTTAGACTACAATAGTGCGAGTATAAGAGATGCACAGACTTAATGTGCAAGGTGCAAGTATTGCACTGACTCGAGGCGTTGCACTGACTTAGCTCAGAAGGAATGCACAGACTCTATATGCATGGAGCAGATATTACACCGACTCACTATAAGCGGCGACTGCACCGACTTAGAAGCTGAGCATGAGGCAAATGACGCAAGATAAAATAGACATATGCACAGACCTAGGCCTTATGAGACACAGTATAAGACGGACACAGAATGTGCACCGACTTGTGTCTGCCTAATGCAAAGATGCACTGACTTGCAAGCGTTGAACTTCACCCATATGCACAGACTATGCTGGGACTTAGTTGCGTGCTGTAGCTAAGGATGCTCAGACTCAATGCAGACTAGTCAGATGCTGCACCGAGTCAATCTAATGCACGGACTAAGTGTAGATGAGTGTGTAACATTTAGATGAACATCTGACAAGTTTCCAATCATCAAAACAAGATTTACAACATTCTCCCCCTTTTTGATGATGGCAACACCAATGGACAATGCATATGTAGACTAATGTATCTTTAAAAAAAATACTCCCCCTGAAAATATGACTCTCCCCCTGTGTGAATACACCATATCCCCCTTTGCCACGGAAATAGAAGGAACAAGTTCTCCCCCTCTGAATTAGAGGTAAACAATTCTCCCCCTTTGACTTCAGTAAAAAGGAGGAAGGCAAGAGAAGGGATGCATGGAAATGGTTCAGAGATGATGAAGGAGACTGAATAACATTCGATGCAATGGTTTAGGAAATGAGCAAATTATAAAACAACCCTTACGATATAAGAGTCAACAATGTGCATTTTTGAGTAAGTGCAGGTTTAACAGTTATAGAAGGTAGAGTAAAGCAACTGACTTCCTGAAATAAGGCTATAGACTCTATTTATAGCAATGAACCTAAAACACATAGCCATAATAAACTAAGTCAGGACAGTACCTTACTGATTTCAGAAACAATGAATATCAAGGAAAGTCACTTGAATTTGTATTGAGGTTAAACAGATGACACTCAATGACTTTTGTTTTCCAAGGGTTACATCAGTTCTTTTTCACTTTTGATTTCAGAAGCTGAACTTAGTGAACAAACAAGTGTCATTTATGCTGTTGACATTAGGTGTACACCTTGATCAGAGGCCAGTACTCCCAGTTACTAAGCATAAACTCCTATATCTGTTTCTGATCTAAAGCTACAAAGAGAGTTTGCACCTTTCGACATTAAGGGTACACCTTGATCAGAGGCCAGTACCCCTAGTTACTCAGTGAAACCACCCCTATAGATTTGACCAAATGAACAGAGTTATCCTGAAGCACTTCATGACTTAAGGTATTCTCCATTTCTTTGATGGAGACCTCAGTTTCTCGATGCAATTCAGTCATTGCTCTGCCACTTTGTTCAATTCTTTTCTTTTAATGATCTTATTTCTACTGCCCTTATAACTTTTTAGAGTGACTGTTTAAAGACAATACAAACTCTAATTTTCTCCATCTAGACTTCACTAAGTCTATTATGTTCAGGTACAGTGAAGACCTTTTCTATTCTAACTATGGAATATTAGAGGTTAAGAGCTATAAGCAGTTTCTAACACCTTATTTTTTGATGAACAGTCTCTGAACACTTCAGTCTATTAAGGTTAAACCTTCTATTCAGTCAAGAGACAAATGTGATTCTTATAAATGAAGAGTTTCAATAACTACAGCTTACTATAATGAACCGAAAGCAAGACTGGTATTCAATCAGAATGAAAGAATTAAGCATGAATGCATAGCAGTAGCTCAAAGGATTCTCAGTCGAATGAAAATGATGTCATGAGATATGAACTTATGAGATTGAGGAGAGAGAGTGGGAAGACTAAAACTCAGATCAGACATCACTCAACTCCCCCTGACAACATGATGCATCGACTGTATCATGCATGAGAAATACAGTGCATCGACCTTAACGTGCAGAATGTAGACAATGCACCGACCTATGTATATGTGCAGTATGCAAGTGCACCGACCTGCCTGTGACTTAAATGTAGGATGCACCGACCTATTCGCTGGAATACTTATGCAAGGCATGGACTGAATGCAAGTCTTACAAAGACTTAGGCTTGGTGCGAGTATGTAATGCATTGAATTTGTGCAGTACGTGCAATAACGAAGGACTCTGTGATGCTCATGCATCTGTATCAGAAATAGTCTGTGCAAGACATCAAGCAACTAATGTACTCAGTGCAAAACAATTATTCAAGCATCATACATTCTTTATTCAAGATTTTAAAGAGCAGATTGAAACAAACAGTTCAAGAATGAAGTCATTCATCATTTTCCTGCTGAAATTTACAAAGCCCCAATTCTCTTCTTAAATATTTAAATCTTTCATTTCCAAGGGGTTTGGTTAAAATATCATCAATCTATTTTTCAGTTTCAACGAACACTAATTCAATTTCATTTTTGCTCATTACATCTCTAAGAAAGTGGTGTTTAATTTCGATGTGCTTAGTCCTAGAGTGGTGAACAAGATTTTTAGTTAGGCAGATAGCACTAGTGTTATCACATAGAAGTGGAATGCATCCCAGATTTATCTGATAATCCGAGAGCTGGTGTTTAATCTAGAGTACTTGGGTAGCACAGTTCCCTGCAGCAACATACTTAGCCTCTACAGTGGAGAGTGCCACTGTGTGTTACTTTTTAGAAGCCCAAGATACTAGGCAACCACCTAGGAATTGGCAATAGCCACTAGTGCTCTTCCTATCTACCCGACACCCAGCATAGTCTTCATCGGTATAGGCTAGTAGCTCTAGCTCACACCTAGCAAGATACCATAGGCCTAGTTCTTGGGTGCCTGATAAATACCTAAAGATCCTTTTCACTGCACTAAAGTGTGATTCTTTAGGACTAGCCTGAAATCTAGCACATAAACACACTACAAATTGAATATCAAGCTTAGATGCAGTGAGATACAAAAGGGATCCGATCATATCTCTGTACATCTTTTGATCCACAGGGTTACCTTTGGTATCTTCATCAAGACTTGTTGAAGTGCCCATTGGAGCTGCAATGTCCTTGAGGTTGTCAAATTTGAACTTCTTCAAGAGATCCTTTATGTATTTGGACCGAGTGATGAAGGTTCCATCTTTGGTTTGTGTCACCTATAGTCCAAGAAATAGTTTTAGCTCACCCATTGAGCTTATCTCAAATTCTTGTGTCATAAGTTCAGAAATTTCCTTACCCAATTTAGGATTGGTTGAACTAAAGACTATGCCATCCACATAAATCTGAACAATGAGAATGTCAGGATGACTTACCTTGGTGAACAAAGTTTGGTCAACCTCACCTCTTGTGAATTTCTTCTTGGTAAGGAATCTGCTGAGTCTGTCATACCAAGCTCTAGGAGCTTGCTTCAATCCATAAAGCGCTTTATTCAATTTATAAACATGAGAAGGGAAATCTAAGCATTCAAAACCAGGAGGTTGTCGGACATAGACATCCTCTTTTATTTTCCCATTGAGGAAAGAAGATTTTACATCAATCTACTGGAGAGTTATTCCAAGAGAGCATGTCACTATATTACCTAACTCATTAGTTTTATTTCTAAAAACTCATTTTGTTCCAATGACAGTCCCATGATCATGAGGTGGGACCAGGTGGCACACCTTGTTCCTATCAAACTGATTAAGCTCCTCGTGCATGGCATTGATCCAATACATATCTTTGAGAGCACTGTCAATGGTCTTGGGCTCTATATGAGAAACCAATGCATATGCATTTAATTCATGCTGAGCTCTAAAGTAGCCTCTAGTCCTAGGGAGTTCATGCAAATCACCAATGACATTATGTAAAAGATGATCTCTGAGAAGTCTGACATTGGTGATTTGGTTACCTGGATCTTCATTTACCTCCCCCTGAACAGTAGGCTCTTCTGCATTGTTCTCTTCAGCTTCTTCCTCATTATCTGATTGGTGTGCAGACTATCCTTCCTTCAGAATTTATCCATCATCTTCTTTCCTGCATTGACCAACGTCAGACTTATTTAGGGACTCATCAAAGACAATGTGTGGAGATTCCTCAACAATTTTAGAATTAAGATTATACACTCTATATGCTCTAGTGTTTTCAGAATATCCAAGGAAAATTCTTGGATCACTTTTAGGTTCGAATTTATCAAGGTCTGTTTTATCATTAACATGAATGAACCACTTACAGCCAAAGACCTTGAAATAAGCAATTTAAGGCTTCTTACCTTTTAGAAACTCATAAGGAGTTTTCTGAGTGAAGGGTCTTACCATAGCTCTATTGATTACATGGCATGTAGTGTTAATTGTCTCTGCCCAGAATTTTCTTGGTAAGCCACCTTCGACTAGGAGTGTACGAGCCATCTCCACAAGTGTCCGGTTCCTCCTCTCCACTACTCCATTCTGCTCAGGTGTTCTTGGGGAGGAGAACCGATGAGTAATCCCATTATCCCTGCAAAAATCAGCAAATTGTGAGTTTTCAAACTCACCTCCATGATCAGACAGTATATTCTCAATTAAATGTTCATTTTTCTATTTTATTTTCAAATAGAACTCCTGAAACTCTGTGAATGCATCATTTTTGTGAGTTAAGAAAAACACCCAAGTAAACCTAGAGAAGTCGTCCACTAATACGTACCCATACCTCCTACCTGATAAGTTGACAAATCTTGTGGGTCCAAATAGGTCCATATGTATCAGCTCATAAGGTTTAGAAGACAAGTCTTCAGTTCTAGATTTGAATGACTTTTTGGTTTGCTTGGACTGTGTACATGCATCACAGACTTTATTTTCCTTCTTAAAAGATATTTCAGGGAGTCCTCTAACCATGCTATGTTTATTTAATTTGTGCAAAACAGTGTAGCTAGCATGGCCTAACCTACGATGCCACAAAAATGCAAGATCATCTTTATTAACAGTGAGGCATAGGTTAGAGTGAGAGAGATCATCAAAATCTACCATGTAGATGTTATTTACTTTCTTACCAGAAAATTTTATTATATCAGAATCAGGTTCATAAATCCTACAGCATTGAGAATCAAAAACTACTCTATGACCTTTGTCACATAGCTGGCTAATGTTGAGCAAGTTATAAGCAAGACCCTCAACCAACATAACCTCCTCAATGCAGCAGGTAGTGCATTTACCTACTTTACCTGATCTGATGATTTTACCCTTTGTGTTGCCGCCGAAGGTGACAAGGCCTCCATTCTTCTCTGTCAGCAAGCAAAACTTGGCCTTGTCTCCTGTCATATGCCTGGTGCAGCCACTATCCAAGTACCACATGTTGTTCTTAGCTGCCAGACATACCTGCAAACACAATCAAGGAAAAGATTTTGGAACCCAAAAGTGTTTGGGCTCCGAAACATATGAAGAGAAATTTAAACAAGACAGTAAACTCTTAGGAATCCACATTTGTTTAAGCATGGTTGACTTGGTGGATCTCCCAACATTCTTTTCATTATTTCTTTTCTTCTCAGCACCAACATAATTAGCCTTCTTTTTCTGGTGCTGTGTCCTGGCCCTATTGTTGTTACAAACTTTGCCATTTTTGTGCCAGTGCCTAGGCCAATAAGTATTCAGAAAATGGTGGCCATAATTGGTCCTAGGCTGACCAAAGAAAGATTGTCTACTAGGAGCCCATGTCCTAGACTGACCGACCCAATTTATAACCTGAGGTATATAAGATTGAGTAGGAAAGGACTTATACATAGACCTTCCTCGAACTTTATTCCATCCAGACCTATAGAATTGTTGTGGCTGTCTGTAATGGTAGGTCTGGACATTGGGTTGGTAGAACTGGCTCGGTTGACCTCTGACAGAATTCTATCTCCCTTGCACCTTTGACCCACCTGGCTTGTGCATATGTGTATATTGAGTCTTCTCCTTGGTTACTGGTGGTGGAGACTTGGTGGCCTTGCTCTGGGGTTTGGGTGTGCAAGTAGACTGACCCCTGACCTTAGACTTACCCTTAGGTGTAGAGCAGGGTGTGCTAGGCTCACCAACCTTATGCTTACCTTTGTCCTTAGCACTGGGCATTTTGAGATTAACAGAATTTTTATTATTCATTTTGATAAGGGGTCTCTTCTCCTTTTCTGCTACAAATGAAATTATCTTGACATTAAAACTTTTCTTAGCAGTAGGATTATACCCGAGACCCTCCTTCCTGAAAATGACATTTGACCCCAACAAAGCATTCAGATTATCAGATCCTTGGGTCATATTCTCAATTATTTTCACTTTGTCAGCATTTCCTTTTTCTAGCTATTCGACTGAATTTTTCAATTCATTGTTGACACCAAGAATAGCTTTATACTTTTCATCAACAATCTTCATTTCATTTTCTTATTTTTGCAATGTTAGTTTCAAATCATCAATAACATTTTTTAGCATTTCATTTTCTTTTCTATATTCAATCAAAGCATGCTTTAAATCATCAAATTCAGAACATGAGTTTTTTAACTTATCATTTTCAGACTGTAAATAGGAAAATTTATCAGACATTGTCTTATCATTCAAAACATAGTTAACCTTCTTCTTCAAATGCCTATTCTCTCTCCTAATATCGTCTACTTTATCTAATAAATCTCCGTAGGCATCTTGCCAGTCAAAAATGTTATAATGCTCAAAAGGAGATGATACCTCATCGGAGTCTTCTTCTTTTTCTTCGTCATATTTTGCCATCAGGCAGATGAGCTTTTCTTCATCCTCGCTCTCTGATGTGCAGCTGAATGTGCCCTCAGCCTCGTCGCTCCATGTGCTCACCATCGCCTTTCCTTTGGGAGGTTTCTTCTTTGACTTCTCTTTTAGCTTCTGGAGCTCGGGACAATCTGCCTTCATATGGCCGGCCTTCCTGCAGTGGTAGCAAACATTAGTGTCAACTTTCTTGGCAGGGTTAGATCTATACCTTGTTTGCCTCCTGTCGCTACCAAACTACCTTCAGCCAAAGTTTCTTCCTTCCTTTCTCAAAAATTGCCTAAATTCTCTGGTCAACATGGCCAGTTGGTCTCCATCGATTTCTGACCCAGATGGGCTTTCCTCTCTTGATGATCCACTGTGGCTGGATCTGTTTGATCTGTTGAAGCTAGCCTTCAGAGCAATAGGCTTCTTTGTCTTCTCTAGCTCATCGGTCTTGGGAAGATTCATCTCGTAGGTCATTAGTGAACCGATGAGCTTGTCAACTTTCATATTCTATAGATCCCTTGACTCCTCAACAACTGTAGCTTTTGTATGCCATACTGGAGTCAGGGACCGAAGGATCTTCCTCACAATGTCATAGTCCGAGTAATTCTTTCCCAAACTCCTGAGACCATTGGTGATGATCATGAGGCGCGCATACATTTCTGTGATTGTCTCACATGACTTCATTCGAAAAGCTTCATATTCAGAGACCAACAAGTTCGCCTTGGTCTCCCTTACTTGAGAGGTTCCCTCGTAGATGACCTCCAACTTATCCCACATCTCCTTTGCAGTGGTGCATGATGAAACGTGGGAGAACTCGGTGGGATGAAGTGCACACTGAATAGCATTGATTGCGCTCCAATTGAGGGTAGATCTCATGATCTCCTCTCTTGTCCAAACTTCATCATTCTCATGAAGCTCGAACGGACCTTTGCTAACTACCTTCCAGATCTCATAGTCTTTCACCCTCAGAAATACTTGCATACGATTCTTCCAGTATGCATAGTTGGATCCTTCGAAGTATGGGGGCTTGGTAGTGGAGTGTCCCTCAGCTGTCATTCCTTTAGCGTCCATGGCCGTTGACTCTTCAGGACGTTGATCCCTGCAGAAGAGTTAGGCACTGATACCAATTGATAGAACAGATGGACGCTCTAATGCCTATAGATAGAATATCTATAGACGATCTAGAGGGGGGTGAATTGATCGGTCACCCACTAAAATTTACTATAGCAAAAATAGTTGCGGAAAATAAACAAACTACTGTAGGATGATCGAAAGGCACTCGGTCATAACAAGAATGAACCAGATCAAACGGATTAGCTCTCACGCAATCCTAAGCAATCATCTACCGAGTGATGAACAATAATAGAGGACAAAAGCAAACCATAAATAATTGCATAGTGAAAAGATGATTTTTAAGGTGGTTCGATCTCAAACCTGAGATCTACGTCCACCCCACACTCAAACTAGAGTGTGGTTTCACCGCTGATGCACAGCTTCCGCTAATCCACAGCTTCGGGGTACAAACCCTACACACCGCTGGGTGTTACAGCTTATGCCGACCAGAGGAGTCCTCCTCTGCAACCGCTGGGGCTTACAGCTTAACTCGTCCAGAGGATACTACACCTCTGCCCGCTGAGCGTCACAGCTTGCTCCACTGACAAACAACTTGAAAAAAAGTATCTAAAATGAAAACAAAACAAAGTGAAAAACCAAAACCCTCAAAGGGAATATAGCTCAACACAAAGCGAATTCAGCTCCGATTATGAACCTGGAGACTGAAGAACAATCTTTCTCTTTCAATTCACTCAAGGGATTTCTCTCAGACTCTCTTTCTTTTCTGCTCTCACTATCTTCCTTTTTCTCTCTGGATCGTTCAGGCGCTTGCTCTCTCTGCTTCAGCTCTTCTGGCACGATCAGTCTTCTCTTGAGGGAGAAGCTTCTTAGTTATAGAGCAGCAGAGAAGTAGGGTGTGTGCTCTCCATGATTTGCACCCAAACACCTTGGTCACGTGGCAGCATCCCAGCTTACTACTTTGCACGTGTCACGATCCTGACACCTTCTTTAATCTTGGATCACGTGCCATTCTTAATCTTTACAAAAAAGTATCTGTCAAGACATTAGACATAAAGTCATCTTCAGACAGTTATACGAGATGAACAGAGATTGCACGGAGTAGGTCTTCTGACAGAACTAAACTGCACCGACTCAATGTGGTGATCACACACACATGCACAGTCTTAACATTCATGCACGAGCAGTTGCACAGACTTGATTTCACCACAAGGCCTACGGATGCACTGGCTATGTATATGCAATGTGCAAGTGTTGCACAGACCTGATCAACCTGTGAGTGGCATGCTTAGACTACAATAGTGCGAGTATAAGAGATGCACAGACTTAATGTGCAAGGTGCAAGTATTGCACCGACTCGAGGCGTTGCACTGACTTAGCTCAGAAGGAATGCACAGACTCTATATGCATGGAGCAGATATTGCACCGACTCACTATAAGCGGCGACTGCACCGACTTAGAAGTTGAGCAGGAGGCAAACGACGCAAGATAAAATAGACATATGCACAGACCTAGGCCTTATGAGACGCAGTATAAGATGGACACAGAATGTGCACCGAATTGTGTCTGCCTAATGTAAAGATGCACTGACTTGCAAGCGTTGAACTTCACCCATATGCACAGACTCTGCTGGGACTTAGTTGCGTGCTGTAGCTAAGGATGCTCAGACTCAATGCAGACTAGTCAGATGTTGCACCGAGTCAATCTAATGCACGGACTAAGTGAAGCTGAGCGTGCAACATTTAGATGAACATCTGACAAGTTGCCAATCATCAAAACAAGATTTACAACAGATGTTGCCTGCATTATTTTAAATTTCAATGTACCTCGACACTCCTTTATAACCCTTCTTAGCCCTCCGGCTCGTGGGTGGCACTACAAGATTCGAATGGTATAGGGTTATTTACGGTATCCGGATCTTCAGTCGTTACTGCCCATCCCAAGCAGATCTTCATGAAGATCCATGAGGAGTTCTACCTCCATTGGCCCTAAAAGATGAAGTATAATCCATAGACGAGGAATCAGTGAAAGTATTATTGCTTCCACCATGATCACCGCCACGACACAATGGACAGCATCCAACTCGTGGATGCCCTCGAGGACCTGGTCCGCCGAGAGCTCTTAGACAAGTTCAGAGCCAAGGCCTCAAAGCGACAACAATAAAGAGCTGGCTCACCACCCCCCATCGATAACCTACCCAACGAAAGAGAGATCATGGTAATATCTAGAGGGCAGACATCGGGCGGAGATAACTCTAGTAGGCGCCATGTGTATGCTCTCCAGGTCAACCAGGTGAAGCGTGACGATCATGACCATCGCAACCTGCCTAGGGCTCCTGCACGGGACTACCTCAATGAACCCATCGTCTTTTTATAAAAGGACCTGACAGGCGTAACCAGTCCTGTCACGCCCCGATGCAAAAAATCGGAACGTAGCAGTTTATATCAATCATGTCAATCAGAGCATACATTGCCACAAGAGACTAACCACCAGGCTAATAATAAAGAAACAATTAACCCAACTTTATTAATAATCAAAATAAAAAGTATTCAATTACACCCGACTCCTTGTGGACTTCTATCTCATTAATGAAAAATACATCAACTCTAGAGAACCACCAATCTAAACTTGACTTGAACATAAACTCTAAATGGCTCGCTCCTGGAATCACTCGTTCCCGTCCCCATCGGAACGCACGTCCTCATCCGAGCTACCTGAAAAAGATTGGAAAGTAGGGTGAGCAAAGCTCAGTAGGATTTTATATCTCTATCATCAGGCATAGTTAAAATGATTAACCATTCAATTATAAATAATGTTTGCAACAGAAATAATGATAAACAATGGCAATAGATAGATAGGAAAGGAATACAAATATGAAATTTCAAGTGATAAGCAGAGACAAGTATAGCAAGAACTTTCATGAAATTGCACGAAAATGATAAATGGAGTTGGCCACATCAAGCACGCATATCATGCCACACAGGAATTTCAAGTAATTGAGTAAAAGTGGAATGTCTTGGACCAATCACGCTAGTCATGCACTTCAGTGCAATGCCACACCTTGTCATTACAAACTCCCTGGGGCACAAGTACTTTCGAGCGCTCCTCCCAGGACCAGACCGGGCCCTTTATGATGCGTTGGCATTGAAGGGTTGGATCATAGATCCTAGTCTAGACATTCATCACATTAAATGGCCAAGAGTTCCAAGGTGCTTACAAACTTACTTCTAAGATCAAGAGAAATTCCAATAAAATGGGAATGAAATCAAGTAGAAGGACAAGGATGCAAACAAGGATCACGCACGATCTCACAGTTCAAGGCCAAGCTTGATAACTGCTTCATGATAATAAACAAGGGGAATATAAGAACGTCGGGAATACAAGATTATCTTACCTGTGACGGTCGATAACTGGGCCGTTACAGGAATGTTACGGTCTTACACAAGGCTGTTACGATGATGTGACGGTCCAATCTTGGGCCGTTACAATACACAGATCAGTCCAACTTGAACTGGCCCAAAAACACGATTCAAACCACGTTCATGGGTTCAGGTCTTTAGGGTACAACCTGCCCGGCGTCCTGGTGGGAATCCCAGGCTCACAGAGTCTTATGGAGGTCTCACAATAGTGGTCCTAGTTCGATGGAAGGACTATCCGGCGGAGAGTCCCATCTCTTACAAGAATTGATGCTAATAAACACGGAAACCAAGACGGTGCGGTCAGTCAATCCCACCGGAGTGGCATGACTGTCAAACAATAACATATATTTTGCATAGATCAGAATTTATACAAGTATTAAGGGTTTCTATCAATTTTCATATGATGAATCAACTTAGGACTATCTAACAACTTTCATGTAGAAATTAAAACCTAATGTTTATGATCATGATACTAGATTATTATCACGTTCTGTATTGTTACAGATCAAGAAGTCATACTAAAACATAGCAAGTCCCTGGTAAAACGCATGAATTAAAGTTTAAAAACGCCCTGCCAGAAGAATGTGATGGTCTATGTAAGGGGCGTTACAAGAATATAACGGTCCATAGTAGATGCGTTACATTTCAAAAAATAAATAGGTAAAATCTTAAAAATTTTAAAACACAGTGGCATGTGACGGTCTGTTGTGGGGCCGTCACGCTCATGTGACGGTCTGTCGTGCGGCTGTCACGTTGTAACGGTCTCTGGAAGATGCGTCACATAAACCTGGGAACCCGCCAACGACGAACTGGACATGTTACACTAAAAACTTTGATTTCTCATGATAGAATGAACAATTTTAGGGTGAATACTACCGTTGGAAAGAGCCTAAAATTTCATACAAGATAGCATGCTTTGATTTTGATCTAAAACAATAAGATTCAACCTTTAACTAATAATCATGAAAGTTGCCCTTTTTTATACCTCGAAGTAAAACATGAAATTCGAACAACATGGTGAACGAAAATTGGGCAATTAGGTATCAAAAGAAATGGTTCAAGAAGACGAACAAGATGGTATTATAAGATTTTTGTTTGGCCTGAGAGACACCTACCTTTGCTTGAAGGAAAGAAGAATGAAAAGAAAGGGTCGTCGAAACCCTAGGTACTGCTCCTAGAATGCCCAAATTTTGCCTCGTCCGGTCACGGTCAGTCACGCCGCTTGTTGCTGTTGCAAATAGGGTTCTAGGGTGTCGAAAGCCCTCTATAAATAGAACCTATAGGGACTCCTAGTGATCGGATTTGGTTGAAGAGTCCTATGAAGAAATTCCGATGAAAACTTCGCATAGGGTTTTAATCCACCACCGCCGTCGCCAGAAGAATCATCTAGACTTAGGGTTTTCGAAGAGAAAGCAAAGACCTATCAATGGGCTAGGGTTTGGCTCAAATTGGAGCACAATTGGGCTTGAATTGGGCCCAAATTGTGATGGTTAAACTAGGTCTTCTAACCCACGAGAAACTCCTAAAAATGTGAAATTGGGCCTATACGAATTTTATTTTGGGCTCTTACCTGAAGAAAAAGTTGTTACAAATTCAATTTTACACTAGATTCATATTTTCCCAAAATTTTAATAATCTCTTTAGAAGTTGAGCCAATAATTAATTAAGTAATTATGAAAATATTTTTAATAGAAAAAGTAGGATGCTACACCCTCCCCCACTTTAAGGAATTTGGTCCCCAAATTCACCGAATCTACTAACAACCAACCTTAAAACAATTTGGGATATAGTTTCCTGATTGCATCCTCGGACTCCCATGTTGCTTCTTCCGCTCCACACCGACTCCACTGGACCTTGACCATCGGAATGGATCGATTCCTGAGTTTCTGTTGCTTGAAGTCCAATATCTTGATAGACTTATCTTCATAAGACAAGTCCTTCTTCAATTCCAAATCAACATGTTGGATAATGTGCGAAGGGTCATACACATACTTCCGAAGCATAGACACGTGGAACACATCATGAATACTAGCTAACTGTGGTGGTAGGGCCAATCTATAAGCAACTTCGCCTACCCTCTCTAAAATCTCAAATGGGCCAACAAATCTCGAGCTTAACTTGCCTCGAATTCCGAATCTTCTAATTCCTCTTGAGGGTGACACTTCAGAAATATATGATCCCCAATCTGAAATTCTAGCTCCCTTCTTCTATTATCTGCATAGCTCTTTTATCTGGACTGGGCGACCTTCAAACGGTCTCTGATAACTTGAATGTTCTTCGATGATTCTGAGATAAGATCTGGCCCGAGCCATTGCTTCTCACCGATTTCTTCCCAACAAAGAGGGGATCTACAACTCTTGCCATACAAGGCCTCAAACGGTGCCATCTGAATGATGGATTGGTAACTATTATTGTATGCAAACTCAATCAAAGGTAAATGTTCATACCAACTGCCTCCTAAATCCATTATACAAGTCCCTCAACATGTCTTCAACAATCTGGTTTGCTCTCTCAGTCTGCCCGTCAGTCTGAGGGTGAAAAGCGGTACTGAAGTTCAAACGAGTGCCTAATGATGCTTGCAGTCCTTTCCAAAAGAAAGATGTAAACCTGGGGTCTTTGTCAGATATGATGGACACATGCACTCCATGTAATCTTATTATTTCCTTCACATACAGGGCAGCCAAAATATCTACAGTCCACTTTGACTTAATTGGTAAAAAGTGTGCGGACTTTGTCAGTCGGTCAATGATCACCCAAATTCCATCAAAGCCTCCTCGCGTTAGGGGTAAACCCATAATAAAATCCATGCTGACACTTTCCCACTTCCATTGTGGTATTTCAAGCGGCTTTAACTTCCCAGCAGGTCTGAAATGCCTTGCTTTTACTTGTTGACATACTAAACATCTGTTCACAAAATCGGCCACTTCTCTTTTCATGTTTGGCCACCAGAAAGTTCTCTTCAAATCTCTGTACATCTTTGTGGCTCCTGGGTGTATAGTATACTTAGATTTGTGAGCTTCTTCAAGAATCTTCTTCTTTATTTCCATGGAATCAGGGACACATGTTCTCCCTCGAAACAACAATCTCCCATCATCAGCTAACATAAAATCTGGTCGACTAGCCACCTGTTCTTTAATTTCAACAAGCACTAGGTCATTATCCTGCAACTGCTTAATTTCTGTTAGCAATTCTGAACGAAGCTAGACATGAGCCACCAAGATTTGATCTTCCTTTTCTGTAATATCTAAACTGGCAAACTATTCTAACAGCTTCCACTCTTGAATAATCAAACTGGCTAGTCTAGCTGTCGGCTTCCTGCTTAAAGCATCTGCTACAACATTCTCCTTTCCGGGATGATATTCAATGGAGAAGTCGAAATCCTTTAAGTACTCTAACCACCTTCTCTGTCTCATATTCAGCTCCTTTTGAGAAAATAGATATTTTAAGCTCTTATGGTCTGAGTACACGGTGAAAGTTTCTCCATAAAGATAATGCCTCCATATCTTAAGAGTAAACACAACAGCTGCTAATTCCAGATCATGCATAGGGTAATTCTCTTCATGTTTTTCAACTGCCTGGAGGAATAAGCTATCATTCTCCCTCGTTGCATCAATAGGCAACCTAAACCGATTTTCGAAGCATCGGTAAAAACTTCAAAACCCCCTTCACCTAAGGGTAAGGCCAAAACAGGGGCAGTAGTCAAACACTCCTTCAAAGTTCGAAAACTCTTCTCACAATCATCAGTCCACTCAAAACAATTCTTCTTGCGAGTTAACCTCGTCAAAGGCACTGCAATCTTGGAAAAATCCTTGATGAACCTTTGGTAATAGCCTGCTAAGCCTAAGAAACTTCTGATCTCATTTACATTCACAGGCCTTTCCCAATTACGTACAGCCTGAACTTTAGAAGGGTCTACCGCAATTCCCTCTTTAGAAATAATGTGGCCTAGAAAAGATACCTCTTGCAACCAGAACTCACATTTACTAAACTTGGCGTATAGCTGATGCTCTTTTAATATTTGCAACGCCATTCTCAAGTGCCTTTCATGCTCCTCCTTGCTCCTCGAATATATCAGAATATCATCGATAAATATCACGACCCACTGATCCAAGTAGGGTCGAAACACACTATTCATTAGCTACATAAAAGCTGCAGGAGCATTAGTTAGTCCAAACGGCATCACCACAAATTCAAAATGCCCATACCTGCTACGAAATGCCGTCTTAAAAATATCTTCATTTTTTATCCTCAACTGATGATACCTAGATCTGAGATCGATCTTTGAGAAATATTGGGCTCCTGATATCTGATCAAATAATTCATCGATCCTTGGTAATGAGTACTCGTTCTTCACGGTGAACTGATTCAACTGACGATAATCGATACACAGCCTCAAGGAACCATCTTTCTTCCTTACAAAAAGAATAGGAGCACCCCATGGGGAAGTACTCGGACGAATGAACCCTCTTTTTAGCAAGTCTAACAACTACACCTTCAATTCTATTAACTCAGCAGGGGACATACGATAGGGAGTTCTCGAAACAGGTGAGGCGCTAGGAATCAGATCAATAGAGAAAACCACCTCCCTTTCAGGGGGAAGACCTGGCAATTCATCTGGAAATACCTCCGGAAAATCTTGAATAATAGGGATATCCTTCAACTCCACTTCCTTCTTATCAGTTAAAGAAATCAAAGCCAAGATTGCTGGACACCCCTTTCTTAACAACTTATCTGCCCGAAGTGCCGAAATGAGTGGCACGGACTTGGATAGCCTAGAGCCAGAGAAAGAAAGCTCCGGACGTCCAGGTGTTGACACCCGTTTTATGCCTACAAGTTGAGTCCTTTTCTTATCCCCTTGATAATGTCCCGAGTTATCCATTACTTTGAGGTATTTCCTTGATGGTGTTTTGAGTATATCTATTCATCACCAAGCTTCTTACTCCCTGGACGGGATTTGTTTGGAGTCAGTTTTCCCTTGGCGTACATCCTGATGATAGCGGTTCTCTCTAGACCGCTATCACCTGGTAGCGGTCCCATGATGACCGCTTTCATCCTGTGACCCATTCCTTTGAAGCTGACCCGGTCAAATCTTATCCTCGCGCATGGTAGCGATTTTAACCCGACCGTTTCTATTGGTAGCGGTCGTGCGATAGACCGCGTTTGCTACCCAGGCCCAGTTCTATCTGAAGCTCCGTTTTCTTCACCCCGGGGGTATCTTAGGACTCTATCTTCGAGAGAGTTACGGCCCCGGACGGGTGGTGGACTCTCTTGGACGATTACTCTTCGACTTTTCATGAGTTTATCCTTTGGGAAAACTCTGGAATTCGCCCCGGGGAACCCCAACTCGACCTAGGGTTTCTAAGGGGTCGATATATAAGGGTTGGCTTCTTCCTCACTTGGGGGGGGGGGACTTTTGGGGATTCACGCCAAAACTCTGCCGGTCCGGGGAGCGATCTTCTGCCAAGGGACCATGCTGTTCACGTTCTAAGCATTCTCCGGTCCAGGGAGTATCTAGACCCTAGTCTTCAAACCCTCCTTCGTTCATTACTTTTCTTTACATTGCATCGCTATTCTTGCATTGTCTCGTGTTGTTCTATCACGTTCTAGTCATTCGTTGCATGTTTAAACATCCCTCCCACTGTTTGTCACGCCCCACAGGGGTTAAAAATCACCAACCCCCAGGTACTTGCCCCCCTTGTTATGCGTTTTAACTATTATAGTTTGATAGATATTGCACTACTCGTAGATCTAATTGGGTTTGTTTTCTTTGTGTCTTCATCCATCCTTGCAGGTTTATAGTACATTCAGCACGAGGCCCCTCTCTCTTGGCCGGCTGAGAGAGAGGGAGGATCGAACCCACAGCCCACGTTTCTGGGTGATGGTAGCGGTCTGGGACGAACCGCCTTCATCAGGTGGCGGACGTGCGACCAACCGCCTTCACCTTTCAGCATCCCGCTTGCGAGTGCCTCTATCCTTCTCCTTTCCAAGGCTTGTAGCTCGGTCTTCCTGAGGTATTAGTCTTGGTGGCGATCACGGTCAGTTCTCTACTCCTCGTCCCCCTCTGTGTTTCATGAAAGTTCATGTCTATCAGTATGCTTACATTATTTAGTTAGGGGACGTCGCTAGATTGAAACACATATATATATCTACACCCCTTTTTTGGCGATCACGGTGGGACACCACTGCCAATCGTGCTGTGTACTGTATCACCTGCTTTTTACTATTTCTTGCCGTTGTTGAGAACCTCTGTGGGGTTTCCTGTTCCTGTTCTGGGTGTTTTATGTGCTCTGGCGTAGAAGCGGTCTGCTGACGGCCGCTTACGTGTTGTAGCGGTCATCAGAGGACCGCTACAGATTACTCAGGTGCGCACTCCAAAACCTTCTGCCATAGATCATTATGTGTTACGTTCTGGAGTGTTATTTTATGCTGTCCGTGCATCTGCACGTTGTCCTCATTATTGTTATGGTTATTTCCTCTGACATATGGTTTACTGCTCGGGCCTCCCTCCGGGGTTTCTGCTCCTGTTTGGCCACCTTCTGCTTCCTGACATAACGCGGTCCTACGCCGACTGCTTACAGGTGTTAGCGGTCATCACAGGACCACTACTGTTCGCCCAGATACGCACCCGAGGTCCTTCTCTGCAGCCCATTGTTTCACTCCATTAAGGGCCCTGAGTGCTGTTTATTCCCCTTTCTGTTGAAGTAACTGTTTATGTTATTGTTTTCATATTGATTACTAGTCTTTTAGGTCAGAATTTGCATGCACTCCGGTGCGCATAGGGGCATCCATCTGTTTCCATAGTAGTTGCATTCCTACCGAGGTAGGGTTTCCTCTCGTCTCCATATTCCTTGGAGCCGACTAGGGACCTTGCTGAGGGCCTCCGTAAGCCCCCGTGAGCCGTGGATTCCCACGCGGACGCCGGGCAGGTTGTACCGTTGTCATCCCCAGTCTAGGGTCTATATTCATGAGAGAGAGAGTCCTTTAGAGTCTGTCAGTTCTCCATTCTCACCCGGTTTAGGTACCTTGTGTTGAGTGAATTCACATTTTAATTAATCCGCTAAGGTCCTAAAAGGGAACTTATAAAAATTCTCGCGCATCTTCCGAAACTTGATTGGATAATTCGCTAATTCTTTTCTCATCTCTCCCCTCCTTTGTATGTTGCGGTATTATCATTTGCATTATCTTGGCAGATTAGGTCCATCTGGTCTAGTTCACCCCGGTCTGTCTCCATCTAGTCGCGTCCGTCCTAGGCCCATGTCCCTCCTTGTATTTATTTGAAATTCACTGTATAAAGTCTCCATCCCCATGGAGCATTTCTCCCCCATGCCTTATTCCTATACTTCTCCACCCTTTTACCCCCGTGTGGACTCCTCTTCCCATGCGGGCCCATCTCCTTATTCCCCCGTTGGACCCTATTCTTCTAACGGGCATTCTTGCCCCGCCCGTGCTGCTGTTGGCCCAATTGGTTCTCATCCCCACCTTCATAATCCTTCCAGGCCCATGTATTACTCCATGCCCGGAGCGGGCTTTTCTTAATCTCAGGCCCGATCACCTTATCCGGCCCATCAATATTGTCCTGGTCTAAATTCATCATCTCCTGCTCAGGCTGGCCCATACCCTTCTCGGACTCTTCCTACCGAGGAGATGTTCGCTCAGGCCCAACGCCAGCTTGATGAATTGCAACGCCGAATCAATCCTCAAACTTCTTTGGATATTCCATTTACATTTCAAGGTCTTCAGCTTCCACCACGTTCACAGATTCTGGCTTATCATCGCTATGATGGAATTGGTGACCCCTACGTCCATTTGAAGGATTTCTTGCATGAGTCAGCCCAGTTCCAGCATGATCAACGCTTGATGGCCTATTTGTTTGGCCTATCTTTAGAGGGTCCGGCCAAGGATTGGTTCTTCACGTTACCGCAAGAGCAGATGGTGAATTTTCAAGCCGTTCAAGCAAGATTCATTCAGCAGTACCAGGATCAGGTTGGGCCCAGACATTCTTTGGTTGATTTGGCCCAAGAGAAGATGATGCCCGATGAGGAATTCTCCACGTTTGTCGACCGCTGGCGTCGCCTAGCCGTGCAAGTCCCGGGTCATATTCCGGAGGGCAAGCAGATCAAGATGGTCATTTCTAATGCAACGCCCAAGCTCAGATGCATCTTAGCCCTGAATGATATCACCTCCTGGCAGCAGCTTTACAGCCGAGCCCGCTTTATTAGCCAACAACTCCCAAGTTCCCTTGACCCCGAATTCCCTCCACCTTCGCGCCCGCTTCCTACCCATCACCCTCAGTAAGTCAGCCCTCTACTACATATCCTTTCATGAATCGGCTTGCGACTCCCTCGCACCCGTGTGTCTCCACATATCCCTACCCCTCCATTTACCGACCCTCCACAAGTCAGCCTTGCGCCTCCTCATACCCGCATGAACCCTCACCTCCGGTCAAGGAAACACCACATCTCGAGCAGGTGGATGCCATCTGTATACCCCCTCCTTCTGCTCCGTATATGCCTTCACTGAATCCCTCCCTTAGCCATGCGCCATTACCTACGCAACCTCCGCTTCCACCCCCGTAACCTTCTCTATCACCTTCCCATATCCCTCGACACCCACCGTACCCGAAGCGGGCTCCTTCTCCGCCGTTGCCAGAATCTTTCACAAACATTTTCAGGGCTTTGATGGCCACCCATGCGTTGCAGCTCCCTCCGGTTGTGCCTTACCGGCCCACAGTCAGGAATTTGCTCTAGTTCTGTGAATTCCACCGTCAGCAGGGGCATTTGATTGAGGACTGTCCCGAGTTCCGGGAGGTTATTTACAGCTTGGAAGACAAGAAGATGATTGATTGGGTTGTCATACGCCAAGTTATTTTGGATCGTAGTAGCAAGGAGCAGTAGCAGCAAGCCGTGCCACCTAGGCAACCATCCCCACTTCAAGACCAGGGGCACCCTGGTGTTTCTTTAGTTAATAAGATACCTGCTCCGTTACCTACTTCTTCCTCCATCCCATCTCCTCTACAACCTTTACTTACCCCAGCCTCCGCTTGGGCAACCTCCCTTTCACCCTCCGTTTCCACCACCACACCTATCCCCAACGCCTCTCGACGAGTCGTGAAGATACGTCGAAGAGCGCCACCACCTGCCTCTTCCCCCACTATGCCACTACCTTCCTCTCCTCTTTCTTCCCCACCCTTACCTTCACCTCCATCCCCTTCACCTTCACCGTCTTCATCAACCACATCACTCCCTTTGCCACCCTCATCACCTTTGCCACCGCCGCCACCACTTCCTTCACTCCCCCTTTCGCCATCATCCTCTGAGCCCGAGCAGGCCGAGCCCAAACCCACACCTCCACTTTTGCCTTTACCTCCACCCATGCCCGTCATCCTCATTATTCCCCCATCACTTGCACCATCGCCACCCGCGCCCTTCAAACCCCCTCCTTCTAACCTTCCTCTACCACTTCCCACTTCACAGAGCAGGTACACGCTACCTTTGGTGCCCCTTGGGTCTGGTCCCCAGGGAGATAATGAGCCGAGCCAGGTTTCGATTGTGCATTTCAAGACTCAAGTTGTCATTTACCGCATGCCAATCTGGGTCCTGGTCCCTGGCTATTTTTGGGATAATGAGCTTGCATTTTCAGAAATGGTAGCAAAGAAGTGTTCACTCGCACTAGTGCCAGTTTCTTCACGAGCGAGGCTGATGGCAATCTCATCGCTCGCCGGGGGATTCACTATCGACGCTGTTATTTCTCCTCGCTCGATTGATGTTCAGTTCATTGGCCGAGAGGGGTTCTCTACTCGGATTATGCTAACCCATACGGTCGCCCGGAGCCTGATGGATTCCCTATTCGAGGGGCAATTGGCTGCATCTTCTGCACTTTCCAAGGACATTCTGCACTTGTTGTGCAACCTCCCTCAATTTATTAGCATGCCGGCCACGTCAACGCCGCGTATTGATCTCTCTCAGCTTTGTCCTACTCTTCTAGTACGGGAGTTATGCTTCGAGCCTGATTGCCGAGTGGAGTTGCCGAACCTCTATGTTCTAGTGCCAAGAGACAAAACTCCGTGGCTCCATGATGTTCATTCAGTTGAGAAGTTGTTTGCCCAAGAATGTCTGCATCTTGTTAGCACTGGGGGTCTAGGGGCAGCCGCACCGATGAAGCTGCATATTCATGACCGGGCCAGGCCATCTGCCAGGTGGGCCCGCTATTTGAGAAGACATTACAGATTGAGGAGCCCGGGAAGCCGAGCCCGTGCCAGGCGGCGTTGTTTCAAGAAGATTGCGGCTAAGAAGAGGCGGCGACATAAGTTCAAGGGCCGTCAGTTGGGCACTAAGGAGTCCACTGCCTCATCTCCTTCTTCCGTCCATTCATCTTTTCTATTGCTCAGTTCTTATCCATGGGTGGTGTACCTTCCACCACGTGACCATATTTCCACCATCTTTTCCCATCCTCACCATTCTAGGCCTCGGCCTATGTCTTTCTCTTCCCCTGAGTCAGGGGCATCTTCTAGTTTTTCTTCCCGGACATGTCCGGATTTCACTGCTCGTCTCTTTCCCCCGACCTTGTTAGGAATCCATTGCGCTCGTTCCCCGACCTTGTCGGGTGATTTTTCTGATCCTTCCCCGATTTTGTCGGGTGGTTTCCATTTCTTTTCCCCGACCTTGTCGGGTGTCCATACATTCTCTTCCCCGCCTCTGTCGAGTGATCGCTATTCCTCTTCTCTGACCACGTCGGATGATCATTATCCTTCTTTCTTGTCTTCACAGTTATCTTTTCGGCGTCTTTCTGTTCTTTCTGTTTCACCCTTTCAAGGTCATTACCCTTTTTCTTGCTGTTCTCGAGGCTTTAGCCCACCTTGATCTCAGTTAATCCCTGTTTATTCTGTATCGGGTTCCTTGTTATCAGGGCCTCAATGCCTTAACAAGGGAGTTCTAGCCCTCGTCTCTCTTCCTTTTTATCCCTTCTTCATCCAGTGTGATGTCTGCCACTCCTCTGTGTCGAGGAATCCAATCATTTGCTCTCTTTTCATCCTTTATCCTGGCAAGCAAGGAATACAAAGCTACTCGTGCTCCTTAAAGCTTGATGATCGAGATCGCTCAAGGATGTCGGTTTTCACGCCATGAATTGCAAAGGTATCTTTATTTTGCGCAAAGAAACATGCTTTCATTTCCATTATTTCTATTGTTTTTGCACATGGTTATAATATTAATTCCTTAACATGATTGAGTGGCTTTAGGAGTCTTTGTGTCAAATAAAAAAGGTTATCTTCTGCAGCATCCTTAGGCTGGTGATAGCTCCGCGCTGGGAGTCTAGCTTCATTCCCCGATTGTTGAGGGTGACCTTTAGGCATGGGTTTTTCACACACTTCACGGCGAGCCATAGCCGATTCCTTTGAGGCGCACCGTTGCTGCTTTGGCCATACTTTGGGTATGCACAAAGGTCTTTTCTTTTCTCTGCTCGGCCAAGTGCAGGGGCAAGAGATGGATGGATAAGATGACCAACTTAGGCGCTCCCCAATACGAGAGAGGTCTCAAATAGGGGCAGTCTTGACCCTCAAAAATGAGCTTTCATGCTATATCTGGCCAATAAGGGCTACCAAAATGAAAAAATGAATCAATGCAAAGTTACGATTGAAAGGCATGAAAAGAGTGGCAGTATAGTTCCCCGCGGGACGTCATGAGCCCGGTCGCACGCGTGCCTGATAAATATGGGTCTAAAAATCAAAGACACAAGCCCCGACGCAACAGACCTACTCTTTGAGGAGTAGTGCCCTTGAAGGAATTCGAGCCTTGATATCTCCCATCCTGCACGAAGCTTGTCTCCAATTTATCTTCTACTCCTCCCTCGTAGGCTGGGTTGTATCCCGGGTATGGCCTTAGTAGGGGCACCGTTCTTTAGAAGCAGTTGGTTGTGGTAAGCCACCCTCACATGCACACCCTGCTTAAGGGAAGCCTTTAGTGAAAGGGGTCGGAACGACGGTCCCTCGCCAGTAGTTTGAGCCCGCCTTTAGGTGCTGCGGATTTCTATGACAAAATTTCAAAAAAAAAATCAAATATTATCAAAACTTCAAACAAATCAAATACTTCAAAACTTCAAAAAAATCAAATATTGTCATTAAAAAAAATCATCAAAAAGATTACGAAAATCCAAAAAAAAACGTGTCTCTTTCATGCATTTGCATTTGTTTTAAGGCCAGATACGTAATCCGTTTGCTAAGTGTGCAGGTTGCAAGTACCCAGCCACTCCTCGCTATATCTTTTCGCTCCATCTCCTATCCACATCTTTGACCTGTTCTCTCATTCAACTCATGTCTCTCAATCTGTTCTGAAGCTTATGTCCTCCTCAAATTCTTGCTTCCTCTGATCACATCTACACGAGACAGCTTTACCTCACGATCATGAACCTGGCGGTTCCGCTTCATGTTGATCTTGAGTTTCGATTGAGGAGTGTATTTGCCACATCTTTATCCTGCATGAGTTATTTTGTCCCACGAATATGTTGGTCGTGCATGTGCCCCCTGTTGTATAACATTGCGTCTGCCTTGGTTGGGCATTCTTACGTTCTTTAGGATGCGGTTGGTCGCGCGACCACTACCTTTTGTCGCGGTTGTACTGGAACCGCGACTGTTTTTGGCTGAGCCTGCATACTACTTCCTCTTTTAGTCGTGTCTCACCCTCGCACCACTTTCTCTCTTGAGTCGGTTGTATAAAGCATTTATAGATTGGTAGAACGAACATTCACATTCATTTAAAACAAAACTCATGGCATTATATATATATGTGTCATTTCTCCATGTACATGTGTGGTGCAAACAAAATCAAAGGAGAAACAACAAGGCATAATCAAGCCTGGCCCTCGCCAGGTCCCTCACTCTCACCCCCGCCCTCTCGCCTCTTCTCCGGAGGACCCATGGCTGTGCTACCCTCCTCTCGGCGTCGGCGCCTCTCCTCGTCCTCATTCCTCCGACGGCCGGAGGAACCCGTGAAGTAGTCCTGGATAGAACCACTGTGTGCGCCACCCTGGGACGCGCTCCGCTCAGGGCCTCACCCCATCATGTGAAATGCCCGCTCCAGGGCCCGTAGCTCGATCTTGAGGTCGTGGACCTGTTGCCGGGACTTCTCTGCCTCCTCGCGGTAGCGGCCCGCTGTCGCCGCCTCCTCCCGTAGCCGGGCCATCTCCTGCATCGCTGCCTCCAGCTCTCTGGCCTGCATTATACAGTTCATTTGTGAATAGCTGGTTTCTAAAGAGATCTTTGAAAGAAGGTTGCGTCACTCACCCTCTCGGCAAGAGCGGTCTCGGCCTCCTCAGCCCGTGCAGTCGCCCTGGCGAACTCAGCATCCCTCTGGGCCCGGTCTGCTGGTGTCTGTGTGGAGGAAGAAGGGGCATCTGAGCCATGGCGCTGGGCTCCCTCGGCACGCTGCACATTGAAGTCAGTCAATCTCATAAGTCTTATAGCATAATCACGTTTCTAAGTCTACAAAGCAGTAAAGGCTCACCAGGAGATCTATGGAGCGCTGAAGCTCATCCCGCTGCTGCACAGTCGAGTGGAGCAAACCATGGAGCTCTGCAACGCGTCCCTCAGGGTCAAGCTGCATTTAGAAGCATTAACATGTCAGCATGTCAGCATAATAGATAAGGCACTAGGTTCAGAGATTCTTACCGGTCGTCGAGTGCCGCGGAAGACCTGATCCGCGTAGCGTCGTGCATAGGCCTTTAGGTAGGCCTCGTCCGTGTCAGCTCTTGCCCGTACCTCGCGTCCATGGCGCGCCCAGTCCCGGACCTGCTCCTCCGCTCGAGCAATCCAGTCCACCGAGCCAACCAGTCCGCGTGAGTGTCGCCCCACGCGCTCCTCCTCGGCGCTCTCCCGGGTCGGGAATGCCACGTCCGGCTGGTGCACTCCCCGGGTCCTCATGATCAAGTGATAGCGGAGTGGCTCCACCACGTTCATGCAGTGTAGCCAGATATCTCGGCCTGAGTACGCCAGCGCCACCTCAACCCAAGGCTGGCCCTCGAATCCCTCGTCTCGGTAAGGTGTCCAACGAACCTGTAGAAGGAGTCAAGGTCAGCATGCATTTCAACCTTTGCATCTTAAGTTTAAAGTTTAGAACTCACCGATGCATAGGGAAGAGAATCGATGTCATCCTGGATCGCCCGCACCTGGCGTTTGAGCGATCCCGTGTCCCGTCTAGCCACCCACCGCCTCGCGATAGGAAGACGGTCTGCATGAGCCTCTAGCCCTCTACCGAGGTGAGGCAAGTAGAGGTAGGCCCACACCTGCATTCCACACGTGCATTAATCAGATAATCATATAAGCATAAGCATTCAAATTCAGGGCATTCAAATTGAGATCATACCTGGAGGAATGGAGCAAATCCGCCAAGCATCGTCTGGCGGGTAGTGGTGCCGAGGGAGTCAAACAGAAAAGCCAGCACGGCCGCGCCCCAAGCATACGACCCCACGCCCTCGAGGTCCTCCAGTAGTGGTAGCAATCGGCAGCTCACCGCATCTCCTCTCATGGCAAAGAGCAGCCGCCCGAACAGAAACACCAAGAACCTCCTCAGTACCCTATCTGCCTCGGCTCCTGGCTCGGCAGACACTCTCGCCCTCGCTCGGTCCCTCAGTCTCTCCAGGTGCTGCTCGGGTAGCTCCCCGACTGAGATCCCGACGCCTCTCAAGCCCAGGCTGTCCTGCAGTCTGCCTCGGGGCAGTAGGGACGACGGCCATCCCGGTCTATCCAGCTCCAGTCCTAGCAGCTGCTGTGCCTGCTCCCGGTAGTCAGAGTGGGTGAAGCCGCTCACGGGTGCCCCGTGCACTCGGAGTCCCGTGATCCGTGCCATGTCCTCGAGTGTGGGGATCATGTGTCCCCACGGGAACAGGAAGGCCTTGCTGATCGGATCCCATCTGTCCTGTAGTGCTAGCAGCAACGCAGCGTTAGTCCGGAGTACCTCCACGCTCAAGAACTCCGCAAACCCCATCGCCGCCAGCCTGACCCTCTGAAACTCAGGCAAGGTAAGGTACACCGCTCTAACCTGTAACCACGAGATCCTAGTCCGGCTCTTCCCCTGCAAAGGCATTTCACCGTTTAAGGATCAACATAATTCACATAAATATTTCTAGATAAAAAGAAATTGAATTTTCGAATTCAAATGGGGGTCTGGGATGGTCGCGGTCCTCAAGGAACCGCTACTACAGGTCGCGGCTACTGATTGACCGTGACCTGTTCGCCATGACGGGCCGGGCCTTCCCCGTTTCTAGCCTTGTCCTTATGGGCTTTTTAGCCCTACATTCTATCATTTGGGGATCTTCGATCCCGTTCTAACTGCATGCAACATGATAAATTAAAATTAAAGGGGCAAAAGAGGAGTTTTGGGCCGTGGGGGCTTACCTCGGACGGTGGTGCTCCCGGGGCTCGTTTTTCCTCGCCGTCCCCCTCAGTTCCTTCGTCGGCCTCTTCGGCGGCCTCGTCGGGATCTTCAGGAGCGACGGGAGGGATTTCTTCCTCCGGGACCGGTGGGGGTTGTTCGTCTCCCGCCAGTGGCTCCGTGGAGGACGAAGCGCCCACGTCCGCCTCCATGATCCTCCGGAGGAAGCGACGTGTGAGTTGCTTCTTCGGCATCTCTCCGGTTGGCAGGGGAGGCTGGGGAGGAAAGGAGAGTTGGGGGAGGAGTATGGGGTCGGTTTTTACGAAATAGAAACGGAGGGAATGGAGGGGCCGCCGAAGGGGCGGCCGTTATTTTTCAAATCCTACCATATAGTCGCGGTCTGTCGAAGACCGCTACTATATGGTAGCGGCTTTGTGAAGACCGCCTTCTGTGTATAAGGCCCTTATGCTTGTTTATTCACTTGCCTGGTCTCTGCTTGGTCATATGGCTTCTCTTCGGTGATGTTTGTTCTTCCATGATCGCACGTATGCTTTGTTTGTTTCGTCATTATGGTGAAGTTGGTTCGTTACATTATGTATTGTTTGCCTTTGGCATTATGTTCTACTCTGTTCATGTTTATTTGCTTGTGATTTTCTCATCTTGAAAAAGCCATAAAAATTCAAATATGTGAAAAGACAAAAAAATGCCGTTCCACTCGACAGGTAAGTCAGGTATGGCTTTCTATCCCTCCTCTTTATTGCATTACTATATGGTATTATATTATATTATCTCAAGGACCAGTTGGTTTCCCGCGTGTTCCAGGATCTGATGTTCCCCTTCAACAAAAATAATGATGATCTAGGTTCACGCGTTTAACCTCCGGATAGGCCGCTAGGTTGGGAAAACTAGGGGAGGATGGTTCCATCTTGCACGCCGTGGTTGTAGATGGTATCTTGACCTTGGTTATCCCCAGGCTAGCAATATTATCCTTGAGTGTTGGCTATTTTATGTTCTCTTTGCATTTGTTTTAACGATTTCTTTATTTTAGCCCAACATGCATCATGTCATCTTTTGAGCATTCATGCCTCATGATCCGTACAAGGGTTTCTCCTCTGTAATGGTTAATTGCACTTCAATTCACTTGGATAAGAGATTCTCATTCCGCTCTGAATTTGAATGATTTCTCTGATCTTTTCGCTTGGTCTGGTTGGCCAGTGTGATTCCTGTCTGGATTTTATCTCAGTTATACTTTTCCTACTTTTTACGTTATGTTCCTTTCCGACCCCCTCATCGTCTGTGGATTGTGTCCCCGATGGGCCTGGTCGTGCTTCCTTTTTTCCTGTTAGTTTAGTTATCCGGACATGTCTCATCCGCGTCATCCAGTCCAGGTGGTTAGTTCGGCGTTTTCAGGGAGAGTTCCTGTCGCTTGTTGGTTATAACGGGTGTCTTTTGCCTTGCTGCCCGCTTATCAGTTCTCTCTGCTTCATCTCCACGTCATCTCCATTTCACGTCGCTGTTACCTTCGCTCCATCTCCTTTCCACTTCGCCTCCATGTCACCTCCGCTCGCTCCCTTGCAAAGCGGACTCCAAGGAGGGGCATCTGTTGACACCCGTTTATGCCTACAAGTTGAGTCCTTTTCTTATCCCCTTGATAATGTCCCGAGTTATCCATTACTTTGAGGTATTTCCTTGATGGTGTTTTGAGTATATCTATTCATCACCAAGCTTCTTACTCCCTGGACGGGGTTTGTTTGGAGTCAGTTTTCCCTTGGCGTACATCCTGATGATAGCGGTTCTCTCTAGACCGCTATCACCCGGTAGCGGTCCCATGCGGACCGCTTTCATCCTGCGACCCATTCCTTTGAAGCTGACCCGGTCAAATCTTATCCTCGCGCATGGTAGCGGTTTTAACCCGACTGTTTCTATTGGTAGCGGTCGTGCGATAGACCGCGTTCGCCACCCAGGCCCAGTTCCATCTGAAGCTCCGTTTTCTTCGCCCCGGGGGTATCTTAGGACTCTATCTTCGAGAGAGTTACGGCCCCGGACGGGTGGTGGACTCTCTTGGATGATTACTCTTCGACTTTTCATGAGTTTATCCTTTGGGAAAACTCTGGAATTCGCCCCGAGGAACCCCAACTCGACCTAGGGTTTCTAAGGGGTCGATATATAAGGGTTGGCTTTCTCCTCACTTGGGGGGGGGGGGGACTTTGGGGGATTCACGCCGAAACTCTGCCGGTCCGGGGAGCGATCTTCTGCCAAGGGACCATGCTGTTCACGTTCTAAGCATTCTCCGGTCCAGGGAGTATCTAGACCCTAGTCTTCAAACCCTCCTTCGTTCATTACTTTTCTTTACATTGCATCGCTATTCTTGCATTGTCTCGTGTTGTTCTATCACGTTCTAGTCATTCGTTGCATGTTTAAACATCCCTCCCACTGTTTGTCACGCCCCACAGGGGTTAAAAATCACCAACCCCCAGGTTCTTGCCCCCCTTGTTATGCGTTTTAATTATTATAGTTTGATAGATATTGCACTACTCGTAGATCTAATTGGGTTTGTTTTCTTTGTGTCTTCATCCTTCCTTGCAGGTTTACATTACATTCAGCACGAGGCCCCTCTCTCTTGGCCGGCTGAGAGAGAGGGAGGATCGAACCCACAGCCCACGTTTCTGGGTGATGGTAGCGGTCTGGGACGAACCGCCTTCATCAGGTGGCGGACGTGCGACCAACCGCCTTCACCTTTCAGCATCCCGCTTGCGAGTGCCGCTATCCTTCTCCTTTCCAAGGCTTGTAGCTCGGTCTTCCTGAGGTATTAGTCTTGGTGGCGATCACGGTCAGTTCTCTACTCCTCGTCCCCCTCTGTGTTTCATGAAAGTTCATGTCTATCAGTATGCTTACATTATTTAGTTAGGGGACGTCGCTAGATTGAAACACATATATATATCTACACCAGGGAAGGACACTACTCCTGACTTACAATGAACACTAGCACCATGCTTAGATAACCAATCAGCCCCTAAGATTACATCATAATCTTTCATCTTCATGCATACCAAATCAGCAGATAAATTACAACCATTGATCAAAACTTCACTAGAAGGATAATAATATTTAATCTCGGATCTCGAACCAATAGGGGTGGATATCGTAAGGTGAGAATCCAATAACACCGGTTCCACAGATAAAGTCTTAGCAAATTTCAGAGATATAAAAGAATGAGTGACCCAGTGTCGAAAAGTACGAATGATGGCTTGGAAAGAGTAGTAAGAGTACCTTCGACAATACCTCCTTCCTCGGTAGTCTGGTTCTCGGTCTTTGCCTCCTAGAGGGCTTGGAGCCTGCCTTGCCACTTGGAACTTCCTTGCGACTTATCAGATGCTTCTGGTTCATTAATAAGGGGACATTCTGGAATTCAGTGGTCCCTACTACCACACCTTAAACAAGCGCCCAACTTGCACCAACACTCTTCCATCTTGTGACCTGGATGGTCACAATACTTGCAAACTGCCTTAGATGGCATAGCTGGTCCAACTTTCTTCTCGCCTTCCTTGGGTTTCTTATTTTTAGAAAAACTCGGCCCGCTATTGGGTCTCTTCTGACCATTATCGGGTCTGAAGTTCCCAGAACTAGTAGTCTGTTCTTTCTTCTTATCCCGACCTCTTATCCGGTCAGTCATTTGCATCGTGTCCTCCAAAACTTGTGCTTTCCTTACGATCTCGGCATAGATATGGATTTCCAAGGGTGCCAATTGATTGATGTACTGAAGCTTCAAACCATTCAAAAATCTTTTAGCCTTCATTTTCTCAGTGGACACCAAGTGTGGGGCATACTTACATAATCTGGAAAACCTGGCTTCATATTCCGCAACCGGCAAGTTTCTTTGTTTCAAAGCAGCAAACTCAGCTGCTTTCTTCTCCTGCACCCGATCTGAGAAGTACTTGCTATTGAAAAATTCCTTGAACTCGTCCCACGTGGCACACCTATTCCCAAGCGTGGCTTCCACGGCTTCCCACCAAGCACGAGCATCACGTTCTAATTGGAAAGTTGCTAACAGGACGCGATCCTGATCTTCGCATTGCATAACCCTGAAGATTCTCTTTGTCTCCTTCAGCCAGTTCTTAGCCTCATCTGGGTTTGAAGATCCGCTGAAACGTGGGGGATTCAAGCCTTGAAAGTTTCGTTGTAGATTTCCTGCTCCTTGCTATCCGCCGCCTTGAGCTACTTGCCGTAAAGCCTAGGTCAGACCCTGCACTGTACGTTGCATGTCTCGCCATTGAGCGCGTTCTGTCGCCATCACGGAAAATTCCTACAACATAAAAGAAGTGATTAAAAATGTTCCATTAAATCTATCATCTTATAGCTAGTTAATTAATCTTAACCCAAGTCTCTACCCAACTCATTGGGTCGGATTCTGACTTTACCAAGGTTAAAGGTTCTATAACACTACTAGAAAACCTAGGGTCTAATGAAAACCTAGGCTCTGATACCATAAAAACTGTCACGCCCCGATGTGAAAAATCGGAACATAGTAGTTTATATCAATCATGTCAATTAGAGCATACATTGCCACAAGAGACTAACCACCAAGCTAATAATAAAGAAACAATTAACCCAACTTTATTAATAATCAAAATAAAAAGTATTCAATTACACCCGACTCCTTGTGGACTTCTATCTTATTAATGGAAAATACATCAACTCTAAAGAACCACCAATCTAAACTTGACTTGAACATAAACTCTAAATGGCTCGCTCCTGGAATCACTCGTTCCCGTCCCCATCGGAACGCACATCCTCATCCGAGCTACCTGAAAAAGATTGGAATGTAGGGTGAGCAAAGCTCAGTAGGATTTTATATCTCTATCATCAGGCATAGTTAAAATGATTAACCATTCAATTATAAATAATGTTTGCAATAGAAACAATGATAAACAATGGCAAGAGATAGATAGGAAAGGAATACAAATATGAAATTTCAAGTGATAAGCAGAGACAAGTATAGCAAGAACTTTCATGAAATTGCATGAAAATGATAAATGGAGTTGGCCACATCAAGCACGCATATCATGTCACACAGGAATTTCAAGTAATTGAGTAAAAGTGGAATGTCTTAGACCAACCACGCTAGTCATGCACTTCGGTGCAATGCCACAACTTGTCATTACAAACTCCCCGGGGCACAAGTACTTTCAGGCGCTCCTCCCAGGACCAGACCGGGCCCTTTATGATGCGTTGGCATTGAAGGGTTGGATCATAGATCCTAGTCTAGACATTCATCACATTAAATGGCCAAGAGTTCCAAGGTTTAAGCTCACAAACTTACTTCTAAGATCAAGAGAAATTCCAACAAAATGGGAATGACATCAAGTAGAAGGACAAGGATGCAAACAAGGATAACGCACAATCTCACAGTTCAAGGCCAAGCTTGATAACTGCTTCATGATAATAAACAAGGGGATTATAAGAACGTCGGGAATACAAGATTATCTTACCTGTGACAGTCGATAACTGGGCCATTACAGGAACGTGAAGGTCTTACACAAGGCCGTTACGATGATGTGACGGTCCAATCTTGGGCCGTTACAATACACAGATCAGTCCAACTTGAACTGGCCCAAAAACACGATTCAAACCACGTTCATGGGTTCAGGTCTTTAGGGTACAACCTGCCCGGCGTCCTGGTGGGAATCCCAGGCTCATGGGGTCTTATGGAGGTCTCATAATAGTGGTCCTAGTCCGACGGAAGGAATATCCGGCAGAGAGTCTCATTTATTACAAGAATTGAGGCTAATAAACACAGAAACCAAGACGGTGCGGTCAGTCAATCCCACCGGAGTGGCATGACTGTCAAACAATAACATATATTTTGCATAGATCAGAATTAATACAAGTATTAAGGGTTTCTATCAATTTTCATATGATGAATCAACTTAGGACTATCTAACAACTTTCATGTAGAAATTAAAACCTAATGTTTATGATCATGATACTAGATTATTATCACATTCTGTATTGTTACAGATCAAGAAGTCATACTAAAACATAGCAAGTCCCTGGTTAAAATGCATGAATTAAAGTTTAAAAATGCCCTGCCAGAAGAATGTGACAGTCTATGTAAGGGGCATCACAAGAATGTAACGGTCCATAGTAGATGCGTTACGTTTCAGAAAATAAATAGGTAAAATCTTAAAAATTTTAAAACACAGGGGCATGTGACGGTCTGTCGTGGGGCCGTCAGGCTCATGTGACGGTCTATTGTGCGGCCGTCATGTTGTAACGGTCTCTGGAAGATGCGTCACATAAACCTGGGAACCCGCCAACGACGAACTGGACATGTTACACTAAAAACTTCGATTTCTCATGATAGAATGAACAATTTTAGGGTGAATACTACCGTTGGAAAGAGCATAAAATTTCGTACAAGATAGCATGCTTTGATTTCGATCTAAAACAATAAGATTCAACCTTTAACTAATAATCATGAAAGTTGCCCTTTTTTATACCTCGGAGTAAAACATGAAATTCGAACAACATGGTGAATGAAAATTGGACAATTAGGTATCAAAAGAAAGGGTTCAAGAAGACGAACAAGATGGTATTATTAGATTTTTGTTTGGCCTGAGAGACACCTACCTTTGCTTGAAGGAAAGAAGAACAAAAAGGAAGGGTCACCGGAACCCTAGGTATCGCTCCTAGAACGCCCAAATTCTGCCTCGTCCGGTCACGATCGGGCACGCCGCCAATTGCTGGTGCAAATAGGGTTCTAGGGTGTCGAAAGCCCACTATAAATAGAACCTATAAGGACTCCTAGCGATTGGATTTGGTTGAAGAGTCCTATGAAGAAATTCCGGCGAAAACTTCGAATAGGGTATTAATCCACCGCCGCCGCCGCCAGAAGAATCATCTAGACTTAGCGTTTTCGAAGAGAAAGCAAAGACCTATCAATGGGCTAGGGTTTGGCTCGAATTGGAGCACAATGGGGCTTGAATTGGGCCTAAATTGCGATGGTTAAACTAGGTCTTCTAACCCACGAGAAACTGCTAAAAACGTGAAATTGGGCCTATACGAATTTTATTTTGGGCTCTTACCTGAAGACAAAGTTGTTACAAATTCAATTTTACACTAGATTCATATTTTTCCAGGATTTTAATAATCTCTTTAGAAGTTGAGCCAACAATTAATTAAGCAATTACAGAAATATTTTTAATAGAAAAAGCAGGATGCTACAAGTCCGCAATCTAACACTCTAGTAGTCTCCACAATGATCAAATAATATATTGTGTGTCTCATCCTAGTCGGTAATGGAAGTGGTCTAGATATCATTTCTTACGATTGCCTTGTTCTGATGGGTGTCGATCTCTCCCGCATTACACCATTGCATAATCCCTTGTTTGGTTTCTCCAATTCTCCGGTCTACCCTGAGGGATAAATCTCCCTTTCGATCACTTTCGGAGCCGCCCCTAGGGACTTGACCTTTGTGGCCGAGTTCACAGTTGTGTGAGGCATGATCGGCTACACCACCATAATCAACCGAGGAATCCTAGGGGAGTTGAAAGGCATTCCTTTAATTTACCACTAAAGTTGAAGTTCCCTACTCCCCACGGAGTGGGGAAAGTCTGAGGTGACCAAAGAGAATCCTGCCAGTGCTATTTGATCTCCACCAAGGAGAGGAATGCAGAAGATGCCCCACCAAAGAAAAAGGCCAGGATGGATGAGCCCGGACTAAGCGGAAGCACACCAGTGAAAGATCTCTTCCTCATCCAAGTGGGCGAGAACCTGAGCCATTCCCTACGGATTGGCTCGCTACTATTCGAGGAGGAGAAGATGGCCTGCCAATGCTTTCTGATTGCAAACCAGGACATGTTCGCCTGGTCCAAGGATGAGCTCCCCGACATCCCTCCTGAGGTGATTACTCACCAACTGAAGCTAGATCGCAATGTCACCCGATTCAACAATGCAGGTGGCATTGTAACCCCGAGCGATAGGAGATCATCTGGGAGCAAGTGAGCAAGAAGCTGCGCTCTGGACTGTTCAGACCAACCCAGTACCCAGACTGGGTCGCCGACGTGGTCTTAATTCCAAAAAGCAATAGGAAGTAGCATATGTGCATCAACTACACCGACCTTGACAAAGCCACTTCCAAGGACAACTTCCCAATGCCGCAGATCGACCAGCTTGTTGATGCGACAATCGGGCACGAGATGCTAAGTTTCTTGGATGCCTACTCCGGATACCACCAGATCAGTATTTACGGGGCCGACTAAGATAAGATCACCTTCATCGCCGACCACGACTAGTACTGCTACACCAGGATGCTTTTTGATCTAAAGAACATCGGAGCCACGTACCAGTGTCTCGTCAACTATATGTTCAACTTCCAGATCGACTGCACCATGGAGGTGTACATCAACGCTATGCTCATTAAAAGCCCTCACACAACCGACCATCTAGAAGACTTGGCCGACATGTTTGCCACCTTGCGCCGATACAACACAAAGCTCAACCCGAACAAGTGTGCGTTCAGGGTGAGATCGAGTAAGTTTCTTGAGTTCTTGGTCACTCACTGAGACATCGAGGTCAACCCAAAGCAGATTAAAGTTGTGTTGGAGATGAAATGATGAGAATGCATGAGAGATGTGCAGAGCCTCACCGGCCGTGTCACTGCACTCAGTCGGTTCCTATCCAGAGTAGTTGAAACTTGCCTGTAATACCCATGATTTTTGGATCAGGAATCCATGGGTTTCAGAGTGTCTTCGTGGGTCCCAGATTATATTTTGTAATTAAATTAGAATTTTAGTTATCGAGCCTTGGACCCCTATGTAGGGTGAACCGTTGTGTTTTCAGGCATCGGGACATTGCAGGGGCGTTGTGCGATTTTTGAGGATCATGTAGATTATAGAAAAATCCATAATGTAGTGTATGAGATTGTTGTGTATGTGATTTTGATGATTACAAAATGACTTTGTTGCTTGGCCTTATGCTTGAATGGTTATTCATGTCTTCATGTGCTTGAACTCCTTATCCTCTAACTATGAAGTTTGAAATAGTTGTGGAGATGATTACAAAATATTGTTATTGGGATATCATCATGTGGATGCATTTGTGACTCTATAAGGCTCATACGTGCTTTGATGTTAGCACATTGCATATACATTACATATTCACTTGGTGAGATTACTTTGTATTCAATGAGAAAGATTTTGTGGAAAACATGCTTGGATAAATGTCATATTGAGCCTCATGTTATGCATGTGTACTTCGGCTAATGCTAAATGAATGATTGAGATGTAATACCATTGTATTTGCCTTAATTGGTTGCTTGGAAGATTCAAGAAGATCCATTGTTTATAACAATACCCCTCATGTATTCAATGATCGATGAGTGTGATTTTTATCAACAAGAATGCCATTTGAATGAATGGGTTCCAATGCTATTGTACATGCCTTTGCATTTGGCATGATTGTCTACATGTGCGTGTGGAAGCATCTTGATGTTGAAGGCTATGAAGACACAAGAATGCTATTGAATGGTTGAGCTCCCATGTCTTTATATTTGAATGATTGAGCTCCCATATCATTGTATATGTCTTGGATGCGATGGAAGATTCAAAGTGCTTCAAATGCCAAAGCTTGTGACTTATGTCTTTATGGAAACATTTATTTATGCAATGAGCATTTGGATGGTTGACAAGTTGTGGAGGTTCTTTTGGAAGAATCAAGTTTATGAGCTCTTAACTTTTATACATATGGTAACTTGATACTCTTGTGATTTTACAGGTCCAAGGATGGTTTTTATACCCTCTCATATCAAGTGGATCATGGTAATATCTATTACCCACCTTGTGTGCTTGAATTGGAGGAGGTTGAGGTTGAGCTTTCATGCCTTTGTATTTCGACAATTGAGAGATTCAATTTCATCACAACAAAAACTTGTCATATGGTGGAATGTGTTTTTGTTGTTTGATATGAGAAGCCAAATACATGATTAAATGGGTTTTCAAGTGCCCTTCATGCATGATTCTCATGATAGTCTCTTGGTTGCATCTTGCTCATTTAACTTTCCTTATTCCTTGTTGAATCCAAGGTTGAATGATGTTTTTAAGACCTTCTAATACATGTTTTTCACTTGGAAAAATCAAGTTTTCAATTAGGGTTGAAGGTTTTTCAGACTACATTGGACTGCATTTAGTCGTATTTGTGCTGGGCAGAAGGTGTCGACACCTTGTGTCGATAGCTAGTGCTCAATGGCTCTATCCAATGAAGCTACCCAGAAGGTGTTGACAATGGCTCTATCCAGTGAAGCTGCCTAGAAGGTGTCGACACTAGGTGTCGACACCTTTCTGGTGTGAGCGACGTCACGCGGTTCGGGGAAGAGCGGAGAGGACGCGGAGCGCGCGCGGGCTCCTCTTTCTTTTGGTGTTTGTTTGCTGCAACACAGAAATAAGAGAAGAGGCCACCACGGGAGATTGCTCCGGCGGGGCGAGCGGGACAAGTGTGATATAGAAAAATATGGGGTTTAAACGGCCATAGCGGGAAGTGACTCGCCGCGGCCTCGGGGGGACGGGAATGGTGCAAAAATTAAATAACAAGAATTAAAACGGCCATTGGGGAAGTGACTCGCCGCGGCCTCGAGAATATGAGCATATAATAAGATGACAGAATATAGAGAGAATACAAAGAGCGGGAATTTATTGGGGAAGTGACTCGCCGCGGCCTCGAGAACACAAACAGATAAGAATATAACGTATAAGAACGTGAATTTAAACGGCCATTGGGGAAGTGACTCGCTGCGGCCTCGAGAACACGAATAGATAAGAATATAACATATATGAACGGGAATTTAAACGGCCATTGGGGAAGTGACTCGCCGCGGCCTCGAGAATATGAGCAGAATATAACAGAGTATAAAGAGAATATAAGAACGAAAATTTAAACGGCCATTGGGGAAGTGACTCGCCGCGGCCTCGAAAATAAGATGTGATCGCTAGGGGCTGAAAGACCCCAAAATAAGAAGGTGATCGCGCCTACCTCAGGAGCGGGAGATGGTGGGTTGCTTCTTCCTCTCCCTCCGGCCGGCCGACGGAGAGGGCTTTCCTCGGCTACCCTTGCAAAACAACGACAAACAAATGACAAGTGGATTAGAAAGATGGAGGTGTAGTATTCAAATCCTTGCGATAAAAATAACGAAATGATGGCAAGACACACACCTGGTTGGTGTTATCTTTTAAACCCCTCTCGGACTCGAGTAGGAGGAAAATGAGATGATGGATGCAAGAAGTATAAAAGAAGAGGCGCCCTTATGAAGGGGGATAGAGGATGCGAGATGATGAATGCAAAAGAACTACGAAGAAAAAAGGGGAAGAAAAGGCTTATTGGATGAGCCGAGGGTGAAATCCGGCGGAGCTCCGGCAGTGTGGGGACGACGTGGAAGCGCGGTGGATGAAGACGACCTTCCTCTCGTGAGCGTGAGCACCCAAGAAGCCGGCAGAACCTCCACCTACAAAAGAACCCACGGGTTAGAAAATGGCTCCGTAGCCTCTGGGCTCCGGCAGCCTATCGGATCACTTCTGAGCTCCTCCAGAACTGAGGGGTGGGCCTCTATTTATAGGGCTCTGGAGGGTGGAGGCGTCCAGGACCCTGGACACCTCCATCAGGGCCTAAATAATATTTTATTCTATTTTTATTTATTTTTTGAATATTTTTGTGGAGGCGTCCAGGGTCCCGGACGCCTCAAACAGGTCCACCGAAAACCGACGACGGCCGCACGCGGTTCGGCACAACGCGTGGTTTTGTGAGCGGCGCCCCGTGATTCAGAAATGGGCGCGTCCAGCTGGCTGGACGTCTCCATATTTTGGATTTTTTCACACACGACAAACCGTCGTTCGGTGGCCGGCGCCCGTGAGGGTTTTGATGCCCCTGGACGCCTCCAAAATTATATTATTTTTTATTTTTCTTTTGTCTTTTATACCAGGGCTGGCATTTTAATTTTTTTATTTGTTTTTATGGAGGCGTCCAGGGGTCTGAACGCCTCCATTAATATATATATTTTTATTTATTTATTTTTTTATGCCAATTGGCATTTTACAAACATTTTTTTTATTATTGTTTTTATGGAGGCGTCCAGGGGCCTGGACGCCTCCATTAATATATATATATTTTTAATTAGTTTTGGGCCCTGAGAAATAAAATAAATTAGAAATTTGGGGGCGTCCAGAGGCCTGGACGCCCCCATTAAGACCCACCCGGGTCCTCAATCGGCGGCCGCCCGGCAGTCAACATCTTGGTTCCGGAACCTCTTGATACGTCTGACTAGTGTTGATGCCGTCTGAATGCCGTGACGAGACGATTCCGGATGCCGAAAAAGGCAGAAGAAGACCCGAGAAAAGGAAGCACTCGAGTGATTCAAAATGCGTAAGTCGTTGCGGGGCGTTGTATAGTAATATGAGACTTTCTGAGGAGACGTCAGGAATGGCGTGTCTACAGCTGCCCCGCCTTGGCGTCTGCTTTGCAAGGGAACGACATGTAGTGGAATGGTATCGAAGTGGAGTGGAGTGAAGTGGGAGCGGACTGATAAGTTGATGCCAAGGTGTGATGAGACATGCTTTTGACGTTACTGTTTGGAATCTTTCCTGGAGTTTCAATGAGGCGACCTTGAAGAAGGTGTTTCAAATATTGACGATTGCTTGGACGGAGATCAAATAAGGGAGGGTGAGATGTGCGCTCAGGCACGAAACAAAATGAGACCAACTTCTCGGTGTGGAAGTACCTGGGTCATAAACCGGAGGTTTCACCTTTAGGGAGCGGTTACCAGCCAATGTGGAAGTGCTGCGGCCAATGTGGGTCAAAAAAGGTAAAGGAATATCTGAGGGTCTGTCCAAACAAGGGTCTCCTTTGGAAGAGCAGCGTAGGGCTGTCTCAAGGAAACTCAGTATTTCATTCGGAGTGGAATATCTCATATTTGTGGGAATTGGAGCACAACGGCTTTCACAATCGAATCACTTGAATGATCTTCCGCAATAAATCAAAGTCCTATATGAATGCATGCTGGGTTCAAAGAAAAATTTAAAACAAACTAAAATAGAAAATAGCCAAGGATAATATTGTCAACTTGTGAAGAACGGGTCAGGATACCGACCCGGTGAGCTGATACTGGGCTGGGGCCCGTTTATCCGCATACCAACTCACTGAATGGAACCGTCGTCCCCATTCTATCACAAGTTGACGGCCTATCCGTACAACCCAAATTCCTCTGGGATCATCACCATTTTTGTTGAAGGGGAACTCAGATCCCAGATTCGTTCGAGCCGCAAGGTCCTTGACATGTTCTAGTAGCGTAAGTATCATATACTACGATGCATGACAAGGTGGGACCAACCAATGAAAGGTGGGACAGGAGATAGGACAAAGACGTTCGTTAGTAAAACCTGCACAGACTAGCAAAGGTTAGCAACATCGGAAAGTAGCAGAATCACAGCAGAATCGCACCACAGTATAAAGGAGATCCAGACCAAAATCTTGACAATGACCACTGATGTGACATGTTCTGTCCTGTAGCACCCTTCCCTTCATATAAGAACTCCCCTTAGGCTAGTTCATTCAAATGCACCAAGGTGGGTTTTGGAAGCTCAGGAGAGGAAAGAGAGGAGAATCTAGAGATTTTAGGATGGAAGGAGAGTCTTCCCGCGTTATGAAGAGGAGCAGGCCTAGCAGCGAGATCAGGCGACTCTCCGACCTCGAGGGTCATCTGAGTGGGATGATCTTGTCGCATATGGTAAGCTGATTCATTTCAAATTTTCCATGTGAACCTTCTTCTTACTTCCTTCATTTCTTATTTCTTTCCTCTTCCAGCCATATCCACTCTTCCCAGGCCCGAGGAAGTTTTCCAAACTGCCATGGCTTTCGAAGCTAACTTCCAATATCTCCATTGGCATGAGGGCCATACTCTCGAAGTGGCATTTGCAGGGGCTCCTTATTCATGCCAAACATTACGAGAAGATTCGTATGGACTGGGCGGCTATGGGCGCACTAGTGGAGATCTGGCATCCCCAGACCCACACTTTTATCTTCCCGACCTTCGAGGTGACCATCCTCCTTGAGGAGGTGGAGCTTCTGCTTGGATTGAAGAAATTTAAGAGTGACGGGAAGGTGAAGGCTATGCGGATGCTGACACGGGGGACTTCTGAAAGTGTCCTTGGAAGCTTCATGCCGCCCGACGTAGCCCGAAAGGTCCGTACTCAAAAGGGGATCGATCTCCGAAAGCTCGCGGAGTGGGTCATGGACGCCCTGAGAGGGTCACCAGATGATGACTATTTGGAGGGAATCATGAAGGGGTTCACTATCTGTCTGGCGGGCGCTCTCTTGTTTCCTCATACCGACAACATAGTGGAGGAGGATCAACTAAGTGCCATTCGCGGAATCTGGAGTGGAAAGAGGGTGGGACCCGCCGTCCTTGCTTATCTTTATAGCGGCCTTACCGCCTCGAGTATGGGTAAGCCTCCTTTTGGTTGCGCACTTGTCTTGAATTGCTGGCTTGATTTGCACTTCAAATTCGACCACCGCGAGGGAATGCCAACTGCTTCGAAACTCTTCCAACAAAGCCCTCTTCATCACATAGCCGACGTGTTAGGCTTCGGTGGTACTGTAGTGAACCGCGTTCCGTGGCTGAAGAAACGTGAAGACTGGCGGTCTCACTTCCGCACCGTGACACAAGGCTTCTTTACTTGCGCACCGACATGTTTACTTTCGCTTGATCTCCTCATGAGGCCTTCCCCCAAAGTTGATCTTCAACTGATCGGCGCGACCGAGTTTGTTCTTTACAACGCGCATCGGTGCTGCCTCCAGATTGGCATCCCACGCCATTCGTTCCCGCCACCGACTGACATCATTCCTTTGAAGAAGAGAGAGTTGGGCACTGAAGCGGACGCGAAGGAAGAGAAGGCCATTAAAGCTCCCTGGAAGACAAGTGTTGCGGGAAAGGCATTAGCGCACGTGGTGGAAGAATGCGAGCCGTGGAGGGCTTATGTAACCGAACTGGGGAAGTTAAGGCCTAAGGCGCCTAAACCCCTGATGTAGCTCATTCTGCTTTCTGATGGAATAAAATCTGGCATTTGGATGTTTCGGACCCCCGTCCCCTTAATTATTATCTTTTTTGTGGTTTTTCTTTTTCTTTCTTTTTTTCTTTTGTTTGGATTATATTCTTATCTTTTTTTATTTTATTATATATATATATATATATTTTTATTATGGGGGCGTCCAGGGGCCTGGACGCCCCTAAGTTTTATTTTTATTATTTTATTTTTTTTGACAATTTATTTTTGGGGGCGTCCAGGGTCCTGGACGCCCCTATTTTGATTTTTTTTATTTTTTTATTTATTTTATTTATGGGAGCGTCCAGGCGCCTGGACGCCCCTATTTTTTTGAATTTTAAAAAAAATAAAAGAGTGTGGGGGCGTCCAAGCGCCTAGACGCCCTAATAAAAGGTCAATCTATATATAGGGGGGAGGGCTCCCCCCCTACTCACTTATACTGTTCATTCTGACCGTCCAGCCACTCCAAACGACCCATTCTTAGTGCCAATGGAGCGAGGAGGATCGAGCCAGGGTCCAGAGAAGCGGAAACGACTGGCTCGTCGTGCGAGGAGGTTGAGGGATGATGCCGAGGAGGCTGCTGTGGCGGAGGAGATTGCCGCGGGTGAGGAGGCTCTTCCTTTGGCCTTGGAGGCTGCAGTGGACGCTGGCGACGCGGGAGAGGACGAGCACGATCCGGTAAGCCCCTCGGAACCCTCACTCTGTGGTTCAATAGGCTAAACGGACGGGTGAGAGGCTGTGAGAGAAGGCCGGGGAGTGAGAGAAGGAGGCGTCCAGGGGCCTGGACGCCTCCACTTTTTCTTTTTATTTTTGTTTATTTATTTATTTACGTAAATAATAAAATAAAATTAAAAAATAAGGAGGCATCCTAGGCCCTGGACGCCTCCATAAAAATATACATATTATTAATAAATTTTGTTTTGGGTTTTTGGGTTTTTTCTAAAAAAGAAAAAATGTAAATTGGAAGGAGGCGTCCAGGGCATTGGACGCCTCCACAAGAAAATATAAATATTTTAAAAAAGTAAAAATAAAATAAAAAGAATAAGTAGTGTATATACAGTGTTATTGTTTATTACTGTTCATGATGCTGATGTGTTCTTTGTTGGTTTTGTGGTTTGCAGGGCGTGATGAAGGGCCGGATTAGCTGGTCCCTGGTGGTGGCAGCATACCGTGGGCTGCCGGATTTCCAGAGGGCCCGTGTGGACGCCATGGGCTTTGGAGCTTTCCTTAGGATCGAGCCCTTCCGGCTCGACCTTCCTCTTATCCAGGCACTGAGGGAGCGGTGGCACGCACCGAGCCGGGCGTTTCTGATGCCCTGGGGGCACATGGTGCCGACGCTGGAGGACGTGGCTCGGATCACCGGGCTACGAGTTGACGGAGAGGCAGTCAGCGGGGTCACCTACCCCGACTACCGAGAGAGCGCCCCGGACCTGCTGTGGTTAGAGACGAGCGTGACTGATAGAGACAGCAAGGTAGTCGGCCGAGTGGAGATCATGCAGGCGCTCGGATTCGTCGACCCATGCCAGCGGGTTAGCGAGACTGGAGCGGAGTTCTTGGCTCGACTGGAGGGGGATGCTCGTGCAGCTTTCACCCAGGCTCCGAGCGAGAGGGAGCTGGTGGACCTAGATCTTCGGAGGTTTCTTTTCTTCTTCCTGGGCCGCCTTCTGCTGGGGACGAAGGGGGATGGCATCCGCTGCCGTTTCCTCGGGATTTTGGCAGATCTGGACAGAGTGGGACACTACGTGTCACGCCCCGAGCGCGGAAGATACCCGGAGATGCGCGACGTGTCTATATCAATCATGTCAATCAGAGTGGTCGTGTATTCGACACAAAGACAGAGATGCGCAAAATAGCAAGATAACCCAATCCTTTATTTCATAATGGATAGACTATTACAAATCCAATACTCTGTTTAACAAAAAGGAAAAGAATACATATTTGACTCAAGAAACTATGGAAAAGACTAGACGACACTTGTAGAAGCTCTATCACTTTCACTCTTGACCATTCCTATCCGATTGACTTCCATCGTCGTCGGACTTACCTGAAAAGTAGAAAGGGACAAAATGGAATGAGCGAACGCTCAGTAGGAAATTATATCTCAAGTACTAGCAAGGGGTTTAAGTAATTACATTTTTATGAATGCAATAAATCTATGCATGCTCGCATAAAACGACAAGATAGAGAGAATGTAATATCAAGAAAATAAGATGAACTTAGTCATGAACTTCCAACAAGATGACAAGTATATTCAAGGTATTCAAGCAAGCACGTTTAACAAGTCATGTCAAGAACTTTGGCTATCATGTATCAAGCAAGTAAATTACCCTTTTTCGGGCCACGTATTTCATGTAAAGTCAAGTACGATTCAAGTACAAGATGTGTGTGGAATGTCCAATCAAGCAAGTCAAGTACTCGGTATAATGCCAGATACCTTATCATTTTAACTCCCATGGGCACAAGTACTTTCGGGTGCTCCTCCCAGGACCAGATCGGGCCCTATATGCGCAGGCATTTATCATGTGTTTTGACATCCACTCTTGTTTATAGCCAACATAGAATTTCAATAATCAAGCTTGTAGACACGTATGACAACTTTGATAGAATAGAGTCCAAAATATGACAAAGGACATAGAATGGCGATAATAACGGTATAATCACGATATCGATAAAACTAGGTAGAATATGATTCCCTTAACTTGGGTACCATGACAAATCAGTATGGACATTCTTTATATAGAATTGAGGTCCACATGAACAGTATATCAAAGGTAAGATACCCTCATTCTTATCATAGAATTGAGGTTTACAAGAACGACATGATATGGCATGATATCGTCATCCCATTAAGAATTTCTTATGATATACTCTTTGTATAATCATAAGGGCCGGTATACCATGTTTCTTTAGAGTGACATGGCATCAATGGTGTAATGGGTTTTTAGGGTACAACCAGCTCAGTCGGCCTTGAGGGAATCCAAGGCTACGAGGAGTCTTACGGAGGTCTCTATGACTAACTCGCTAGTCCAAAGGAACGGAATGTCCAATGGAGAGCTTGTATGTCAATGAGAGTTGAGTGTGATCGATCAATCAACGTAAAAAGTGGAACTATACTCACGGAATGGAGAATAGTGCCGATATATATATATATATATATATATATATATATATATATATATAATATGAAACCATCGGTAATAGAATCAGGTTACAGTAAAATAACGACTTGAGTAAAGTCGTGTATTGAATAATTAACGCCTAACATGAGGGCGTTACATATATTGCCAACTTGCAGAATTTTCATTATTTCATTAATTTATCAAAAACATGCCTTGCCTGGGGGCGTTTATTCAAAGTTGAGAAAAAAAACACGCCTTGGTCAGGGTCGTTTCTTCAAGATCTGACGACTACACCAGAAGGCGTCTTTTTGTTTACATATTTGACAGAATACAATTAATTTTCAGGAATTATCAAAAACGCGCCCTGGGCAGGGGCGTTACTATTTAATTCTATTTTTCAGAATATATAAATTTCAGGATTTTAACCGATACACGCCCTAGGAAGGGGTGTTACCTTTCAGATTCACGCCCTATGAGGGGGCGTTAATATGTGGAAAACGACTTTGTCCAAGTCGTTAATTCAAGTTCCTTCAGAAACTTTAAGGACAGTAACAGAGGAACGAATGTAATATCATGAAGTAAAGTTAGCAGATTAAAGACAGAGGATCATGCATTATTTTATAATCATGATTTCATAGATAATCAATTCTTAAGATGGGTGATTAACGGTTTAAAGAAATTAACGCCTGAGTACGGGGCGTTAAACATGAAATTAACGACCTGGGAAAAGTCGTTTCATGTGAATTAGCGCCCTTGACAGGGGCGTCTCTTTCAAAATATTACAGAAAACGCATGGAAACTATAATAACTGTATGCATGACATGCTTATATATATATATCTTGCATTAATTTCATTTGGGCTACAATAACTTGAGAAAACCTACCTTTAATGGAACGTGAAGGATGAGATAGAAGATGAGCTCTGTTGCAACGAAAATCCGCAACAGCAGCAGCAGCCGGAAGAAGAACAGATGTTCTTCAAAGATCTTCACGCTACAGAACCTGTAGAGGAAGAGAAAAAGAGGGAAGATGAAGATGTTAATAATCTTCATAGTTATAATCGACGTTTAAGGAGAAAAGATAGAAGAATATTACCTATTCTTCGACGGCAGTAGCAGAGTTTCCTGAACAAGAAGAAAACTAATTATTCTTCATATAATCTGAAGCAAGAAAAACAAAAGGGAATAAGAAGAACAGTTTGTTCTTCACGTACCGTGCAGCAGTAGTTCGTCCAAATAGATTTAGGGTTGGCCGAACAGGTTTATTTATAAGACTTTGGAAGTCCTATTAGAGTTAGTGATTGTGTGAGGGTAGTATATCCCTAATAGAGTCCTTACTCTATTAGACACTTACTAGATTAGGTTAATCTTTCCCTGGATAAGCTCTGGGTTCGAACGGTTCACGAACGGAATTAACGCCTTTTGTCAGGGCGTGTATTCTTTAATTAACGACCTAGTTCAGGTCGTTTCTTAAGAAACGTCTTGGATAAGGGTGTTCCTTGTTTTTGAAACACGCCCCATATATGGGCGTTTCTTTTACTTGCCTATTTGGTCGTGAGAGTTGACGACCGCACGTGTGGGCGTCCTTTCTTTAGTCACGCCTTTGATAGAGGCGTTTCTTTTTGAATTAACGCCCTAATAAGAGGCGTTATTTTAATTTTATTTTACTTCATCTAATTAACCCTATTCTTATTATCTGTATTACTACTGTAATATATATATATTTTAATTTTATTTCAAATATTCATTTATCAGGGTTGCTACACCCTCCCCCACTTAAAAAGAATTTGGTCCCCAAATTCAATATATATATAATTATACATGTAGAGAGCGTAGAACATATACCTCTTAGAATAACTCGGGAAATCGTTTCTTCATAGATTCTTCGGTCTCCCATGTCGCTTCGTGTTCAGGATTCTTATTCCATTGCACCTTAAGCATGGGAATAACCTTATTCCTTAGAGCTCGTATTTCTCGATCTAATATCTTTAAAGGCCTCTGTTCATATGTGAGATCTTTCTGGATCACCAGATCTCCATGCTCAATAATATGTGACGGATCGTGCACATACTTCTTCAACATAGATATGTGAAATACATTGTGTACCTCGGACAACTGAGGAGGCAACGCGATGCGATAAGCAACCTCGCCAACTCTTTCGAGTACCTCAAATGGTCCGATGAATCTTGGCGTAAGCTTGCCCTTAACACCAAATCTTCGTATGCCACGTCCAGGGGATATTTTAAGAAATACATGATCTCCAACCTGGAATTCAAGATCTCTTCTCCTGGTATCAGCATAAGCCTTTTGCCTCGTCTGAGCAACTTGTAATCTTTCTTTGATTACCTGTATCTTCTCAGTTGTATCCCTTACCATGTCTGGACCTAATAGTTGTTTTTCTCCAACTTCGTTCCAGCATAAGGGTGATCGGCAACTCCTTCCATATAATGCTTCAAAAGGTGCCATCTGGATACTAGCTTGATAGCTATTGTTATATGTAAATTCAACTAAAGGCAAGTGGTCATGCCAGCTTCCTCCAAAGTCAATAATGCATGCTCTCAGCATATCTTCAACAACTTGATTAGTTCGCTCGGTCTGACCATCCGTTTGTGGGTGAAAAGCAGTACTAAAGTTGAGCCTTGTTCCCAACGAATGTTGTAATCCCTTCCAAAAATGAGAAGTAAAACGGGGATCTCTATCAGACACGATTGAGACATGAATTCCATGTATCCTCACTATTTCTTTGATGTATAGTGCAGCTAGCACATCAATTGACCATCGGCTTTTGATTGGCAAGAAATGTGCCGATTTAGTCAATCGGTCAATGATAACCCAGATTCCATCATGTCCTCCTTTAGATTTAGACAAACCCAGGATGAAGTCCATACCAATATCCTCCCATTTCCACTTAGGAATATCTAGAGGATGTAGTTTTCCCGCAGGCTTTTGGTGTTCCGCCTTGACCTGTTGGCATGTGAGACAGCGTGATACATAGTCCGCTATTTCTCTTTTCATATTAGGCCACCAAAAGTTCATCTTTACATCTTGGTACATTTTGGTTGATCCTGGATGAATAGTGTACCTTGATCGGTGAGCTTCATCTAAGATCTTCTTCTTTAATTCCGGACAATCGGGTATACAAGTTCTATCTTTGAACGATAATCTTCCATCAGAAGTTAGTTGAAAATCAGATTGTCCTTCTAATCTGCCTTTGATTTCTACTAATATAGGATCATCATCCTGAAGTGTTTGTATCTCAGATAACAAATCTGACTGTATGCTTACATGAGATAGTGTGACAAATTTGGATTCCGTGTCCAAGCTTATATTGAGCTCGGAGAATTGTTCAAGTAACCTCCATTCTTGCATCATACAATTTGCTATCATTGCTCTCGGCTTTCGACTAAGGGCGTCAGCAACATAATTACCCTTTCCGGGATGGTATTGTATATTGAAGTCGAAGTCCTTGAGATATTCTAGCCAGTGTCTTTGTCTCATGTTTAGCTCCTTTTGTGAAAATAGATATTTGAGACTTTTGTGATCGGAGTATACAGTAAACTGTGCTCCATATAAGTAGTGTCTCCATATCTTTAGGGCAAATACTACCGCGGCCAGTTCTAAGTCATGGACGGGGTAATTCTCCTCATGCTTCTTCAGCTGACGTGAAGAGTATGCTATGACCTTTCCTTGTTGCATTAGGACACATCCGAAACCAATGCCAGAAGCATCAGTGTAGACCTCGAATTTCTCTCCTTCTATCGGTAGAGCTAAGACCGGAGCTGTGGTGAGATGATCCTTGAGAGTTTGAAAACTTCTTTCACATTCCTCACTCCATTCGTATCGGATCTCCTTGCGAGTTAACCTTGTAAGGGGCATGGCGATCTCAGAGAAATCTTTGATGAATCGCCGATAATAGCCTGCAAGACCTAAGAAACTTCTGATCTCGCTTGCATTAGTGGGTCTTTCCCAGTTTCTTACAGCTTCAACCTTTGACGGATCTACAGATAAACCGTCCTTGGATATCACATGTCCGAGAAAAGCCACTTCTTCAAGCCAAAATTCGCATTTGCTGAGCTTAGCATATAATTGATTTGTCCTCAAGATTTGTAATGAAATCCTCAAATGCTCTTCATGTTCTTCCTTAGTCTTGGAATATATCAATATATCATCAATGAAAACCACCACAAATTGATCTAGATAAGGCCTGAATATGCTATTCATCAACTGCATAAAGGCAGCAGGGGCATTTGTTAGTCCAAAAGGCATAACAACAAATTCATAGTGGCCATACTTGCTTCTGAACGCAGTTTTCTGAATATCTTCGTCTTTAATCCTCAATTGATGATAACCAGACCTGAGATCAATCTTGGAGAAATGTTTGGATCCAGAAATCTGATCAAATAATTCATCGATTCTCGGCAGTGGATACTTGTTCTTGATAGTAAGATGATTCAACTGTCGATAGTCGATACACAATCTCATGGATCTATCCTTCTTCCTTACAAACAGGACTGGGGCTCCCCACGGGGAAGTACTTGGTCTAATGAACCCTTTTTGAATCAATTCCATCAATTGCTTCTTTAATTCTTTTAGTTCTGCAGGGGACATTCTATAGGGTGCCTTTGAAACAGGACCAGCACCAGGGGCTAAGTCGATGGTAAAGGCCACATCTCTTTGCGGGGGTAATCCCGGCAATTCTTCCGGAAATACGTCTGGAAATTCTCGCACTACCTGAATGTCCTCTATCTTGGTTTCTTTAGCTTCTTTAATAGTGACAAAAGTAAGGAAGGATACACATCCTTTCTTGACGAGCTTGCTTGCTTGAAGAGCCGAAATAAGAGGGGATTTGCTTCGACTCTTAGGACTAGTATAAGTCAGTTCCGGAAATTCCTTGAAAACAATCTTGCTATCACGGCAATCAACCGTTGCCTGGTATTTGGATAACCAATCTGCTCCTAGTATAACATCATACTCTTTTAGATCTAAGCAGATAAGATCAATAGGAAAATTCTTTCCTCGAACCAATACCTCACAGTTTTGGTAATGATGTGTGATATCCGTCTCGTTTCCGAGAGGAGTAGACAATATTAACTTCATCCATTCTGGTTCTAGAGGTAATGGGTCAGCAAACTTCTTGGAAATAATGGAATGCGATGCACCCGTATCAAATAAGACATGTGCATATTTGGAACAAATTTTTAATGTACCTTCCACCAATCCGCCTTCTTCTTCTGGTTCGGTCTCTTGGATTGCATGAAGACGCGCGTTCCTTGTCACTAGGCGTTTACCCTCACCGTCTTGGTCATTCATTAATGGACAATCGGGAATCCGATGTTCACGACTCCCACAACGGAGACATGCTCCTAATTTCCTCCAGCATTCTTCTGTTTTGTGACCAGCCTTGTCACAATGCTTGCATACTACGTTTGAAGGTGTAGTGGTGATAGAGAAAGGCTTAGATTTCTTGAACTTCTGATCTTGAGAGGAAGAACCTCCATTATTGGGCCTCTTCTTAAAGTTGGGTTTAAAAGAACCCGAACTTGTGACTTGCTCCTTTTTGTCTTTCCCACGGATCCTATCAGATAGTTCCGTGGCATCTTCAAGCAACTGAGCTCGGTGCACTATTTCAGTATAAACTTGAATATCCATAGGCACCAGTTGAGTAATGTAGTGGGGCCTAAGCCCATTAAGAAATCTACGGGCTTTCATCTTTTCCGTGCTAATTAAATGCTTAGCATATCTAGACAGTCTAGAGAACTGTGCTTCATAATCAGCCACCGATAAAGATCTTTGCTTTAATGCGGCAAATTCGGCGGCCTTCTTTTCCTGGACCCTATCAGAGAAATATTTGGCGTTGAAATATTCAACGAATTCTCCCCATGTAACTTGAGTTGGGTCAATTGTAGCTTCAATCGACTCCCACCAACATCTAGCATCCTTTTCTAACTGGAAAGTAGCTAATAAGACTTTGTCCTGATCCGTGCATTGCATAACACGGAATATACGTTCAATCTCCCGAACCCAATGTTCGGCATCGTCTGGATCGGTCGATCCCATGAACTTCGGGGGATTCATATTCTTGAATGCTTGGTGTAAGCTTCCAGCTCGTGGAGCACCACCTTGTGCTACCTGTTGTAGCACTTGGGTCATCCCTTGAAGGGTACGCTGCATGTTGCGCCATTGAGCACGTTCGGCAGCCATTATCCTACAATTACAATAGCTATGTTAGTATTATATCACTATGATCTTATAAAGGACTCATTGATCATTTAACCCTTGGTTCTACCCACTCTCACTTGGTTAAAGGTTTTGAAACCTATCCTTGGACTTGGGTTTCCTAGGAATTGAATACCTTAGGCTCTGATACCACAAAGACTGTCACGCCCCGAGCGCGGAAGATACCCGGAGATGCGCGACGTGTCTATATCAATCATGTCAATCAGAGTGGTCGTGTATTCGACACAAAGACAGAGATGCGCAAAAGAGCAAGATAACCCAATCCTTTATTTCATAATGGATAGACTATTACAAATCCAATACTCTGTTTAACAAAAAGGAAAAGAATATATATTTGACTCAAGAAACTATGGAAAAGACTAGACGACACTTGTAGAAGCTCTATCACTTTCACTCTTGACCATTCCCATCCGATTGACTTCCATCGTCGTCGGACTTACTTGAAAAGTAGAAAGGGACAAAACGGAATGAGCGAACGCTCAGTAGGAAATTATATCTCAAGTACTAGCAAGGGGTTTAAGTAATTACATTTTTATGAATGCAATAAATCTATGCATGCTCGCATAAAACGACAAGATAGAGAGAATGTAATATCAAGAAAATAAGATGAACTTAGTCATGAACTTCCAACAAGATGACAAGTATATTCAAGGTATTCAAGCAAGCACGTTTAACAAGTCATGTCAAGAACTTTGGCTATCATGTATCAAGCAAGTAAATTATCCTTTTTCGGGCCACGTATTTCATGTAAAGTCAAGTACGATTCAAGTACAAGATGTGTGTGGAATGTCCAATCAAGCAAGTCAAGTACTCGGTATAATGCCAGATACCTTATCATTTTAACTCCCATGGGCACAAGTACTTTCGGGTGCTCCTCCCAGGACCAGATCGGGCCCTATATGCGCAGGCATTTATCATGTGTTTTGACATCCACTCTTGTTTATAGCCAACATAGAATTTCAATAATCAAGCTTGTAGACACGTATGACAACTTTGATAGAATAGAGTCCAAAATATGACAAAGGACATAGAATGGTGATAATAATGGTATAATCACGATATCGATAAAACTAGGTAGAATATGATTCCCTTAACTTGGGTACCATGACAAATCAGTATGGACATTCTTTATATAGAATTGAGGTCCACATGAACAGTATATCAAAGGTAAGATACCCTCATTCTTATCATAGAATTGAGGTTTACAAGAACGACATGATATGGCATGATATCGTCATCCCATTAAGAATTTCTTATGATATACTCTTTGTATAATCATAAGGGCCGGTATACCATGTTTCTTTAGAGTGACATGGCATCAATGGTGTAATGGGTTTTTAGGGTACAACCAGCTCAGTCGGCCTTGAGGGAATCCAAGGCTACGAGGAGTCTTACGGAGGTCTCTATGACTAACTCGCTAGTCCAAAGGAACGGAATGTCCAATGGAGAGCTTGTATGTCAATGAGAGTTGAGTGTGATCGATCAATCAACGTAAAAAGTGGGACTATACTCACGGAATGGAGAATAGTGCCGATATATATATATATATATATATATATAATATGAAACCATCGGTAATAGAATCAGGTTACAGTAAAATAACGACTTGAGTAAAGTCGTGTATTGAATAATTAACGCCTAACATGAGGGCGTTACATATATTGCCAACTTGCAGAATTTTCATTATTTCATTAATTTATCAAAAACACGCCATGCCTGGGGGCGTTTATTCAAAGTTGAGAAAAAAAACACGCCTTGGTCAGGGTCGTTTCTTCAAGATCTGACGACTACACCAGAAGGCGTCTTTTTGTTTACATATTTGACAGAATACAATTAATTTTCAGGAATTATCAAAAACGCGCCCTGGGCAGGGGCGTTACTATTTAATTCTATTTTTCAGAATATATAAATTTCAGGATTTTAACCGATACACGCCCTAGGAAGGGGCGTTACCTTTCAGATTCACGCCCTATGAGGGGGCGTTAATATGTGGAAAATGACTTTGTCCAAGTCGTTAATTCAAGTTCCTTTAGAAACTTTAAGGACAGTAACAGAGGAACGAATGTAATATCATGACAGTAAAGTTAGCAGATTGAAGACAGAGGATCATGCATTATTTTATAATCATGATTTCATAGATAATCAATTCTTAAGATGGGTGATTAACGGTTTAAAGAAATTAACGCCTGAGTACGGGGCGTTAAACATGAAATTAACGACCTGGGAAAAGTCGTTTCATGTGAATTAGCGCCCTTGACAGGGGCGTCTCTTTCAAAATATTGCAGAAAACGCATGGAAACTATAATAACTGTATGCATGACATGCTTATATATATATATCTTGCATTAATTTCATTTGGGCTACAATAACTTGAGAAAACCTACCTTTAATGGAACGTGAAGGATGAGATAGAAGATGAGCTCTGTTGCAACGAAAATCCGCAACAGCAGCAGCAGCCGGAAGAAGAACAGATGTTCTTCAAAGATCTTCACGCTACAGAACCTGTAGAGGAAGAGAAAAAGAGGGAAGATGAAGATGTTAATAATCTTCATAGTTATAATCGACGTTTAAGGAGAAAAGATAGAAGAATATTACCTATTCTTCGACGGCAGTAGCAGAGTTTCCTGAACAAGAAGAAAACTAATTATTCTTCATATAATCTGAAGCAAGAAAAACAAAAGGGAATAAGAAGAACAGTTTGTTCTTCACGTACCGTGCAGCAGTAGTTCGTCCAAATAGATTTAGGGTTGGCCGAACAGGTTTATTTATAAGACTTTGGAAGTCCTATTAGAGTTAGTGATTGTGTGAGGGTAGTATATCCCTAATAGAGTCCTTACTCTATTAGACACTTACTAGATTAGGTTAATCTTTCCCTGGATAAGCTCTGGGTTCGAACGGTTCACGAACGGAATTAACGCCTTTTGTCAGGGCGTGTATTCTTTAATTAACGACCTAGTTAAGGCGTTTCTTAAGAAACGTCTTGGATAAGGGCGTTCCTTGTTTTTGAAACACGCCCCATATATGGGCGTTTCTTTTACTTGCCTATTTGGTCGTGAGAGTTGACGACCGCACGTGTGGGCGTCCTTTCTTTAGTCACGCCTTTGATAGAGGCGTTTCTTTTTGAATTAACGCCCTAATAAGAGGCGTTATTTTAATTTTGTTTTACTTCATCTAATTAACCCTATTCTTATTATCTGTATTACTACTGTAATATATATATATTTTAATTTTATTTCAAATATTCATTTATCAGGGTTGCTACACTACGCGTGGGGAGCGGCTCTGCTTGCCCATTTGATTGCTGATCTCTCCCAGACTTCGGAGAAGGAGACGACAGTTAGCGGCTTCGCACCTTTCCTCCAGGTACACAATTTATTTATGCATTTTCACAGTTAAATATGCAATTATTGTACTAATGATGTATGATGGATGCAGGTGTGGAGCTATTACTATTTCCCGATGGGGAGGGCTAGGCATGGGAACATGAGGGCCGTGCCTCTGGCGCGGCGGTGGAGGCCGGTCGTGGTTGCAGCACCCCACGGCTACCAGCTGGCATCACTTCGTCGGGAGCTGAGCGAGTATCCCGAGGCTATGGTATGATGCGTATGATTTTTTGTGTTTTCTTATGCATGTGACTGAATGGTAACTAACATGATGTGTGTATGGTGATGTAGGTGGTGTGGAGACCCTACCTGGGCATGGGCGACACTGGCCAGCCTTGGGTTGTAGCGGGTCTTCCTCGTTTCAGGCGGGACGTGTGGGTCCATTGCCTGAACGAGATCGAGCCGCTTCGGCTGAGGCTGGTTATGAGGACGTTAGGGCTAGCCCAGGAGTGGGTTGATGTAGAAGAGCCGGCCCGCATTGGGCGGAAGACCAAGGGGAAGGTGAAGGTTGTGGACTGGCGTACGCGCTTCCCAGCACAGTACCAGGACTGGCAGCAGGGCGGGGTCCCAGTGGTGTCCCATGTACAGGACAGCACAGATTACATGAGACGATATCGAGCTACGTACGGGGACCGCCTCTCCCTCGGTGGTATGGCAGGGGTAAGTGTGAAATGAAAATGCTTCACCCTTCTATATGTATATGCATGTGGTACTGACAAATGTGCAATGCAGGATGCTCGTGACAACATGATCGCCGACCTGCGGGCCCAGCTGGCGGACGCCAGGCGGCAGTTGGTGGCCATCCGACAGGAGTTGGAGATCCTGGTGAGTCTATGCAATACATTTTTTGTGACCTGGATTTTTATGCTTAGCCTTTGACTGACGTTTGCCCCGTGTTTCAGCGGGCCCACCAGACAGCGGCAGCCGGGATGGCTGGTGGAGCGGGTTCCAGTTCGCGGGGCCCTCCTCCGGAGGTTTCTGCCCTCCAGGAGCAGCTGGCGCACGCGGTGGCTTGGGCTGAGGAGGCCGAGCGTGACCGCGAGGCTCGAGTGAGTGTTTGCTTGGCCCCGACCCTTTTCTAGCTGCTTTCCTTCTATCACTGTTCTCTTACGGTGCATGCGTGCTTTGACAGGTGGCCGAGATTCGGGAGGCCCTGGCCCGTGCTGTTCGTGCTGAGCAGGAGCGCGATGCCTAGGTGGCAGAGCGCGATGCCTGGGTGGCAGAGCGCGATGCCTGGGTGGCAGAGTGTGATGCCCGGATTGCGGAGCTGGAGGAGGAGCGTCGACGGGAGGCTGAGGAGCTCCCTCGTGATGTGCTGGATCTGCGGATCACCCTCGAGCTGTCGAGGAGGGAGGCGGTGAGAGAGAGAGAGGAGAGGGAGAGGGATAGGGAGACCATGGAGAGAGAGAGGGAGTGGGATAGGGAGACCCTAGAGAGAGAGAGGGAGAGGGATAGGGAGACCATGGAGAAAGAAAGGGAGTACAGGATGGCAGAGCGATATCGAGATTGGGACGAGAGGAGAGCTCTGGTGGCCCAGGTGTCGGAGCTCCGGCTGAGTCTTGGCACGGCGGAGGGGAGACTTCGGGAGAGTGAGGAGCGGTATCAGCGGGCGAAGGAGCGTGGTGCGCGACTTCGTCAGTCCGGTTCCTTTTCTGTGGGCAGTTTTCTAGTTTCCTCGGCCGAGCAGCGTCGCCGTACCTTGGAGGCTGGCATGGTGCCACCTGGAGAGACGAGCACGGCTTCTCAGGGTTCACAGAGGTCGCAGAGGCCCCCTAGGGATCCCCGTCAGAGGAGGGAGGAAGGAGATGACCAGGAGGGTGACGGTGAGAGTTAGAGAGTTACTTGTACGTCACCATTCTCACTGTATGATGTACTTTCGGCTATTATATGAAATGGAAATGGCTTTTTTATGTTGTGTGTACTTTTCTCTCTCCCACACTTTCTTCTTTGCACTGAGTTATCCTTTGAGGCACGCTCCGCGAGACCTTGCTCTGAACAGCGGGGAACTACGCTTTGCACGGGGGGATTTTGTTTCCTTTTCCCCCTTTTGGGCGCGTCCAGGCGCGAGGACGCGTCTTAATCCTTGAATTCAAATTTAAAGCGTCGGGTGGCCTTTCTTCTCCCGTGCCTTACCCGCAAACGAGCCCGCCTTCTGCCGAAACTCGCTTGCCCCCTTTCTCATCTTCCTCCTCTTTTGATCGATGGAGTTCGGTGGGCCTGACCACGGTGAAGGTGGAGAGGGACACGGGAATAGGAAGAGGAGTACAAAGCGGTAGGAGTACCGCTTTTCGTAGTTGGGTAGCACCTTTGAGAGTGTTTTGTCCGGAGAGTAGTGGGACGAGTAATGCAGAGAGAGAGGGCGGAACTTGATGTAATTTTTTTGGTTTTTGGAATAAAACACAAGGTTCGGTTTGTTTGTTTTTCACCTATGCTTCTGTTGCCTGAATCCCTGCACACATCACTGAAACAAACAAATCAGAATTTCTGTTCTGACTTGGCCCCTTGCTCAATAAGCAAATGGTCACTGTGACTGTCCTTGATAACTGGTCAAGGGGCCAAGCCTTTATTTAACGAAGGCAAGGGAAAGATGCGGTGATGATAAATGCGACAGGCAAGCACACGAATGCAAGCGGTATTAAAAGTGAGATGCTGCACGCAAATGTATTCATGCAAAATTGATTTGTTTTCTTTTTTATATTTGATATTTTTTGTTTTATCATAAAAAGATTTTTTTTGTTTGCAAATATGTGCATTTTCTCTTTTCCATTTTTTTTGCTTTTATCATTTCGATTTTTTTATTACTAACGCCCGGCAAGCACCCAAATGGCACCTGACCTTCGTGAGAACAGGGGTTTCTCACTAACCTCCCAGGTATCCTAAGTGCATATCTAGGTTGATTTGGGCCTCTAGACCCCTCGAATGATGATCCCGCCGGCTAAGACTTACCCTGATGACAATACCGTCATGCCATGCTTAGGCTCCCAGTCGCTTCCGACCACAGGGATTCACCCAAAAGGTGTTTGAGGTAAATGATTTACCCGACCCGGGTCTGTTTCCTCATAACTCTAGATGGTATAAGATGGAACACCCTGGAACCCTAACGACCAACCGCGCGACGCTGACCCGGAATCAGACGCCGTCGCACCCATAGGTGACGCGCTTGCATTGGCCTAAGCCCGAGGTTAAACAAGAAGACATCAAGGTGGTAAACAGGGGTCGTGACCAGCCAGAAACACGGAGACTCCTTCGCAGCGATAGCTTTTACTTTTCAAAGTGGGCAACCAAATGTGTATATTAAAATAAGGTCGCAGACCCTGGGCAGTTTTCACCTTTCAGAAATTCCATCGAACCTTCATCTTTAGAGGGAGAAGGAAGAGTGTAGGGGATAAACCTCCTGAGAGGACCGGCAAAGCCGTTAACCCGGCGAGCGAATAAGGGCCCATTAACTCTTTCCCTTCGGACAACTTCGGACCAAATCTCGAGCATTTACATTCCACGGCCCCTTTTGTGGATTCAGACTTTTGCTTTGAGGGGTTCCGTTTATCGTAACAGGCACGGTCACGACCAGGCTTTTCTCTTGATTTTGATTTCATTTTGTGAGGGAGATATAGTCGTTTGACGTTTGTGGGCTCCCTTTTCGTATGCCTGCGGGGACACTGCCCTCTTCTCGTGCTCTGATCGATGCTCGAGGAAATGGATCCTACTCTTGCCTTTGGGGTTTAAGTTTCGGTTTCTCATGCTCAGCGTTTTAAGGGCGCCGACTGTCTCATTTGGTCGAAGAGAAAAGAATAAAGATTACAGCTTCCAGAGATCTTCTGGGTGGGGCCCCACCGTAGGTGATGCTACCGACTTTTTTGAGTAAAATACATAAGTAAGCACATGTTAGCTTTCTTCGAGCGAGCATAGGCCGACGTGGCCGGACAGGGATCTCCACGGTTCTGGCAAACCAAGACCCAGTGCCTACCAAGCCTCAATGGGCCCTATCCTAACATGAAGGTTAGATGCAGGGACTTAACTACATGGTGACTGCCAGGCATCGACATTTTGAATTTTCCATATTTTTAGTAGTTTTCGATATTTCTTTTTATTTTTTGATGTTTTTATCTTTTCATCATTTTTTTTTGTTGTGCTAAGGGTAGTATTTCTTAAGATAAAGCCCATTCCAAGGGTGGGATAACTCGGTCCCTTCGGCGTTTACTAGCTTGTAGGCGTTGCCAGGGTACACGGCTTGAATTACAAATGGTCCTTCCCAATTGGGTTGGAGCTTAGAACGCGGCCCTCCAGGTTTGACAAAATTTCTTTTTACGACCAACTCACCGACTTTGAATTTTCTCTCAACGACTTTCTTTTGGTAAAAGCGAGCGAGTCTATTTTGATACACACGCGCGTGTTCGGCAGCGGCCAGCCGTTTCTCATCCAAGAGTTCCAACTGGGTGAGGAGTGAATTACGACGATCGTCGAGGGAAAATTCCTCGTCCAATTGTACCCTAAGAGAAGGGATCAGAGTCTCGTACGGGACTACCGCTTCCATACCATAAGTAAGGGCAAATGGAGTCTGCCCGGTGGGGGTACGGATTGAAGTGCGATAGGCCCATAGAGCTTCGATAAGCTTTTCTGGCCAGTCTGAAAACTTACTAGACTCGCAGGTTTTTTTGATGATTTTGAGCAATGTTTTATTGGTGGCCTCCGCTTGGCCGTTACCTTGTGGGTAATAAGGCGATGAATGATGTAATGCAATTGCGTACCTTTTGCAGAGGTCCTGTAGGTCCTGAGAAATGAACTGTGGCCCATTGTCGGTGACGATCGTGCTTGGGACGCCGAATCTGGCGAGGATGTTCTTCATGATGAACTTGCAGACTGTTGATGCCTTGATTTCTGCGTAAGCTTCGGCTTCGGCCCATTTGGTGAAGTATTCCGTAGCAGTAAGGATGAAAGATTTCTGCTTGGTGAGGGAATTGGGATCACCTAGGGGACCAATGATGTCGAATGCCCACATGGAGAAAGGCCATGGGGAGGATATTGGATGAAGTGAGGAAGATGGTGAATGGATTTTATCGGCGTGAAGTTGACACTTGACACACCTACGGACATAGACAGCACAATCCTCTTCCATAGTGGGCCAAAAAAAGCCTTGACGAATGATCTTCTTGGCGAGCATCTGACTATTCACGTGGCCACCGCACACACCCGAGTGCGTCTCTTCTACACATTTCCAAACCTCATCGTCACCAAGACATCTTAACAGAATACCAGTAAGGCTCCTCCTATAGAGTAGACCTCCAACCAATGTGTATTTCTGAGCCACCCTTCTTATGGCTTTCTTGTCCTCTGCGGTGGCCCCTTCAGGATAAGACTGATCTTGGCAGTATTTGACAATTTCATAGAACCATGGCTTCTCTTCATCAGCCAGTTCTTCTTCGGCCTCTGCCAACATGATTTCCCTCTTTTCAAGGATATCTTCCTGCAGGATCTTCCTTGCTATCCTGTCTTTGATATTTACGTAGGAAGCATCATCGATTGCAAGGGTGTGAAGTTTATAGATGGAAATGGACTTAAACCATCTTCCTAGAGGGAACCTTATGGATGATGCCAACGAGGCGAGGGCATCGGCGAGAATATTCTGATGACGAGGGACATGAACAAAGATCAGTTTGGTGAATAGTTTGGCAAAGGCAGCAGTGAGTTCTTGGTATGGCTTGAGTTTGGGATCGCGAGTGTGATATTTAGTGAGCACCTGGCGAAGGATGAGTTGACTATCACCTACGACTCGTAACTCAGTGATACGAAAAGAATGAGCGAATTCTAGGCCAGCTAGAAGGGCTTCATATTCAGCTATATTGTTGGTGACTGAAAATTTGAGTTGGTATGCCAACGGGAATGTGAGACCTTCATGCGACAGGAGGGCGATGCCGATTCCTCTCCCTTGAGAATTCAGACCTCCATCAAAATATAGCGTCCACATTGGCTCATCTAATTGGTTGATGGACATTAGTTCCTCATCTGGAAACTCTGATTGGACGGGATCGAACTTGGGAAGAGGATGGTGAGCGAGATGCTCGGCTATGGCATAGCCTTTAATCGCCTTTTGCTGGATGTAGGTGATGTCGAACTGAGAGAGAAAACTTTGCCAGCGTGCTAGCCTATCCGTAAGGATGGATTTCTCCAGAAGGAATTTGATAGGATTCATTCGAGCAATCAAGTGGACATCGTGAGCCAAGAAGTAGTGCTTCAATTTCTGCACTACCCAAACGAGGGCAGCACAGGTTTTCTCCATGCCGGTGTACTTCTGCTCACAGGGATTGAGAAGTTTGGACAAGTAATAGGTTGCCCGTTCCTTGCCTTCTTCATCAGCTTGTGCGAGGACGGCTCCCACGGAGTCATCCAAGAGTGAGATGTAAAGGATCAGAGGTTTTTCTGGTTTGGGTGGGATGAGAACGGGCGGACTAGCCAGATATTCCTTCAACCCTTCAAAAGCTTTCTAACATTTAGAATTCCAGTGGAATTCTTGATGTGACACCAAATGCAGCGGAGACTTTGATTCCTTGGACCTAATTCGTAATCACAATTACAAGGCGCTGAGATTATGTTAAAGCTACCAACGCACCGTGCGCACACGAGTCCCGTGGTGACCCGGTGATGCCGAGTCGAGGTGATGGAGATAGCCCCTGACTGGTTAGAGGACCAGCACCACTTTAGTTAGCCCTCCCGAAGGTTTGAAAGCCCACAAACAAGGGCGGCTGGATGCCTTAAGGGCACGGGGTCACTCGCTCACTTATAGCCACAGTGACCACACTGAAAGGTGGCGCCGGGATCGGGCACTCGCTCTCCTACCGGCCGATATGTTTCGCGGATATTAAATAAACAAGTATAAGGAGGCAAGGGCAGGAGGCTCACCTGGTTGGTTTGAGGAAACCAACCCCGGTCGGAGACGAGTGCGAGCGGGGAAGTGTGGGTTCCCCGCACACTGCGCCGATGATGCTTCGAACCTGTTTAAGTGTACACTCACTACACCTCACGCAGGAGGGTGATCTCAGGGATGGGAATTGATGGATTACAACAAACACTACCTCCCGCAGGGAGGGGCGGTAAGCCGGCCAGGCAAGAGGAAGAAATAAGCTTAGTAGCCCACGAGGAGGGACCGCTTCCGAATTGGACCGCTGGCTGTGGATGTTGCTAGGCAGTCGGTGTAGTCCCTGTAGATCTCAGTCAAGAATTTCGCCGATGGCGAGCCTAGGGGGGATCTTCTCGTAACAGGAACCCAAATGCCTCTGATTTATATCAATTTATTCTGTCGTTGTCGCTGGATGCAGTGGAGGTCTGAGTAGAGCAACAGATTCTGGGGCGGGTGGCTCCCTGTTTCTGTCTGCAACTTGCAGAAGTTGCCCCGGTCGTTCCTGGATGCCGAATCATGAACCGTCAGAGTCGCTGGAACCGTGGACAAAGCCTCTACACAGAAAAACTGACGACAACACCTTCTGAGGTCGGGGTGGACAGGGGGACGCCGACGAGTGGGAACTGGTCGCTGCAGACTGCAGGAGGCAGACCCGCGCGACTGTAGGGGAAAAATCAGAACTCTGACTCTCGGAGGCCAAATGTGGTTCTGCTTCTTGCTCCTGGACGGGCACAGGTGGAGGAAGATATTCGTAGAAGAACTTGAGGCTTGAATCGTCCAGTGGCTGGTCTGGGTAGATCTTCGAACAAGGTGGCAGCTTCTGGCCGCAACAGCTACCTGGCACAAATAGTGACTTGCAGAAGTTGTCCCGGCCGCTCCTGGACACCAAATCTCGAACCGTCGAAGTTGTTGGAACCGTGGATGAACCCTCTTTGTGGGAAATCTGGTGGGGAAGCCGTCTGATGTCGGGACGGACTGAGGGATGCCGATGAGTGGAGGCAGGTCACTGCCACCTGTGGGAGACAGACCCGCCCAGTCGAGGTAGAAAGACCATAACTCTGACCTATGGATGCCGAATGTGATTCTGCTTCCTGATCCTGGAAGAGGATAGGACGTGGAAGAACTTTGTTGAAGAACTCTCGGTCTGAATCCTCGGCCGTTTGTCGTGGTGCAGCTTCAAATCAGGTTCAGGAACTCTGCAGAAGGAGCCCAGCGCAGTCGGGGGAAAATGGTTCTCCCGGACAGCCCCGAACTCAGAATGGGACGAGATCTCCTCGCATGCAAAGATAACTGGACGACCTTTCCAGAATGGTATGGTACGCCTTAGACGACGCCGTATGAATATGTGGATTCTTCAGCAAGTTGACCCTTTCTCTGCCACCTGCAGACTTGGGCAAAGGGAAAGAGATAGTGGTGGAACTAGGCTAATGGAAGAACAATGGGGAAGGGGGTTGGGGGGGGCTGCGACCTAGGGCGGTGAAGGGGCTGGGAATGAATGGGGTGCAGTCCCCAAAGGGAGGAAAAGTCAAATTTTAGCTTGGGAGGGGTGAAGGGTGTGCTTGGGGAAGTGAGGGGGTGTATGGAGAATGCCAAGGGGTGCCTCGGAAGAGGGAGAGGTGCCTAGGAGAAAGGGATTCCACCTAGGGGTTGGAGGGGACTTAAATGGGAGGTATGGGAAAGGGGGAGGGGTCTTAATTAGAGGTGAATAGGGAGGAGAGAGAGTGAATTTCGAATTTGGGGTGGGGAGGAGAGAGAGAGAGAGAGAGAGAATTAGAGAGAGAAGACTCAAGGGGATTCAAGTGGGTTCAATTTTCATTCCTTTGTGGTGTGGGGGTCTTGCTCTCCAGGGGAGTGGGAAGGCCTTTCGGCGATGGGGTGGTGCAAGTTGGAATTATTTGGGGTGGTGGAGTTTGGACCCTAAGGGAGGTGAAGATATTCTTAATCTCAATCCTTAGTTCTTCTAATGAGTCTTGGGGTTTTTTGGGTGGTGGGGTTTGGGTCCTAGTGGAGGCCTTGGGTTGACTGGGAGGAAAAGGGGGAGTGGGAGTGCTCCTCGGGTTATGGTCCTCACGGTAGGAGTGGGACGGTTGGGGAGCGTAGATCTTCCTAAGCTCACTCTTCATCTCTTCCCATGAGTGAATGGGCTCTTGCCCCCAAACCCTTCTGAATCTCTCTTTGTGTTCCCACATTTTCTTAGCTAGACCCCGAAGTCGTGCCTTGGCCCTGCGGACTCTCTCGGATCCATATACCCAAGTTCTTTCCAAGTCCCTTTCCATGGTATTCTCCCACCTAAGATAGGCATGAGGATTTCCATCAAAATGAAGGTCCTCATCTACAATGTAGTCCATGTGGAGGGGGTCAATCAGACCATTTGGCCAACGAGGGGTATGCATGATGATCGGGCGATGAATGCAACTGCCCTAGGACAAGACTTAGTAGAGACAAGTCTAGAACTTGCTCTGATACCAAGTTGGACAAGACTTCTGAATCTACAATGTAATTGATGAATGAATATTTGAGTCTTTAAGCACAAGTGCACCCTCTCTCTCTCTCTCTAGCTCTCTCATTCTCTCTCTCTCTCTCCTAGGGGCGAACCCCCTCTCTCTCCTCCCTCCTTCTCTCTCTAAAATTCGAAATTCCCCTCTCTCCTCACCCCTTGCCACCTCACTTGCCACCTAGGCAAGTCTCTTCACCTCCCAAGACCCCCATTACTTCACCATTAATCACTCCACCTCCCCAAGCACCCTTTCACCGTCCCAAGGCATCCCTCCCCCTTCCCCAAGCAACCTCCCACCTCCCTAGGGCCCTTTCCCCTCCCCAAGGAGCCCCTTCACCTCCCTAGGTCGTCCACCCCCTTCCCCTCCCTCCTAGGGTCGACCCCCCCCAACCCCTCTCCACCCTCCCATTGCCTTGGCCGACCCCTCCACCCCTTTTGTCAACTTCAGTTCTATCTGCAGGCTGACCTGCAGACCAGCCTCGAGTTGCAGCGACTACCACGACAACATATTGAAGCTTCTGGGGGCGTGGCCTACTTTTCTGGAAAGGCCTCCCTTTCCTCTTCGCAGGCGAGGTGGAATCACCCCATTCTGAGTTCGTGGCCGTCCGGGAAGGCTGTTCTACCCCGACTGCGTAGAGCTCTATCAGCAGAGCCCCTGAACCCTGTTCAAAGCTACACCACGGCCGACGGTGAGAGATTCAAGCTGTGAGTTCTTCTACAAATATCTTCCTCCACCAGTCCTCTTACTGGATCAAGAAGCGGAAGTGCGTTCGCCATACGGAGGTCAGAGTTTTGGTCTTTCTCCCTCGACTGGTCGGGTCTGCCTCCCACAGTGGGCAGTGACCTGCCTCCACTCATTGGCATCCCCCAGTCCACCCCGACATCAGACGGCTTCTCCGTCAGTTTATCAGCGTAGAGGGATTGTCCACGGTTCCAGAACTCTAGCGGCTCGAGATTTGGCATCCGGGAGCAGCCGGGACAACGTCTGCAATCCACTGTTCATTTCTGGTAGCCGCTGTGGCCAGAGTCTGCAACCCGGTTCGTTGCTGCACCACGACTAACCGTGGAGGAATCAGGCTGAAATCTCTTCTTCAAAATTCTTCCTCCATCTGTCCACGATCAGAAGCAAGAAACGGAACGACATTCGGCGTCCAGGATCCAGAGTTACAAATTTTATCCCTCCGTCGCGAGGATCTGCCTCCTGCAGTCTGCAGCGACCAGTGCCTACTCTTCAGGGCACACCGACCGTCCACGGCCTTGGATCCCAGCCCCATCAACTCCATCTGAAAGCTACCTCGACCACGGAGACGAAGACGCTGGTTTCGTGCCATTCGGAGTTCGGGAGAGCTCACAACAGCGTCTGCAACCTGCTGCTACAGAACAGGTCCGGCCAGAGACCACATCTGCCGACTCGGTTCAGTCGCTGGTGTCGCCAGTCCCTGGCTCTAGAGGCCGCCCAAAAATTCAGACAACACCGCTTCAAGTCAGGAATCATTGCGAGGTGGTTTCGCTCAATTCGGAGTCCGGACGAGCTCGGGACAGAGCCAACAACAGCACCCTATCCAGCAGTCCAGATTGCAGCTGAACACACATTGATTTCCTTTTTAACCACTTCGGTCCGTCCTCCCATCCCCGCCTGGCCGGCTTATCGCCCCACCCTGCGTGGTGGTAGTGTTTGTCTGTAATTAACCAATTCCCACCCCCGAGATCACCCTCCTGCGCGAGGTGTAGTAATTGTACTCTTGAACAGGTTTTGAAGCTTCACCGGCGCAGTGTGCGGGGAGCACACTTCCCCGCTCGCCCTCGTCTCCGACCGGGATCGGCGTCTTCACGCCGATCAGGTGAGCTCCTGGCCACTCTTCGCTGCTGGTTATTACCATTGCTAGCTTAGTATCGCTCTTAGTTGTCCGTCGGAGGTGAAACGAGCGCTCGATCTATAATTCAATCCAATCAAGTGTTCACCGCGGAGCGAGTTGAGAGAGAGCCATTGCATCCCACGCCCTCGGCGTGCCGGCCGCCCTTGAAATCGGGCATCCCTGGCCCATTGGGATCTATCCCTATCCGGCCGACCCTTGGAGCCCCGAGGTCCAACCTCGGACCCTCACCACCATCGCCGGTCCTTCTACGGATCCGAGTGTGCTTCCGCGAGCGAAACCGCATGTGCGACGTTGCCGACTCATAGTGCTGCTTGCTATCCTAGGTCCAAGGGAGTCGCGACACATCAAATTGATATCTTTGTCCTCCGCTGCATGTTGTGTCACATCAATTCTACTCCTGGCTTGGTCAACTCGTAGAGAGGTCTACACCTTTGTGAATGTTGGGACACAAACCGACGAATAAACTGCAACCTCCCGATTAAACCTCGGACTTCCCTCAAATTCTTGGGAGGCGGCATATCCCTGATGGCCTTAGCTTTGTCGGGATCTATCTCGATCCCTCTTTTACTCACAATGAACCCCAGTAATTTACCCGACGACACACCAAACACACACTTTTTCGGGTTCATTTTCAATTGGAACTCTCTTGACCTTTGCAAGACCTTAGCCAAAACTTCTGGGTGTTCCATCCTGGTCCTTGATTTCACCAATAAGTCATCCACATACACTTCCAGATATATGTGCATCATGTCATGAAATATGGCCATCATCGCTCTTTGGTAAGTAGCTCCAGCATTCTTTAATCCGAACGGCATGACCACGTAACAATATGTTCCCCAAGGGGTAGTGAATGACGTCTTTTCCTGATCCTCTTCTGCCAAACGAATTTGATTGTATCCTGAAAATCCATCCATGAAAGAGAGGGTTTCATAGCCTGCCGTGTTATCAATCAGTACATCAATGTGAGGTAAGGAAAAATCATCCTTTGGACACGCGCGGTTAAGGTCCCGGAAGTCGATGCAAATCCTGACTTTCCCATCTTTTTTCATGACCGGGACAATGTTCGCCACCCATTGAGGATAAAGAACGACTCTAATGAACCTGGCTTTGTGGAGCTTATCGACCTCTTCCTTCATTTTTAAAGCCATCTGAGGGTGAAAACGCCTTAACCTTTGTTTTACCGAGATGGACCCAGGTTTTAGGGTTAAACGGTGTTCGACCAAGGTTGAATCCAGACCTGGCATATCCTCGTAGCTCCATGCAAACGTGTCCTTATATTCCTTGAGAACCTCAATTAATGCCTCTTCTTCAGAGTCCTCAGTTCCCAAGTTGACTTCTTTGGTGGATTCTTCTACGGCGGTTGACGGCTCGTCGAATCTCCTCATTCCACTAGCGTATGCGCCCGCCGCATCCTCATATTCTTCACCCTTATCTTTAGTGGGGCATTCTTCATCCGTGATCTCGTAGACTCCATACCCTTCATCAGATGCACAGTCGCCCTCGCATTCTATTTCGGATAGCTGGATGGGATTTTCTAACAACTGGGGGATGACAAGAAGGGCCTGACACCTGGCGGCCAAATCCAGAAGGAATCGACGAGGGATCTGCCTACCCTTGGATTTCTTCCTAGGTACTACCCTTGGCCTATCATTCCTAGATTGACTGACAATATTTACAGAAGAAGAGGAAGACGAAGAGGATGGTGTAGAATGTACAGGAGAAGACCCCTCAGAGGAGGGGTAGAAAAGGTCGCTCATCGGACCTTGGACGGGTGGTCCGCAAGGCGGTACGCACCCTTGGGAGATGTAGGAGGTTTCCTCAACGAAGATGTGTTGTTGGGGAGTTTGAAAATTGACGTTTTTTTTTCGTCTTTATTTTTAATGACAAAGCAGTGAAAAGAGATTGGAGGAGAGAGAAAAGGGGTTATGGCTAGAGGATTGTGAGGCTCATAGAGTAGATCATGGTTGAAGACCTGGCGCGGGTTGAAAAGCCCGCGCAGGTATGTAAGCAAAGAAGGGGACCTGGGAAGATCATCAGATAATTGTCTGGCCCAGGAAGAAGATATCAGCAAAGGCTGAGACGAGTGGATGGAGAGGATGGCGGCTAATGAGCCGTCGACGGTAATGTTGAGGACGGATGAAGATCCATCGATGACAGAGTCCTTCTGGCGAGGACGAGGATAGTTTGGAACCTTGGCAAGAGTGGTAATATTCTCTGGTATTTCGGAGATCAATGGTGGTCCTTCAAGCTGCGGAGACGAGAACATCCTTTCCAGTGCAACGGAAATGTCCCGTATGTCGAACCATTTGTCCCACTCGCATTCCGGATCCTTGATCTTGCCTCTTTTGGTGATCCTCGGACATTTTCCAGCCAAATATACAGCATGTGATCCCCCATATACTTCTCGTGGGTGATCTCCCATCTGAACAACGGGTCCTCTGCTGAAGTGGTTTGATAGAGTCCATGTGAGGGGCTCCCAATCCGCCTTGAACTGTCCTTTGAAGCCTAGGCCAAACCTACAGTTCGGCCTAATTTCTTTTGGCGGCTTGAGCATACCCTGTAACTGTGCGCCCATACCTTTTCCCTGTTGATAGCCGATGTTCCTCATAATCTCCCAACCTTTGGAGTGAAAAGGGAGACATGATGTTGTGGTTGCCCTGACCGGCTCCTTTGGTGCTAGTGGAACATGAGATGGATCACGTACATCCAGTAGTGACAATATGGGCCGATGAGACGGTCAAACAGAGGAAGGAGAGGTGTTGATAGCATCCACTGTGTGAAGGACAGGTGTACTGACCACTTTAATAATCCTCCCTTTGTAAGGAAACTTCAGACACTGATGGTTGGTGGAAGGCACAGCGTCCATGACTTCGATGTAAGGGCGACCCAGTATAGCCTTGAATGTGGGGTCCATGTCGAGGACATGGAATTCCGTGGGAATTGCCATGGGGCCTAGTTCTGCCTTCAGAATAATCATCCCCTGCGGCGGCCTTTTGCTATTGTCATAAGCCGTGACCGTGATCGAGGAAGGTCTTATTTGTTCCTCGTTGACCCCACACAACTGAAGAGTGCTCATGGAGATCACATTTATGGATGCACCCGTGTCCACAAGACACGGGTTTATGGATACCCCATTAATTTTTATTGAAATGCACAATGCATATTTCCGAGCTTCCTTGGGAGCGAGCTCGTAGTTGTGAAACATGATGGCTGGTTGTGTGTCTGTTGGGGTCAGGACGGTCAAAATCTTCTCCACGGGGAGGTCTTCATTAACCATGACCTTTTGAAGATATTCCATCAAGGCCGCCTGGTGGGATGTGGATCTTTGAAGTAGCTCCAGGATGGAGATCCGAGCAGGTGTCTTGTCCAAGTTTTTCAATAGATCATACTGTGTTCCGGGGATAGCTCTTTCTGGTTGTTCTGCATCATCCTTCTCTGGCTGAGATTGCTCGGGATTCTGACTGTTGTGGGGGAAAACCCTGTGAAAAATCCTTCCACTCCGGAGCACCATTGCCTGCGGCTTTTGTACCTCTGTGGGGGTAGCAGTGGGTTTTAACAGGGGTTTGAGGGGTAGTAGTGGAGGAATGGTTGATGAAGCAGGGGTGATGACGGGAGCAGGGACTCTGATGAGGGGTTTGTTAGGTGGCGGCATGGTGGAGGTAGAGGGGCTATTGCGCGGATTATGAAGGATAAGGGGTCTAGAAGGTGGCGGTGGAGACGAAGTAGGAGTGGGTAGGGCTTGAAGTGGGCAATGATTTTGAAGTGGGTGATGGTTAATGAGTGGTTTTGAAGGCATTAGTGGTGATGTGGTGGAGAAAGACGGGGTTATGTATGGTTGACGGATGATAAGGGGTTTAGAAGGCGTAGGGGTAAATGTGGTAGAGGTGGGTGGTAAAGTGGGGGAGTGAGAGAAGATGAGAGGGTGTGAAGGCGTAGTGGAGAGTGTCGATTGATAGGAGGTCGGGGTGCGTATGAGAGGGCGTAATGGTAGTGGAAATGATGATGGTGATACTGACGCGGGTTGATGAGAGAGAGGTGCTACCCGGGCAAGGTGAGGGGGTTGCATGACGATAGGGTTGGAGGTATAAAGAATGGAGGTACTTTCCTGGTGCCACACCTGCTCTCTCCCGACTTCCGGGAAGGAGGAGATGGGGTTAACCTGATGATTGGGCTGTTGGTGCTCCGGTAGTGGATTCTGGATTATGCCCATGTCGGGCTGTTGTTGTGGGGCCTACTGAGCCTGCTGTTGTTGTTGTGGTTGCTGTTGCTGTTGCTGTTGTAACTGCTGCTGTGGCCTATGAGGAGGTCTCCTAGCCTTGAGAGCCGCGACGTATCGTCTCATCTCATCCCAATCTATTTGATGTTCATCATTCATATCATAGATGTAATCTTTGAAATGGAAGCAGTAATCCACTGTGTGTCCCGGTTGCTTGTGGTAGACGCAGTATTTGGAGGTATCAACATTGGGAGGCCACGCGGGCCTTTCTCTGGGTAGGGCGAGTTGGTTTGATGCCATGAGGGCATTAAAAATGTCTGCTAAGGTTTCCGGCAATGGTGGATAGTAGGCTCTCTTGGGACCGAGCGGCCTCCTTTGTTGCTGTTGGGGACCATAGTTCCCCGGGGGTGGAACTTGGTTGTACTGAAGCGGTGGTTGTTGTTGCTGAGGTTGTGGTTGTTGTTGCTGGGGTTAGCGTAATGGAGGCATATTATCCTGGGGTGGATTATTTTGGGGTGGAGGACGAAGAGGGAAAGGACCCGGTTGAAGGGGAAGTCGGGGCATTTGTGGAGGCCTTGGGTTGACTGCATAGTTGGCATTGTTGACCGCACTGACTTGCTCATTTGTCACGACCCCTTCTGTGGCTCCGCCCGGGACACCAGCGCCTGTCTTTCTGACCACTTTGGGCTTCGGCGACTCAAACATGTTCATGATGGGGGAGTCTTTTAGCTGGGTTTGGATGTATCGGGCCCTTTCATAGAGTTCCTCCATTGTAGTAAGTTTATTCATGGCCAGGACATATCTGAACTGTGGGGTTGCATTTGACACAATCATCTTCACTTGTTCGGGCTCGGAGAGGGTATCCCTTATTCTTTCCGCCAGAGACCTCCATCTATCAGCATATCGGACAAAATCCTCGTCGGGTTTCATCTTTTCGGCCACTAGGTCGGTAATGGAGAGTGAGGGACCGACCCTATCCCTATATTTCTGCAAGAACCTTCTCTGGACTATTTCAAAATTCTCGGCCTCGCGGGGCTCCAGAGAATAGAACCACTCAAGCGTGGGACCATCCAATGATCTCCGAAAGAGGTATGCCAGGGACCTCTGATCGTTTTGCCAGTAAGAGGACTCATACATGAAATCCTTGAGATGAATGAAGGGGTTGCCGGTACCATTGTATCTGCGGTACGTGGGCATTTCGGAGGGAGGAAGATGAATGACGGGAAGGATTGGCAAAGCAACCTCCGAGGTGGCTTTGACGTCCACCATCCTTCTCAGATTTTGAAACTGCTCGTCCATGCGGTTGAACCTATTGAGGAGCGATTGGGTGAGCTCCTCTGGGGGTGAAGGTGGCACTTGCCACTGGGGGAGAAACTGTCTCCCGGAGACTTGAGGGGGGAACCCAGAATGAGAGGGAGCTGTCAGACCGCCGACAGTTGGCCCCGGCTGAAGCGGTGTCTGGGGAACAACGGGAGTTTGAGATTGTGATGGGAACTGGAATGAGGGTGGTTGTTGGCTCGCTTGTCCTTGAAGCGAGGGAGACTGGATGGCTTGCGCCAATGAGGGAGATGGAATGGCCTGCACGGACTCTTGGAGAGGTGCGATGGCCGGAGTTGACTCCTGGGGCGTGGGAGAAACAGATTTCCCTTTTAGAATGGCTTGGAAGGCCCGGAGCTGTTCAGAGGTAAGCTCCGTGTTGGCGAGGACGCTCAGTAAAGAAGTGATATCCTGTGGCGGGGACGTGTCCCCGGCAATAACCTGCACCTCATGCGAGGGGTCATGAGAAGGACCCGAGTCCATAGCATAGACTCGCGGGTCGGCTGACAAACCACGGATAGGGTGGTTCTCCTCAAAAGACTCGTGAGACATGCTCACAGTTTTCCCAGAACGTAAAAACATACACTAGCAAGTAGGTAGCAGAGATTATCAAACAAGTGGATGCCTTTACGCCCTTTTTTGTGTTTTGATTTTGATGATTTTTTTGTATTTTTAGCGAGATCTGAAGTTCACACAAAATGGGGACCCTAGTTTATTTTTGTTTCACCGCCGTGTCAGCTAGGGTCTCTCGTCTCACCATGAATGAAATGACTAACTCCGGAGAACTTCAATGGTACAACCAGCCCAGTGAACGAAGAGGAGATTCTTCGATGTCAGGGACTTACGGAGGTCCCAGTGTAGGAGATTCTAGTCCGTTGAGAGGAATTCCCAAACGGAGAGTCCTTCCTTCACCGGAAAAGGGTGATCCTCAAAAAATGAAAAAAAGGATAGAAAAGAGGAATGGATGTATGCAATGGAATGCTGACAGATATATGGAGTGGGAAAACAACAGAAATAACAGACATATAATAAACAAAGAACCAATCAAAACTGACGGTGCTGCCGTGAGCACAACGGGGGCGCGCGCGGGCGCGAAGGTGGAGAGGCACGGGTGGTGCCGAACTTGCAAGGGTAGCCGAAAGGAAGCAGTAGAGGTCCCACCGTGATCGCCAATCTGTGAGCGACGTCACGCGGTTCGGGGAAGAGCGGAGAGGACGCGGAGCGCGCGCGGGCTCCTCTTTTTTTTGGTGTTTGTTTGCTGCAACACAGAAATAAGAGAAGAGGCCACCACGGGAGATTGCTCCGACGGGGCGAGCGGGACAAGTGTGATATAGCAAAATATGGAGTTTAAACGGCCATAGCGGGAAGTGACACGCCGCGGCCTCGGGGGGACGGGAATGGTGCAAAAATTAAATAACAACAATTGAAACGGCCATTGGGGAAGTGACTCACCGCGGCCTCGAGAATATGAGCAGATAATAAGATGACAGAATATAGAGAGAATACAAAGAGCGGGAATTTAAACGGCCATTGGGGAAGTGACTCGCCGCGGCCTCGAGAACACAAACAGATAAGAATATAACGTATAAGAACATGAATTTAAACGGCCATTGGGGAAGTGACTCGCCGCGGCCTCGAGAACACGAATAGATAAGAATATAACATATAAGAACGGGAATTTAAACGGCCATTGGGGAAGTGACTCGCCGCGGCCTCGAGAATATGAGCAGAATATAACAGAGTATAAAGAGAATATAAGGACGAAAATTTAAACGGCCATTGGGGAAGTGACTTGCCGCGGCCTCGAAAATAAGATGTGATCGCCAGGGGCCGAAAGACCCCAAAATAAGAAGGTGATCGCGCCTACCTCAGGAGCGGGAGATGGCGGGTTGCTTCTTCCTCTCCCTCCGGCCGGCCGACGGAGAGGACTTTCCTCGGCTACCCTTGCAAAACAACGACAAACAAATGACAAGTGGATTAGAAAGATGGAGGTGTAGTATTCAAATCCTTGCGATAAAAATAACGAAATGATGGCAAGACACACACCTGGTTGGTGTTATCTTTTAAACCCCTCTCGGACTCGAGTAGGAGGAAAATGAGATGATGGATGCAAGAAGTATAAAAGAAGAGGCGCCCTTATGAAGGGGGATAGAGGATGCGAGATGATGAATGCAAAAGAACTACGAAGAAAAAAGGGGAAGAAAAGGCTTATTGGATGAGCCGAGGGTGAAATCCGGCGGAGCTCCGGCAGCGTGGGGACGACGTGGAAGCGCGGTGGATGAAGACGACCTTCCTCTCGCGAGCGTGAGCACCCGAGAAGCCGGTAGAACCTCCACCTACAAAAGAACCCACGGGTTAGAAAATGGCTCCGTAGCCTCTGGGCTCCGGCAGCCTATCGGATCACTTCTGAGCTCCTCCAGAACTGAGGGGGTGGGCCTCTATTTATAGGGCTCCGGAGGGTGGAGGCGTCCAGGACCCTGGACACCTCCATCAGGGTCGAAATAATATTTTATTCTATTTTTATTTATTTTTTGGAATATTTTTGTGGAGGCGTCCAGGGTCCCGGACGCCTCAAACAGGTCCACCGAAAATCGACGACGGCCGCACGCAGTTTGGCACAACGCGTGGTTTTGTGAGCGGCGCCCCGTGATTCAGAAATGGGCGCGTCCAGCTGGCTGGACGTCTCCATATTTTGGATTTTTTCACACATGACAAACCGTCGTTCGGTGGCCGGCGCCCGTGAGGGTTTTGATGGAGGCGTCCAGGGGCCTGGACGCCTCCAAAATTATATTATTTTTTATTTTTCTTTTGTCTTTTATACCAGGGCTGGCATTTTGATTTTTTTATTTGTTTTTATGGAGGCGTCCAAGGGTCTGGACGCCTCCATTAATATATATATATATTTTTTATTTAATTTTTTATGCCAACTGGCATTTTACAAACATTTTTTTTATTATTGTTTTTATGGAGGCGTCTAGGGGCCTAGATGCCTCCATTAATATATATATATATATATATATATATATATAATTAGTTTTGGGCCCTGAGAAATAAAATAAATTAGAAATATGGGGGCATCCAGAGGCCTGGACGCCCCCATTAAGACCCACCCGGGTCCTCAATCGGCGGCCGCCCGGCAGTCAACATCTTGGTTCCGGAACCTCTTGATACGTCTGACTGGTGTTGATGCCGTCCGAATGCCGTGACGAGACGATTCCGGATGCCGAAAAAGGCAGAAGAAGTCCCGAGAAAAGGAAGCACTCGAGTGATTCAAAATGCGTAAGCCGTTGTGGGGCGTTGTATAGTAATATGAGACTTTCTGAGGAGACGTCAGGAATGGCGTGTCTACATCTGGCAGAGTTCTATTTTTGGTGTTTTGGCCTATCCAGTTTGCCGGTGTCGACACCAGGTGTCGACACTTATGGCAGGGGAGTTGTGAATCCGATCTAAACCTATTCTGTTGGCCATGAAACTTTACGAAACTACCCCCCAAAGGTTCCTAAACATATTAGGGTGTTTCTAACATGTTTTAGGAAGGTTTTATGTGTCTTTTCCCAACTCTTTGAGTTGTATATATAATAGCTACGAATTTGTGAGGAGGAGAACCCTAATGCTCATTTGTTCTTTCGTATAGGTGAAGAAAAGGGGGAAAACGAGGTGGAGCTCTTACAAGGAGGATATCATCTACATCCATGAAGATCTGGACCTCGTGGAAGAAGGAAAAGAGAAGCGGCTCGAGGAGAGGAAGAAGATAATGTCAAAATCGTGATCATCCATCAACGAGCCAAGGAGAACCAGATTTTGTTGAAGAAGGGGGAGCTTTATTCTTGATGCATATTTCTAGTTTCCATCTATAGAATTTGTTTGGGGGGTCATTGCATCTATTTGTCTTCGTTTTATATACATCTGAAAGAATATTTTGTGTGGGTGTTCGGAGAAAGGGTTCTCTGAGTGTTTGTGTTGACGTGTGTGTGTCGATTTGTGCGAGCATATCCGTGTGTGTGCTTGGGCGTAACTTGGGGTGTTTTCCCCATGTGTGGTTGGGAGTTTACTCCCGTGTGGTGGTGTAGGCATTGCCCTACATGTGTGTGGTGGAGCTTGGCTCCGTGTGTGTGTGGGGGGGGATTTATCCCCGAGCTGTTCTTACAACAGTGAAGCCTCACCGGTTTGGTGAGGGGTGGACGTAGGGAGCCCGTCATGGTCCCGAACCACCTTAAAAATCTCCGTGTCTTGTGGTTTGATCTTTGTGATTATGTGCTTCACTATCTTATCTGTTTATGCAATCGTGTGATCTCGACGGGATTAAGAGAATTCAGTTTAAATCTATTTAGATCAAATTCCTCAATCTTATCAATCTTGTTAATTCCGTTGTGCGCTAGTTTATGTTTTTAATTGGACATTGTTTACAGTAGAAGGATCTATTCACCCCCCCTCTAGATCCGTGTTCCTACACTACGGGACCCAACAATTGGGATCAGAGCAAGGCTCTGTTATCCCTAGATCTTGCGATCTAGAAAGTGATCCCAGTGTAAATTACAATCATGAATTTTTCTACTGAACATATCTCAATGAATTGTTTGCCAATCTTTACTGGTTCGGATTTTAATTCATGGCTAGGCAAACTGTGTGTGGTGATCAATTCTATTAATCCTAGTCTTTGGAAATTGATTTATCATGGACCACACATATTACCTTTAGATGAGACCAAGTGGTTCAATCAGGATAAAATGATGCACCATGATAATGTTACTACTTTTAGTTTATTGAAAGCTTCTGTAAGTACTAACAAGTATCAATTATATCTTCTTATAGGACGATAAAGGAGCTTATGGACCGGTTGATCAAAGCTCAAGAGAAGGAAAGATAAAAATGTCTCATGGCCGATAATGTTGATCAACAAAGTGACAAAAATGCAGAAGAGGTAAATTCTGATTCTGAAGAATTTACTCTTGACGATCTTGTTGATGCTTATGATGAGTTGGAAAAATAATATAAGAAAGTCGAGTCGGAAAATAAAAAATTGAAAAAGAAATCTGAAAACATGCTCCATGAAAATGGATCTTGTGATAAATGTTCTGAGCTTGATAACTTCAATGAACTTTTAGAGCATGATGTTGAATGTCACAAAGAAACCATTGCTTGTTTAAGAAATGAAAATGTTGCCCTCAAGAACAAAATCGATCAATTGGAGAATACTGAAAAAGATCTAAGAAACAAAATGGAATCAAACTCTATTGATCAGGATACTTGTAATGAATTGATTATGAATGATAAACTTACAAATGAAAATGAAGAACTTAAAAAAGAAAACAGTGCTATATTGGTTCAGATGTCTCTGCTTGAAGGCAGTATGAAGTTTCTTGAAAAAAAAATGCTTTGTTAAAATCTGAAAAAGAAAAACTGAAACATCTAAATACAACCATGTCTATAAAATTACTTTCTTTTGAAAATGGGAAAAGTTTGGTTGTTGATGATTGTGAAAAGATGCATGTGCTAGAATAAAAGATGGAAAGCTACAAAACCATCAATGCCCAATTGAATGAAAAAGTCGTTTCTTGTGATAATGAGATCATTTCCTATGAATTGCATATTTCATCACTTGAAAAGGAAATTCTTGATCTGAATGCTTCTTTGTCTAAGTTTGTGAATGGGGAAGAAAATTTGAACAAGATTTTGGGGATCAAGGTAAACTTTTAAAGAGAAGGTCTTGGGTATGAACCCACCAAAAAGAAAGCCTAAACTCAAATGTCATTTGTGCATGCTTCCTGTTCTTCTGATGTGTCTTGTGTTGAAAAACCCAAGATTAAAACCCAGGCTCAACCTAGGACCAAGAAATTTGATCCATCACCCAACTGTCAAAATGGTCCTAAGGGTTAGAATAAAAAAATTGATTCTCACCAAAATCACATGAAGCATGCTCATATCCAAAGAACTTCCAAGTTTGATTATTTTTACTGTGGCATGCATGGTCATGTTATGAGTGATCGTTATGTGTTAAGGAATGACAACTTGAAAATATGCAATGAAAAATTTGATTTCAAAAAGTCAAGAAAGTCTTCTAACAGAAAAGGAACATCTGAAAATTCTCATGCCTATGAAAGAAATCATGTTGTCAACAAAAATAAGGTTCATTGCTTTCATTGTGGAAAGTTCGGTCACAGGATGAACAATTACTTTAGTTTGAAAAATGATGAACTAAGGGCAAGTAAAAGGATAAATACTTGTGTGAAGCCCAAAATGATTTCAAATAGGAAACCTTCAGTTTGTCATTCATGTGGAAAGCTAGGACATCATGTGCCATAATGTTGGAAAGCAAATAGGACACACTTTCATGATAAAAATGATAACATCTCAACAAACCCACAGAAATTCCATGCTCATTCTTACAAAAAAATTCTGAAGTCTTTTGGTTGTTGTCATTATTGTGGTGAGTTTGGGCATACCATGCATGCTTGCTCCTTAATGCATTTTGATGATATGCATGCCCAAAAATTATGGAAGGCACCCACTAGAGGTGCAACTAACCATTTGGGACCCAAGAAAACTTGGGTACCCAAAACAACCAAATGAGAACTTTGATGCAGGAATACCTTGAGGCCAATGCAGGTATGTTGACATCTTATTTTGCAGGTTGCTTTACAAGGTTGAAAAGCTTGGTCTTTCATGAATATATATTTGATGAAGACTCATGCATATTATTCATGAGACATTGGAGCTTACACGTGACAACTGTGCTCTTCAATGGTTTGTCATATAGTTTGTTGGAATGACTTATGCCAAGGTCATGGTTGCTTCAAGTCGACATTTGTTGAAGCCCAAGTCGACTTGGCTAGTTTTGGTGGGCCTTTCAATTGCTTGATCCTTATCACATCTTTGATATGTTGTGTGGAAATGGTTTTTCTTGTGAACATTGATTGGTGTGGGTATTTTGAAGAAACTTCTTATTTTAATGTGCCTCATTGTAGGTGAAATGATTTGGTGAACATGGGCTCTAAATGCAAAAAATTAATCAACCTTGAGTCTTTGAGCTTGAGTCCATGAGTTGATATTGATTTGTAAGTTGGTTGTTCATGCTTTGCGCACTTTGATTGTGTGAATTCTCAATTCATAATGCTGGAATTTTAGTCTCTAATATGCAGTTTTGAAGAGGCAGTCTTGTGTGTTTTATGTGCATCAACCTTGTCTACACATGTGCTTAGACTTGGTCCTTCATGTGCATTGACCTTTCATATTGTGTATCAACCTATGTTGAACATGCACTGACCTTTCCCTGACAACTTGTTCATGTGCATCAACCTATGCTGCACATGGATAGACCTTGGTTCTTCATGTGCGTAGACTTGTGCTTTATATGTATAGACTTGACTCTTTACATTAATGGACTGAACTTGTATTCATGAGTGGTTTGATTGAATTTAGTTGGAAAATGGAGTTTCCATGCATGAACTTGTTATGGAATGAGAGCTTGTGGTCTAATGGGCTGGTTGTGTGCGAATCACTCCCTTATGAGGTTCGTTTCTTTATTGAAACACGTAGGTTGATCAAGCTATGTCAATGTAGTTGAGCAATCAGTTGCATTGCCTTAAGATTGACTTGTGTGACTTGTTTACACTAAGTGCAGGTTCACATTGCCTTCAAACCAATGGATCCTTGGTAAGAATTTACCTCTAAAGTTCACTTATATTACCAAGATTGGGCTTGATGCATATCTCATGTTTTTGAGCTTCAATTGACTGCCTTGGACAATTTTCCAATTCCCCACTGCAAGTGTCAACCCCTGGGGTCGACACCCAACTCCATGGGGCATCATTTTTGGCTGGACAGAACACTACCCAGGAGGAGTCGACACCAGGTGTCGACACCTAGCTCCTGGGTCCCTTTTCTTTCAAAGGGACAGAACACTTCAAAGTTGGTGTCGACACCAGGTGTCGACACCTGGTCTGGTAGATCCGGAATGGGTCTGCGTATTGGGTTTCGAAATGCCCATCTTGAGGTCCGATTGGGTTGAGCTTTTACCCCCATTACCCTTAGGGTTTCTCTTCATATCCTAGAGGAGTTTTGGAAGGGTTTTGGCCTGGGGTTCTTGGTCTTTTTATATCCTTATATGCTGCTATTTATAAGATACAAATTTGGGATTTCAAGGGAACTCCTTTGGCTAATATCGTTCTAATTCTTGCAGGAGAGAAAGAAAGGAGCTCAAGAGGATTTCAACGCCGGATTTGATCTACTTCCATTGAGATTTGGAGCTTGTTGATGAAGAAGATAGCAAGGGGAATAAAGCGAAGAATTTAAGGATGTCAATAAAGATAACTCAAGACAAAGGTGAGAAAATAAAGTGTTTGGTTGAAGTTCTTTGATCTTGATGCCAGTGCCATCTCTTGACAGATAGTGATTTTAAATTTTGAAAACCCTTTAGTTGCTTTTGACTATGTGGAAAATGAATGCTTGGCTGAAAAGAATTGAAAAATCTGAGAAGTATATATGAGAGTGTAGCCATTGAATGCCTTTTTTAAAAAGTAGAATTGCTTGTGTATGTGTTTAACCATATGAAATTTATGGTATATCAAAATGTGTTGCCGGAATGGTAGGTTAGGCCTATCAGAAAGGCATCACTTTGCGAGAGCTGGGCCTTCGGACCAAAATCTTCACCTCGTACCAGAATTCGGGAAATTGAATGTTTGGTTCTAGATGAATTTTAAACTGTCATTCAATGCTCATGTGTTTGCTAAACCCTCGATGTCATATGGGAATGCATTGTATTTTCTGATCATCATTTCAATGACTACATGGTATATAAAATGGTGACATGTGGAAGGGCAGGTCAAGCCTGTCTGAAAGCTATCACCATGCGTGAGAATGTGCCTCCGCCTGGTACCATGAATCATCTATACATATGGCATCAAACTTAAATGAATTTTCTGAAATCATGCATTGATTAAGGAGGAGTCTTGTAAGCTGAAAATTTTGAGATTAATGTTTTTCCATTCTCTCAGCATGATGATATTATTCTGTGGCTGAACATTTTGAGGACTAAATTTGATCAATGTTCCTTGATCTTTACCAATGTGCTAATCTTTTTGGATAAAAGGAAAAATATTTTCAAGGAAAAGTTCACATGTGATGATTTTGATGCTTTGAATGATTTTTTTTTGAATTCTCTTTTCAAAATAAAATTGTGTTCTCACATTTAAAAAAAAAGTTTACAAGTCATGCATTAGTTGTATTAGATGCATATAGAGTTGTCATGTGAAATCTGAAATCTTGCATCACATTACATATTTGCATATCATTTTCTACATATCATTCACATAGTGCTTTTGGAAGACGAAGCTCATCGTGTGTCTTGTTGCATAGTTAGCATTTTCAGCATGCATATACTCCCATTGTATGCTTGCATGTTAATATATGCTAAAACCCCTTCCTTGAAACTTCTAAGATCGAATACTCCATTGATAAATAATGTTGCATCTGAGTCTTAACAAGTGTGCTACATGTCAAACTCTCAGGGGGAGCATTTCATGCTTATTGCATTTATATAGGGGGAGCCGCACTATCTTGTTTTGTGTTCAATTTTCTCCATACATGTTAAATGAAATTCGCACACTTCATGCACTATAATGTGAAATTTGAGTGTCATTCATAAGGATATAGGAATTTTATTTCAACACTCTAAAGTAATTCAACTTGCTGCATGAAAGATAAAGAGACAGTTGAGGAAAAAGTTGCCTGCCTCCGCATAAAAAAAATGGATGAAATGAAAGGCAGAGCTATACTCAGTATCACTAAGTAAATTGGGCACATGTCACCTGAGACGTGATGTGGTTCATTTTTGAAAAGTGTTCACTAAAGTACCTCTATTCAAAATGAGGTGAAATGGTTCAGTATTCTGAGTAACCGGGATTCTGGCATGAGCTCCATGTGTCTCCTCGCGTAAAAAGGAATTATTTGAACCTAATCATTCTTAGAAAAATTCAGATTGTCAGTGTGAAAATTTCTGATGTTAAATTTGATTGAGGCAGAGCGAAGCCTCCAATACGCTGCTCTCTAGATTGAAATGCAGTCTATGCAAATATTATTATGTTTAATTGAAAATCTAGTTATCCATATGGCTAAAATTCATTCTCGTGTTACTCACTTACACATGGTAATTTGATTTGATATGTATTCTGAAAATTTGATTAACTGCATGACCTGTTGTACGTCTTCTCCTATCTATCTGCACACTCCTCTAGGTGTAATCATGGGCACTCTGATCTTACTGACTCACCTACACTTTTCGTACACCTATGCCTTCACTCTAATTAAAATGGGGGAGCTATATTGCATGTATATATATCTATTTGCTTGGAGATCAATCACACTGGATCATTTTACTTGCATGCTGCATGTCCATATTGTCTACACTTACATTTCAAACTTGTGAAATTAGTTCTTTCATAGTGTGCATAATGTTTCTCTTTATAACCCCATTGTCCGTAGGTCTTGGTCAATGACAAAGAAAAAAAAAAACAATGTTGTTTTTTGGTTTTGCTACCATCATGGATTCCCCATCATGATCCCCATTTCTGATTATGTCAAAGGGGGGGGAGAGCATTATAGCATACCATTTTGTCATCATCAAAATGGGGGAGATTGTTGTGTATAAGATTATTGTGTATGTGATTTTGATGATTACAAAATGACTTTGTTGCTTGGCCTTGTGCTAGAATGGGTTTTCATGTCTTCATGTGCTTGAACTCCTTATCCTCTAGCTATGAAGTTTGAAATGGTTGTGGAGATGATTACAAAATATTGTTATTGGGATATCATCATGTGGATGCATTTGTGACTCTATAAGGCTCATACGTGCTTTGATGTTAGCACATTGCATATACATTGCATATTCACCCGGTGAGATTGCTTTGTATTCAATGAGAAAGATTTTGTGGAAAACATGCTTGGATAAATATCATATTGAGCCTCATGTTATGCATGTGTGCTTCGGCTAATGCTAAATGAATGATTGAGATGCAATACCATTGTATTTGCCTTAATTGGTTACTTGGAAGATTCAGAAAGATCCATTGTTTATAACAATGCATTGGTTTCTTGGAAGATTCAAGAAGATCCCTTGTTTATAACAATGCCCCTCATGTATTCAATGATCGATGAATGTGATTTTTATCAACAAGAATGTCATTTGAATGAATGAGTTCCAATGCTATTGTACATGCCTTTGCATTTGGCATGATTGTCTACATGTGCGTGTGGAAGCATCTTGATGTTGAAGGCTATGAAGATACAAGAATGCTATTGAATGGTTGAGCTCCCATGTCTTTATATTTGAATGATTGAGCTCCCATATCATTGTATATATCTTGGATGCGATGGAAGATTCAAAGTGCTTCAAATGCCAAAGCTTGTGACTTATATTTTTATAGAAACATTTATTTATGCAATGAGCATTTGGATGGTTGACAAGTTATGGAGGTTCTTTTGGAAGAATCAAGTTTATGAGCTCTTAACTTTCATACATATGGTAACTTGATACTCTTGTGATTTTGCAGGTCCAAGGATGATTTTATACCCTCCCATATCAAGTGGATCATGGTAATATCTATTACCCACCTTGTGTGCTTGAATTGGAGGAGGTTGAGGTTGAGCTTTCATGCCTTTGTATTTCGACAATTGAGAGATTCAATTTCATCACAACAAAAACTTGTCATATGGTGGAATGTGTTTTTGTTGTTTGATATGAGAAGCCAAATACATGATTAAATCGGTTCTCAAGTGCCCTTCATGCATGATTCTCATGATAGTCTTGTGGTAGCATCTTGCTCATTTAACTTTCCATATTCCTTGTTGAATCCAAGGTTGAATGATGTTTTTAAGACCTTCATAATGCATGTTTTTCACTTGGAAAAATCAAGTTTTCAATTGGGGTTGAAGGTTTTTCAGACTACATTGGACTGTATTAAGCAGTCTTTCCTAGTGCTCACTGGCTCTGTCCAATGAAGCTGCCCAGAAGGTGTCGACACCTATCTGGCAGAGTTCTATTTTTGGTGTTTTGGCCTATCCAGTTTGCCGGTGTCGACACCAGGTGTCGACACTTACGGCACGGGAGTTGCGAATCCGATCTAAACCTATTCTTTTGGCCATGAAACTTTACCAAACTACCCCTCAAAGGTTCCTAAACATGTTAGGGTGTTTCTAACATGTTTTAGGAAGGTTTTATGTGTCTTTTCCCCACTTTTTGAGTTGTATATATAATAGCTACGAATTTGTGAGGAGGAGAACCCTAATGCTTATTTGTTCTTTCGTATAGGTGAAAAAAAGGGGAAAACGAGGTGGAGCTCTTGCAAAGAGGATATCATCTACATCCATGAAGATCTGGAGCTCGTGGAAGAAGGAAAAGAGGAGCGGCTCGAGGTGAGGAAGAAGATGATGTCGAAATCGTGATCATCCATCAACGAGCCAAGGAGAACCAGATTTTGTTGAAGAAGGGGGAGCTTTATTCTTGATGCATCTTTCTAGTTTCCATCTATAGAATTTGTTTGGGGGGGTCATTGCAACTATTTGTCTTCGTTTCATATACACCTGAAAGAATATGTTGTGTGGGTGTTCGGAGAAAGAGTTCTCCGAGTGTTTGTGTTAACGTGTGTGTGTCGATTTGTTCGGAGCATATCCGTGTGTGTGCTTGGGTGTAACTTTGGGTGTGTTCCCCGTGTGTGGTTGAGACTTTACTCCCGTGTGGTTGTGTAGGCATTGCCCTACGTGTGTGTGGTGGAGCTTGGCTCCGTGTGTGTGGGGGGGGGGGGATTTATCCCCGGGCTATTCTTACAGCAGTGAAGCCTCACCGGTTTGGTGAGGGGTGGACGTAGGGAGTCCGTCGTGGTCCCGAACCACCTTAAAAATCCTTGTGTCATGTGGTTTGATCTTTGTGATTGTGTGCTTCACTATCTTATCTGTTTATGCAATCGTGTGAGCTCGGTGAGATTGAGAGAATTAAGTTTAAATCTGTTTAGATTAAATTTCTCAATCTTATCAATCTTGTTAATTCCGCTGTGCACTAATTTGTGTTTTTAATTGGACATAGTTTACAGTAGAAGGATCTATTCACCCCCCTCTAGATCCGTGTTCCTACACTACGAGACCCAACACATAAGAATTTTAACAATAAAAAATAATAAAAAATGAACTATGATGGATGGGATAAAAGGGTAGGAAAATGGAGCATGCGTGGAAGCTAAGATGGAGTGTGTGATCGCCAGAGACCGTGGGCCTCAAAGGATATAACAATAAAGTAAAGGAGAGATCGCGAATAAATACCTTTAAAACGTGCAGGGGAGATGTGAGGTCCAACCTTCTCTTCCAATTGGCCGGCTGATGAAGAGAGCATTTCTTGAGATTACCCTTACAAAAATAAACAAACCAACAAAGAAAGGTATAGATTAGAACATGGGGTATGTAGCATCAAGTTCTTAATGAATATAAACATGAAAGCATGTAGTAAAACACACCTTGTTGGTGTTGGCCTTTAAAACCCCTATGCAAAGGGTAAGGAAGATAATGATGATGATGATAGGGAGAGTGTAAGTGTTGCACAAAGGGAGGATCTCAATGTTAAGATGATAAAGAGAAATAAAAGAGGGAGGGAGTATGATGCATGTAAACTAATTAATGCTTTAAAAAGAAATAAAAGAGATAAAGGATTAAGAAAGGCTTATTGATTTTCCAAGGATCTTCAATATAGCATCAAATTAAGGAGGAAGAAGATCTCCAAGGGATGAAACTTTAGAGCACATGGGAGACTCCTTCTCCTCAAGGGGCATCCTCCTTCCAGCAGAGTTTCCCCAGGATCTTCAAAGTTCAGCCTTAAACACAAGGGAGAGGGGGGTCCTATTTATAGAGTGAAAATTTGGAGGTTTAATTCCCTTAAAATTATAAAATGAAGTTTTAATGGGATTTGGAGAGATAAAATATTCTGCCATGTGTCCTCACAACCTTAGAAAGCCATAGGGACCCTTTCCCAAGTGGAAAAGGAACTCAAAATGAGGAAGGAAAGGAGCTTCTTTCGGATTTGAAACTCTGGAAGAATTAGCGTCTGACCCAGTGGTCGCTAATTAATTGGCATCGAGTAGGCAGTCGCCAATTAGAATCGATTTATGGAAAGATTTACAAACTACCAAAATTACAAATGAATTCGCATCCAGAGAAGCTGACGTGAATTAAGATTTTATACGAATTTTGGTCAAAATTAAAAGCCCAAAATATAGAAAGGAAATACACATCTAGTCGCCTAGACGCATCTTTAAATTAACGTCAGAGCTTAAGATGCCATTTCATGATTATTTATAGAAACTTAGAAATTACCAAAAATTGGAAAAAAGAATTTACGTGCACCTAGACAGACGTGAATTAAGAAATAATTTGAATTTTGGTAATAATTTAACGGCTCAAATATATAAATGAAATTAGCGTCTATGATGTGGACGCCAATTTAAGAATTGGCGACTTAGTGGAGAGGCGTTAATTCAAGATTAACTGGAAACAAATAAGGAAATAGAATTACCGTCAAAGCCACAGACGCCAATTAAATAATTGGCGCCTTCCCGCTAAGACGTTAATTCTTCATGAAAATGAAGTTTGGCACAAAATGGGGAAGAGAATAATTCACCTTTATGATGGCGGACGCAAATTAAAAATTAACGCCTTTTCGAAGAGGTGTTAATTTAAATAATTAACACGAATTTTGGCCAAAAGATAAGGAAGAGAATACGCGTCCACCTGTCCAGACGCCAATTAAAGAATTGGCGCCTTTCTAGAAAGGCGTTAATTCAATAATAATTCAAATTTAGCCAAAAAATGGTTAAGAAAAGAATGCGCGTCCGCCTGTCTGGACGCGAATTTTAAAAGTAACGCCTTCTCAGACGGGCGTTAATTCTTGGAAGAATTTACGACTGTGATGCTGACGTTAATTTAAAGAATTGGCGTCCACTGGGTCTTACTCTAATTCAAAATAGCCCTGAAAAATTAGAGAAAAATCCTAGAAAAAATTAGAAAAATAGGGGAAAATATAGAAAGATAGGAGAAAGTTGAATATTCAAGAAAAGTGAGGAAAATCACTCAAACAAGTCGATTTGAGGGTCAATTTGGGGCATTGTAATGCGATAGGAGATGTACTCAAAGTGATGTCAATTTTGGCGTGTCTACAGATCATAGGGATGATTTTTTTACCTAATTTTCTATTTTCTAGATTTTTGAAATCCCAAAAAAATTCCTATATAAACAACCCTTTACCCCCTCTTCCCTTATTCTAACATTCTCTTTCTCTCTCCTCTCGTTTCTCTCTTTCTCTCCCTCTCTTCTCTGGGCGGCCGACAGAGCTTGAGGCGAGCGTGGTCGAGGCGACGTGGGGCGATGAGCGGTGAGGGTAGAGTGAGCAACGTGGCGGTGGCATGATGTGCTTTGTCCTTGTATTTGTGAAGCCGACGTTAATTCGAGTGTAGTTTTCACATGGAATCGACATCCTCAACATGGGATTTCGTTGTGAGAGGTAGGGGGATGGATCCCTAGCTCATGCATTCCATTTTACTGTGTTTTGTAGGCCGAGGTTAGACTGACGATGGTTTTCTTTCACGTCGGGGTTAAAATGCATGATTTTGGGGTGAGCGACGGATTCGTCATTTTGATCACATTTTTATGGTTAAAATGCGCCCTCTCAGTAGCTTAGAGCGTGGGCAATGGTTCCCCCATGTTTTTCCCATCACCCGAGGTGATCAGAGAGTGGAATAGGACCCCTCGGATGGGGTTTCGTAGGTGTGTCGTCAGAATCGATCGACCGATGGGTCAGTTTAGTCGACCGGTTTGGCGTTCACCACGGTGGGCAAACTACCCTAGTTTGGTCGACCGACCTAGTGGGTTCGGTCGACCAACCCAGATGGTCTGTAGCTTGGCTATGGGCCAGGTCGACCGACTCAGTGGACCGGTCGACCGACCCCTGTGTAGGTCGATCGGCCCAGTGGGCTGGTCAACCGAAACACATTCCTTTTCCCCATTTTGGCCACCAGTCGACCCGGTCGAGACCCTTTGGTCAATCTTTGGCCTCGTGGATGTCCCGAACATCCCGTGGGGACCGAGTTCATGTTTTTGGGTGTCCGTAAGAATCATGATACCTCGATTAATGTGCCTGGTGGTTTGGAGGGTCCGGGTGACCCCGTGTGTTCCAAGCATCCTCGTTATACTAGTTTGAGTCAGCGAATATTCATGTATGTGCGGAGGGCTATCCCCACACAATGTTAGCTTCTTCATAAAGTAGTTTCCATGTGGGTCATGAGTATGGCCAATGATTGTGAGTCCCGTGACCCAGCCAGGGGCTGGGGGCTTCTTAGCCTCTCTTAGAGAGGGAGTGAACCCGGTGGTTGTGAACCGCCTCATGAGTTCTTTTGATCGTGGTTTTTGACTTTCAGACTAGGGAAATTTGACGGCATGGTGTCGTATGGTACAACAACCTTGGACTGAGTCACGTGACTCAATGGTCGTTGGATTAGCAGGTATAGTTAGCTGTCCTGAATCTGGTGGCACCGAGTCACCTTCTACTTCGTGATACTTACACTAGGTGCATGTGTAGCCGTTGGTACTTCAGTGTTTCCTCTCCATGGAGAGTTCCCACGTCGAGTGACTACCCTCACTAGTCGTAGCTTGTCTGGGTACCTGGGTGCCGACCCACCTGGGAGTGGTGGAGAGCTAGACCTGAGAGAGATGGCTTTGGGCTGGTTGTCATATGGCCTCTCACTGTGGCCGCTCGAGTCCAGGCCGAGAGGAAAATCAGGTAGAGGGCCTGACGTAGCGCAGTCAGTCAGTGTGCGAACAAGTGGTTGGGGACTATGGATGCGTACTGACGAGCACGACTCCGATTAGACCCTTATCTTTGATTACTTGTATGATGTCTTAGTCTCCGCCTGGGGCAAGTAGAGAGACACTCGAGGCGCGAACTAAGTCATCAATGGACGCATCCAGCCTTACTTTTAGTGGGATGGTTCTCCCATCACGTGACACGTGACTCTCTTGACTCGGTTTTGGTTTCTCGTCAGTGAGGACGTGGTTCTTCAGGTGGCTTATGTGTACTTTTCCTGACATTGAGGTCTAGGGTTCCCGATAGAGTTATCAAGGTTTCACCCATAGACAGTGTAGGATTCACGATGGCGAGGTCGTGTCATGCCCCGAGCCTTTATTACAGCGGAAGACTAACTCGGGGAGCGCGAATAGCCGGCATGGTAAGCCTCTTGTGAGCAAGAACAATCAGAGCGCAATATAATCACACATAAAGATGCAATTGCACAATATATATATATTCAAACTCCCACTTTATTTCATTGATAATCAAATATTCAAAATGCATCCACTAATTCAATTTTCATTTATGCACTAGACTCAAGAAATAGGAAAATTACATTGACTCCATCTAAACAATATAGACTTCCTAAGTCTTCGCTCATCTTTATTCACTCTCGGATCCGCTACTTGAACATTCTGAATCCGAACCCGAATCACTTCCATCTCCTGAAAAGATTGGAAATAGTAATGAGCACACTTGCCCAGTAGGAATCTTCGCATCAACATGAAGGCACTATTAAAGTAATTAACAATTTAGCTCTAAAGAAGTAAGGCAAAATCATGCGAATGCGAATATCATGCGACTAAACCAAAGTAACACGATAGTCATGTAAGATAGAGTGAACAAGAATGAATGTAACAAGAACATGATGTTTGGCCTTTCATGAATAAGAATGTATCGAGAATGCACTTTCACTTTCATAACCATAAAGGTTACGCACGAGAATGTCAATCATGTAGCAATTCACTAGATTTTCACGAGTGCTCATGGATTTCACTTATTTATAAAGAAAGTACTCCCAGCGTAATGCGACGCCAGTAGCATCATATCCCATGGTTTATAAAATAGTATGTTTCCGATAATCAGTCGTGGGGACTAGCATAGAGCCCTTGGACACAATCAGCGCCCGAACTACATCTTCACGTATAAATCAAGCTACTTCCATGAGTGTAACAATAAAGTATGGCCAAGAATGTAATAAGATCAATAACTCATGATAATAACAATCAATGAATGAATGCTTCAATTTAGAGTATGAGAGATCAAGAAAAAGATTTAAATAATGTCATGCTCACGGAAATAAATCGATAGCATAACGGTACATTCATTTCTCTTTCCAATCATTATATTAAGTTTCTTGATCAATATTATAAGTTCTAGACTATCATTAGTCCATATAGAACCTTTGGAATATCAACCCTTGGATCAAACCTTGGGTTAAATACTTAAGTAATGTGACGGTCGTGTACTTGGCCGTTACATGATGTGACGGTCTAGTTTTGGGCCATTACATTAGTCTGAATCTAGAACTAATAAAATAGACTCAGTGAAGTGTGACGGTCGTGCACTGGGACGTTACATGATGTGACGGTCTAGGATTAGGCCGTTATAGTGGTCTGGGTCCAGAATCAAGATATCGAACTCAGATGAATGTGACGGTCGTATATTAGGCCGTTACATGTCCTGACGGTCCAATACAGAGCCGTTACATTACTGATAACCAGAAAACATCGATAGTGTAATCTAATCAATGGGCTTCAATGGTACAACCAACTCGGCGTCCTAGTGGGAATCCCAGGCTCGCGGAGAATTACGGAGGCCTTGAAACAAGATTTCCTAGTCCATTGGAAGGAATATCCAATAGAGAGGTCCTCAAGTCCAAGAATATGTTCCTATAGTGCAAAGTGTGAACTAATGGACAACATACCGGAATATGTGCCTTGTACTTATAGAAATGACTCTATAGATAGAGATAGAATGTGTATCCATGTCTAAATCACGATAAAAACTCCGTCAATGCATTATGTAAAACCATGATTTAGAATACAAAACTATAGATTTTTGGTCATGAAATTAACATATCTTTAAAATGATATTAAGATGCCAAAATCATGCAATACCTATCATGAACGTTTGAATAATTCCAAGATCACTTTAACAGGTTTAAACTTAGATAACTAGGCTTAATAATAAGTAAAATTGACAAGTCCTATTCTGTCTCAGGTTGACAGAACATCAGGTATCTGACGGTCTATTGATGGCGCGTCACGGTTAATGTGACGGTTTATCGAGCAGCCATTACATGAACGTAACGCTCCTTCCCTGATGCGTCAGAGACAACAGAGTGCATATATATACAACAGAACTGTGACGGATCATCGTAAGGCCGTTACGTGAGTATGACGGTCCTACTATGATGCGTCAGAGCATCTGCTGATAGAAAACCATATAGAATCCAAGAGATTAACTCACATCATGTCTAGAAATCAAAATAGTATGACTATCCTTAGACATGATAACGAAGTATAGGCTATCTACATGCATGGGTTCTAGTGAATAGACAAGATAACATCTTTTATTTCTATTTAAGGCTAAGAGATGTATGAATGCATAGAACCATTAAAACATGAAATTCATGATCTATCATGCATGGAATTCAATCAAACCAGAGGGCTTTTATTCCTATCAAGATGTTTCTGCCGTTCATGAGATGACCTACCTCTTAACTTGGCTTTAAACTTCCAATTTAGGGTTGAAAAGACGTGCCCTAGCTCTCCTCTTCCTGTGACTTTTCAGCAACTTCCTTGGGCTCTAACTCCACGACCTATTGACCTAAGGACGTGAAATTTGGAGAGTAGTTAGTCTAAAGTATTATCTACAAAATCTTCCAAAGAACTTACCTGAGATTATGACTCCTTACCTTGATTCTTTACGGCCCAAAAGTAAGGGTCGCTCAGTTCAGAACTGGGTTCTATTTATAGAGTTTTGGCTAGGGTTTGAAGATTAGATCGATTCTAGAGTCCTTAATTCATCAAAATATGATCTCTAAGAGCCCCTAGTAACTTAACATGTCCTTCTAGTTAGGTCTCTTGTAGATAGGGTTCAAAAATTCTAATCTTTTTGGGAGTTCTTCGACTTACGGAACTCGCAGTATGTAACAGTCGTGTCCAGGCGTGTTACCTGGCTGTGACAGTCACGCTATGGACCGTTACAGTCAACGTGTATAGAATTTTTAAATTAATAAAACTCTTTTATTCGTTTATCCCTATCATTATCTTAGATAAATAGTATTTATCTTATAAATCCGTGAATAGGCTAGTTATCCTTCTAGAATATGGGCCAAACTTAATGGACTTGGTCCTTAAATCTTTTAGTTAATCATTGGATAGGCTAGGTTAATTTTTTAACATAATTTGGGCCTTTTAATGACTTATTAATGTAATAATCCCTTCATTAATTTATTTAAGCCTTTATAATTTTTAGAAAATTGTTTTAAAATTCAAAAATTATATATATATATATATATATATATATATATATATATATATATATATATATATATATATATAAATTCTGGGGCACTACACGCTCCCCCACTTAGAAGAATTTGATCCCCAAATTCAATATATGGATTTCGGAGAGTGTACTTACAGTTAAATAATTCTGGAAATCTTTTTCACACAGCTGCTTCGGTTTCCCATGTTGCTTCATATGGCCATGTTTTCTTCCATTAAATTTTGACCATCGGGATAACCTTATTTCTTAGTTGACGCACTTCTCGTTCCAGAATCTTTATCGGTGTTTGTTCGTATGTTAAGTCCTTCTGAATCTCCAGATTGTCATAAGTGATAATGTGGTCAGAATCATATACATACTTCTTTAGCATGGAGATGTGAAATACGTCATGAACTCCTGCTAATTGTGGGGGTAAAGCTAGCTTGTAAGCTACTTCACTAACCCTTTCAAGAATTTCAAACGGGCCAATGAATCTTGGAGTTAGCTTTCCTTTAATGTCAAATCTTCGAATACCACGACCTAGAGAAACCTTCAGATATACATGATCTCCTACCTGAAACTCCAAGTCATGTCTTTGATTATCGGCATAAGATTTTTGCCTATCTTGCTCCATCTTCATTCTTTCCTGAATGAGTTTTATTTTCTCTGTAGAATCTCTGATAATATCGGGGCCTAAGAATTGTCTTTCCCCCATTTCACTCCAACATATTCGTGATCGACAGCTTTTTCCATATAAGGCTTCAAAAGGTGCCATTTGTATGCTTGCCTAATAGCTATTGTTATAAGCAAACTCTACTAGAGGTAAGTGATCATGCCAACTACCTCCAAAGTCAATAGCACAAGCCCTGAGCATATCCTCTACTACCTGATTTGTTCTTTCCGTCTGACCATCAGTTTGTGGATGAAAGGCTGTGCTAAAATTCAACCTAGTCCCCAGTGAATGTTGTAGGCCCTTCCAGAATTGTGATGTAAATCGGTGATCTTTATCTGATACAATAGTGACATGGACACCATGTAACTTGATGATTTCTTTTATGTATAATGCTGCCAGGATATCCACAGACCATCGACTCTTTATTGGTACAAAATGTGCAGATTTAGTCAATCGATCTATAATTACCCATATGCCATCATGTCCACCTCTTGTCTTAGGTAACCCCATAATGAAATCCATCCCTATACTCTCCCACTTCCATTCGGGAATATGTAAGGGATGCAATTTACCAGCGGGTCTAAAATGTTCTGCTTTTACTTATTGACAAGTGACACAACGAGACACAAAATCAGCTATTTCTCTCTTCATATTGGGCCACCAGAAATTTCTTTTGAGATCTTGATACATCTTTGTTCCTACTGGATGAATTGTGCATTTGGAATTATGTGCTTCATCTAGAATCAGTTTCTTTGTAGCCTCATGATCTGGTATACATATTCGGCCCTTAAATAATAATATTTCATCGTTGGAAATAGAAAAATCTGGCTTTTGTTCAATATTGGCTTTAATTTCTAGTAATATAGAATCATCATTTTGCAGCTTGACCAGATCTTCTATCAATGTAGGTTGAGCTCGGATATTGACTATGAAACAATCTTCTTTCTTTATGTCAATATCTAAGTTCAACTGAGCAAATTGAGGAACAAGGTTAGTTACACTTATCATAAGACTTGATAGCGTACCCATTGGTTTTCTACTGAGTGTATCTGCTATAGCATTAACTTTGCCAGAATGATACTGAATAGCAAAATTGAAGTCTTTGAGGTATTCTAACCACCTCCTCTGTCTCATGTTAAGCTCTTTTTGAGAGAATAAGTATTTCAAGCTCTTGTGGTCTGAGTAGACCGTAAACTTTTCTCCATAAAGATAATGACGTCAAATTTTTAAGATGAAAATAACTGCTGCTAATTCTAAATCATGTACAGGATAATTTACATCGTGTTGTTTCAGTTGTCTTGAAGAATAACAGATCACCTTTCCATTCTGCATGAGAACGTATCCTAAGCCAATGAAAGACGCATCCGTATACACTTCGAATCCACCACCCTCCATTGGTAGTGACAAAACAGGGGCTGTTGTAAGATGATTCTTAAGAGTTTGGAAATTCTTCTCACATTCCTCTGACCAGACAAAAGGATTTTCTTTTCTGGTGAGTCTAGTTAAAGGAACTGCCATCTTTGAGAAGTCCTGAATGAATCTTCTATAATAACCAGCTAGACCCAGAAAGCTCCTTACTTCAGACACAGTCGTAGGCCGACTCCAATTCTTGACAGCTTCTACCTTAGAAGGATCCACAGTAATACCTTCTTTTGAAATAATGTGGCCTAGGAATGAGACTTCCTCGAGCCAGAATTCACACTTACTGAGTTTGGCATAAAGCTTGTGTTCTCTAAGTGTTTGCAAAGCTATCCTTAGATGTTCTTCATGTTCCTCTTTTGTCTTGGAGTATATCAGGATATCATCGATGAAGACGACAATGAATTGATCCAGGTATGGCTGGAAGACACTGTTCATAAGTTGCATAAATGCTGCTGGGGCATTAGTTAACCCAAATGGCATTACCACGAATTCATAATGGCCATAACGACTTCGAAAAGCCGATTTATAAATGTCTTCTTCTTTAATTCTCAGCTGATGATAACCTGATCTGAGATCAATCGTAGAGAAATATTCTGCTCCCGAAAGCTGATCGAAGAGCTCATCAATACGCGGCAACATATACTTATTTTTGATTGTAAGCTGATTTAGTCACCGGTAATCGATGCATAGTCTGAGAGAACCATCTTTCTTTTTGACAAATAGAACCGGCGCACCCCAAGGGGATGTACTAGGTCTAATGAAGCCCTTATCCAGAAGTTCCTGCAACTGCTTCTTTAGCTCTTTAAGTTCTGTGGGGGACATCTTGTAAGGGGCTATAGAAACAGGTGCTGCTCCTGGGATGAGTTCAATAATGAAGTTCACTTCCCTCTCGGGAGGTAAACTAGGTAGTTTAGATGGAAACACGTCTGGGAACTCATTTACAATAGGGATGTCTACTATGATAATCTCCTTGGACTCTGTAATAATGACGGAAGCAAGAAAAGCTTCACATCCTCGCGAGATGAGCTTGCAAACATGAAGTGAGGATATGATAGTGGGGTGTTTCTTGTATTTGATGCGAAGAAAAGAGAATCTTGGAAGACCGGATTTTTGAAAAGATATAATTCTATTTCGGCAATTGATATAAGCATCGTGGTCTACAAGCCAATCTACCCCTAAAATGGCATCATAACCTTTCATGTCAAGGCATACTAAGTTTACGGGGAGATTGTGACCTTCTACTATCACTTCGCTATCAGGATAATAGTTAGTAAGCTTAGTTCCAGATCCTAAGGGTGTGGAAATGGCAAGATCTGAAGGTAAGGGAACTGATGCGATTGGTAATGTCTTAGCAAAAGTAGTGGAGATAAAAGAATGAGAGGCACCAGTATCAAATAGCACAAATGCAGGATGAGAACAAATTTGAAGAGTACCTTTCATAAGCCCATCATCCTTGGGCGCTTCCTCTTCATCTAGAACGGCATTGAGGCGAGCCTGCCTCCTGCGTCCATTACCAGATGACTGGTCCTTCATAAGGGGGCAATCCGGCATGCGATGCTCCCTGCTTCCACAATGTAAACAAGCGCCAAGGCGCTTCCAACACTCCTCAGCCGAATGGCCGAATTTCTCACAAAATGTGCAAGCTGTGGCGAATTGATCCTTCTCTTCCCTGACTTTCTTTTGCTTGTGGGAGCTTCCACCGTTCCCACTCCTAGATCTTTTCTTACTATCACTGCTTTTGTAGGGTTCCATGATACTAAATTTCTCTTTCTTATAACGCCGATCGGAACGTCGACTTGATTCTTCTCCTTTTCCTTTTAACTTCTCGACCTTCTCTAAGGTCCTTTCACATAAATATGCTCGTTGAACCATCTCCGCATAGGTACGGATGTTTTGAGTCCCGAGTTGCTGGATGAAACCGAGTCGTAACCAGTCCATAAACGGATTTACCTTCAATAAGTCGGTGCTGATAAGATGTGGTGCGTAAGGTGCTAGCCTTGAAAATTGTAGTTCATATTCGACAACCGTCATCATTCCTTACCGAAGAGCGGCGAACTCCATAGCCTTTCGTTCCTTTACGTGCTCAGAAAAGTACTTGGCACGGAATAGGGTAAGAAAACCGTCCCATGTATGAGGTTCATTGGCCGGAGGTGCTGGAACCGACTTCCACCAAGTACGGGCATCCTTATTAAGTTGAAATGTTGTCAGACACACCTTCTCCTGATCGATGCATTGTATGACATCAAAGATACGATTCATTTCATCGATCCAATTTTCTGCTTCATCTGGGTTAGAGGAACCATAGAAACGCGGAGGGTTTAAACTCCAGAAATTGCGATGTAGATCGCCAGCCCGTGCTCCTGCGCCACCTTGCATTATAGTTTGCAATGCCTGGGTAAGGCCGGCAACTGTTTGTTTCATACCATCCCAATCTACACGATGAGCCATTTGTAAGATAAGGTATCTGGGAGAAAATAACAACTTGTTATTTCTCATGAAATTGGAATGAACAAAATAAATCTTAAAGCTAATTAGTTATCTTATCCCGGGCTCTACCCACTTCTCACATGGGTATGGAAACTTCTTCCTTAGTTCATCCGTAGGGGCCCTTAAACCTAGGACTTATCCTATGACATGATTCCTTCTTCCTAAGTCCTGAGACTTAGGCTCTGATACCAACTTAACTGTCACGCCCCGAGCCTTTATTACAGCGGAAGACTAACTCGGGGAGCGCAAACAGCCGGCATGGTAATCCTCTTGCGAGCAAGAACAATCAGAGCGCAAGACAATCACACATAAAGATGCAATTGCACAATATATATATATTCAAACTCCCACTTTATTTCATTGATAATCAAATATTCAAAATACATCCACTAATTCAATTTCCATTTATGCACTAGACTCAAGAAATAGGAAAATTACATTGACTCCATCTAAACAATATAGACTTCCTAAGTCTTCGCTCATCTTTATTCAGTCTCGGATCCGCTACTTGAACATTCTGAATCCGAACCCGAATCACTTCCATCTCCTGAAAAGATTGGAAATAGGTAATGAGCACACTTACCCAGTAGGAATCTTCGCATCAACATGAAGGCACTATTAAAGTAATTAACAATTTAGCTCTAAAGAAGTAAGGCAAAATCATGCGAATGCGAATATCATGCGACTAAACCAAAGTAACACGATAGTCATGTAAGATAGAGTGAACAAGAATGAATGTAACAAGAACATGATGTTTGGCCTTTCATGAACAAGAATGTATCGAGAATGCACTTTCACTTTCATAACCATAAAGGTTACACACGAGAATGTCAATCATGTAGCAATTCACTAGATTTTCACGAGTGCTTATGGATTTCACTTATTTATAAAGAAAGTACTCCCAGCGTAATGCGACGCCAGTAGCATCATACCCCATGGTTTATAAAATAGTATGTTTCCGACAATCAGCTGTGGGGACTAGCATAGAGCCCTTGGACACAATCAGCGCCCGAACTGCATCTTCACGTATAAATCAAGCTACTTCCATGAGTGTAACAATAAAGTATGGCCAAGAATGTAATAAGATCAATAACTCATGATAACAACAATCAATGAATGAATGCTTCAATTTAGAGTATGAGAGATCAAGAAAAAGATTTAAACAATGTCATGCGCACGGAAATAAATCGACAACAAAACGGTACATTCTTTTCTCTTTCCAATCATTATATTAAGTTTCTTGATCAATATTATAAGTTCTAGACCATCATTAGTCCATCTAGAACCTTTGGAATATCAACCCTTGGGTTAAATACTTAAGTAATGTGACGGTCGTGTACTGGGCCGTTACATGATGTGACGGTCTAGTTTTGGGCCGTTACATTAGTCTGAACCTAGAACTAATAAAATAGACTCAGTGAAGTGTGACGGTCGTGCACTGGGCCGTTACATGATGTGACGGTCCAGGATTAGGCCGTTATAGTGGTCTGGGTCCAGAATCAAGATATCGAACTCAGATGAATGTGACGGTCGTATATTGGGCCGTTACATGTCCTGACGGTTCAATACAGAGCCGTTACATTACTGAAAACCAGAAAATATCGATAGTGTAATCTAATCAATGGGCTTCAATGGTACAACCAACTCGGCGTCCTAGTGGGAATCCCAGGCTCGCGGAGAATTACGGAGGCCTTAAAACAAGATTTCCTAGTCCATTGGAAGGAATATCCAATAGAGAGGTCCTCAAGTCCAAGAATATGTTCCTATAGTGCAAAGTGTGAACTAATGGACAACATACCGGAATATGTGCCATGTACTTATAGAAATTACTCTATAGATAGAGATAGAATGTGTATCCATGTCTAAATCACGATAAAAACTCCGTCAATGTATTATGTAAAACCATGATTTAGAATACAAAACTATAGATTTATGGTCATGAAATTAACATATCTTTAAAATGATATTAAGATGCCAAAATCATGCAATACCTATCATGAACGTTTGAATAATTCCAATATCACTTTAATAGGTTTAAACTTAGATAACTAGGCTTAATAATAAGTAAAATTGACAAATCCTATTCTGTCTCTGGTTGACAGAACATCAGGTATCTGACGGTCTATTGCTGGCGCGTCACGGTTAATGTGACGGTTTATCGAGCAGCCGTTACGTGAACGTAACGCTTCTCCCCTGATGCGTCAGAGACAACATAGTGCATATATATACAACAGAACTGTGACGGCTCATCGTAACGCCGTTACGTGAGTATGACGGTCCTACTATGATGCGTCAGAGCATCTGCTGATAGAAAACCATATAGAATCCAAGAGATCAACTCACATCATGTCTAGAAATCAAAATAGTATGACTATCCTTAGACATGATAACGAAGTATATGCTATCTACATGCATGGGTTCTAGTGAATAGACAAGATAACATCTTTTATTTCTATTTAAGGCTAAGAGATGTACGAATGCATAGAGCCATTAAAACATGAAATTCATGATCTATCATGCATGGAATTCAATCAAACCACAGGGCTTTTATTCCTATCAAGATGTTTCTGCCATTCATGAGATGACCTACCTCTTAACTTGGCTTTAAACTTCCAATTTAGGGTTGAAAAGACGTGCCCTAGCTCTCCTCTTCCTGTGACTTTTCAGCAACTTCCTTGGGCTCTAACTCCACGACCTCTTGACCTAAGGACGTGAAATTTGGAGAGTAGTTAGTCTAAACTATTGTCTACAAAATCTTCTAAAGAACTTACCCGAGATTACGACTCCTTACCTTGATTCTTTACGGCCCAAAAGTAAGGGTCGCTCAGTTTAGAACTGGGTTCTATTTATAGAGTTTTGGCTAGGGTTTGAAGATTATATCGATTCTAGAGTCCTTAATTCATCAAAATCTGATCTCTAAAAGTCCCTAGTAACTTAACATGTCCTTCTAGTTAGGTCTCTTGTAGATAGGGTTAAAAAATTCTAATCTTTTTGGGAGTTCTTAGACTTACGGAACTCGCAGTATGTAACAGTCGTGTCCAGGCACGTTACCAGGCTGTGACGGTCGCGCTATGGACCGTTACAGTCAACGTGTATAGAATTTTTAAATTAATAAAACTCTTTTATTCGTTTATCCCTATCATTATCTTAGATAAATTGTATTTATCTTATAAATCCGTGAATAGGCTAATTATCCATCTAGAATATGGGCCAAACTTAATGGGCTTGGTCCTTAAATCTTTTAGTTAATCATTGGATAGGCTAGGTTAACTTTTTAACATAATTTGGGCCTTTTAATTACTTATTAATCTAATAATCCCTTCATTAATTTATTTAAGCCTTTATATTTTTTAGAAAATTGTTTTGATATTCACAAATTATATATATATATATATATATATATATATATATATATATATATATATATATATATATATATAAATTCTGGGGCACTACAGGTCGTGACTGTACCCTTAGACCGCATGGTCTTGGGTTGGGCCTCCGTTTGTGAGGACGGGCCTTCGCGACTGGGATGTCGTGGTATTTCCTTCAATAGCATTGCTGTGGTTTTACCGGTTGTTCGGCGGTCCTGCTTGTAAGATCGGGGCTTCCTTTCCATTATCGTTAGGAGTAGCTTAGAGAGCTATGTCTCCGCAACATTTTTTGGTTTCTGTTACTGTTATGCTCGCTACTGCTATTGTTGTTGTTGTTATTTCTATTATCGCTGTTGTTTATCGTTGTTGTTTCGTAGTGGGGATCCATAGGACCCCTATTGAGCTAATGAGATGAGGCTCATCCTCTTCTTTTATGATGTTGCGGTTCCTCCTCCAGGTTCAGAGGTGCAGCGTGGTGGTTTGTAGTTGTCAACTTGCCAGAGCCGGGGGCATACTCGGTGATTGAGTACATTTTCTTTCTTGTGGACTGTACTTTATGGACTGGACTTTGTAGTTAGTTTATTAATTAAAAATGTAATTTATTTCCTGTTATTAAACAATTCATTATGTAGTTATTTCCTGCATTGTTTTAAATTTTAATGTACCTCCACAACAACCAAATAATCCTTCCGAGTCTTCCGGCTTGTGGGTGGCGGGCCAAGATTCAAATGGTATCAGATAATTTCTGATATCCGGATCTTGGGTCATTACAGATGGTATCAAGAATGGTTCCCCCATGTTCTCCCCATCACCCGGGGTGATCGGGGCATGGAATAAGGCCCCATGGATGGGGTTTCGTAGGTTCGTCGCCAGAATCGGTCGACCGATGGGCCAGTTTAGTCGACTGGTTCGGCGTTCACCATGGTGGGTGAAATGCCTTGGTTCGGTCGACCGACCGTGGGTTCGATCGATCGACTAGGACGGTCGGCAGCCTAGCTGTGGGCCAGGTCGACCGACCCTATGGGCCGGTCGACCAACCCCTGTACAGGTCGACCGACCTAGTGGCCTGGTCGACCGAAACATATTCCTTTCGCTTGTTTTGGCCACCGGTCAACTCGGTCGAGACCCTTTGGTCAACCTTTGGCCCCGTGGATATCCCGGACACTCCGTGGGGACCAAGTTCAAGTTTTTGGGTGTTTGGAAGAATCATGATAGCTCGATTAGCGTGCCAATGTGGTTAGGAGGGTCGGGGTGATCCCGTGTGTTTCGAACTTCCTCGTTATGCTAGTTCGAGTCATAGTGTATTCGTGTATGTGTAGAGGGCTATCCCCACACAGTGTTAGGTTCTTCAGAAAGTGGTTTCCATGTGGGCCATGAGTATGGCCAATGACTATGAGTCCCGTGACCCAGCCAGGGGTAGGGGGCTTCTTAGTCTCCCTTATAAAGGGAGTGAACCTAGTGGTTGTGAGCCACCTCATGATTTCTTTTGACCGTGGTTTTTGACTTTCAGACTAGGGTAATTTGACGGCGTGACTCAATGGCCGTTAGATTAGCAAGTCTAGTTAATTGTCCTGAGTCTGGTGGCACCGAGCCACCTTGTACTCCATGATACTTACGCTGGATGCGTGCGTAGCCATTGGTACTTCGGTGTTTTCTCTCTATGGAGAGTTCACACGTCAAGTGACTGCCCTCACTAGTCGTAGTTTGCCTGGGTACGCAAGTGTCAACCCACCTGGGAGTGGTGGAGAGTTAGACCCGAGAGAGATGATTTTGGGCTGGTTGCCGTAGGGCCTCCCACTGTGGTTGCTCGAGTTTGGGTCAAGAGGAAAACCAGCTAGAGGGCCTAACGTAGCATAGTTAGTCAGTGTGTACACACGTGGTCGGGGACTATGGACACGTTCTGACGAGCACAACCCTGACTAGACCATTATCTTCGGTTACTTGTACGATATCTCAGTCTCCCCTGGGGCGAGTAGGGAGACCCTCGAGATGCGGACTAAGTCATCAGTGGACACATCCGACCTTGCTTTTAGTGGGCAGGTTCTCCTGTCACGTGACACGTGACTCTCTTGACTCGAGGTTTTGGTTTCCCGTTGAAGAGTTGGTATACGAAGATACCAAAGACTAGATGGACAAACCGTTCAAGGGGGGGTGAATCGAACTATACCCTCTAAAAATTAAATGCGAACACTCTCAAAATAAACTAACATGAATCAGAAAGAAACTCACCATGCCTCACTATGCGAAAACAAGAATGAGGGGTAGAAGAGATGGAAGCACACATCACAAGGGACGAAAGATTTTTAAGATGGTTTAGCCACGCAAACACACGTGCCTACATCCACCCCTCACAACAGTGAGGCTTAACCATACTAGGAAGAGAGTCCTCCAACACACACACGTCCCAATCAGGACACACTACCTGAAAGATAGTCACACACATACACACGGCACAAGGCCAACACGTTCACACAGCCATGGCACCTACACACACACATTCAACAATGTTTTTGGATCATAAAAACACAGGAGGTATAGCAAAGATGATAGAACAATGAAGATCCCCCTGTGTAGAAATCGGGCTTGACGACGTATCCGATGTAGCTCGACCAATTAGCTCTCCCGTACTCCACGGTGCATAAGGTTGCGATCCTCTCCTGATCCCTGGTACTCCTGATCTAGTGCTTGGACGTGGAAGTCTCCAGCAGATGGAAATCACGCTGTGGGAGTTGCAACACATGAATGCCTTTGAATCCTAGATCTTGGACTGCAACAAGAGGATCCTTGCTCTAGGGTTCTTGAGAAGCTTGTAATTTCATGGAGAGTGCTTCTGAAAGCCTTGGACAAACATATATATTGTTTCCAAACCATCCTTAAAGGTTTTAGGAAGTAACCCAAGAGATTTAGCAAGTGACCATCCAAATCGGGCTAGAAAATGGAAAGTTCATAATTCTCAAAACCGCGATCGGTCGACCAATGAACAGGGTCGGTCGACTGATCTTTGTAGAGATCTGGTCAGTTGAGCGCTGGGAAAATCAATCGACCGATCCAAGTCCATCGGTCGATCGAACTCTATAAAAACTTGTCCCTCCAGACTCTTGCAACTTCGGTCGACCGTTCTCGGGCCATTGGTCCACCGAACCCTTTCCCCCAACCTGAAACGCAGACAATAGAGGTAGGGTTAGCATGAATTTAACCCCCTAAGTCCAACATACCTTAGATGATGCTTCTTTGACATTTTAGGGCTTAGTCTACTACAATTCCACTCAAGATGAGTTAAAAGATCATTAGATGAATCATTAGATGATAGACATTAGTTTCACCAAACACATATAGAGGTTTGTTATCATCAAAATCTATAAAATGCACAAAATGCAATAATCTCCCCCTTTTTGATGATGACAAAACCATATAGCCAAGAGAGCTCAAAACATCAGCTACCATAGAACATGACACAACCAACTCGGTCACTCTCTCTCTCTCCTCCTCTTTGACAAATTCTAAGAATGCAACAACGCTCGCTCTCCCCCTTTTTGACATCAGCAAAAAGACACGGCAAGGAAATGTAGAGAGGATCGACGGGGTTAATGCAAAAAGAATGCATGAAATTTCTAGTCAGGGGTTGTTGAGATGTGAAAGAGTCCTTTTATAAAGAGAGAGTAGTAATCCCCCATTAATAACAACAGAGATGGAAGGTGACACCCTGCAGTCTAGTAAGTGAGAAGTCGGAAAGCAAAAACCTCCTACAAATGTAATAGAATTAAAGCAAGCTCTCAGATTTTGCCCAGAAATCAACTGACAACCTTACATATTATAGAGAAGAAGACCTCTGCAAAAATGACTTTAACTAGTATTAAGGTTAAACAAGTCGGCATCGTCTAGAGTTGATGATGGAAGAGAGGCAGAAATGGAGCATGTGCAAAGATATATACTTTTGTAAGCTAGGCTGGCCTTCGTGCTTTCAGATGGAGTAATCATGTTTAACCACACCTTTTTCCATGAGGAGACACATTGTCTAGATGCCAGAATTCCTAGCTACTCAACGGGTAAACAATTCTACTTCTACAAAGCTCTGAAAAATTTTATTTTATATTTGAATTTCAGAACAGAGATAGCATTTATGGACAGCACCTTTTGACGTAAACCACCTCACATCTCAGGTGAAGTGCATCCGGTTACTCAGTGCATCCTTGCCATTGCTCTGCCAGGCCCCGAAAAGAGTTAACTTTGACAACACCTTTTTACGCGAACCACCTCACGTCTCAGGTGAAGTGCATCCGGTTACTCAGTGCGTCTTAATCATTGCTCTGCCAAGCCCCAAAAATAGTTAACTTTGGACAACACCTTTTGACACGAACCACCTCACGTCTCAGGTGAAGTGCATCCGGTTACTCGGTGCATCCTCGTCATTGCTTTGCTAATCTTATTTTAGGCACACTGTGCACTGCAAACTTCCTTTAGAAATCTCCAAGACTAATGTATTGTTCAAGGGCAATACATAGCTTAAAGTCTTTCAATGGAGGAGGCCTTGAACTTTCTAACTTTTAGGTCTAATGAAGATCTCTAGACATAATTTTTTAAGGCTGCTTTAAGGGCATTAAACATGTATGGGGTCCTTCTCCAAACTTCTGAATTACGAACTGAGTAGGCCACAAACCATGAACCTCATAGTTAGATGCTGAGCTTAAAACAGGAGGGGTACAACTCTCTTTCTCTTTAAAAAGACTTTGCATGCAGACTCCCCCTGAATAGAAGCACCTAACTGAAGAACACAAAACTCTCCCCCTGAGAAAGTACAGCCAATGAAGAAACTTGATGAAGTTGAATAGAGATCAGGAGGCAAGTTGACAGAAACAAGTGGTCAGAGCCAGAGAAAGATGCCTGGTACATGGCGGAGTATACACTCACGCATAGTGATAGTGTCTGGAAAGATGTAGTCTATCCTTTCACATATCACCATTTGATATACCAGAGAACATGATAATCAAATAGCAGATTCTATGGCACTCACAAAACAGAGTTCAGACATGATCCACAAAGTAGAGAAAGTACAACCCTTTCAAATTTGTCATGCAACACACATGAAAAAAAAAGACAAAATCAACCTTTACAAATACCCAACTCTCTTCTTAAAGTTGTAAACCTGTCTTCATTCAGTAGTTTTGTAAAGATATCAGCAAGTTGGTGATTTGTGTTAATGAATTTGAGTTCAAAATCCCCCTTATTGACATGGTCCCTTAAAAAATGGTGTCGAATTTTAATATGCTTGGTCCGCGAGTGTTGAACAGGATTCTTAGACAAATGAATGGCACTAGTGTTATCACACATGATAGGAATGCAGTTCAAAGTGACATTATAATCAAGCAATTGATGTTTAATCTAGAGCTCCTGAGCTCCACAACTACTAGCGGCCACATACTCAGCCTTGGCAGTTGAGAGAGCCACAAAGTGTTGTTTCTTGGAGCTCCATGAGATCAGACACCCTCTAAGAAACTGACACATGCCGCTTGTGCTCTTCCGATCCACTTTACAACCTGCATAGTCCGCATCAAAAAAAGCTACCAGATCAAAGTTACAACCGATGGGATACCACAAAGCAAATTCTACAGTGTTTGATAGATATTTGAAAATGCGTTTTATAGCCAAGAAATGTGATTCTTTTGGACATGACTGAAAACGAGCACAAAGACCAACACTGTACTAAATATTCGGTCTAGAGGCAACAAGATAGAGTAGAGAGCCAATCATACCTCGGTAAAGTGTGTTGGATCCACGTTTTTACCTTTCTCATCACAGTCCAATTTCGACGAGGATGACATGGGGGTTGTCATGGGTTTCACATTCTCAAACCCATACTTCTTCAGCAGATCTCTTGTATATTTTCTTTGGTTCACAAACATCCCTTCTCCTGTTTGTTTGACTTGCAACCTCAGAAAGAAGGTAAGTTCTCCCATCAAGCTCATTTCAAATTCTCCTTTCATAAGATCTGCAAATTCAATAGATAAAGCATTGTCAGTAGCTCCGAAAATTATGTCATCGACATAGATTTGCACCACTAAAATGTCCTTGCCCAGAGATTTACTGAAAAGCGTTGAATCCACCATACCTTGTTTGAATCCTTTATCAAGCAAAAATGTACTTGACCTTTCATACCAAGCTCTTGGCGCTTACTTGAGTCCGTACATGGTCTTTTGTAGTTTGAAAAAATGGTGAGGGCGATGGGCATCTATGAATCCTGGTGGTTGTTCTACAAAAACATCTTCCTTGATGAAACCATTAAGAAAAGTGCTTTTTACATCCATTTGGTATAATTTAAAGTTCAAGGAACATGAATAAGCCAAAAGTATGCGAACCGCCTCAAGACGGGCCACAGGAGCGAAAGAGTCATCGAAATCTATACCCATTTCTTGGCTATACCCTTTGGCTACTAGCTGGGCCTTGTTCCTAACCACCATACCTTCTTCATTCAGTTTGTTTTTGAACACCCACTTAGTGCCAATAACGGAGTGGTTGGTAGGACGAGGCACTAAGGTCCACACCATGTTCTTTTTGAACTGGTGCAACTCTTCGTGCATAGCCATGACCCATGACTCATCTTCCAAAGCCTCATTCACACTTGTAGGTTCAATTTGGGAAGTTAGGGCAATCAGGTCTTCATCAAATACCTATCCAAAGGTTGATCTTGTTCTCAATCCATCTTCAAGATTACCTAGAATATTACCAACCGGATGATCCCGCATGAACTGCCACTTTTTGGGAAGATCTGGATCCTTCTCATGGATATCTTGAAGTTCTTCAAGAGGTGGTTCATCCTCGATGTTCTCTGAGCTTGTAGGTTCAATAGATTCAACCTTTTCTTGTGATGCTTGGGAGGCTTCTTGGGTTGCTGACCCATTCTCTGCATCAATGGAGACATTAGGTAGAGGGGTTGGTTTGTGACCAAACTCATCAAAAACAACATGCGGTGACTCTTCTACAGTCAAAGTTCTTTTGTTAAAAACCCGGTAAGCTCTAGAATTTCCTGCATACCCAAGAAATATACCTTTATCGCTCTTTTCATCAAACTTACGAGGGTTTGTTTTTTCATTGTTCAGAATGTAGCAGGTATAGCCAAAAGGTTTAAAGTAAAAAATAGTTGGCTTCTTACCTTTATACAGCTCATATGGAGTCTTTTTGAGAATATGTCTTACCATGGCTCTATTGATAATGTAGCATGTCGTGCTCACCACCTTGGCCCAAAAGTACCTTGGTAGGCCATTTTCCATGGTCCTTCCCATTTCCACCAAAGTCCGGTTCTTTCATTCCATAATGTCGTTTTGTTCTGGATTCCTTGGTGACGAAAAATTGTCGGTGTAGCCCTGCTCATCACATAAAATTTGGAACTCCTCATTCTGAAATTCTCCTCCATGATCACTCTAGATTGTTGTAATCAAGTAACACTTATTGTTCTGTACCTTCCTGCAAAACACTTTGAATTCCATCAAGGCATCATTTTTATTGGCTAGAAACAGAACCCAGGTAAATCTAGAGTAGTCATCGACAATGACGAATCCATAAGACTTACCTCCAAGACTTGAAGTCCTAGTGGGTCCAAAAAGATCAAGGTAGAGGAGTTCGAGTGGGCGAGTTGTGGAAACAAGGTTTTTATTTTTGAAAGACACCCTTGTTTGCTTGCCCTTAGCACAAGCTTCACAAACTCGACCACTTTCAAATTTTATTTTAGGCAGACCGATAACCAGGTCATGTCTAGACAATTTGGATATTACTCCAAAGTTTTTTTTAAATAAAGTGTCTATTAGGGTAACAGGAGAGCGCTCATCCCCTCAAAGAGGTGATAAGTGGATCGCTCCACCGCACACCCTAAAGACGAGAAATTTATTATTCAAAGAAATTTACAGTGTAGCTACGGGGCATACCTCTGAATGAGACCAATTAAGAAACCACAAATAGAAAATGACAGCCTACTACAATCTAATAGAAAAGAGACCAAGTCGGTCTGTAACAAGTGCTCCAAAGCAACTCCTGGGGAGGCCGGAGGATGAAAAAACACAAAGGTTTCCATAAGCAGAACACGCATGCGACGCAAGCGCATCAGCAAGTTGATTGGCTTCACGGTAAACATGAGAGATATGAACACCTGAGGAATGAAGAAAAGCATGAATTTCTCGCCACCAACGAAGACATCTCCAGGATGGAGGAGATCCAGAAGAAAAAGAATTGGCCAGAAGAGAGGAATCTGTGCGAATCTCCATAACGCGAAGCCCGTGATCCATAATGAACCGCACACCATCACAAAGAGCACGAGTTTCAGCGACCAAGCTGTTACCAACACCATAGAAATGTGCAAATGCAAGAACCAGAGTGCCATTAGTATCCCTGATGCATCCACCTCCCCCACAAATCCCAGGATTCCCTTTACTTGCTCCATCTACATTAAGCACCAAATCCAGTATAGGCGGATTCCATCTAACAAGTTTTACCTGCATTGCAGCCTGCTTGAACTTGAATCCGAGATTGGAGATGTCCTCTAGTTGATGCCTCGTCGGGCTTTGATGGAAAATTTTCTTCCGTAGCGCAAGACTAACATTAAAGTGGATTGTGCGGATGATATGAGATGCAGAAACAGACACGCCTTCAAACCTTCTCTTGCACCGTGCTTTCCAGACTTCCCATACCAGAAGAATAGTAGAGTATATAGCAATGAAACCCACAGGGGAGCGAACATTACAGTTGGAAAAGATATGCCAAAGGCGGACAGTAATGTGATTATGTAGGCCAAATCCATGTCCCAGGATAGGTGCAATCCAGTGCCAAAGCACCACAGTTAGCAAGGAAGCACTTGTCTTCACAAATTATTTCATTCAGATCCACAACATACACACTATTAGACCTTTCACCAATGAATTTAATTTCATTTGAATTTTTGTGGAGCATAATGCAGTGTTTTTAATCAAAAATGATTTTGTACCCTTTATCACACAATTGGCTTATACTAAGCAAGTTGTGTTTCAAGCTTTTCACAAGATAGACATTATCAATCAAGCTTCTAGAGTTCTTGCCAATATACCCGAGCCCAATAATCTTACCTTTGTCCTTACCTCCAAAGGATACAAGTCCTCCATCCTTTTCCTTCAGTTCTGAAAATTTGGACTTGTCCCCCGTCATGTGTCTCGAACACCCACTATCCAAATACCATTTATCTCTGGTGGCTTCAAAACACACCTGCATGCAAACAAAGCACTCATGCACGAGTTTTTGGTACCCAAATAGTTTTGCGTCCTTGGTGGTTAGTCCACGAAGCAAGAACATCTTTTCTGATCCATACCATATTCAATTTACTCAAAATTTTCTTCATAATGCAATTTGAATTAACGTGACCATTTACTCCATAATAGAAACACGTCACTTTTGAAATCTTGGGGATGCGAACTTGTTTCATTTGTTCTTTAACAACATGAACAGATCTATGTTTCTACATCTTAGACTTATGATGAGTAGATCCCTTCTTAGATATCAGACTCCGAGAATTAACACTTCTTAGATATCAGACTCCCAGAATTGTTAATTGGTACTTGTTGACTAGAGGTTTTCATTACCGTTGGAGGTGTTTTTGAAGTACAGGCCACAAAGGATGCATGCACAAAGGAGATCTTAGTTTTCAATTTGAATGAAGTTTTCTTCTCCGGTTTATAGCCCAAACCCTCTCTTTGGAAGTTGACTTTCAAATTTAGAATATCATCCAAGTTTTGTTACCCTTTCCTAAGTTTATCTAGGGTGACCTTCATGTCCTTCATTGTGCTTTCAGTTTCAGACACATGTTTCTCAAGGGAGGCAATCTTAGACCTGAGATTTTCATTTTCACTTCTTATTTCCAAATTTTCTTTCTCAAGGTTTTTGGCCTATTCAAGCTCAGTTTGCACATGAGACATGTTTTCAATTTCATCTTCATAAATCCTGATTTTACCAAGCCAGATTTCATGAGCATCAATTAGTTTTTCCAATTTCTCTTCTCGATCATGACAAACTGTGCATGGAGATTTTACATGAGTGGTTTCCTGAATTTTCTTTTTCAAACCTTTATTTTCAGATATCAATCTTTTATGTTTCTCGAGTAGAACAATATATGCAAGTTCCCATTCTTCACATATAAAAGTTTCAGACTCATTTACGTCAGTAGGCTCCTCCTCATTAGCCATAAGGCATAGAGAGTCCAAGGCTTCCTCTATCTCGCCGGATGACACCTCGTCGTCCTCATCGCTCCACGTGGTGACCATCGCCTTGGTTTTCCTGAACTTCCCTTTCTTCAGCTTGTTGAGGATTTTCGGGCATTCACCGCGCATGTGCCCCTGCTTCTTGTAGCCATAGAAAATTACCTCACTTGACTTACTTGAATCATTGTTGCCAGATGATTACTTCTTCAATAGTTTTTTGGTGCTGCCTTGTGAATTTTTGTGCTGCCGGATGAACTTGTGCATCTTTCTTGTGAGAATGGCAAGGGCCTTCTCACCATCATCTTCGTCGCTTTCCTCCTCTAATGAAGAATGCTATGTCGGTGCAGCCTTCAAGGCAAGGCTCTTATCCTTCTTCACATCTAGCTCATTCCTCCGAATATTCAGCTCATAGGTCATGAGAGACCCGATCAGCTCCTCCTGAGTAAGCATCACCAAGTTCTTGGAGTCCTCAATAACCGTGGCCTTTGTATGCCACGTAGGTGGAAGAGACCTCAAGATTTTACGTACCTGCTTAGAGTTTGTATACTGTTTGCCGAGGCCTTTGAGTCCATTGGTGATCTCGGTGAATCTAGCAAACATCTCCGAGATGGATTCCTCCGACTTCATTCTGAATAGCTCGTAATCATGAACCAAAATGTTTGCCTTGGTCTCCTTTACCTCATAAGTTCCTTTGTAAATCAATGCGAGGCTGTCCCACATTTCCATCGCAGATCTACTCATCGAAACACGAGAATATTTATTAGGATGTAAAGCAAACTGCATGATGTTAATGGCAGAAAAGTTCATTTTAGATTTTTTTATGTGATCGTCATTCCACTTGCTCTCATCTTCAGGCAGCAAGTGAGGACCATTGTTGATAACTTTCCAAATTTCATAATCCTGAGCTTTAATGAAAACAATCATGCGGTTTTTCCAGTAGGAATAGTTAGACCCATTGAAAAATGGTGGCCTATTAATGGAGTGACGCTCAGCAATAAAATTACCCGAAGCCATCTAACCAAGATCTCTCTTCTATGTTAGAGACCCGCTCTGATACCAATTGAAGAGTCGGTATACGAAGATACCAATGACTAGATGGCCAAACCGTTCGAGGGGAGGGGGGTGAATCGAACAATACCCTCTAAAAATTAAATGCCAACGCTCTCAAAAAAAACTAACAGGAATCAGAAAGAAACTCACCACACCTCACTATGTGAAAATAAGAATGAGGGGTAGAAGAGATAGAAGCACACACCACAAGGGATGCATGATTTTTAAGGTGGTTCGGCCACGCAAACACACATGCCTACATCCACCCCTCAGAGCAGTGAGGCTTAACCACACTAGGAAGAGAGTCCTTCAACACACACACGTCCCGATTAGGACACATTGCCTAAAAGATAGTCACACACACACACAGCACAAGGCCAACATGTGCACGCAGCCACGACACGTACACACACACGTTCAACAATGTTTTTGGATCATGAAAACACATGAAATATAGCAAAGATGACAGAACAATGAAGATCCCCCTGTGTAGAAATTGGGCTTGACGACGTATCCGATGTAGATCGCCCAACTAGCTCTCCCGTACTCCACGGTGCGTAAGGTTGTGATCCTCTCCCGATCCATGGTACTCCTGATCTAGTGCTTGGACGTGGAAGCCTCCAGCAGATGGAAATCACGCTATGGGAGTTGCCACACATGAATGCCTTTGAATCGTAGATCTTGGACTCCAACAAGAGGATCCTTGCTCAGGGTTCTTGAGAAGCTTGTAATTTCATGGAGAGTGCTTCTGAAAGCCTTGGACAGACATATATATAGTTTTCAAACCATCCCCAAAGGTTTTAGGAAGTAACCCGAGAGATTTAGCAAGTGACCACCCAAATCGGGCTAGAAAATGAAAAGTTCATAATTCTCAAAACCGCGATCGGTTGACCAATAAACAGGGTCAGTCGACCGATCTCTGTAGAGATCTGGTCAGCTGAGCACTGGGAAAATTGATCGATTGATCCAAGTCCATCGGTCAACCAAACTCTGTAAAAACTTGTCCCTCTAGACTCTGGCAACTTCTGTCGACCGTTCCAGGGCCATTGGTCAACCAAACCCTTTCCCCCAACCTGAAACGCAGACAATAGAGGCAGGGTTAGCATGAATTTAACCCCCTAAGTCCAACATACATTAGATGATGCTTCTTTGACATTTTAGGGCTTAGTCTACTGCAACTCCACTCAAGATGACTTAAAAGATCATTAGATGAATCATTAGATGATAGGCATTAGTTTCACCAAACGCATATAGAGGTTTGTTATCATCAAAATCTATAAAATGCACAAAATGCAACACCCGTCAACGAGGACGTGGTTCTTCAGGTGGCTTATGTGTATATTTCCCAACATTAAGGTCTAGGGTTCCCAGTAGAGTTATCGAGGTTTCACCTGTACATAGTGTAGGGTTCATGACGGTGAGGTCATGACTGTACCCTTAGACTGCGTGGTCTTGGGTTGGGCCTCAATCTGTGAGGACATGCCTTCACGACTGGGATGTCATGGTATTTCCTTCAGTCGCGTAGCCATGATTTTACCGGTGGTTCGGTGGTCCCGACTGTGAGATCGGGGTTTCCTTTCCGTTGCCATTAGGAGTAGCTTAGAGAGCTATGTCTCTACCACCTTTTTCAGTTTTTGTTGCTGTTATGCTCACTACTGCTGTTATTGTTGTTATTTCTATTATCGTTATTGTTTACCGCCGTTGTTTCATGGTGGGTATTCACGGGACCCCTACCGAGCCAATGAGATGAGGCTCACCCCCTTTTTTTCAGGTGTTGTGGTTCCTCCTCGAAGTTTGGAGGTGTAGCGCGGTGGTTCGTAGTTGCCAGTTTGCCAAAGTTGGGGGCGTACCCAGCGATTGCGTACGTTTTCTTCCCTGTAGACTATACTTTGTAGATTGGACTCTATATTTAGTTTATTAATTGAAAATGTAATTTATTTCTTGTTAATTAATTAATTAATGCTATAGTTATTTCCTACATTATTTTAAATTTCAATGCACCTCTACAACAACCAAATAACCTTCTGAGCCTTCTGGCTCGTAGGTGGCGGTCTAGGATTTGAATGGTATCAGGTAATTCCCGGTATCCAGATCTTAAATCGTTACATATGGTATCACAGTGGAGTTGTGGACGTACATGGGAATTTGAGATAATTGCAGTGTTCCAGAGTGCATAAGGTCTAGTACAGTCGGCAGTTGGCATAAATTTTTTGTGTTTATTTACCGTGTTGTTTCTCGCGTGAGAGCTAGAGTGTGCGTTGGTGGTGCTATGAAGGTAGATTTGGTTACTGTCGGAATGCCGGCATGGGGCTTGGGGAGTAAGATAGAGAGTTATCTTCCCCAGTGGTGGTGGCCCCAGTTGTGCTAAGTTGGGCAGAGTTCTTACCGGCAGGTCCGAGTTTGTGATGCAGCATCAGAGATACTAGCCATGAAGTCCGTGGCTAGCGAGGATAGTTCGTTGCTTGGTGGCCATGAGTGTGCTCCAAAGGTGTTAATGACGTTTTGGTCACCCTAGTTTGAGGTTTAGCTAGCCCCGAGGCGTAAAGGTCGTGATTTGAGGAAGTGGAGCAGATGCCTTGATCAAGAAGGTGCTCAGACGAGTGAAGAATCCTCTTGGTTAGCTATTGGTTGTCGAGCCTGACATTCTCGTCATGCTCCGTGATGTCAAAAATTACGTTCCAGTCCTAATAATTCAAGTAGATTTCGAGGCAGGATTGGGTAGATATACCCAAGTGAGTTCTAAGTCCTACGCATCTACACATGAATGGGATGTGTTAGTTTTGGATTTGATTTGGGATAGTATGATAGTGGCTTAGTTCTAGGCCCAAATTGTGGAAATTATGGCCGTTGTGCACTGCACTAGATGCGTCGAGTATGGTAGAAGAGGCAGTGTGGAGGTTCAGCGATAGATTTGGGACTTAAGGAGAAGCTGAGGAAGGTGCCGATGATGATTTGTGTTGTGGTTCCTGGCATGGTGGTCTGCATGGTAGCAGCCCAGAGGTAGATATTTTGAGGACCCGAGAATTAAGAATGGGTTAGTGTTAGCAAGGACAGATTCAAGAGAATAATATCCAATGGTTAGAGGTATAGCAGCCTTCGAGCCTAGCATCTTTAGTGATTTCTTCACTCCCCGGTAAGCTTTTGACAGATTAGTGATTATGGGATCAAAGACAGGCATAGGAAGGGAGCGTGTGCCAGTAGTGTTGTGTCCCAGTGTTTTGATGATGTCAAAACTATAAGTCATGTACGAGTCTTTCATGTTCTGTTCTTGATGATACTCTATACATGCATAGTCAAAAGCAATGTGTAGTCAGAATTGATGTAGACTCATGCATGAGGTTCTCATATTTTTGATTGTGTCACCTTAAGTGTGTTTCTGATTTGGACAAAGAACAGGATGGATGAAGATTTAAATAGCTTAGCATGTTGAAGAATTGATGAGAATCAACACCGGGCACTAACAATTTTTTTATTTTATATTTGTGTCCTTTTGTTTGTATCTATACCCTTGGCTAATTGGGTTTGTAAATTGTAAGGCATTATAAGCCAAATGGTTAGTCTTTAAAGTCTTTGGGTTTCTATGTAATATGCTAGTGGGACCCCCATCCTCTTTATCATTAGTCCACCTAGGTTCTAGGGCCCATGTGGGGCTAGTTCAAAGTCCAAAGTTAGACTTGGACCATGGGGGGACAAGGTTAAAAATTTTCAAAGGTGGAAACCCCTTAAGTCAAGGGGGCGCCCCCCTTTAATATTAGTTTAATCATGTTTGTATTTTTAGTTAATGTGGCCATTTGACCGCATGGGGGAAGAAAATGCTATCCCTTATTTACCCCTCCCTAACCCTAAATCTAGGGGTAGTTAAGGTCATTTCTACATTTCTATATATCCATTGTATTTTTCATTTGGTAGAATTAATGATGAAAAAATTGAAGGAAATTTGCCATGGGCGCCCCTCTCTCTCTGTAGCTCTCTCTTGTTCTTGCTTGTTCTTCCTCTTTACCCTCTAGATCCAGGGTATGAAGCCCTCAATATTGGAGTGAATCTAATTTCTATCTTCCTTCTGGAGTGTGAAGCTCCACCACAGTCGTTCGTGCCGCCATCAGAGCTGCCATCAAGCTGCCATCCCTCCTGCTGTCCAGAACTCCGAGTTCCAGAATAGCAAGCTGAAGAAGAGGTCGGTTCTCCCAGCTCCCACCTCTGATCGAGCTGAGATTTTGAGAGCTTGTTCCTCTCTTTGTTAGCTTTCTAGCAATATAGATTTTGCCCCATTCAGATCCCGTTTTGTATTTTTTCCACTATTTCCATTCCACCCCTGAAAGTCTGCCCATCAGCAGATCTGCAGGATAGATCCCTGATCCTATATACATATTCTAAAATCCCCAAAAAATTCATACATGTCCCTTACATACCCCCGCTTCCACCATAATATTTCTGGAGTCTAGATCCATTATTTTCCCTTCGGTCAAAATTCATTTTTATGGGAAACTCAGTCTGTCCTGTGTGTCTGTCAGTCCGAGCCAGCAAAAATCTTCATGGAACAGTCATTTTCATTTTTAATCCATTCACTTGATGGATCTAAAAAAATTATATGTTGTAGCCCTCCGAATCCTCTATCCATCGGTACTAAGTTTGCATCGATCCAACACCGGATCTGGCCGTAGAAATTCTTCTCATGGAGGCACGCAGTTCAGATCTGAGGACAGACCAGCAACTCAGTCCAGGAATTAATTCCTTAGAAAATACACCGGCGCACTCTCGGCCGCCGCCGCTCCCAGAGATCACTCGGCAATCCACCAGAAGCGTCCCCTTCAGTCTCCGTAGCAAGGAGTCGACCGGTAGCCGCCGTCCCAGTTGCTAAGTTCCCTTAATGTACCGAGTTGTAAAAGTACCGAGTCGGAATCGAGTCGGACCAGCAGCCCGTCTCTGGCCCAAATTACTGCCCGTCAACTCGAGTTCGCTACTCCCGGACCCCATATTGTATCCCTTTACCTCCTTGCATGGAGTGGGTGATAAATTCATTTCTATAATTATTGTAATATTTGTACATCGGGAGTACAAGTTTGGCCGGGGTAGTCTTCCCCACGCCCGGCGTGTGGAGGTATCGTGTCCGCTCCTCTCTTCACATTTTGCTCAATTCGTATCCTTCTATATGCCGCTACTTGAGTGTTAGAATACCTGGCTCATTCCAATGTTTATCACTGCTGCGAGAGTGAGTGAGAGTGTGACTTGTCTCGTAACTCGATCCGAGCATGGAAGAGCCGAGTACCCTTGACTCATTATCGGTTCCTCAACCGCGCAGATCCCGCGTTTCCCTCGCATAGGGACGTCCGCGAGCTAGAGTCCCAGGTCGCGTGTCCCTCCCGCATCAAATTGGTATCAGAGCGGACGGTTGATTATAGGGTAGTATTTCCTTAAAAAAATAAACAAAAAAAAGAGTCATCTAGAAAGAGTCTAAGTCTAAGTCGGTCCAAGGTTACATTTGCATTCCTTTATTTGGTATATCAAAAGGTGTTGCCCGAACGTTAGGTTACGCCTATCGGGAAGGTCGCACATTTACGAGAGAGGATCTTCGGATCCCGTAACACCGCCAAGTACTGTCTATTGGTTAAGTCTAGGTTCGTAGTTGAGTCAACATTCCAACTTGCATTGTCGTTTTAGGGCCGCGTCTAGTCTCTTGTCACCAACTGTCGGCATGGCTATCTTATAGCTCCCCGTGTCCCATTGATCCCCCAAAGCCCACATCTTATGCATGGTGGCGATACGCCCAAAGATGGGAGGCCCAACCCCACCACCTCCGTAGGCTCGAAGCCCGGGACTTCTATGGCTTCAAAGTCCTGAGCAACTACCTAGAGTGGGAAGCCACTATGGACACATACTTTGAGTGTTACATTATGTTCGATGCCATGCAAGTCGACTTAGCCACAAGGCGACTTTTTTACGAAGTCACCGAAACATGGAGGGACATAGAATACTTGAGGGAAATTAGGAGGCAATGGCCCATAGAGTCGTGGCGAGAGATGAAGAGTGAGCTTAGAAGGGTCTACCTACCCAGCCCAGTCACCTCCAACCAAGTGGGTCATAGTCGGAGGCAAAGAGCCCCGCATGTCGATGAACCTAAACCCACGACTAGGCTGAGATTCCATGAGCGAGTCCACCACGATGCCCCTACTCCAACCCCCACCGTTTCCGAACTTTTTAAAACCATTTCGGATCAGTTGGATAGGATGTGTACTCAAATTAATGGATTCCTGCTCGAGCCTCCCAACCCGGTGCCACCCCAAGGACCTCTTCCCCTCAGGGAGGACACCCCTTCCCCACCCATGAGAGCTCCATTGCCACCACCCTCACCTTCCGATCTTTATTCGGAACCACCTCATTTGGAGCCCCCTCATCCGGAGCCACCCGTGTTTCTAACGGGAAAACTTTTCATCGCCGAGCCACTACTTAGTTGGCTCAAGATAGGCTTGGTCCATAGAGTATTATGCTATCCATCCATGGACCCCACACTACCATTAGTGCCGGTTAACTCATTCCATACCACATTCCGGTCTAGTCACCATGTTGTTACATTGGATGACCTACTTAAGGGATTAGACCGACAGTTGAAGTTGACACACTTATTGGCCCTAGGCTTCGACCGACCCATAGGTCGTAGCTTCACCCATCCCGCTTTGGGGTGCATTACCTCCGTGTACACCGTGGGTCATGTCCCCACGGAGGTTCTTTTGTTCCTTCCCATGCCGGCCGAGCCTAACTACATTCTCTTTATGGTGCGGACACCCGAGCTGTTGATCGGCACGACACACCGAGCCACCGGTACCGCACACGGAGCACGACACGAGCCACCTCAGCGTCCATCTGGCTCGGAGACAGCTTGGAGACTCCGCCTTGAGCCTCCCCATTTATTATATTTAGCTAGACTTTATGTGTGTGTAATTTGTATTTATTTCGCTGCATTCGGTTTGCCATTTTGAGTGTAATAGGGGCTTACGAGCATTTCGGACCCCGTGGGCCCCACGGGCCCCCCGGGCCCCACCACATTGGGCCACCTCAGCCTAGGGTCCCACATGGGGCCAGTCAACATGCCACATGGGAGCATCTAGAAGTTTGAATGGTATTTGGACACATGGGGGACAATGGACTTGAAAAGTCCAAATGAGAGGCCACCTACCCCCACCTACCAAGTCCAACTTCCACATCCTTGCCATTCTAGTCAATAGGCCGCCCCCCCCTTTATTTTTTTTTAATTTTCATTTGTGTGGATGGTCACATGCAATCCTAGCCCTCAATCTCCCACCCCTAGATCCAACGGTGGAGGATTGATTAGATTGGTGACCTATATATACTTGTAATTTCCATTTTTGATGAATTAATGCCATTTGGAATCAAGAAATTGTTGGAGCTCCAGCTTGGTGCGCCCCTCTCTTCCCCCTTGCAGCTGTGAAGGTTGCCTCTGGAGGTGTGACTCCTCCTCTATCAGTTCCGGTCATCGCCGCCGCCGCCACGAGCCGCCACCGCACCGCCATCGCCTTCGCCGGAGTTCTGTCCACGCAGTACCACAGCCACTTCCATGAAATTCCAGTCTCAGCCACGGCCTCAGATCGAGCTGGAACTTTTACTGGATGTCCCAGAGGTGTCCAGCACGTCCTCAGAATTTTGGTTGGTCATAAAGATCTCATTTGGTATTTTTTGATTTTCGTCCAATCACAGTTTCCAGATCTGTCTACTGTCTGTTTTCATTTCCACCCGCCCAGAGTTTCAAGTCTTAGGTCCTTTTTTTGATTTTCTTTGGTTCGCCCAATTTAACTGGGTATCCCTTGCATCCATCCCTTCATCCACCATTTTTTTTAATTTTTTGTTCGTCCATTTCATATTTTCTAAAATTCGTTCTCAGTCCTAGCTACAGTACTTTCTGCCAGTTCCCAGATCCGACCACCAGACACTCCAAAAATCCTATCAAATCACCACCAGCTCGAAATCCAATTCTAAAAATTGTTCCAGCTTCATGATTTGAATATCTACAAAGTTGAAGAAGATCTTGAAGTCTGATTCCTACGGAAAGTAGGCGGTCAACGGTGGTTCTCAGACAAGTACACTGTAAATCTGATGTCTCGGTTACTGTACAACAGGGATTTGTAAATTCATTAAATTCTAGATCCGGCTAGATCCATCAGATCTCTTTGAGTCTAGATTGAAGCATTTGAAAAGAGCTTTCCAACGATAGCTCATGCGTCCCGATCCGACGTCGGGATCGACCGCAGTGGCTGTTTTCGCCGGAGCGCGCACCTGAAAACAGCAAGCAGAAATCCGTGGGCAGCATTCCAAAAGCTTGGATATCGGAGTTGTTCGGCCACCGGTCGGTGTTCCCGGCCGACCGCCTTCCGTGGAGACGTGCCACCAGGGGTCCCCATCACAGTGGGACCCACTCCTGCAGATCCGGAGGCCAGCGCCACCCGTGGGCCCCACGGGCCCGCAGAACCCGCCGTTCGGAAAGCACTAAAACGCGGAGTTCGGCACCGCCGGGCGACATCAAGATGCTGCCCGTCAACCCGAGTTGCGTGATTCCCGGGCTCCACATGTGACCTTTTACCTCCCTGCGTGGAGTGGGTCAAATCTTTGTATTGCTGTGATATTGTTTAACCGGGAGTCCGTGATTCGGCCGGGGTTGTCTTCGCCACGCCGGGAGCGTGGAGGTAATGGTCCGAACCTCTTGGCGTTCATTTGCTTAGCTAGTATACGGTCTTTTGCCGCTGCCGAGAGTGTAGGTTCCTAGCCCGTGTGTCCATGTCACCGCTGTGAGCGTGAGAGTGACCCGTCCCGCGACTCGATCCGAGTCCGGAAGTGAGTCTGACTACCTTGAACTCTGCCGGTTCCTTAACCGCGCACGATCCACGCTTTCCCTCGCATGGGACGCCGAGTGAGCTTGTACTTCTGTTAGCGACGTTTGCCACTAGGAGCTCGTAGTGTCGGGCTTAGCGTCTCCCTGGTGTGTATTGCTGGTCGCGTCTTCATTTAGAGTCCGAGGGTGGCACCATATAGTGTCGTCTCCTGAGTCCGTCCCGCATCAGTTTGGTATCAGAGCGAGTCGAGTCTAGGGTAGTCGTTGCATAAGTCATGCATAGTCTAAGGTTACCCCACACACACCTTCACTCGGTATATCAAAAGGTGTTGTCCAACTGTTAGGTTACGCCTATCGGGAAGATCGCACACTTGTGCGAGTGACCTTCGGGTCGATTATCTCCGCCGCGTACCGAGTCTTGGTCGTGTCTAGGGTGTAGTCGAGTCTCATTCTTTTCAAAATAAAAAAAAGTGTTTTAAATTGCATTCTTTTCAAAATACCAAAAAAAGAGTGTTTTCAAATTGCATTTAGGTCTAAGTGCATCATTCTTGCATTATTGTGTGTTTGCATCAGTTTGTGTCTCATGTTCAAATGGCCTTGCATGTCCATTCCTAGGGATCCGTTCCCATCCTTTGGCAACTATGGCCAACCCATGCCAACCCATCCAAGGCGACAAGTCCGTGTTCGAATACATTAGGGACTTCGACGTGTACCGGTTTGGAAACGAGAGCACCACGACTGCCTCGCAGTTCCGGAGAGGTTTGCGGCTTCATTTCCGGTATGAATGTCTTATCCGTGATGCGTTCTCTCTAGCGCAGTGTTATCAGGTCGCTCTCGAGGTCGAGCCTTTCGAGGCCCGGTTTGATGCCGCCATTCGGCGAGCAGATGCCGCCCTTCGGCAAGCCTCTACCTCTCAGTCGATTCCCGAGCCGGTCGGACAGCCTACCCCATGGTCTTCCCCACCCACGAGAGCTCCCCTGCTACCACCCGATACTTCCGAACTCTATTCGGAGCCCTCTCATTTGGAGCCACCAAAGCCCGAGCCACCCGTATTTCTAACGGGTACAATTTACATAGCCGAGCCACTACTTAGTTGGCTCAAGGATGGCTTGGTCCCACTTTCCTTCCCATGTATGGACCCTATCTTACCTCTGGTGCCAATTAATTCATTTCACACCACTTTTCGGTCTAGTCACTATGTGGATACATTGGATGACCTTCTCAAAGGGTTAGACCGACAGTGGACATTTACGCACTTATTGGCTCCAGGCTTCGACCGACCCAAAGGTCGTAGTTTCACTCACCCCGCTTTAGGGTCCATCACCTCCGTGTACGCCGTGGGTCATGTTACCACGGAGGTTCTTCTACTCCTCCCGTTACCGACCGAGCCCGATTTCACTCCTTTTATCCCGAGGGAGGAGCCATATCTTCTATACACTGTCCCATCCACCACGATGGATGGAAGTGACCATCACCTTCATGAATTTCAAACTTGGGACTATGTAATAGAGGAACCGAGAGGTCACACATTCTTTGACCCATTCGACCCCTTCACTAGTGGGCCTCGTGATCCGCCACATTTACTCCACCTTTTTGAGAGAGTCCACCATTATACCCCCACCGTCTCATCTCCCTTCATGGATGACGGAGATCAACAATACCTTCTAGACTTCCACACATGGGACCTTGAAATGAGGGAATCCATATCGAGGGGTCACACATTCTTTGATCCCTTCGATCCCTTTCTTCATGGGCCCTTTGGCCCACAACCTCCATTCCACCTCTTTAAGGAAGTCCACTATCACACCCCTCCTACTCGGGCCTGGCAACCTCACATGGCAATAGGTCCGAACTGTCATTTGAGGGTTATGAAGACTTTGGTTTCCTCGGTCCACCTAAACCACCCAAACCTCCCGGACTTCCCACATCCAAACCCCATGTCCATGATTGGTGCATCGTAGGATGTCTAGGAGTCCACCATGACATTAACCTCCGGTTATGTCAAATGCATGCATGGCACACATTCGGATGTCCTGGACCACCTTGCATATGATTGGGTTTTACTAACTGTAGGGTTGTTTAGGGTCGTGTGTGCATCCGTGTGTTTCTTTTCTTTTGCTAAGCATGTTAGGTCGTGTGTGCATCATGTGTTTCTTTTCTTTTGCTAAATCATGTTAGGAGTCTGCATGACGATGTCCGTCGTCACATTTGAGGCCAGCAATGCATGGTACAAGGAGTTAGCCGGTGCCCATAGACACCACCGAGAGTTCCAAGAGGGCGAATTTGTCAAGACTTGAACGGTTTCCCTCTGGAACCGTTAAGAAGTTGCAAGCTCGCGGAGCCGGTCCATTAGAGTGTTGAAACGCGTTGGATCCAATGCGTACGTTGTGGACTTGCCCGAGGAATATGGTATAGCTCTACCTTCAATGTATCGGATCTTGTTGCATATAGGGACCCAGCGGTGATCCCTAGTGAGCCTTTTGAGCCATCTCCTCCCCTTGAGAGTGATCCCACACCTGAGTGTCCACTTCCACCTCCAGCCCCTTTTTCACGGCAGCGTGAGCATATAGATCGTATACTGGACGAGCAAGTGACGGTTACCAGGAGTGGATCTTACCCGCGCTACCTAGTGCGATGGAGAGGACGGCCCGCTACTGAGGACACATGGATCACACATGGTGAGTTGCAGCAGATTGATCCGGACCTTTTGGAGCGATACAGGAGCGATGCAGACCCTTACTCGACAGGGTCGAGTTTCTCCCACCCGGGGAGAATTGGTGCGGACACCCGAGCTGTTGATCGGCACGACACACCGAGCCACCGGTACCGCACACGGAGCACGACACGAGCCACCTCAGCGTCCATCTGGCTCGGAGACAGCTTGGAGACTCCGCCTTGAGCCTCCCCATTTATTATATTTAGCTAGACTTTATGTGTGTGTAATTTGTATTTATTTCGCTGCATTCGGTTTGCCATTTTGAGTGTAATAGGGGCTTACGAGCATTTCGGACAGTTCCGGTCATCGCCGCCGCCGCCACGAGCCGCCACCGCACCGCCATCGCCTTCGCCGGAGTTCTGTCCACGCAGTACCACAGCCACTTCCATGAAATTCCAGTCTCAGCCACGGCCTCAGATCGAGCTGGAACTTTTACTGGATGTCCCAGAGGTGTCCAGCACGTCCTCAGAATTTTGGTTGGTCATAAAGATCTCATTTGGTATTTTTTGATTTTCGTCCAATCACAGTTTCCAGATCTGTCTACTGTCTGTTTTCATTTCCACCCGCCCAGAGTTTCAAGTCTTAGGTCCTTTTTTTGATTTTCTTTGGTTCGCCCAATTTAACTGGGTATCCCTTGCATCCATCCCTTCATCCACCATTTTTTTTAATTTTTGGTTCGTCCATTTCATATTTTCTAAAATTCGTTCTCAGTCCTAGCTACAGTACTTTCTGCCAGTTCCCAGATCCGACCACCAGACACTCCAAAAATCCTATCAAATCACCACCAGCTCGAAATCCAATTCTAAAAATTGTTCCAGCTTCATGATTTGAATATCTACAAAGTTGAAGAAGATCTTGAAGTCTGATTCCTACGGAAAGTAGGCGGTCAACGGTGGTTCTCAGACAAGTACACTGTAAATCTGATGTCTCGGTTACTGTACAACAGGGATTTGTAAATTCATTAAATTCTAGATCCGGCTAGATCCATCAGATCTCTTTGAGTCTAGATTGAAGCATTTGAAAAGAGCTTTCCAACGATAGCTCATGCGTCCCGATCCGACGTCGGGATCGACCGCAGTGGCTGTTTTCGCCGGAGCGCGCACCTGAAAACAGCAAGCAGAAATCCGTGGGCAGCATTCCAAAAGCTTGGATATCGGAGTTGTTCGGCCACCGGTCGGTGTTCCCGGCCGACCGCCTTCCGTGGAGACGTGCCACCAGGGGTCCCCATCACAGTGGGACCCACTCCTGCAGATCCGGAGGCCAGCGCCACCCGTGGGCCCCACGGGCCCGCAGAACCCGCCGTTCGGAAAGCACTAAAACGCGGAGTTCGGCACCGCCGGGCGACATCAAGATGCTGCCCGTCAACCCGAGTTGCGTGATTCCCGGGCTCCACATGTGACCTTTTACCTCCCTGCGTGGAGTGGGTCAAATCTTTGTATTGCTGTGATATTGTTTAACCGGGAGTCCGTGATTCGGCCGGGGTTGTCTTCGCCACGCCGGGAGCGTGGAGGTAATGGTCCGAACCTCTTGGCGTTCATTTGCTTAGCTAGTATACGGTCTTTTGCCGCTGCCGAGAGTGTAGGTTCCTAGCCCGTGTGTCCATGTCACCGCTGTGAGAGTGAGAGTGACCCGTCCCGCGACTCGATCCGAGTCCGGAAGTGAGTCTGACTACCTTGAACTCTGCCGGTTCCTTAACCGCGCACGATCCACGCTTTCCCTCGCATGGGACGCCGAGTGAGCTTGTACTTCTGTTAGCGACGTTTGCCACTAGGAGCTCGTAGTGTCGGGCTTAGCGTCTCCCTGGTGTGTATTGCTGGTCGCGTCTTCATCTAGAGTCCGAGGGTGGCACCATATAGTGTCGTCTCCTGAGTCCGTCCCGCATCAGTTTGGTATCAGAGCGAGTCGAGTCTAGGGTAGTCGTTGCATAAGTCATGCATAGTCTAAGGTTACCCCACACACACCTTCACTCGGTATATCAAAAGGTGTTGTCCAACTGTTAGGTTACGCCTATCGGGAAGATCGCACACTTGTGCGAGTGACCTTCGGGTCGATTATCTCCGCCGCGTACCGAGTCTTGGTCGTGTCTAGGGTGTAGTCGAGTCTCATTCTTTTCAAAATAAAAAAAAGTGTTTTAAATTGCATTCTTTTCAAAATACCAAAAAAAGAGTGTTTTCAAATTGCATTTAGGTCTAAGTGCATCATTCTTGCATTATTGTGTGTTTGCATCAGTTTGTGTCTCATGTTCAAATGGCCTTGCATGTCCATTCCTAGGGATCCGTTCCCATCCTTTGGCAACTATGGCCAACCCATGCCAACCCATCCAAGGCGACAAGTCCGTGTTCGAATACATTAGGGACTTCGACGTGTACCGGTTTGGAAACGAGAGCACCACGACTGCCTCGCAGTTCCGGAGAGGTTTGCGGCTTCATTTCCGGTATGAATGTCTTATCCGTGATGCGTTCTCTCTAGCGCAGTGTTATCAGGTCGCTCTCGAGGTCGAGCCTTTCGAGGCCCGGTTTGATGCCGCCATTCGGCGAGCAGATGCCGCCCTTCGGCAAGCCTCTACCTCTCAGTCGATTCCCGAGCCGGTCGGACAGCCTACCCCATGGTCTTCCCCACCCACGAGAGCTCCCCTGCTACCACCCGATACTTCCGAACTCTATTCGGAGCCCTCTCATTTGGAGCCACCAAAGCCCGAGCCACCCGTATTTCTAACGGGTACAATTTACATAGCCGAGCCACTACTTAGTTGGCTCAAGGATGGCTTGGTCCCACTTTCCTTCCCATGTATGGACCCTATCTTACCTCTGGTGCCAATTAATTCATTTCACACCACTTTTCGGTCTAGTCACTATGTGGATACATTGGATGACCTTCTCAAAGGGTTAGACCGACAGTGGACATTTACGCACTTATTGGCTCCAGGCTTCGACCGACCCAAAGGTCGTAGTTTCACTCACCCCGCTTTAGGGTCCATCACCTCCGTGTACGCCGTGGGTCATGTTACCACGGAGGTTCTTCTACTCCTCCCGTTACCGACCGAGCCCGATTTCACTCCTTTTATCCCGAGGGAGGAGCCATATCTTCTATACACTGTCCCATCCACCACGATGGATGGAAGTGACCATCACCTTCATGAATTTCAAACTTGGGACTATGTAATAGAGGAACCGAGAGGTCACACATTCTTTGACCCATTCGACCCCTTCACTAGTGGGCCTCGTGATCCGCCACATTTACTCCACCTTTTTGAGAGAGTCCACCATTATACCCCCACCGTCTCATCTCCCTTCATGGATGACGGAGATCAACAATACCTTCTAGACTTCCACACATGGGACCTTGAAATGAGGGAATCCATATCGAGGGGTCACACATTCTTTGATCCCTTCGATCCCTTTTTTCATGGGTCCTTTGGCCCACAACCTCCATTCCACCTCTTTAAGGAAGTCCACTATCACACCCCTCCTACTCGGGCCTGGCAACCCTCACATGGCAATAGGTCCGAACTGTCATTTGAGGGTTATGAAGACTTTGGTTTCCTCGGTCCACCTAAACCACCCAAACCTCCCGGACTTCCCACATCCAAACCCCATGTCCATGATTGGTGCATCGTAGGATGTCTAGGAGTCCACCATGACATTAACCTCCGGTTATGTCAAATGCATGCATGGCACACATTCGGATGTCCTGGACCACCTTGCATATGATTGGGTTTTACTAACTGTAGGGTTGTTTAGGGTCATGTGTGCATCCGTGTGTTTCTTTTCTTTTGCTAAGCATGTTAGGTCGTGTGTGCATCATGTGTTTCTTTTCTTTTGCTAAATCATGTTAGGAGTCTGCATGACGATGTCCGTCGTCACATTTGAGGCCAGCAATGCATGGTACAAGGAGTTAGCCGGTGCCCATAGACACCACCGAGAGTTCCAAGAGGGCGAATTTGTCAAGACTTGAACGGTTTCCCTCTGGAACCGTTAAGAAGTTGCAAGCTCGCGGAGCCGGTCCATTCAGAGTGTTGAAACGCGTTGGATCCAATGCGTACGTTGTGGACTTGCCCGAGGAATATGGTATACTCTACCTTCAATGTATCGGATCTTGTTGCATATAGGGACCCAGCGGTGATCCCTAGTGAGCCTTTTGAGCCATCTCCTCCCCTTGAGAGTGATCCCACACCTGAGTGTCCACTTCCACCTCCAGCCCCTTTTTCACGGCAGCGTGAGCATATAGATCGTATACTGGACGAGCAAGTGACGGTTACCAGGAGTGGATCTTACCCGCGCTACCTAGTGCGATGGAGAGGACGGCCAGCTACTGAGGACACATGGATCACACATGGTGAGTTGCAGCAGATTGATCCGGACCTTTTGGAGCGATACAGGAGCGATGCAGACCCCTACTCGACAGGGTCGAGTTTCTCCCACCCGGGGAGAATTGGTGCGGACACCCGAGCTGTTGATCGGCACGACACACCGAGCCACCGGTACCGCACACGGAGCACGACACGAGCCACCTCAGCGTCCATCTGGCTCGGAGACAGCTTGGAGACTCCGCCTTGAGCCTCCCCATTTATTATATTTAGCTAGACTTTATGTGTGTGTAATTTGTATTTATTTCGCTGCATTCGGTTTGCCATTTTGAGTGTAATAGGGGCTTACGAGCATTTCGGACCCCGTGGGCCCCACGGGCCCCCCGGGCCCCACCACATTGGGCCACCTCAGCCTAGGGTCCCACATGGGGCCAGTCAACATGCCACATGGGAGCATCTAGAAGTTTGAATGGTATTTGGACACATGGGGGACAATGGACTTGAAAAGTCCAAATGAGAGGCCACCTACCCCCACCTACCAAGTCCAACTTCCACATCCTTGCCATTCTAGTCAATAGGCCGCCCCCCCCCTTTATTTTTTTTTAATTTTCATTTGTGTGGATGGTCACATGCAATCCTAGCCCTCAATCTCCCACCCCTAGATCCAACGGTGGAGGATTGATTAGATTGGTGACCTATATATACTTGTAATTTCCATTTTTGATGAATTAATGCCATTTGGAATCAAGAAATTGTTGGAGCTCCAGCTTGGTGCGCCCCTCTCTTCCCCCTTGCAGCTGTGAAGGTTGCCTCTGGAGGTGTGACTCCTCCTCTATCAGTTCCGGTCATCGCCGCCGCCGCCACGAGCCGCCACCGCACCGCCATCGCCTTCGCCGGAGTTCTGTCCACGCAGTACCACAGCCACTTCCATGAAATTCCAGTCTCAGCCACGGCCTCAGATCGAGCTGGAACTTTTACTGGATGTCCCAGAGGTGTCCAGCACGTCCTCAGAATTTTGGTTGGTCATAAAGATCTCATTTGGTATTTTTTGATTTTCGTCCAATCACAGTTTCCAGATCTGTCTACTGTCTGTTTCATTTCCACCCGCCCAGAGTTTCAAGTCTTAGGTCCTTTTTTTGATTTTCTTTGGTTCGCCCAATTTAACTGGGTATCCCTTGCATCCATCCCTTCATCCACCATTTTTTTTAATTTTTGGTTCGTCCATTTCATATTTTCTAAAATTCGTTCTCAGTCCTAGCTACAGTACTTTCTGCCAGTTCCCAGATCCGACCACCAGACACTCCAAAAATCCTATCAAATCACCACCAGCTCGAAATCCAATTCTAAAAATTGTTCCAGCTTCATGATTTGAATATCTACAAAGTTGAAGAAGATCTTGAAGTCTGATTCCTACGGAAAGTAGGCGGTCAACGGTGGTTCTCAGACAAGTACACTGTAAATCTGATGTCTCGGTTACTGTACAACAGGGATTTGTAAATTCATTAAATTCTAGATCCGGCTAGATCCATCAGATCTCTTTGAGTCTAGATTGAAGCATTTGAAAAGAGCTTTCCAACGATAGCTCATGCGTCCCGATCCGACGTCGGGATCGACCGCAGTGGCTGTTTTCGCCGGAGCGCGCACCTGAAAACAGCAAGCAGAAATCCGTGGGCAGCATTCCAAAAGCTTGGATATCGGAGTTGTTCGGCCACCGGTCGGTGTTCCCGGCCGACCGCCTTCCGTGGAGACGTGCCACCAGGGGTCCCCATCACAGTGGGACCCACTCCTGCAGATCCGGAGGCCAGCGCCACCCGTGGGCCCCACGGGCCCGCAGAACCCGCCGTTCGGAAAGCACTAAAACGCGGAGTTCGGCACCGCCGGGCGACATCAAGATGCTGCCCGTCAACCCGAGTTGCGTGATTCCCGGGCTCCACATGTGACCTTTTACCTCCCTACGTGGAGTGGGTCAAATCTTTGTATTGCTGTGATATTGTTTAACCGGGAGTCCGTGATTCGGCCGGGGTTGTCTTCGCCACGCCGGGAGCGTGGAGGTAATGGTCCGAACCTCTTGGCGTTCATTTGCTTAGCTAGTATACGGTCTTTTGCCGCTGCCGAGAGTGTAGGTTCCTAGCCCGTGTGTCCATGTCACCGCTGTGAGCGTGAGAGTGACCCGTCCCGCGACTCGATCCGAGTCCGGAAGTGAGTCTGACTACCTTGAACTCTGCCGGTTCCTTAACCGCGCACGATCCACGCTTTCCCTCGCATGGGACGCCGAGTGAGCTTGTACTTCTGTTAGCGACGTTTGCCACTAGGAGCTCGTAGTGTCGGGCTTAGCGTCTCCCTGGTGTGTATTGCTGGTCGCGTCTTCATTTAGAGTCCGAGGGTGGCACCATATAGTGTCGTCTCCTGAGTCCGTCCCGCATCACTTTATCCCGAGGGAGTAACCATATCTTCTATACACTGTCCCATCTTCCACGATGGATGAAGGTGACCATTTACACCTTCATGAATTTCAAACATGGGACTATGTAATGGAGGAACCTGCCATGAGGGGTCACACGTTCTTTGATCCATTCGACCCCTTCCCTAGTGGGCCTCGTGACCCATCACTTTCTTTATACCTTGTCAGGGAAGTCCCCTACCACACCCCTCTCACTCGGGCCAGTCAACCTACACTCAGCTAGGAGCCCATCCACTGGCGAGAGATGAGTCTGCATGCATCGAGTCAAGTCCGCCTCATGTCAGCTCGTGATGTCAGTCCCTTTTGAGTGTGAGGCAAGTCGGGTCTAATGCGTACGTTGTAGACTTGCTGGAATTTGGGATCGGCTCTACCTCAACATATCAGATCTAGTCACATAAAGGGACCCAACGGTGATTCCTAGTGAGTCTTCAAGCCGCCTCCTCCGCTTTGAGAGTGACCCCACCCCGGAGTGTCCACCTCTAGCCTCATTCCCACAGCAGCGTGAGCATATCGAATATATATGGGATGAGCAGGTGACGATTACATGGAGTGGAGCGTACTCCGCGCTACCAGGTCGGTGACGAATCCGCCTGAGTCACACGAACAACCGCACCCCTTACTCGACGGGGTCGAGTTCTTCCCACCCAGAGAGAATTGATGGGAATCAACACCGGGCACTAACATTTTTTTGTTTTGTATTTATGTCCTTTTGTTTGTATTTATATCCTTGGCTAATTGGGTTTGTAAATTGTAAGGCATTATAAGCCAAAGGTTAGTCTTTAAAGTCTTTGGGTTTCTATGTAATATGCCAGTGGGACCCCCATCCTCTTTCTCATTGGTCCACCTAGGTTCTAGGGCCCATGTGGGGCTAGTTTAAAGTCCAAAGTTGGACTTGGACCTTGGGGGGACAAGGTTAAAAAATTTCAAAGGTGGAAACCCCTTAAGTCAAGGGGGCGCCCCCCTTTAATATTAGTTTAATCATGTTTGTATTTTTATTTAATGTGGCCATTTGACCACATGGGGGAAGAAAAGACTATCCCTTATTTACCCCTCTCTAACCCTAGATCTAGGGGTAGTTAAGGTCATTTGTACATTTCTATATATAATTTGTATTTTCCATTTGGTAGAATTAATGATGAAAAAATTGAAGGAAATTTGCCATGGGCGCTCCTCTCTCTCTATAGCTCTCTCTTGTTCTTGCTTGTTTTCATCTTTACCCTTTAGATCCAGGGTGTGAAGCCCTCAATATTAGAGTGAATCCAATTTCTATCTTCCCTCTGGAGTGTGAAGCTCCACCACCACCGTTCGTGCCACCGTCGAAGCCGCCATCAAGCCGCCACAAGCCGCCATCCCTCCAACTGTCTAGAACTCCGAGTTCCAGAATAGTAAGCTGAAGAAGAGGTCGGTTCTCCCAGCTCCTAGATCTGATCGAGCTGAGATTTTGAGAGTTTGTTCCTCTCTCTGTTAGCTTTCCAACAATGTAGATTTTGTCCCATTCAGGTTTGGTATTTTTCCCGCTATTTCCATTCCACCCCTGACAGTCTGCCCATCAGCAGATCTACAGGATAGATCTCTGATCTCGTATTTTTCCCACCCCCTTATACATCTTCTAAAATCCCCAAAAACTTCATACGTGTCCCTTACATATTCCCCCTTCCACCATAAGTTTTCTGGAGTCTAGATCTATTATTTTCCCTTCGGTCAAAATTCATTTTTAGGGGAAACTCAGTCTGTCCTGTGTGTCTATCAGTCCGAGCCAGCAAAAATCTTTGTGGAACAGTCATTTTCATTTTCAATCCATTCACTTGATGGATTTTAAAAAATTCTATGTTCTAGCCCTCTGAGTCCTCTATCCATCGGTACCAAGTTTGCATCGATCCGACACCGGATCTGGCCGCAGAAATTCTTCTCGTGGAGGCACGCAGTTTAGATCTGAGGATAGGCTAGCAACTCAGTCAAGGAATTAATTCCTCAGAAAATATGCTGGCACACTCTCAACGACCGCGCGCTCCCGAAGATCACTTGGCAACCCACCAGAAGCGTCCCCTTCAGTCGCCGCAGCAAGGAGTCGACCGGAAGCCGCCGTCCCAGTTGCTGAGTTCCCTTGCTGTACAGAGTTGGAACAGTACCGAGTCGGAACCGAGTCGGACCAGCAGCCCGTCTCCGGCCCAAATTGCTGCCCGTCAACCCGAGTTCGCTACTCTCGGACTCCATATTGTAGCCCTTTACCTCCCTACGTGGAGTGGGCGATAAATTCATTTATGTAATTATTGTAATATTTGTACACTAGGAGTACGAGTTCGATCGGGGTCGTCTTACCCACGCCCGACGCGTGGAGGTATCGTGTTCGCTCCTCTCTTCGCATTTTGCTCAGATCGTATACTTCTATATGCCGCTGCTTGAGTGTTAGAATACCGAGCTCGTTCCAAATTTTATCACTGCTGCGAGAGTGAGTGAGAGAGTGACCCATGTCGTGACTTGATCGGAGCATGGAAGAGCCGAGTACCCTTGACTCGTTGCCGGTTCCTCAACCGCGCAGATCTTGCATTTTCCTCGCATAGGGACGTCCGCGAGCTAGAGTCCCATGTCGCATGTCCGTCTCGCATCAAGAATGGCCAAAGAAGAAGCTTTTATGTAGACGAAATCGACTTCAGATGCTCTTCAAGTCGACTTCAAGTCAGCCAGAAGCCACCCGCCAGCAGAGGCAGATAAGGGTGAAAAATAAACTCTACTGCTGACAAATGAAGCTTAAGGGTGACAAATAGACCCTTAGTGGTGACAAATAGGTGGCAATGGTGAGAACGTGAAAATGAAAGAAGAAGAGTCGACTAGAGTTGACCCCTAGAGTCGACTCCACCCAGCTGGAAGTACACCATAGGCCTTCGCTGAACTATGTCTCGTATCGATGACAAATAGACCAGTATCAGTGACAAATAGACCCGTATCGGTGACAAATAGACCTATATTGGTGAAAAATAGATAATTGGCTGAAGGTATGAAGAAATGAGCTACCTGCATCGACGCAACACTGTTGATGAGTCGATGCAAGAGTACGCCAGAAGCCTTGGCCAGCTGAAGAAGACTAAGGGTGGAAAATAGATACTTAGTGGTGACAAATGGCCACTAAGGGTGAAAAATAGCCTCTCAACAGTAACAAATAGATTGATATGAAAGTAAGGCTGAGAAGTTGGAGGAGAAGAAGCAGTTGGACTCCGTTTTCCAAAAGGGTGTTGACCATAGTCAAACCAGCTCAGTCAAAGTCGACTTTGGTCAAAGTCAACAGCAGTCAAAGTGACCCAGCCATGTGTAAACTTCAAGCTGACCAAGTCAATGATTGACCCAGTCAAAGTGAACAAGTCAAAGTCAAGCCTTTGCCTGCTTCAAAGCTCCAGTCAAAGCTCCAGTCAAGCTCCTGCCAGCTACAGTGGACACATGAAACAAACAAAAAAAGAAGAATGAGAAAAGAATATTAAGGCATACAAATACACTGGTAAGGGTGAAAAATGACTACCTAAGGCTGACAAATAGCTTAGTAAGGGTGTAAAATACTCTTCTAAGGGTGACAAATAGGTAGTGAAGAATACACCCATAAGGGTAACAAATGGATAGGGCGACGACTGAAGGCTAAGTGTTCGGCAGCTAAGGCGATGGCTATCTAAGCTAAGGGTGACAAAGGGTTTTTAAGTATGACAAATAGACATTAAGGGTATAAAATGGCTTATAAGGATAACAAATAGCCTGGGAGGATATACTTCAGTCTTATTGTGTTTGCCACACGCCTGATGTTATGCTCCGAGATCCGATCCCCAATTTATGGGCATATATATATTATTTTTTTCATCGGACCTCGCAACGTCACGTCATACATATCGCAGAAGCACAGATATATATATCAATGTATATACGCAAGGAGAGAGAAACCATAGTCACAAGGAATGTAAATAACATCACAACCATTCATAATTCAAAGGCTACATGTCCATTGCACAATTACATATGAGTCCATACAAGGTCACCAACCCACAACTAGCCATAACATGAAAGATAGATATCCATAGCCTCCCCTGACATAGGCAAAATGAACTACTCCTCGGCAGCAGTTGCCTCCTCGACCTCTTCTACAGCGTCCCCTGAAACGTGTGTCACATAGGGGGTGAGTGTGATGCTCAGTAGGCAGCCTAATCAAATCGGGGTTAACTCACATTCATATAACCAGTCTTTATACTTAATTTCAACGATCATAACAAAAGTGTAATTTCAACGATCCTAATAAAAGTGTGCAAAGGACCCATACGATCTCTCTAAAATCCTACGTAGCGATCCTTAAGATCAATCAAGAATTCAGGGATAATGGGGCAAGGATGGAACCTAAGTAGGTCAAGCTTGATGAAAATCCTGGAAATAGAACGGCCATCGGTCGACCAAAACTAGGCCATCGGTCGACCGAACTGTAACAAGTTGCAGGCCGGCCGACACTGACAAATTCGGTTGACCGAAATCCCCAGGTCGGTCGACCGAACCCTGCTACAATCTAACAATCAGCAGTACAGAAGATGGAAACCAAAAGTTACTTCATGATCCATTCATTACCATCTACTTAAAATAATTCATATGAGAGAATACATGTTCATTATGTTGAGCATATACGAGCGATTTTGATGATAACAAAACCCAGGACATTTATCTCCTACATGCCATGTATTAGAACAAAGTTTTATGATATAAACCATCAAATTTCATCCCATTTCAGTTTAGTGTTTATGAATCCTCCCATGTGTTAAAACGAGCCTAAGTGAACTTGTAATCAACCATAACACAAGCTTATTTCAAGCATCGAACTCATGGACAATTTTTAGTGTGCTAACACTTGGATTTTACAGGATTGGAGATTCTCGATCAACCTCTGGACCATTGGCGGTCGACCTGAAATCACAGAATTGAAAGAAGGGAACCTGTAAAACTGGCGGTCGACCGCCAGACCCCTAGCGGTCAACCGATTTTTCCAGCAGCCAAATGGCTATAGGAATTCTCAGAGCGGTCGACCGCTGGCCTCTACAGGTCGACCGCCAGCCCCGATAAGTCCATAAATGTTGACTTTTGTCCATCTCGAAAGAAGCATCTTCTCTTGGTATTGTTTAATCCCAAAGCAACCAAACCTTCCAGGTTTTGTGGATTTGGTTCTTGGGTTGTCTCTTGACCATTCAAGAGTTATAAAACCATCTCTTTAGGGTAAGAAACCCTAATGCTCTAAGATGGATTAAGGAGGCTACCAAAGGGAAGAGAAGGGAGCTAGCACTGTAGACGTGAACAGTGCTCCGGGAGAAAGTTCTTCATCCTTCTTCATTCATCCTCAAGTGAAGATCAAGTCATATCTGAAGGAGATCAATCCCAAGCCAAGTGGAGTTCAAGCTGCATCCAAGAAACTCTTCATCAACTAAGGGGGAGCATCAATCAAGTCTTTTCTTTTGTGTTTTCATTCTCAATCTTTTTAAGCTTCAAATGTGCTTGTTGTGTAATTCTAAAACCATCCCGTGTGTGTGTGGATCTTCGTAGATCCGTGTGTGTGTGTGTGTGCAGTTAAGTATGATTTGTTTTGTGTGTGTGTGTGTGTGTTCGATCTTGTATCTCTTTACAAGATAGTGTGTGGATCCTCACTGTTAGTGAGGGGTGGACGTAGGTTGCTACTGTGGCATCCGAACCACCTTAAAATCGTTGTCTCATTGTGGTTTGTTCCTTCTCTTCTACCCCCCTCTTACGCATGTTTGTGGAAGTAGATTATTTGCGCTTATTAGATATAGATTAACTGATCACTTTCAAATAGATCCTCGATATATCAAAAGCCGGATTCGGACTGACAAGGTTACTCTTGCCGGAAAGATAACAGCTTGCGTTGAGTGAATCTACGGATTTGCCAACTCCGCCTAGTACCAAGGGTTATTGTAGTGATTGATTTTGATAGATCCTTTTTGTCTTGCACTAGATCCATAGTGTTTTTACATAAAGTTAAAATTGAGTATAATTTTGTTAAATATTTGATATCACCCAATTCACCCCCCTCTTGGGTGCCATTGATCGCGGGACTTCAATTGGTATCAGAGCTAAGGCTCTATCTTTTGAGATCTAACGATCTAGAGTGAGATCCAGATCAATGGCAAACAAGGGAATGATGCCTGAGGGTCATTCAATTCATCGTCCTCCTTACTTCGATGGCTCGAATTATTCCTATTGGAGAAATAGGATGCATGTTTTCTTAAGAGCCCAGGAGTATGAGATCTGGAGAGTTGTAGACAAGGGTCCATACAAACTCGGGGATGATGAAGAGAAATGGACACCCGAGGAAGTTAAAAAATGCACTATAAATTTCAATGCCATGAATATTATGTAATGTGCTATTCATCCTAATGAGTTCTCTCGTGTTTCTATGTGCAGCTCAGCCAAAGAAATGTGGGACAAGCTGCGTCTCATATATGAAGGAACCTCGGAGGTCAAAGAAACCAAGGCCAACCTACTCGTCAGCGATTACGAGCTGTTTAAAATGAAGCCCGAAGAAATAATTTCTGAAATGTTCGCAAGGCTAACTGAGATCACGAATGGTCTCAAAAGCCTTGGGAAGGAGTACACAAACTCCGACCTTGTGAGGAAGGTTCTAAGGTCACTGCCTTCCACATGGCACACAAAAGCCACCGTGATCGAAGATTGCAAAAATCTGTCCACACTTTCCTTGGATGAGCTCATAGGGTCACTCATGACCTATGAGATAAATATGAAGAGAACAACCGAAAAAGATCCGAAGAAGAAGAAAGTCGTGGGATTGAAAGCTCATCAATCTGATGATGACTTTCAAGAAGAGGAATTTCAGCGAGGCAAGCAATGAAGAAGAAGACATGGCCATGATAACTCGCCAAGTGAAGAGATTCTTGAGAAAAAAGAGGAACTTTCAAGGCAACTTCAGAAAAGGGCCAAGAAAGTCCACTCAAGTCAAGGGCGAACCAAGCAAACCAAGTAGTATTATATGCTACGAATGCAAGAAGCCCGGGCACATGAGGGGGAGAGTGCCCAAATCTGAAGAAGAAATTCAAAAAGGATAAATTCAGAAAGCCCAAGGCCACGGTCGCCACATGGAGCGACGAAGAGGACGAACCGTCCGACGAGGAGATTCAAGAGCTGGTGGAAAGCCTGTGCCTCATGGCACATGAAGATGAATCAACTGAGGTAAATTCTGACCCGGATTTTATTTCAAATGAACAGTGGGAGTCAGAATATGAAAAGCTGTATAATAAATACAAAAAAATTAGATTTGAAAATAAAAATCTCAAGAAAAAGATTGATGGGTCAGCCCATGCTGATATTTATGCTAGATTTGAGAAATTGGAACAAGAATGGTTTGAGCTATCTGAGGAAAAAGGAACATTGCTTCAAACCATTTAAGACCTTGAAGAAGTCAAAGAGGAACTTTCATGTAAAATTTTTGAAATTGAAAATGTGTGTCAAAAGCTCAAGGATGAAAAAAGAAATTCTAACATATTCCATGTCAGAAATCAAAAATGAAAATGTGAGCCTGAATAAAGAAGTGACTGACTTGCAGTCCACTCTTTCTAGGTTTGTTAAAGGGAAACAAAACCTAGATAATATTTTGAGAGTTAAAGTTAACTTCCAGAGAGAAGGATTGGGGTACATACCCCAGAATAAAAAATCTCTTGAACACAAGATCACCACATCTCACGTTCATGAAAAAGGAAATGACTATGCATCATGTTCTCACACCAAGCCCCAACATGTTCAGCCTAAACCACACAGGTATCAAAGAACACTCTCACATGTTAATTGCTTCCATTGTGGTAGACTTGGTCATGTGATTTCCAACTGCTGGTTTAGACAAAGCACACCTAAATATCATGTTCCATGGATAAAGGGAACACCCGCAAAAAGTTGGACTAACTCCTATGGACCCAAACTTGTTTGGGTACCAAAAACAATTGCATGAGATTTTTGTTTCTTGCAGTTATGTCTTGAAGCAAGGGGGAGCAAATGGTATTTGAACAGCGGCTGTTCAAGACATATGACAGGGGACAAGAAGGTGTTTTCTAAGCTGCAAGAAAAGGAAGGAGGTTCAGTTGCTTTTGGTGGAAAGGACAAAGGTAAAATAATTGGAGTTGGAAACATAGGTAAGAATTCTGAAACCTTGATTGAAAATGTCCTTTTGGTGAAAAGATTAAATCATAATCTGCTGAGCATAAGTCAGTTGTGTGATAAAGGATTTAAGATTGTTTTTGATGAAACTCAATGCCTTGTCATGAGCCAAATTTCAAATGAGATCAAATTCATCTGTAAAAGGAACAATAATGTGTACACCATTGATCTTGATGATGTTTCATGCGATGATGTGTGTCTGGTACCAAACAATCATGAAAATGCATGGCTATGGCACCACAGACTAGGTCATGCTAGTTTTGGAGTGATCTCCAAGTTGTCTAGACATGACTTGATAAATGGCTTGCCAAAATTAAAATTTGAAAGCAATAAAGTCTGTGAGGCTTGCACAAAAGGCAAGCAAACACGTGCTTCCTTCAAAAATAAAAACATTGTCTCTACCTCTCGACCTCTAGAACTACTGCATATTGATTTGTTCGGTCCCACTAGGATATCCAGCCTAGGGGGTAAATCTTTTGGATTTGTAATTGTTGATGATTACTCCAGATTTACATGGGTGTTATTTTTAGCTAATAAAAGTGATGCCTTGACGGAGTTTCAAGTGTTTTGCAGGAAAATCCAAAATGATAGAGGCTATCTCATCACCACCATCCAGAGTGATCATGGTGGTGAATTTGAAATCATGAATTTAGCATTTTCTGTGAAAATCAGGGGTACACACACAATTTCTCATCACCAAGGACGCCCCAGCAAAATGGTGTAGTGGAGAGGAAAAATAGAACATTGATAGATATGGCCCAGACCATGCTAAGTGAAAACTCTCTACCTAAATATTTTTGTGCTGAGGTAGTAAGTACAACATGCTACATTATCAACAGGGAAATGGTAAGGCCCATTCTGAAGAAAACTCCACATGAGCTCTATAAGGGTAAAAAACCAAACATCTCATATCTTAAACCTTTTGGATGCTCTTGCTACATTCTCAACAACGGTAAGTCTAACCTAGGTAAGTTTGATGAAAAGAATGACAAAGGAATCTTTCTAGGTTATGCACTCAATTCTAGAGCTTACTATTTATTCAATAAAAGGACTTTAGTTGTTGAAGAAAGTTCTCATGTTATTTTTGATGAATCAGAATCAAAACTTACAAATCAAATTTGTTCTACCATGGATGCAGATGAAGCTCCTAGGAACTCAACTAATGTCGGAGCTAAGGATGAGACATTGAAGGCAATCTCAAGCAAGAGTGAAGAAGATGAAGATCCTACACTTGAGACACTGCAAGAACCACAAGTGCAGCATCCTGACTTACCCAATTCTTCCACATTTCTAAAGGATCATCCAGCTGCGAGCATCATAGGTAATTTGGATGATAGAGTGAAAACAAGGTCCTCTCTAAGGTAAGTAGAAGAGGAAGATTTGATGGCCTTACTTTCACAAGAAGAGCTCAAGGACATTCATGAAGCTCTTCAAAATGAATCCTGGACTCAGGCTATGCATGAAGAGCTGCACCAGTTTGAAAGAAACGAGGTGTGGACTCTCGTGCCACGTCCTAAGAACCATCTCACTATTGGAACCCGTTGGGTTTTCAGAAACAAGCTAAATGATGCGAGATTGGTTGTTAGGAATAAGGCCCGGCTTATAGCCAAGGGGTATAGCCAGGAAATGGGGATTGATTTTGATGAGTCCTTTGCACCGGTTGCTAGACTTGAAGCAGTACGGATCTTACTGTCCTATGCTTGCTCTTTGAACTTTAAATTATTTCAAATGGATGTTAAATCTGCATTTCTTAACGGCTATATCAAGGAGGATGTTTTTGTAGAGCAGCCTCCAGGTTTTGAAGATTCCAAACATCCACGACATGTGTATAAGCTCCAAAAAGCCTTGTACGGACTAAAACAAGCACCAAGGGCCTGGTATGAACGGCTTACCTCATTTTTGGTTGAAAATGGCTTCAAGAGAGGTAAGGTTGATCAAACACTTTTTACAAAGAAATCAAGTAAAGACATTTTAGTAGTTCAAGTGTATGTGGATGACATTATTTTTGGAGCTACTAATAATGCTTTATGCGATTAATTTGTAAAAATTATGCAAGGAGAATTCGAGATGAGCTTAATGGGGGAGCTGACTTTCTTCCTTGGATTGCAGGTGAAACAAACTTCAGAAAGAATCTTCATCAATCAAGCCAAATATACCTTGGAACTACTGAAGAAATACGGGATGGCGGAAGCAAAACCCATATCAACTCCCATGGCCACCACCACAAAGCTGGATAAGGATGAAAATGGTAAAACAGTAGATTCTACGCTATTTCAAGGTATGATCGGATCACTACTGTACCTTACTGCTTGCCGCCCTGACATTCAATTCAGTGTATGTCTTTGTGCCCGTTTCCAGTCATGCCCTAAAGAATCTCACTTATCAACTGTTAAACACATTCTTTGATACCTAATTGGCACGATAGATTTTGGCTTGTGGTTTCCCATTGGTAGTTCTTTTGATTTAATTACTTATACCGATGCGGATTATGCCGGGTGCATTGTAGATCGTAAAAGTACAAGTGGCTACTGTCAGTTTCTTGGCGGGTGCCTAGTTTCATGGGCTTCCAAGAAACAACATTCAGTAGCTCTCTCAACGGCCGAGGCTGAATATGTAGCCGCCGGAAGTTGTGGAGCCCAAGTACTTTGGATCAAAAATTAATTGCTTGATTTGAATGTTGAAGTGGATTGTGTGCCGATCTTGTGTGATAATACGAGTGCAATTAATCTATCAAAAAATCATGTTCAACAATCAGAACCAAACACATTGACATTCGTCATAACTTTCTGAAAGATCATGTAGGCAAAGGGGTCTTTGAGTTCAAGTTTATTGATTCACTCAACCAACTGGCTGACATCTTCACAAAACCCCTAAATCAGAATCAATTCAATAAACTTAGGAGAGAACTTGGCATGTGCAAGGGTGAGGGCATACGTACTTAGGTCTGCACTATGTTGATTTTTTTGGGTAGATTATGTGAGATGCATGAATTGTGTGTGTTTTCTTTCTATTATGTATGATAATACCTAGCATGTGTGCTTGTACTTATATATATATACACACTTCTTCCTTGACACATTCCTAAGACTGAATATTCCTTGATAAATAAATGTGGACTAGTTATCTAGTGTTCTAAGCAGTCTCAAAAAGGGGATTCCGTAGTCGACTCATGCTTGATATCATCCTTGGTTTAGCAAAAAAAGAAAAAAAGGAATAAACGAAAGAAAAGGTGATTTTGTATAAATGGGGGATGTCACAAGGTCATGGAGCCCACTTTTATCTCTGGAGGTCGCTGGCTAGACACATTCTCTCTCAGGGTCAAGAATGGGGTTTCTTTGCCCCAGCGGTCGACCGCTGGCTTCGTGCCGGTCGACCGCCAGCGGCGAACCAGGCCGGTTCAGCTGCATCCGAACCCGAACTTAAGGGGGTTTTCTCCTTCCTTTCCTCATTCTATTGCATTCCATTCTCTCTCCCTTACTCCCCCCTAACCCTAGCGCATATCACTCTCATCTTTTTAGCCCTAAAAACCCCCCATCTTCTCTCTCCGCACACGATCCGGCCGATTGTTCTCCATTTCGGAACGACACCTTGCCGGCGTTCGTGCGCTTGTGTCACCCTTCCCTGAGTTCCATAGCATGAAGAAGGTGTTCATAGTCCTTCCAGGTGTCTCTATCTCCATCCCAAGGTAGAGGTTCTACCTTTCAAGAGGATCATCTCCAGGTTTTGTGTCTAAAATGCCACTTAGAAGGAGTACTCGGCGTCTTCTCCAAGGGGAACCTAGTGCTCGGAGACGTGAAGCTCCGGCCGCACCACCCCCGTAGGCTCTGGCACCCAGGTTACCTCCAAGAACTATCATCGACCCCCGTCTTGTCGATTTTGAGGAGATGAATGAAATCCTATCTGACATTTATACAGTTTCTCAATGCAACCGGGCTGGATTGATTTTGTCACTAGATACAACCGCTACTATCCATATCTAGTACAAACGTTCTATGGTAATTTGGTTGACAGAAATGGGAGGTTGTACACCATGGTTCAGGGCATTGAGATCCGTATTACTCCAGAATTATTCAACCGTGCCCTAGGTGTTTCTTCCAATGGTGCAGATATGAGCTTTAGGCATGGTGCAGTTGAGGAAAGTTTTATTGCCATGACGTGCTGTGAGTTTGTGCGTGGTGTGAGTGATCTAATTGAGCTCAATGCCAACCACTTTCCCGCACTGCAACGGGTCCTCCATCACATGTTTACTACACTCATTTATCCAAAGAGTGGCAGCCGAGATGAAGTCACTAAGGTGCACTGTTTCCTGTTCTATCATGTTATGAATGGCGAATTAGTTGATATGGGATGGCTTATGACTCAATTGATAGGATGATGCCGTACTCATTTATAGAGGTCCATGCCCTATGCTTCTCAACTCACTGGAGTTTTCACCTTTGTTGGAGTCCCATTAGAGGGTGAGCAGTTTATTCTGGTCTGACATGATGACATTTATAATAAGCACAAGATTTTCTCTGATATGGGATATTACCGTACTGCAAATGGTGAGCTTCGTCGTGCTGTCCCAGTTTATGGGGAAGAGGATGACAGTGAAGAAGAGCAAGAACATGAACAACAGCAAGATCACCAAGATGCACCTGCACAAGTACAGCCCGCGGATGTGCCTCCACTCGAGGATCTTCCTCCACTACCGCAGTACTTTCATGGGGAGTCTTCCACTCAGGGTGCTGGGCATCCTACTTGGGGGGACAATGAGAGTCTGGATAGGCGTCTTTTAGGCATAAAAACTCAGATTGACTCCACCCTTGGGCGATTGGACACTTTTATGGATACCATGACTGGACGAATGGACTCCTTCACTCACGCTCTGGATGATCTTTCTACCCACATGGCCACTCTCTATGCCAGCCATGAAGATAACCGTGAAGCCTTCCGGCTCAACAACCAATCCCTTCTTACCATCCGTCGCCAGCTTCTTCATCATGATGAGATTCTCCATGGCATTGAGGATCGTATTCCTCATCCTCCTGCTCCTGTTGGCTCCCCCCATGATGTTGATGCCCCGTATGGTGTTCATGGCGAGGAAGTTGCGGATCACCCTGCTGTGTAGCTGTTCTTGGGTCACTCGTGTCACTTTTGTCCACTTTTTGTATCCCTTCCCTCTCCTTTTTGCTGATGTCAAAGGGGGAGAAGTAGGCTATTAGGCTTATCTATATATGCTATGTGTGTTTGCCTGACTGCATGTATGTCTGTCTATGCATTGTAGTTTGAGCATGTTGGTTGTATTGCATTAATGGTTGCATTCCTTCGTGCATGTTGGTTGTATTGCATTAGTGGTTGCATTCCTTCGTGTGTTGAGTCCATTTTCACCTCTTGCATTCTGTGTACCTTGTATTGAACTAATGAGAATGAATGGAAGAATGCACTCTTTGAATTTACATGATTGGCTCTCTCCTCTCTCACTTCTTTTCAATTTGGCAAATAAGTGTTGAATGGCCGGTATTGATATGTTGAATTGTTTGTGTTGGAAGTGATGTGCCATGCTGAAATAGACGTGTTGAATGCATTTCAAACATTGAGTTCAACGTTTCAAAATTGATGGATTTCAACTGAATTTCAAAATGTAATTGACCTCATTTTGAAAACTTGCTCAAAGGCACAATGGTCTGAACACGTAAATTTAAATGCCTAGCTTTTGTCATCATCAAAAAGGGGGAGATTGTTGAGTATATCCGAGTGATTTTGATGATAACAAAACTCAGGACATTTATCTCCTACGTGCCATGTATTAGAATGGAGTTTTATGCTATAAACCATCAAATTCCATCCCATTTAAGTTTAGTGTTCATGAATCCTCCCATGTGTTAAAATGAGCCTAAGCGAACTTGTAATCAACCATAACACAAGCTCATTTCAAGCATCGAACTCATGGACAATTTTTAGTGGGCTAACACTTAGATTTTGCAGGATTGGAGATTCTCGATCGACCTCTAGACCATTGGCGATCGACCTGAAATCACAGAATTGAAAGAAGGGAACCTGTAAAACTGGCGGTCGACCGCCAGACCCCTAGCGGTCAAACGATTTTTCCAGCAGCCAAATGGCTACAGGACTTCTCAGAGCGGTTGACTGCTGGCCTCTGCAGGTCGGCCGCCAGCCCCGATAAGCCCATAAATGTTGACTTTTGTCCATCTCGAAAGAAGCATCTCCTCTTGGTATTGTTTAATCCCAAAGCCACCAAACCTTCCAGGTTTTGTGGATCTGGTTCCTGGGTTGTCTCTTGACCATTCAAGAGTTATAAAACCATCTCTTTGGGGTAAGAAACCCTAATGCTCTAAGAGGGATTAAGGAGGCTACCAAAGGGAAGAGAAGGGAGCTAGCACTGTAGACATGAACAGTGCTCCGGGAGGAAGTTCTTCATCCTTCTTCATCCATCCTAAAGTGAAGATCAAGTAATATCTGAAGGAGATCAATCCCAAGCCAAGTGGAGTTCAAGATGCATCCAAGAAACTCTTCATCAACTAAGGGGGAGCATCAATCAAGTCTTTTCTTTTGTGTTTTCATTCTCAATCTTTCTAAGCTTCAAGTGTGGTTGTTGTGTAATTCTAAAACCATCCCGTGTGTGTGTGTGTGGATCTTCGTAGATCCGTGTGTGTGTGTGCAGTTAAGTCTGATTTGTTGTGTGTGTGTGTGTGTGTTCGATCTTGTATCTCTTTACAAGATAGTGTGTAGATCCTCACTATTTGTGAGGGGTGGACGTAGGTTGCTACTGTTATCCGAACCACCTTAAAATCACTGTCTCATTGTGGTTTGTTCCTTCTCTTCTATTCCCCTCCTACGCATGTTTGTGGAAGTAGATTATTTGCGCTTATTAGATCTAGATTAACTGATCACTTTCAAATAGATCCTCGGTATATCAAAAGCCAGATTCGGACTGACAAGGTTACTCTTGCCGGAAAGATAACAGCTTGCGTTGAGTGAATCTACGGATTTGCCAACTCCGCCTAGTACCAAGGGTTATTGTAGGGATTGATTTTGATAGATCCTTTTTGTCTTGCACTAGATCCATAGTGTTTTTACATAAAGTTAAAATTGAGTATAATTTTGTTAAAATTTTGATATCACCCAATTCACCCCCCTCTTGGGTGCCATTGATCTCGGGACTTCACATTGGCTAACTTATAAGATCCCCATGCATGTACTAAAACCACGGTGAATGATTAGTTTACACATTACCACACGTTATTGAGTTTCACATTCTTGTTATTCGTGGAACCGAACAGCTATCGCAAACACATGAGGCCCACACACACAGATGAAACAAAGAGTACTGCGTAGACCCAAGAGCGAACTCTCACCTAGACTCTTGCCGCACAGGGAGTTACGTATCGGCGTGCCCCGGGTTCGGTGGCATTACGTATCGCCATCCCACAAAATGAACCAGGCGAATCACAGGATTTTAACCAGGGCATTACGTATCGCTGTCCCCTGGGTTCTTTTGCTTTCGCGGCATTACGTATTACCGTCCCGCAGAAAGTACCAAAGTCCAACCTCACAGAATGCTACTATTTTCCACTCATAACGTTCACATCATATTTACATTCACATGCACGCTTACATTACATTACTAATACCATACTTCTTATCATACCGTAAGCATGCTTCCGTATGGTTTATTACTATGTTGCACATGCGTAGAAAACAAATCATAACTTCAAATGCAGAATATCTATGAGCACAAAATCTTTACCTTAATTTATTGACTTAGTCTTCTATCAATTTCCAATTTTTTAGATTTTTCCGAGTTGGAATGGCCTCTCAAAGTTTCTTATTCTTGGTTTTAGGGAATTTGAGACTGGGCACTGACTGCCTCGATGTAGTCAGAGACGGCCTCGACGCAGTCAGCTCTCCAAGGGATGCTGCATCGATGCAGCCTCTGGCTACGTCGACGCATGCTCCCTTCCAACGAAGGCTACGTCAATGCAGCCCCATTGGCTGCATCGATGCAGTCAGCCCCACTGAAGGGACTACGTCGATGCAGCCCAGTGTTGCATCGACGCAGGTCAGTGCAAGACTTGAATTTCGATAAAACTCGGAGAAACCTCACGATAGTACGTAACATAATGAAAGAAAAATGAAGAGTAAGCATGGTGATCAATCCCTCATGCCTTTAGTGATGTAAAACCGACCTAAGACCTATGATGATGTGATGAAGATGTTTTGATACACTTGATGTGAGACCAACTAGGATGCTATGATGATGATACCAATTGATGTGAGACCGACTTGGACCTAAGTATGCAAGCATTCGGGTTAGGCAGCAGACTCACACTAGCGACTCACTCGCTTGGCGCACGTTAGTGCCCGAAGGCGACTCGGTGATGATGGAGAGGGTCCGAGGCGGGACCTTGGTTCTCCAAGGGTCGGCTAGCTTATTGCAGACCCCAAATGGGCCAAGGGAAGCCCAAATCACGGGCGGCCAACACACCAAGGGTGTGGGTTGAGTGGAAGCTCTCACAACTCGCCCGCGGTGGTCACTCAATTTGGTGGCAATTTAAAATCGGACACTCTCTCACCGCCGGCGGAGTAACTATAGCAATACTAAGCTAAACAAGTCCATTACAGAAATGAGAGATGTTCAGGAGCTCACCTAGCCGGCGTGAAGACGCCGACTGCATCCGGAGACGGGGGCGAGCGGGGAGGCGAGGGTATGCACCCGTACGCCGCGTCTGTGTCGCTTCAACCTGAAATTGAAAGGAGTAAAGCACTACGCCCCATGCAAGGGGGGGGGATCTCGGGGTGGGGGTCAATGTATTACAACCAAAAGTTACCTCCACACAGGGAGGGGCCTTCAGCCGGCCAAGCGGGGAGGGGAGAAAGCGATGAAAACACAAGAGAAGAAGCCGATGCCGAATCTGTCCAGTTCTGTGAGTGCTGATAGGGGACTGAAGAATTGACTGCTGCAACTGCTACCGAATTTTGCCTGGGACGAAACCACCTGGAAAATCTTCGTAGGAGGCCGGGGAAGTCGTCCAAATTTTTTTAATTTCTTCTATTGCCGATGCTGGTCTGGGTGGAGGCCCGAATAGGGAGGCAGAGTCTCGGACTGGCAGCTCCTGGTTTCGAATAGTAGGTTGCAGAGGATGCCCCGACAGCTCCCGAACTCGGAATCAAGCACCGTCAAGGTCGTTGGAACCGTGGATGAGTCCTCTTTGCATAAAAACTAACAGGGAAGCCAAACAATGCCAGAGAAGACGAGGGTACTCTGAACAATGATGGCATGTCGGTGTAGACTGTGGGTAGCAGACCCGCGTAGCTGAGGGGTAAAATTGATAACTCTGGATCAAGAAGGCCGATCGAAGTTCTGCTTCTTGATTCTGAAAGTAGACAGGGCGAAGAAGAACTTTGCAGAAGAGCTCTTGAACTGATTCTTCCAAGGTTCGTCGTGGTGAAGCTTCTACTCCGGTTCTGGTACTCAGCAGGGGCAGCTTTGCGTAGTTGTGGGAGAACGGAGCTCCCGGGAAGCACACAGCTTGGATGAAGATGAAACCACTTCCATTGCGAAGAAGACACGAAGACGCTTTCGTGGATAGCTCGTGGGTCTTCAAACTCGCTGGGATGTGGTCGGAGTCACTGCTGCAAGTTGCTAGTCTTCTGCAGGTCTTCAACTGCGAACTAGGGCTGAGAGATGATGGAGAGGAGCAAGGAAGAATGGTGGAGATGAGAGAGAGAGGGAGGGTGCTACCATAACCAAGGGGAGGGGTCTTGGGGGTGCCCTAGGGCTGTGGAGGGAAGGGAGATTTGAATTCAAATGGCCTAGGGAAGTGGTGGGTTGTATGGGAGAGAGGGAAGGGTGCTTGGGGAAGTGGGTAGGGTAGTTGGGGGTTGGAGGGTGGCCTAGTGATTGGGGGATTCTACCTTGGGGTTGGGGGGGAGTTAAATGAGTGTATGGGGAAGGGGAGGGGTCTTAATGAGAGGTGAATGGAGAGGAGAGAGGAAATTTCAAATTTTGGGGTTGGGGAAGAGAGAGAGAGAGAGAGAGAGAGAGAGAGATCTAGTGGGATTTAGAATTGGATTTCAATATTCATTCAATGGTTCATTACTTCAAAATGAGGGGAATGGGGTCCTAGATATAGGCAACCCACATTTCTACAAAAGTCCCTGAAATTTGACTCAATGACAAATAACCGAAGGGATAGGGGTGCCCTTGGGCCAAGCCCAATGAATTGGGCCCACTAGCCTAACAAACCAACCTAATGACACAATACTTAGGAAAATGACTCACTAACCTAGGTACATGACTCAAATAAAGGGAAAGTTACATGATATTGACTCAAAGAAAATGTGAAGATTACATGACTAGACTCAAAAATACATGACTAACATAATGGCGCTTGCCGACGAACAATCCGAGTCCGGAGAAAATGTGGAGGGGCAAGGGATGCCCTCATCATACCCCCGGGGTAGGGACAACTTGACCCCGTCGAGTATGGGTCCACCAGGGAAGTAGTACATCGAACTGCGGCTCTGGGCGATCCACGATCTCCATACTTAACCCGTGACCATAGTCGGGGAACGGCGCTTCAGCTCGACAAAGTGACTCGGTCATACCCTCATGCTGGCGATGGGATCTTGCTTGCCTAGTATTGCCGATGTGTGCTCACGTCGGGCTCTCAGGCTATTTGTGGTGGCACTCCGAGAGTGTCTCTCACAAGGGTAGGTGTAAGCTCGAGGCACTCACTAGGATCCACCGCGGTGCCCTTAGAGGGTGCCGGATCTGCCACATGGGAAGTGGGGTGAATCCCAAAACCCATTTGAAGGTCCAACCCATAAGCTGGGTTGCCAAAGCCACTCAGATCTTGGCAAGGTCCAAGTCCTCATGCCCTCAGATTGGAGGTGACCCTAAAGTAGAGCTACTCCAAAGCCATCATCACCAAGTTGTCAACTTGGAACTCAAAGTGGTGCTTAGGAGTTTGTGCTCGCTTCTTGTGAATCCCACCGCTTGTTGCTTGATACTTGCTTGAATGCATATGCCATGCACTATGATGCGATGTGAGTTGACAATGTATGGTATGCAAAGGTGGTCCAGGACAACCACATATAGACCTATCATGCATTGATGTTATGAGGACGTTGAATGATTTGGAAGGACCGGGGCATCCATAGGTATGCATGGTGGTGACAAATGCTGGGGGACCCGGACATCCATGTTTGCTCGTTTCATGCTTATGACTCATGATGAAAGAGGGTGGACCATTACATCCAAATATGGTCCACTTATACTTCCTACTTGACATGTGGGTGATGTGGATGAATGTACCCGACGGACTAATCATGCCAAGCGGTGTGATGTGCCAAGACATATGAATTCCTTTCCCAAAGATGACTTCCTCATGTGGGGTGGTGGGGTGGCATTTGAGCTTCCACTCAAAAGAGTCGAAGGGATCTAGGTAGGTGGATATAGGGTGGGGCACTTTCTTGATCTCTATGCGGGTGTTGCCTAAGGTCATGATTTCTATGGTGTAACCTGGGTCATGGATGAGGTGGGCTTGGCCCAACATGGTGGGTGGGGGTAGGAAAGGGTGGGTGGTGGGTGATGTGGGTGGGTCACGTGGGTACCCATACTCCCAAAGGAAGGGATCAAAGGGGTCATGGACTGGGTTTCCTAGAAAAAGAGACTCTATGCCTACATGGTCTTCGCACGGTGGGTCCTCCTGCCTCAAGGTAATTGGACCAAGGTCGTTAGTGAGCCAGTCGATCAAGGTACTTGGGATCTCAATGGAAGTGGAGTGGATCATGATGGGTTTTTCATCCATAGGGAGAATGAGAAGGAGGTCACTAGTGTAGCAACCAATGGTGAAGACCGAGGTGATAGAACCATCACATGGGTGGATGAGACTAAGGCTTTTTAGGTGGGCCTTTCCTAAGGTCAATAAGCAAGTCAACCCTAGTTGCCATTCTAAACCCTTGAAGAGATCATCCCAACCTTCTACCTCATAGTAGGATTGGATTGTGGTGTGATAGGAGTGGACGGGGGTAATTTGGGATGGATATCCCAATGGTGAGAGAGGTGGGGGTGAGCTAGGAAGGGTGGGTCCTTGTTTGAGCCATTGGAGTATGACTTCATTCATGGTGAAGGTGTGTGGCTTTTGAGGATCCGGACTAAGAGAGGTGGGTGGAAGTGGAGGTTCTTGGATTTCCTCTAGGGTAGGTTTTTGTTCGGGACTAGCATCTATTTCCATGTGGATGGGTGTGTGGGTTTCAATTCCTAGTGTTAATGGGTTGGGTAGGTCTAATGCGGGAGAATTGGTGATAGCTGGAGCATGGTGCACTTGGGGTGGTGGGCAAGGGTGGACTTGGATTTGGATAGGAAGGGGAAGTAGAGGAGGCCTAGGTTGGGGAAAGATTGGTGTAGGAAGCGGGAGGTGGGTTGGGTGAGGGGTTTTGGGTTGGGGGGTGATGGCCATTATGGGCCTAGGTGGAGGGGTGGTCATGGGGTCCACTTGGGTTTGAGTGGTGAATGTTGGATGAGTGGTGGTCCTTATGGAGGGAATCAGGCCGGTTAAGGGTCTCTTGCCCTTGGGATCGTTTGGGGTGGAGGTGGGGGTTAAAGGGGCTTGACTAGTGTAGGTTAGGGGAGGGGGTTTTGGTTGGGGTGTGGGGGACCTTATGGGGTTGGGTGAGGAGGTGGAGGCCTTAGATACTTGGGTTTTAGGGGTGAGGTTTTGGACGGGTGGGGTTGAGGGAGTGGGAGTGCTCCTTGGGCTTTGATAACCCGGGTAGGAAAGGGACATATATTTTGCCCTAAGTTGCTCCTTCATGTCCTTCCAAGTGGTGATGGGAGTTTCCCTTCTAAGTACCTTTAGCCCAACAATTTGCATCCAATAAGTTTCTGCCCGTTTGGTAAGTTGCATTTTGGCAACCCATGCCTTTTCATCCTCGGACATAGGATACCAAGTGAAGTATTGGTCCATTGTAGCTTCCCAATCTAAATATTCTCTAGGAGAGGTTCCATCAAAGGTGGGAAGTGGGAAAGGGACCATCTGATCGTCCGTCCTTGGGGTGGGCCAATTTTCTCCAAGTTGGTTGAGTCGGCCCGATATGTTATCAAGCCGCTCATTGGCATAGGTCAAGGCTTTCATGAAGTAGTTGACATGGCCAGGGAAGTTATGGGTGTTAGTGGTAGGCATCTCTTGGTGGCTTGGACTTATGGAGTGAGCCGATTGGTAAGGTCGATATGAGGTGGCCATACTAGGGGACAAGAGTGATGCACTTGAAGACTCCAAATGCATAGACATGCCCTAGGACCAACTTGATAGGGACAAGTTGTGAACTTGCTCTGATACCACTTGATGTAAAACCGACCTAAGACCTATGATGATGTGATGAAGATGTTTTGATACACTTGATGTGAGACCAACTAGGATGCTATGATGATGATACCAATTGATGTGAGACCGACCTTGGACCTATGTATGCAAGCATTCGGGTTAGGCAGCGGACTCACACTAGCGACTCACTCACTTGGCGCACGTTAGTGCCCGAAGGTGACTCGGTGATGATGGAGAGGGTCCGAGGCGGGACCTTGGTTCTCCAAGGGTCGGCTAGCTTATTGCGGACCCCAAATGGGCCAAGGGAATCCCAAATCACGGGCGGCCAACACACCAAGGATGTGGGTTGAGTGGAAGCTCTCACAACTCGCCCGCGGTGGTCACTCAATTTGGTGGCAATTTAAAATCGGACACTCTCTCACCGCCGACGGAGTAACTATAGCAATACTAAGCTAAACAAGTCCATTACAGCAATGAGAGATGTTCAAGAGCTCACCTAGCCAGCGTGAAGACGCCGACTGCGGCCGGAGACGGGGGCGAGCGGGGAGGCGAGGGTATGCACCCGTACGCCGCGTCTGTGTCGCTTCAACCTGAAATTGAAAGGAGTAAAGCACTACGCCCCATGCAAGGGGGGGATCTCGGGGTGGGGGTCAATGTATTACAACCAAAAGTTACCTCCACACAGGGAGGGGCCTTCAGCCGGCCAAGCGGGGAGGGGAGAAAGCGATGAAAACACAAGAGAAGAAGCCGATGCCGAATCTGTCCAGTTCTGTGAGTGCTGATAAGAGACTTAAGAATTGACTGCTGCAACTGCTACCGAATTTTGCCTGGGACGAAACCACCTGGAAAATCTTCGTAGGAGGCCGGGGAAGTCTTCCAAATTTTGTTAATTTCTTCTATTGTCGATGCTGGTCTGGGTGGAGGCCCGAACAGGGAGGCAGAGTCTCGGACTGGCAGCTCCTGGTTTCCAACAGTAGGTTGCAGAGGATGCCCCGACAGCTCCCGAACTCGGAATCAAGCACCGTCAAGGTCGTTGGAACCGTGGATGAGTCCTCTTTGCAGAAAAACTAACAGGGAAGCCAAAAAATGCCAGAGAAGACAAGGGGACTCTGAACAATGATGGCATGTCGGTGTAGACTGTGGGTAGCAGACCCGTGTAGCTGAGGGGTAAAATTGATAACTCTGGATCAAGAAGGCCGATCGAAGTTCCACTTCTTGATTCTGAAAGTAGACAGGGCGAAGAAGAACTTTACAGAAGAGCTCTTGAACTGATTCTTCCAAGGTTTGTCGTGGTGAAGCTTCTACTCCGGTTCTGGTACTCAGTAGGGCAGCTCTGCGCAGTTGTGGGAGAACGGAGCTCCCGTGCAGCACACAGCTCGGATGAAGATGAAACCACTTCCATTGCGAAGAAGACAGGAAGATGCTTCCGTGGATAGCTCTTGGGTTTTCAAACTCGCTGGGATGTGGTCGGAGTCGCTGCTGCAAGTTGCTAGTCTTCTGCAGGTCTTCAACTGCGAACTAGGGCTGAGAGATGATGGAGAGGAGCAAGGAAGAATGGTGGAGATGAGAGAGAGAGGGAGGGTGCGACCCTAACCAAGGGGAGGGGTCTTGGGGGTGCCCTAGGGCTGTGGAGGGAAGGGAGATTTGAATTCAAATGGCCTAGGGAAGTGGTGGGTTGTATGGGGGAGAGGGAAGGGTGCTTGGGGAAGTGGGTAGGGTAGTTGGGGGTTGGAGGGTGGCCTAGTGATTGGGGGATTCCACCTTGGGGTTGGTGGGGAGTTAAATGAGTGTATGGGGAAGGGGAGGGGTCTTAATGAGAGGTGAATGGGGAGGAGAGAGAAAATTTCGAATTTTGGGGTTGGGGAAGAGAGAGAGAGAGAGAGAGAGAGAGAGAGAGAGAGAGATCTAGTGGGATTTAGAATTGGATTTCAATATTCATGCAATGGTTCATTACTTCAAAATGAGGGGAATGGGGTCCTATATATAGGCAACCCACATTTCTACAAAAGTTCCTGACATTTGCCTCAATGACAAATAACCGAAGGGATAGGGGTGCCCTTGGGTCAAGCCCAATGAATTGGGCCCACTAGCCTAACAAACCAACCTAATGACACAATACTTAGGAAAATGACTCATTAACCTAGGTACATGACTCAAATAAAGGAAAAATTACATGATATTGACTCAAAGAAAATGTGAAGATTACATGACTAGACTCAAAAATACATGACTAACATAATGGCGCTTGTCGACGAACAATCCGAGTCCGGAGAAAATGTGGAGGGGCAAGGGATGCCCTCATCAATTAGTCCCTCTTTAACAAGTAGAAATTAATTTGAAAAACATTCTAATGCTTCGTTGACCCCTACGATTTGAGGATAGGTGCCTACCTTTGAAGGTGATAAACTGACGACCCGGGGATGAAATCCACACCCCAGATCCACCTAATGCTTCTCCCTTTCGATCCGAGGATGCGATCCACACCCCAGATCCTCCCAAGACTTTACCCGTCGACCTAGGAACTGTAGGATCGTCCTCCTACGCAGGGCCAAGGTCCCTCACCTCTCTTTCTTACTCAAGAGGAACCGTAGATGGTAGATAATTAAAAATAGGGGTTGCCAAAGGCTTACTACCCTTGAAACCTACCTCCTTATATAGATTTCGAGCCTCCCGGGGGTCTTCCCACGTCCTAAAAGGCTTAGTCCAGTCCCCAAGGTCATTGGTTGAAGATGAGTTAATGCCATGCACCTCTTCGGTTTGAACAGATGTGGCCCTTCGTCTACCTGGTCATAGATGCGAGTGGGCGCACTTTTCTCGTGTGATTGGGTTTTGGACGTCTTCAGATGAAATCAAGAGTACTTCCAGATCTAACTTAGGGATGTTGTTTCATCGAGTTTCATCAATCCTAGCTCAAGTTATGATTTTCTCAATATTAACGTTTATTCTCCCTCGTTCCAATCATGACCTTTCGGTAGCCCAAGGTAATTCAAGTATAACTCTAGTATCCAAGCGGAGTTTGGCCTCGACCTCAACATAGAAGACGTGGCTAACATCCCATTCGAGATTATGGCCTTGGTTGCATGTCATTTCAATAACTTCAAATGAAGTTATGAATATCTAATTAATTACGTGTGAATTCCCCAATCAGTCACACCTCTTCATGATGGTTGGTGATAATGGGCTCAGAACATTAGATTCTGGTGTGAATTGTGTTTCCATCTCAACAGAAGAGTTTGGGTTAAGGGCCCAAGCCTTCTAATGGACCTAGTTTTAGCTCATTTAGATAACCATGGGCCAAGATATCCTTATTTCAACAGGTGGCAACATTTTCTGTAATTGTTTCGGCCTATTTTCGACCTCCCTAGGTTAAGTTATGAATTCCCTAAAGAACCTTCAAAATCTGTTTAGATTTCTGGTTTATTACGATAATGGTTCCGAATTGTACCAAATATGGCGAGTGCCCAAATTGGTGATTCTAACATCCTCTCCCCCTTAAAATAATTTCATCCTCGAAATTAACTTAAAATTTTAAGATTACTTACCGAATAGTTGAGGATATTCTTGGTGCATCTTCTCCTCCGGTTCCAATGTTGCTTCCTTGGAATGAGAATTCTTCCATAACACCTTCACCATCCGGATGGTTTTGTTTCTCAACACCTGTTCTTTCCAGTCTATAATCTCACTGGGCTACTCCACATATGAGAAATCTTCTCGGACCTCCAAGGGTTCGTACTCTATAACATGCGAGGTATTCGGGATGCACTTCCTGAGCATAGAGACGTGAAAGACCGAATGTACATGTGATAGAGCAGGCGGAAGTGCAAGTCGATAAGCCACCTCGCCAATCCTTTGCAAAATCACAAAATGTCCGATATATCTAGGACTGAGCTTTCCCTTCTTCCCGAATCGCATGACTCCCCTGGTGGGAGACACCTTCAGAAACACATGGTCTCCCTCTGCAAATGCTAACTCTCTCCGCCGTTGATCTGCATAACTTTTCTCACGGCTTTGGGCTGTGAGGAGTCGCTGTCTAATCATAGATATCTTTTCCAAGCACTCCTGTACCAACTGTGGTCCGAAATGCTGCTTGTCCCCAGTTTCATACCAACACATTGGGGATCTACATGACCGTCCATAGAGTGCTTCATAAGGGGCCATTCCGATGGTGGACTGGTAACTATTATTGTACGCAAATTCTATCAGTGGCAAATGATCGTCCCAATTCCCCTTCCACTCAATACTACATGCCCTTATCATATCTTTTAGAGTTTGGATAGTGCGCTCGATTTGCCCATCAGTCTAAGGATGAAATGTCGAGCTGAACCGTAACTCTGTCCCCATAGCCTGCTGTAGGCTCTTCCAAAATCTCGCTGTGAATCGAGGGTCTCGGTCAGAGATGATAGATAACAGTGCTCCATGCAACCGAATGATCTCTGCGATGAACAATCTTGCTAAGGATTCAATTGGAGCCTACTTGTTGATGGGCAGAAAGTGTGCAGTTTTTGTGAATCTATCCACAATTACCCAGATGGTATCATGCTTCCTTCTTGTCATGGGTAGACCAGTCACAAAGTCCATTGTGATTTGTTCTCATTTCCATTGTGCCATCTCAATGGTCTGGAGAGGACCGCCAAGTCTTTGATGCTCAACTTTTACCTACTGACATGTGAGACATTTGGACACAAACTCCACAATATCTCGCTTCATTCCTGGCCACCAATACATCCTCTTCATATCTTGGAGCATCTTGGTGCTTCCGGGATGGATGGAGAACTTTGACCTATGAGCCTCCCGCATCAGGTCCTTCTTTAACTCCACATCATCTGGTACACAAATCCTTCCTCAAAATATGATCAGTCCATCAATCCCCACATGGAAGTCCTCATTGTTCAGTAGCTTCTGCAATGCCATGTCCTGCTTCTATACCTCAGCAATCCTGTTAAGGAATGTAGGTCTAGCAGACAACCCAGCCAAAATATAGAATTACTTTCTCCTCTCAGGTTGTGATTCAATCACACCCTCCATCATATCCCATTCTCGGTGTAAGTTCAGCACCATCAATTTACGGCTGAGAGCATCAGCTACAACATTGGCCTTGCCGGGATGATATTGCAAGGCGAAGTTATAGTCTTTCAATAGCTCGACCCATCTCCTTTGCCTCAAATTGAGTTCCTTCTGAGTGAATACGTACTTGAGGCTTTGATGGTCGGTGAAGACCTCAAATCAAACCCCATATAAATAGTGTCTCCAGATGCGCAAGGCATGGACCACCGCTGCCATCTCAAGGTCATGAGTGGAGTAATTCTTCTCGTGGTCCTTCAACTATCTCGAGGCATAGGCGATCACTCGGCCATTTTGCATCAGTACACAACCAAGGCCGATCCTGGAGGCATCTGTATAAATGGTGAAGCCATCATCCCCTTGAGGGAGTGCTAGCACTAGGGCTGAAGTCAACCTTTCCTTGAGCATATGAAAACTATCTTCGCACTCTTCTGACCATATGAATTTCGCTCCATTCTTAGACAACTTAGTCATTGGGGCTGTAATGGTAGAGAAACCATCGATGAACCGGAGATAGTATCCAGCCAGTCCAAGGAAGCTCCTAATCTCCATGACTATCTTTGGTGCTTCCCACCTTGTTACCGCTTCAACCTTGCTGGGGTCCACAGATATACCGTTGCCGGATATGACATGTCCGAGAAACATCACCTGGTCTAGCCAAAATTCACACTTGTTGAATTTGGCGTTGAACTTGTTCTCCCTGAGAGTCTGTAGAACCACTCTCAGATGCTGCCGATGCTCCTCCTGACTGGCAGAATATATCAGGATGTCATCTATAAAGACTACGACAAACTGATCTAGATAAGGGCGGAAGATCTGATTCATCTGCTCCATGAACATAGCTGGTGCATTGGTCAACCCGGATGGTACTACTAAGAACTCGTAGTGACCATACCGAGTCCTGAAGGCTATCTTCGACACATCTTCAGGCTTGATTCTGATTTGGTGATAACCCGTCCTTAGATCAACCTTGGAGAAGACCTTGGCAGATGATAATTGGTCAAATAACTCTTCAATCCTCGATAGAGGGTACTTGTTCTTTATGGTGGCCTGGTTAAGCTTGCGGTAATCAATGCACAGTCGCATGTTGGCACCCGTTTTTTGCCTTCGAGTTGAGTCTTTTACCTTACCCTTATTTTTGATGCCTCAAGTTATCCATTACTCATTGGGCCATGTTTAGGCATTTCTTTGGGCTTATTTTATGGGTACTTTCTCCCTGACTGGGCTTGCTCTTAAGTTTGGGCTTAATGGGCTTTGATCTAACTTGGCCTTTTAGGGCTATTTACCCTATATTTATTTTCAATCGCCCGCCTGATATGCGGTCTAGCGATGTGCCGTTTAACAGGTGGGCGGTCTTTCATAAGACCATTTTTATCTCCCTTCTATTCTGCCCAGACACCGGATAAGCAGTCTATCATTAGACCGTTTGAACTGGTCGGGCGGCCCACCAATTGACCATTTTTAAAGCCAGAGTCCTAATTCGATCTGTTTTCGGGATTAGTAGCTATTTATCTCATTATTTCTGATTTTCCACCGACATCTGTGAGGTAGCCTCGCGATGGGCTGTTTCAATTCTTTGGGCGGTCCATCGAAAGATCAATTTTCCTATGCCGATTGCGTCGGTCTATTCTTTGAATAAATGGCTTTATTTATCTGTTTAATAATTTCCACCGACACCTTATATGCGGTCTTCCAATGGACCGTTTATGTGGGTGGGCGGCCCATCGATCGACTGCATATGAGGCCGAAATCCTGGCTTTGATAGGTTTTTCTCTCTCCATCCGTGGTCAAGTTATTTGCTTCGTCCTCGAATTTCTCCATGGATTCTTAACCAAATTGGGTTCCGTTTGATCCTAGTGAAAGTTTGAAATATTATCTCCGTTTTATCTTAAAGAATCCAGGCCTAATTCTCGCTGGAAAATCTTTAATTCGGGGCTGACTTTCAAGGGTCTATAAATAGCACCCTCAGTCCAAGCTCGCGAAGGGGGGAGATTTGGAATTGGCGTCGAAGTGCTGCCGCTTTCTTGAGCGAGTTCCAGCCAGGGAGGAAGGCTTTCCACGTCCGCCAAGCCTACGGTTCAAGGAGTAGTCCAAGTCTTTTATGTTTAGTGTCTTCATTTAGTCATTCTTGGTCATTCGTTCATCATCGTATCACCATTTTTCTTTCACTTTCTCCCACGTTTTTCACTATCATCTTTACATTCATCACCTTCCTATTACTTTTCCATGCCCACCAGGGGTTTAAAACCACCCCAGGTATCCCCCATTCCCTTTATGTGCCTAGTTTTTCATGTCCATTTATAGATATTGCACTTCATAAACAAATTTGGGTTGTGTCTCTTTGGTCGTTTGCTTTGTTTTGCAGGTCAACAGGAGAGAGAGAGAGAGAGAGAGAGAGAGAGAGAGAGAGAGAGAGAGAGAGAGAGAGAGAACCAAGATCTAGATAGACAATGACACTAACCACTTTTTAATACTCCAAAATAGAAGATTACAATGCACGGAATTCCAAGAAAATAACAAGTACAATACTCGAAATAAAATCTAACTAAAACAGAAAATTAAAGAACTAAGAAGGAGATGATGTAGCCGGTGAGATGAAGTCATCGTCACCCACGCCTTTGGGCCTTGGAGAGCCACCCAACTTGGTGTAGATGTCGCCCTGAGTGTGCTTTAGAGAGAGAGATTTAGAGAGAAAGAGACATGAGGAGGGTTGTATGAGAGATAAAGAAATAGAGGTGGAGAGAGGGTGGATAAAAATATAAGAACAAAATAATAAAAAAGGATTAAGTTAAAATACTGTGTGTGAGAAGAGGGAGACAGAGGGGGATTGTTTAGAGAGAGAAAGAGAGAGAGACGGGGACAGAGAGGAGAGGGACGTAGTATCTGAGTGTGTGTGTGTGTATGTGAGGTGTGTGAGTATGTTAGAGGGAAAACGAGAGAGAGAACGGAGAGGCAAACCGTGTATGTGTGTGCAGAAGAGTGGAGGGGGAGACAGTGCAGAGGGATGGTGCTACGGTGCAAGTGTGTGTGGGAGAGAAGGAGATGAGAATGGGGGGTTTGAAGGGAGTGCAGAGGGAGGGATTGTCGCGGCTGTGATGCGTGTGTGAGCGACTGTGTGTGTGGATGTGGTTGTGGCCGAAGGTGGACTCGAGGTGAAGGCAGAGGGAATGAGAGCGGCATAGACGAGGGGGAGAGAGTGGGAAGGGTCGACCTTGGCTAGAGGGGGGTCGACCCCACTGTGCGCGTGGTGTGGGAGGGGGACGGAAGTGTAGTGTGTGCGACGGTGAAGGTGGTGGCTGCAGAGAGGGTTAGCAATGGAGGGAGAGAGAGGGAATAGAGAGAACAGTGCAAGGAGGGGGATTGGCTGCATGCGTGTGTGCGTTGTGTGGTGTGTGCGGAGTGCGTGCATGCATGCAAGCGAAGAGTGTGTTGTGGGTGTGAAGAAACGAGGGAGAGAGGCACTGTGTGGCCTGTGTGTGTGGTGTGAGCTGTGAGTGTGCAGAAGAGAGAGGGGCGAGGGACAGAGAAGGAGGCAGTGAAGAATAGGAGAGAGCGGAAGAGAGAGAGGGTGAGAGAAGAGAGAGAGGGAGACAAGGAGATGAAGAAGTAGAGGGCCGGCGGTGTAGTGGTGAGAAAGAGAGGGAGAGGGAGAGGGAGAGTTCAGAGTGTCTACGTGGGGGTTGCAGTTTCTATAGAAGGGAGAGAGGGAAAGTGAGAGATGAAGAGAGAGAGATGCTGGGAGGAGAAAGGTTGCAGTGCCAGATGCCACAGGGAAATGGTGGTGGTGAGAATAGGTGGTGCAGGTGAGAAGGCCAAGCAAGGGAGAGATGGGTAGAGAGAAGAATGGGAGAAAGAGAGTGAAGGAGGGTGAGTGCTGTGTGAGCTGTTGTTTGGGAAGTAGGGAGAGAACAAGGGGGAGAGAGGGATGTGAGGCCACGGTGTGCAGAATAGGGGGAGGGGGAGCTTCTACGTGATGGAGGGGAGAGAAGAGAGGTTGGCAACGGAGTGTAGGTGGTGATGTCGCAGAGAGTGGTTGTGAGAGGGAGAGGGAGCAGGGCTGTGGGAGGTGTGTGCAGAAAGAAAGGGAGAGGGAGAGGATGAGAGAGGGAGAGCCATGAGATGGGGAGATCTGAGAAGAAAAGGGAGGGAAAGGTAGCTGTCCGGTGCCCCTGTTCGAAACAGGGGCACGGCGGCAGTGATATGTGGAGGTGCAAAGAGGGGAACCGGAGGGGTGAGGAGGCAGTGCGAAGGAGAGAAATGGAGGAGGAGAAAGGAGAAGAAGAAGGAGGGGAAGTGAGGGGAGAAGACTAGAAAGGAAGAGAAGGAGAGATGAGAAGAGGGAGAGGGGAAGAGGGACTGGCCTACTGTGACTGGCGGGTATCAGAGCAGAAGGGAAGAGGAGTGAAGGATAAGAAGAAGAGGAGGAGGGGTCATCGGTGAAGAAGAAGAGAGAGGAGAAGGGCATGAGAAGTGAAGAGGATAAGAGGAGGGGGAGGAGAGTTCTTCCGTAGAGGAGAAGGGTGCCCGATTTTATATGAGTCCAGAGGGATGAAGATGTTGTTGCCGGTAGGTCGTCTACACATCTACCCCGCCTGACCTGCCGGAGCTGCCTGCTAGCATGCCTACTGTTGTCGATTCCCCGTGCGTTTGCCATGCTCGAGCTATTGAAGCTCTGCCACATTGCCGTTGCCAGCAGTTCACGCTGGCTTCCCATTTGCTTCCACGATTTATGATGTTACTTCTGCATACGCGTGAGGGGACAAGGCTGATGCCATGCAGAACACGCACACGAGAGTTGCCACGATGCACTGTTTACAAAGTAGGGATATGATGAAAAAATATATATAATGGCCCCTTCAAAATCAATGAACATATGCTTTGACATTTGTCTTCCTATCTTGTTTATCCAAAAATGAATTTTGAGAAGTCAAATTTAGACCAAATTCTAATGATTTCATTTAATTATGCAATTCTCTTATTTAAAAAATGTCTCAAGTCCCATTTAATTGTAGAAAATTCTTCATTTTATGTGAGACCGAGAATTAACATGTAAAATTGCATGATGAAATTCCTTAAAGCCCAGAAAAAGGCGTGTGTGATATGAATAAGAATGAATAAATGAGTACTTATCACCCAGCCATGTGTAAACTTCAAGCTGACCAAGTCAATGATTCACCCAGTCAAAGTCAACAAGTCAAAGTCAAGCCTTTGCCTACTTCAAAGGTCCAGTCAAAGGTCCAGTCAAGCTCTTGCCAGCTACAGTGGACACAGGAAACAGACAAAAGAAGAAGAATGAGAAAAGAATATTAAGGCAGATAAATACACTGGTAAGGGTTAAAAATTACTACCTAAGGTTGACAAATAGCTTAGTAAGGGTGTAAAATACCCTGCTAAGGGTGACAAATAGGTAGTGAAGAATACACCCGCAAGGGTAACAAATGGATAAGGCGACGGCTGAAGGCTAAGTGTTCGGTAGCTAAGGCGACGGCAATTTAAGCTAACGGTGACAAATGGTTTTTAAGTATGACAAATAGACATTAAGGGAATAAAATGGCTTATAAGGCTAACAAATAGCCCAAGAGGATATACTTCAATCTTATTGTGTTTGCCGCACGCCAAAGGTCGAAGGCTCATGAGTGGCACGTGATCCGAGGTACTATGTCAGAATAATATTCACTCTCTTGTCACGTGGACCAATGAGAAAAAGATGGAATCAAATTATTTTATCCAAAACAATTTTGGAGCCCCTGTTCGATATATATTGGGGTTTTCTTCTTCGATGAATGGTGCAGCGGCTGTGAGAGAAGGGAGCTTGTAGAAGAAGAAGGAGGAGAGTTGCTGTGAGGGCTGTCAAGTAGAGAAAACAAAAGAGAGAGAGCTACGTGAGAAGAGAATAGAGTTCGTGAGAAGAAAAAGAACAATAGGAAGATAAAAAGAGAAAGAGAGAGTCCGTGAGATGGAAGCTTGAGTGCATCCAGTGCTTCATTGAAGACCTATTTGTGTGTGGCCTCTGGATCAGATCCAAGCCATTTGTGCTCTTTGAGAGCTACATATTTTTTGTTTTGTTCTTTTGTTTTATGTTTTGTTCTTTGTTTCCTTCATCAAGCTGTTAGTCAACGGAGCAAGCTATGAGGCTCAGCTATTTTGAAGATTGGTTCCTCGTTAAGCTGTGTATCAGCGGATAGCAAGCTGTGTTGCTCAGCGGATAGCAAGTTGTGTTGCTCAGCAGTTGTAGGGATTTATTCCCCAAAGCTGTGGATCAGCTGTTCAAGCTGTTAGTCAGTGAAAGGCTCACTCTGGTAGAGTGGGGGGTGGACGTAGGTCTGCTTGGTGCGGACCGAACCACCTAAAAATCTCTTGTGCTTGTGGTTTGGCTGTGCGTTTGATCTTTTTCTTCTACCCCACTTCACAGGTAGTCTAGTGATCTGTTTATGCTTTAAATCCACTAAGTGTTTGAGTTTGTTTTCATGTGAGCCATCATCTATTTAAGCATTCAACCCATTAAGTGTTCGAGACTTGTTTGGTGTGTGCCTACATTTGATTTATCTTTCCTCAGTTCGGTTTAAGTAGGGCAAGTTTTTATTTGAGCTTAAATTTTTAAAAGGGGATCTATTCAGCCCCCCCTCTAGATCCAGTCCATGCACACAACAATTGGTATTAGAGCAGGTTTCCCACAATGTGGTCCAATGACCAGGGAAGATCTGGAAATGGTAATGCTCGTAGCTTGATAGCTGAGGGGCATTCGATTAACAAACCAATGTTCTTCGATGGTTTTAATTATCTGTATTGGAATAATAGGATGGAAGTTTTCTTTCGAGCTCAGAGTCATGAGCTATGGAGAGTTGTTAGTAACAGTCCATTCCAACTTGCAGAAGTTGAAACTGCATGGACGAGAGAACAATGACGCCATTCAACTGTCAACTAGACTGCGATGAATATCATGCAGTGCACGGTTCATCCGGAGGAGTACTCGAGGATTTTAGCTTACAGATCAGCCAAGGAGATGTGGGACAGATTGGAGTTGATATATGAGGGAACGTCCTAGGTAAGAGCCACCAAGGTAAATATGCTGGTCTCAGAATATGAAGTATTTGAAATGCAGCCTGATAAACCTATCAAGGAAATGTTTTCTAGACTCTCGCAACTCACTAACAATCTTAAGGCGTTAGGCATGGATTATTCTGATAGTGAGATTGTTAGAAAAATACTTAGGTCCCTTTCTCCTGCATGGCATACTAAGGCCACTGTTATTGAAGAATCTAAGGATCTGTCTACTATGAAGGTAGGTGATTTACTTGGGTCTTTGATGACCTATGAGATGAATTTCAAGAAAAGTGAAGATGAGGATAAGAAACCTCAGATGATAGCTCCCATGGGGTCTGATAGTAGTGGAGAGAGCAGTGAGGACTTTAGTGAATTATCGACTTCTGAACAAGCATTCCTCAATAAAAACTTCTAAAAGTTCTTAAGATTCAGAGGTAAGTATGGAAAGAAGAAGAAGCTTTATCAGGAAAATAGAAAATTTCAATCTAAAACTGATATGCATAAGAAGTCTGATAGGATTGTGTGTTATCACTGCAGGAAGCCTGGGCATGTTCGAGATGAATGTCCGGTGATAGGACTGGTGCGATGGATACAGAGGGGGGTGAATGTATCCCTCTTCGAAATTGCCCAAATTAAAATTTCGCTCTTTGACAAATTCGCTCACTTCACAAATTTAAGCAAACTGAAAAGCTAATCAAATCTTCTATTGAACCTGTAAGCAAGCACTTGGAGCGCGCCTATGCATCCAACTAGTGGAAGCAAAGGAAAGAAATCAACCCACTGCACAGAAGATTTTTTAGGTGGTTCGATCCACAGACCTACGTCCACCCCTCACTCCAAACCGAAGTGAGGCTTCCACTAGCAACAGCTAGAACCACAGACTCAGTCTACAAACAGGTGCTGCCTAACAGCTTGACCAGGGGAACAACCTCCCCTCTTCCTCTAGACCGGAGGGAAACCACAAGTGACTACCCGTCACTAGCAACCAGAGACCGAGGTCTCACTTCCTCCACCCAGGAGGGAACCCACAAGCGACACCAGTCACTTGCAACCGGAGACACCAACTCTCCGTTCTCTTAAGTCCACAGGAGGAACCCGACCTCAAACAAGAGAATCGGAAGAATAACGGTGAACAGATAAAAGGAAAAATAAGAAACAAAAATACAGCAATCAGAAAGCTGTAAAGGATAATAGATGTGGCTCCCATGGAGCTGACTGGCCTGGATTTGATCCACGGTCCAGTAGACAGATCTTCAATAAAGTCTTCTTTCTTCTTATCCACGAACTCTCTCTTTCTTTCTTCCTCTTCTTTCTTCTTCTCTCTGCTTCTCTTTCTCTCACGATGTTCTCTCTTTTCTTCTTCTGCTGGATCTCTCAATCTCTCTTTTGCTCTCTCTATTCTTCTTTTGCTCAGGCTCACTCTTCTTCTTTCTTCTTCTTCTTCTGCTCTCTACCTCTCTACTGCTCTCTTCTTCTATCACTCCACACTGGATCGTGCAGGCTTCTTCACTGCTTCTCGATCAGTCTTCTCCTGAGGAAGAAGCTACATATATATATCAGCATCTACGGCGTGTGTAGGGCTTGTGCCCTCTTTGTCCAGAGTACACCTCGGATCACGTGCCAGGTGCCAACCTCGGATCACGTGCCCAAACATTTTCTTCTCGAAGGATGTACCTGTCAAGCAGTCATAGGAAGATATTAGAGGGATGTACAGAGTTGGTTCAGGCTTTTAACAAAGCGTGTACAGACATGATGCAGCATTGAGTGTATGGACTTAGTGTGCACGCGAGAACTATGTACAGACTTGTTTTGAGCAATGCACAAATGCATATAGGAGAGTGTGTACATTGGCGATGAGTGCTCAGGCGTGCTGTCAAGCAATGTGTACAGACTTGATGAGAACGATGCATGAACAAGCCATAGCAAATGTATAGACTTACTAAGTCAACAAGGCAACCGTGTACAGACTTTAAAATAATGAATGAACAGACTTAGTTGATGCCATCCGAAGAATGTATGGACTTGCTATGTCGTGTGGCGTGCAACTAGACACTGTTCAGACTTGTGAAATGATACACAAAGATATCATCAGAGAATGTATAGACTTGGACATTTATGTGCATGACAAAACCAATGTACAGACTTGCTGTGCCTGCAGCAGACGACACCAGTGTACAGACTTGCTAGGCTTACGCATGGACTAAGTCTGTATAGAATTGATCATGCAAACGACGACACCAGTGTACAGACTTGAATGCTCGAAGCACACGATGTATAGACTTGAAAGATGATGCATGAGACGATGCATGCACAGACTTGGTCTTACAATGTATAGACTTGAAGGTATGCATAGAGACGCTAAGTAAGACGGTGGTGAACAGAGTTAGTCTCAAGATGATGCAATGTATAGACTTGATAAATGCGGGGGACGTTGTATAGGCTTGCCAGAGTATGGACTTGGTGAGCATGCAGCACCCAATGTACAGACTTGTGTGGACTTGGGCAAAGACAATGTACAGACTTAGTCATGCGTGTAGCAAAGACAATGTACAGACTTAGTCATGCGTGCAGTAAAGACAATGTACAGACTTAGTCATGCGTGCACAATGGCTTGCAACGAACAATGTACTGACTATGCCATACTCACAGTTAATGCATGTACATACTTGTATGAAGAACAAGCTGTACAGACTTCAGACTCAACTGCGAGCTGAGCTAAAGAATGTATAGACTTGCTCAGCTATCAGCTAATGGATGTACAGACTTAATGAGATGATGCATGCATGCACAATGTAGTGTGTACAGACTTCATGTGTGTGCTGAACAAACAATGTATATGTGTGTGTGCATGCTAGAAGCAATGTATAGACTTGCTGAATTCACGAACATGCTATCAACCAGTGTGCATTGCAGACTCTACATGCAGTGCACTGACTATATGCTCAATGCAATCGTGCTATGGCATGCATCTACTGTTAATGCACCGAGGTCATATGATAGATGAACACATAAAGCAAATGAAGCATAGACCTTAAAGATTTGAGAGTAGGCAGAGCATTACCTGATCTGACTGTGCACTGATCTTACCTATCACTGGTTGACTTTTGACTTGAGTTGGCTTCATGACCTGCTGACTGTGCATTGACCTTACCTGTCAATGATTTGACTTTGACTTGGGTTGACTTCATGACCTGTGAGTCATTCTTAAACCTGTTCTGACAGATTCTCATAATACATCAGGATTATATCATCAAGGATGTACATGTAAACATAATGAGACATAATATTTGTCATCATCAAAACTCCAGAACCATAGGGGACACAACAATCTCCCCCCTTTTTGATGATGGCAATATTATGAGTCATTGCAATGGATTCACCTAAACATTCACAATAGAATAGCTCTTTCAGAAATGAGCATGTAATGTACCATGTAAGCAACATCTGATAGGAGTTACAGTTGATGATGTAAATGATGACTCATAAAAGTTTCTCCCCCTTTGACAACATCAAAAAGAATAGAATGATCATTGACTGTTGAAGGAGATGATATAGGAGCTATTATGCAAGTAAAAGACTCCCTCTCAATGTATGAAACAACTCAGAGTTCTCCCCCTTAAACAATGGACAGAAGAAATGGACATGAAGGATGCTGACAAGATTTCCCCCTTTATGAATTACAATGCAGCATGATTCATATGACAGGGAAGCTCCCCCTGAATAGATGGAGTCTTATGAGGTGGATGAGAAGGAGACCACAGGGGCATGTAGATTTGACAAAGGTTTCACAGTCAATTGAAGTAGATCGCAGATAGTCAGATGAAACACAGTCAAATACTGAGACCAAATGAGCAAGAGTAGTGAGAGTTAAACACATTTAGCAGGATTTTCAAAGAGTATACCAATTTCATAAATCTAACGAATTTTCCAGCGAGTCTCCCATTATAAAGATTTATGAATAAACTTTATTGAACTCCATGGTTTAAAGATGATGTATACCAGGTTCGACAAAAAAAAAATCTATACTCATATCTGAAATCAGTTTTAATAAAAATGAACCTTGCTTTCATATTGAAAGTCTTATTTAACCTTCTTCTTTCTTACTCACTCAATTTCAAAGATTCCTTTAAGAGATGCAATTAATAGTATTGAAGTTAAACACATAAAAAAACATTTGTTTCTGTCAAGGGTTCCAATAGAATATTTCTTTTGCACACATTTTCAAATGATACACTAGATCAGCAATAATTTTCATAACAATCTTCATGAGCACTTGAGTTTAGTACACCCTTGTAACTAGAGGATACACGTTGTTTAGACGCCAGTATCCCTAAGCACTTGGAAGGACTAACTGTCATGCTTCATAGGAACAGCGATAGCATTTACACTTCAAGACACTCTACAAATCATTTCTTTGATGAGTGAGATGTATTTCTCAGTGTGCATGCCATTGCTCTGCCAGATTATCAATCATTCTTAAGCAGAGTTAACTATGGCACCTCATGACATAGTCCTTTGGATATGGTTTCTCAGTGACCAAAGTCATTGCTCTGACAAGATTTACCCTTAGACATGTTCCAGATTCTCAGATGTTTAAAAACAATACTAATTTCATACATATAAATCAAGGAATAACATGATTTCAGAATTTTCAGAATTCAGAAGAGTTTAAAAGACACAATATGAAAATGTTGGTTAAAGTTTATTAAGACTAACTCAGATATTTTCAAGATATGTTCATAAACAAACACAAGACATACATGAAACTTCAACCGGCTAAAAGTATCAGACATTCATAGTCCTATATAATAAAAGATTCCTCTTTAAGTTGTTTTCAGATTTCTGATCAGGATATGCACATAGAAGTCTTTCTGAATTTTTAGGGAAGGCCGAATCATTTTAAAGAACAGCCAATTCAACAGATACCAATGGATATGATGAGTGAAAATGGCTGATAACAGTTGAAGCAGGAAGCTGAAATGTGTTGCATTTCACATTCATCACAGAGATTTAAGCAAGATAGCAGTTCAAACTGAAAATGGGAAGTTCAGTTGATAGAAATGAGCAAGATAGACAGTTATGTGATTTCAAGAATATGAATAATGCTCCCCCTAAATATATGCATGAGCTAGCACTCAAGGTGTCGACACTTCTAACCAGTAAATGCAAGTGCAGTGAGCTGACAGCATGTAATATATGCAATTGTGAATGCATGTGCATGTCAAATGTGCAGGTGAACATTTTTAAGCATGAGACATCGTCCAAGCAACAGATTTATTCAATTCAGCCTTTCAGTTTTATAATGTATAATTCATTTTCAGTCACTTTCAATCAATTCAGAATTCAATATTCAAGCACCAGTTTTAGTTGAACTGTTGCGTAGATAACACATCATATTTATTGAGAGATTTTAATGCCAAGCATAGATGCAGTTGAGAAGCTATATGCATGAAATTTTGATTAACAAATCAAACATGATATGCAACTATCTAGACAACGTTATCAAAAACTCAAATGTCTACCAACAGAGGTGGGGTTTTACCAAACTTTGGATGCCTTGGTTTATTTGACCCCCTTTTATTCCTCATCACCAAGGCATACCTGCAAAACACAGATCTCATTTTGTGTTTCTAGGTACCCAAGACTTCTTGGGTCCTACATTGTTAATAACACCTCTAATAGGTGCTTTCCACAATCTTTGGGCATGTAAGTCACCAGATTTCATTATATTACAATCACTCATGGAGTGCCCAAAGGCTCCACAGTAATGACATGAAATAGCAGATCTTAAATTCTTTTTATGCACATCATTGTTAGCATGGAATCTGTGTGCATTATCATGAAAATTTCTGTAATTTGCATGATCATACTGTTTTCCATATCGTGCCAACCAGCATTCAGAAGCTCGGTGGCCAGGTTTTCCACATTCAAAACATCCAAGATTTTTTCTCTTAAGACTAGATTTATTTCTACCAAAAACATTTCTATTTGCAGGGAGTTTAGCATGTTTGAAATTCACATTCCTACCCTGGATATGCCAACAATCCTTGACTGTATGGCCATGCTTTCTACAGTGAGAGCATTTGAGAGATGTTTTCTTACCACTTGCAAATCAGCATTGTGTAATCGTGTGTCCTAATTTCCCATAGTGAAAACATTCAATTTTCATTTTCTGAGATGAAGAATTTTTATCATGAAATTTCCTAGCATTCAAATCATCCAGTTCCATTAATCTACACTCATGCATTAGATGGCCAATCTTGTGACAGTAATGACAAATCATTTTCTTTTTAGATGCATGTGAGTGTGTGGGTGAAACATGTAAAGTGGGGGGAGGAACATGTTGGATCTTTTCTTTTTGTTTTTCTGTTATTTTTTTTTAGCAGATGACTGATAACCAGGAAGGTTCTGAGGGCTGTGAGAAGTTGAGCTGGACACAAAGGAAGTTTGAACTTAAGTTTGAACTTTGTTTTTAAAACGCTTCTTGTTTGAAGGGTTATAGCCCAACCCTTCCTTCTGAAAATTAACCTTTGTTCCTAGAATCTTGTCCAGATTATCTTTTCCGTCCACAAATTTTGACAAGGAATTATTCAAGTCCTTAATTCATTTTTTAGAGAAACGATGTGTATTTCATAACTGGCAATCTCTTGTTCATTGCAATTTACACATTCGCTTAGCACCTTGTTTGCAGTTTTATATTCCTCAACTTCATGTTCCAGATTTCTCAATTTTTCAGATTCTTCAATGTAAACAGATTTTCCTTTTTCTAAGAAAAGAAGTTTCTCTGACATAGCCGTGTTCAACTGCTTCAATCCTTCAACCTCTTTAGTTAATTTGTCATTTTTTGATTTCAGATTTTCAGTTTCTTCAACAGAGCCTTTATCAATTTTCATTGAGCTCATTTTATCATTGAGCTCTTCCTCTATCTGTTCAAGCTCCAAAGTCTTGTTTAACAGATCTCTGTTTTCTTCCTTTAGGGAAACAATTAACTCCTTCTGCCATTCTAAATTTGAGTGAAGATTTTCATTTATTTACTTGAGAAATGGACAATCATTGCATGCAAATTTACCAGAATATATTGTTTGAGCCTGGAGTTTTTCACATTATTTCTTAAGACATTCATTTTCAGATTTTAGAACATCCAATTCAGAGCTAACACATTCAAATTCTTTCAACAGTTTTTCATTCTGAACTAAGTTATTAAAATGAACCTGATCATCATCAATCGAGCTAAGCTTTTCTTTTAGTTCAGAAATTTCACATACAAGTTCTTGATTTTCTTCTTTAAATAAGTCAATTTGTTTCTTAAGCACTTGGACTTCAGACAAGCATGCATCATAGGACTGTTTCCGTTTTAAGCAATTTTCACATGAGGACTCTGAACTATTCAGATCAATTTTCTTTTTCAACTTTTTATATTATTTTCTTAACATCTCATGTGACTCAAGTAACTCACCATATGCACCCTGCAAATCATTTAAAGTATAATTCTCGAAGAGGTTTACCTCATCATCATCCTCTTCTTCATTTTGGCTGCCACTTTGATTACTTCTGTTAACCATCATGCAACTGTCCTCATTTCTCCCCTGAGCTAGCTTCAGCATATCCAGAATGTCCTTAGCGGACCTGCAGTCATGAAAACAAGAATGTAGAGCCTTGTCAGTAGCTTCTTTCATTAGATTCAAAACTCTCTGATTCTCTCCATGCCTTGATCTGTGACTGTCAGTCCATTTGGATTCTTTCTTTGGTAGTCTATGAGGACCGTGTGAGATTAACTTCCACAGATCCGGATCAATCAGCTCCACATAGGTATGGAGACTGCTAACCCACGAGTTAAAATCAGAGCCATTGAAAACCGGTGGAGAACCCATGGAATAAATCGGCAAACAGATCAATGCACCAGAGGGCAAGTTCAGAAATGCACCAAAGATGACAGGATCCTCTGCAGATCATTGGATCTGATCAGACAGAGACCTGATCTGATACCAATTGATAGGAGTGGTGCGATGGATACAGAAGGGGGTGAATGTATCCCTCTTCGAAATTGCCCAAATTAAAATTTTGCTCTCTGACAAATTCGCTCACTTCACAAATTTAAGCAAACTAAAAAGCTAATCAAATCTTCTATTGAACCTGTAAGCAAGCACTTGGAGCGCGCCTATGCATTCAACTAGCGGAAGCAAAGGAAAGCAATCAACCCACTGCACAGAAGATTTTTTAGGTGGTTCGGTCCACAGACCTACGTCCACTCCTCACTCCAAACCGGAGTGAGGCTTCCACTAGCAACAGCTAGAACTGTAGACTCAGTCTACAAACAGGTGCTGCCTAACAGCTTGACCAGGGGAACAACCTCCCCTCTTCCTCCAGACTGGAGGGAAACCACTAGTGACTACCCGTCACTAGCAACCAGAGACCGAGGTCTCTCTTCCTCCACCCAGGAGGGAACCCACAAGCGACACCAGTCACTTGCAACCGGAGACACCAACTCTCCCTTCTCCTGAGTCCACAAGAGGAAAACGACCTCAAACAAGAGAATCGGAAGAAAAACGGTGAACAGATAAAAGGAAAAACAAGAAAAGAAAATACAGCAATCAGAAAGATGTAAAGGATAATAACATAGATGTGGCTCCCATGGAGCTGACTGGCCTGGATTTGATCCACGGTCCAATAGACAGATCTTCAATAAAGTCTTCTTTCTTCTTATCCACGAACTCTCTCTTTCTTTCTTCCTCTTCTTTCTTCTTCTCTCTACTTCTCTTTCTCTCACGCTATTCTCTCTTTTCTTCTTCTGCTGGATCTCTCGATCTCTCTTCTGCACTCTCTATTCTTCTTCTGCTCAGGCTCACTCTTCTTCTTTCTTCTTCTTCTTCTGCTCTCTGCCTCTTTGCTTCTCTCTTCTTCTATCACTCCACACTGGATCGTGCAGGCTTCTTCACTGCTTCTCGATCAGTCTTCTCCTGAGGAAGAAGCTACATATATATATCAGCAGCTAGGGCGTGTGTAGGGCTTGTGCCATCTTTGTCCAGAGTACACCTCAGATCACGTGACAGGTGCCAACCTCGGATCACGTGCCCAAACATTTTCTTCTCGAAGGATGTACCTTTCAAGCAGTCATAGGAAGATATTAGAGGGATGTACAGAGTTGGTTCAGGCTTTTAACAAAGCGTGTACAGACATGATGCAACATTGAGTGTATGGACTTAGTGTGCACGCGAGAACTATGTATAGACTTGTTTTGAACAATGCACAAATGCATATAGGAGAGTGTGTACATTGGCGATGAGTGCTCAGGCGTGCTGTCAAGCAATGTACAGACTTGATGAGAACGATGCATGAACAAGCCATAGCAAATGTATAGACTTACTAAGTCAACAAGGCAACTGTGTACAGACTTTAAAATAATGAATGAACAGACTTAGTTGATGCCATCCGAAGAATGTATGGACTTGCTATGTCGTGTGGCGTGCAACTAGACACTGTTCAGACTTGTGAAATGATACACAAAGATATCATCAGAGAATGTATAGACTTGGACGTTTATGTGCATGACAAAACCAATGTACAGACTTGCTGTGCCTGCAGCAGATGACACCAGTGTACAGACTTGCTAGGCTTACGCATGGACTAAGTCTGTATAGAATTGATCATGCAAACGATGACACCAGTGTACAGACTTGAATGCTCGAAGCACACGATGTATAGACTTGAAAGATGATGCATGAGACGATGCATGCACAGACTTGGTCTTACAATGTATAGACTTGAAGGTATGCATAGAGACGCTAAGTAAGACGGTGGTGAACAGACTTAGTCTCAAGACGATGCAATGTATAGACTTGATAAATGCGGGGGACCTTGTACAGACTTGCCAGAGTATGGACTTTGTGAGCATGCAGCACCCAATGTACAGACTTGTGTGGACTTGTGCAAAGACAATGTACAGACTTAGTCATGTGTGCAGCAAAGATAATGTACAGACTTAGTCATGCGTGCAGCAAAGATAATGTACAGACTTAGTCATGCGTGCACAATGGCTTGCAACGAACAATGTACTGACTATGCCATGCTCACAATTAATGTATGTACAGACTTGTATGAAGAACAGGCTGTACAGACTTCAGACTCAGCTGCGAGCTGAGCTAAAGAATGTATAGACTTGCTCAGCTATCAGCTAATGATGTACAGACTTAATGAGATGATGCATGCATGCACAATGAAGTGTGTACAGACTTCATGTGTGTGCTGAACAAACAATATATATGTGTGTGTGCATGCTAGAAGCAATGTATAGACTTGCTGAATTCACGAACATGCTATCAACCAGTGTGTAGTGCAGACTCTGCATGCAGTGCACTGACTATATGCTCAATGCAATCGTGCTATGGCATGCATCTACTGTTAATGCACCGAGGTCATATGACAGATGAACACATAAAGCAAATGAAGCATAGACCTTAAAGATTTTAGAGTAGACAGAGCATTACCTGATCTGACTGTGCACTGATCTTACCTGTCACTGGTTGACTTTTGACTTGAGTTGACTTCATGACCTGCTGACTGTGCATTGACCTTGCCTGTCAATGATTTGACTTTGACTTGGGTTGATTTCATGACCTGTGAGTCATTCTTAAACCTGTTCTGACAGATTCTCATAATACATCAGGATTATATCATCAAGGATGTACATGTAAACATAATGAGACATAATATTTATCATCATCAAAACTCCAGAACCACAGGGGACACAACATCCGGAGCTGGAGAAAAAGGACTCCAAGGCCAAGAGGAAGCAACCCAAGGCTATGGTGTCAACTTGGAGTGATGAGGAAGAAAGCACCTCGAGTGAAGAGGAAGAAGTCCGTGCTCTTATGGAAAATGAAGACGAAGATGAAGAAGAAGTAAGTTCTGTCTTCGAGAACTTTACTATAGATGATTGGGAGCATGCATATAATGTATTGTTTGAATCACATGAAGCATTGAGAAATAAAATAAAAAATTGAAAAAGAAAAGTGAACAGATTAATTCTAACACTTCATGTGAAAAAAAGTCAGAAATGTAAGAATTAAATAGAGCTTATGAGTTTGATGTTCAAATGCATAAAGAAATGATTGGCTCATTAAGGGAAGAAAATAAAAATATGTTAGCCAAAATTTTTGAATTTGAAAACTAACAGAAAATATCTAACAATGATCGGAGTTTTATTGATGAGTTAATTCAAAATGAAAAACTGATAAAGGAAACTGAAATGCAAAAAGAAGAAATTGAAAAATTGAATCATCTAAACACTACCTTGATAGACAGATTGGTTGCTTTTGAAAAGGGTAAGTATGTAATGTCAAACAGTTCTGATAAGTTGGTAAACCTTGAAACTGAAATTGAAACTCACAAATCTGTAAATGCTATGTTAAACGAAAGATTGATCAAATGTGAGGGAGAAAATGCCAATTCTAAACTGCTCATTGTATCTCTGGAAAATGAAATTTAGGATCTGAAAAAGTCACTGTGAAAATTTGTTGATGGCCAAGAAAACTTGGACAGACTGTTGGGAACAAAAGTTAATTTCCAAAGAGAGGGGTTAGGCAATAATCCGGTAAACAAGAAAACTTTTAGAAATAAAATCTACACATCATTTGTGCACAGCTCAGGACAAGCCAGTGGATCAACCTCACCTCTCAAATAACCCGCTGTCTAGAAGACTCAAAATCAAAATGAAAATTTGAAAAAGGAATATTATTTATATCAAAAATTCAAAAGGGTTGTTGCTACATCTAAGCTTGTTGAAAATAGGTCTGTTGCTCACCCACATGCACATATCAAGAAAACTTCATGTTTCTATTGTGGAAAGCATGGTCACCTTATGGATAGTTGTTCTGTCTTGAAAAAAGATGAATTGACCAATGGTATAATGCATGCTAGGAATTATCATGCTAGAAAATTTTCTGTTGTTCAGAAAAGAAAAATTCAGTGTTTTCACTGTGAGAAATTTGGACACATTGCTGCTCACTGCTGGTATGTCCAGGGAAGAAAATTTTATTATGAAAATGTTAAGTTCCCTATTAAGAGAAACGTTTTTGATAGAAACAAATTTGCTTCAAAAGGTAAGCACACCGTGTGCTTCAACTGTGGAAAGAAAGGCCATACAGTCAAGGACTATTGGCAGAAAAGGAGTTTTATGATAAGCATGATAACAGATTTGGTTATTCACAAAAAATTAAAAATCATGCTTATTAGAAAACTATGAAAAATTTAATTTCTTGTCATTATTGTTGTCAGTTTAGGCACTCAATGTCTAACTACTATATGATGATTTACAAGCTCAAAAAATGTGGAGAGCACCCACCAAAGGTGCTACTAACCCTTCAGGACCCAAAGAAACTTGGGGTACCTAAAAACAGAAAATGATGATCTATTTTGCTAGTGTGCCTTGGAGAAAGGAGGAGAATAAATAAAGGGTTCAATAAATTCAAGGCACATGAAGTTTGGTAAAAACCCCATTTCTGGTTTTATAGTTATATTTGTTAATTTTCATTTCCCTCTGGTCAGTTGCAGTTCTAGTTAGATTAGATTCATGTGCTCAATGTTTCAATTTGTTGAATGATTAAGGGGGAGTCAAGTAAACTTGATTTGTCAAGCAAGTTTTTTTTTGGATTGAAAATCTACTGCACATGTCATCTTGCATTGTTATGCATAATTTGAAAAATCTGCATTGCATTTGTTATGCATGACCCTATGGTATATAAAATGGTATGTTGGGAGAAGGGCACATCATTTCTGTCTGGAAACTCACACTACGAGTGAGGTGGTCCTCTGACCTAAGTTCTACACCAGGTATCAGGGGTCAAAATTGCATATAGAGTAGTCTAGACACTCATGAGCATAATTCAGTGATTCTCTGCATGGTCTTCATGTCAGATGTGATGCAACAATGCATTTACATAGGGGGAGTAAGTGTCTCATATATGATGCATTTTCATGTTAGCATACTCCCCACATAGTCTTCATGTTACATTTGATATCTTCAGTGCATTTAGATAGCGGGAGTCAATGCATAAGATTGCATATCATTCATGTTTCAAAAGGATTGCTTGACATATATGCACATATATAGGGGGACTCCCTACATTTTATAGTTCATTCATATGCATCTGTTTGCTTTCATGCGTATCAATTGTGTCAAAAAATTCCTTAAAGATTGTTTGAAATGCAAGCATACACTTAGGGGGAGATAAAACAAATTAATCTCAAAACAATGTTTGAGCTACACATATCTCTCTGTCTGAAAATTCCCTGCATTTCATTGAGGGTGAGTCTTATCTAAAAATTCTCAAGCCGACTTAAAAGGCCTCCCAAGTCGAGTTCATCTGATGTTTGCTCTCTTGCTATGCCTACATTTGAAATGACCCTCTGCTACTTGCTTGGATTTCATTGCCATACCCTTGAGCTAGTCACCTTGGAAATCTTTCACATCTGTTACCTGCTGTTGATGTCACCTTCTGCCTATTGCTTGCCCACTTGAATGCCTTCACTTGAAGTCACCCTCTTGTTGCTACACTGTCTCTGGCTGTCTATTACCTTCTTGAATCACCCAAAATTCAGAAAGATTCTAATATGTGTTCCATGATCATAACTCTGAATATCTTGAATTAGGAATCTTCTATTATACAGGATTATGATGTCTAAAAGAATAGGCTGGTTTGAGTTTAATGAGTTCATTGAGTTTAGAAATTAAATGTCTTGAGAATCTATGTGTTCAGCTTTAATAGGTCTTAACTAGCTTTCACATGTTGTGTCTTGTAAAATCTTCTAAATCTGAAAGTTCTGTAATCATGGCTATCTTTGGTTGAGATACTTAGATTAAGTACTATTTTTAAACATAGAACAACCAGAAAATTTTAAAGGGCCGCACATGATAAAATTATGTTTCAATGCTCAGGCAGAGCAATGGCTAAGGGTACACTAAGAAACTAAGGCCTTCATCAAAGAAATGAAGTGGACTTAGTCATGAGGTGTCCTTGCTATCTCTAATGTAATTGAAGCAGAATAGTTAGTCTCATTGAGTAAGTAGGGGTACTGGCGTCCAAACAACGTGTACCCTTAAGTCAAAAGGTGTGGACTACACTTGATTGCTCTTAAAAGTTTTTTATGAGCCAAAAAAAAATCTGAAAATGAGACCAAAGGTCAAGAAAAAGTGTTGAAACCCTAAAGACTTAATCAGAATTGTCAAATATGTTTAACCTCAATACTAATTTTAGTAACTCCTAGAGGAGTCATTGGTTTTGAATAAGTAAGATAAAAGGAAATTAAATAGAGTTCTAATATGGAAAATTGCTTCATTTTCTATTAATCATGAATGGAGAAATTTTTTCAAAAGAACTTTCATTGATAAACTCTGAACTTATTAGATTTGAACCACGCAATTAAATAAGGAACTACTCATAAGCCATTTATAATGGAAGAGTCTGAAAATTTATCATTTCTGATTTATGAGATTAGTATCAGGTTGAGAACCCTTTCACTCTTATATGCTGAAATTGCTTATCTGAAAATCAATCATGTTTGCTTGCCTTTGTGCTCTCTCTTTGGTCTTCCTACTTTGTACTAATCATGTGTCAAAAGGGGAGTAAGCTCAAGCTGATTTCCTTCAAAGCCTTCTTGTTCAATTCATCTCCATATCCCATATGTGCTCTCAAACTATCTGATTTGATGATGTCAAAGGGGGAGAATAGTTTGTGAGTCATTAATTGTGGGAGATGATGCATGTTTTGTATTGCATGTTCATGGCTGTCTTGTGCATATTGATCTTCATGTTAATCTGATCTTCATGTATAATGACTCATAGTGTTGCCATCATCAAAAAGGGGGAGAATGTTGTGTCCTTGTATTTTGATGATGTCAAAACTATAAGTCATGTATGATTCTTTCATGTTCTGTTCTTGATGATACTCTATACATGCATAGTCAAAAGTAATGTGTAGTCAAAATTGAGGTAGACTCATGAATGAGGTTCTCCTGTTTTTCATTGTGTCACCTTAAGTGTGTTTCTGATTTGGACAAAGAACAGGATGGATGAAGATTTAAATAGCTCAGCATGTTGAAGAATGGCCAAAGAAGAAGCTTTCATGTAGATGAAGTCGACTTCAGAAGCTCTTCAAGCCGACTTCAAGTCAACCAGAAGCCACCCGCCAGCAGAGGCAGATAAGGGTGAAAAATATCCTCTATCGTTGACAAATGAAGCTTAAGGGTGACAAATAGACCCTTAGTGGTGACAAATAGGTGGCAGTGGTGAGAACACGAAAATGCAAGAAGAAGAGTCGACTAGAGTCGACCCCTGGAGTCGATTCCACCCAGTTGGAAATACACCGCAGGCCGTCGCTGAACTATGTCCCGTATCTGTGACAAATAGACCAGTATCGGTGAGAAATAGACTCATATCGGTGACAAATAGACCTGTATCGGTGAAAAATAGATAACTGGCTGAAGGTATGAAGAAATGAGCTAGCTGCGTCGATGCAGCACTGTTGATGAGTCAACGCAAGAGTACGCAAGAAGCCTTGGCCAACTGAAGAAGGCTAAGGGTGAAAAATAGATACTTAGTGGTGACAAATGGCCACTAAGGGTGAAAAATAGCCCCTCAACGGTAACAAATAGATTGATATGAAAGTAAGGTTGAGAAGTTGAAGGACAAGAAGCAGTTGGACTCCGTTTGCCAAAAGGGTGTTGACCACAGTCAAACCAACTCAGTCAAAGTTAACTTTGGTCAAAGTCAACAATATTCAAAGTGACCCAGTAATGGAATGCAAAGCTCATCGTTAAAAACTTGCACACTCAATTTCAAAAATTCCGTACTCATACTAAGATTAAGATTTTTTGTGTAGTGAAGAATACGGGTCGAATCCACGGAGAGGCTAATATTTTGAAGTTGAAAATCCTATTTCTCTTTTATTTCCAACGAAAGCAAATGAAGTGTTTCAAAGGATTTTTTTTATATGGGAAGCAACTAAAATAACGCAAGATTAAAATCTATCTAAAGAAATTTGGAGGGATAGAGGAGAGAGAGAGAGAGAGAGAGAGAGAGAGCCAAGATCTAGAGAGACAATGACACTAACCACTTTTTAATACTCCAAAATAGAATATTGTATGCATGGAATTCCAAGAAAATAACAAGTACAATACTCGGAATAAAATCTAACTAAAACTGAAAATTAAAGAACTAAGAAGGAGATGATGTAGCCGGTGAGATGAAGTTGTCATCGCCCACGCCTTTGGGCCTTGGAGAGCCACCCAACTTGGTGTAGGCGTCACCCTAAGTGTGCTTTAGAGAGAGAGATTTAGAGAGAAAGAGACATGAGGAGGGGTGTATGAGAGAGAAATGAATAGAGGTGGAGAGAGAGTTGATAAAAATATAAGAAGAAAATAATAAAAAAGGATTAAGTTAAAATACCGTGTGTGAGAAGAGGGAGACAAAGGGGGATTGTTTAGAGAGAGAAAGAGAGAGAGATGGGGATACAGAGGAGAGGGACGTAGTATCTGAGTGTGTGTGTGTGTGTATGTGAGGTGTGTGAGTGTGTTAGAGGGAAAACGAGAGAGAGAACGGAGAGGCAAACCGTGTATGTGTGTGCAGAAGAGTGGAGGAGGGGGAGACAGTGCAAAGGGATGGTGCTATGGTGCAAGTGTGTGTGGGAGAGAAGGATATGAGAATGGGGGGTTTGAAGGGAGTGCAGAGGGAGGGACTGCCGAGGCTGTGAGGCGTGTGTGAGCGACTGTGTGTGTGGATGTGGTTGTGGCCAGAGGTGGACTCGAGGTGAAGGCAGAGGAAAAGAGAGCGGCACAGACGAGGGGGAGAGAGTGGGAAGGGTCGACCCTGTCCAGAGGGGGGTAGACCCCACTGTGCATGTGGTGTGTGAGGGGGACGAAAGTGCAGTGTGTGCGACGGTGAAGGTGGTGGCTACGGAGAGGGTTAGCAATGGAGGGATAGAGAGGGAATAAAGAGAACAGTGCAAGGAGGGGGATTGGCTGCATGCGTGTGTGCGTTGTGTGGTGTGTGCAGAATGCGTGCATGCATGCAAGTGAAGAGTGTGTTGTGGGTGTGAAGAAACGAGGGAGAGAGGCGCTGTGTGGCCTGTGTGTGTGGTGTGAGCTGTGAGTGTGCAGAAGAGAGAGGGGCGAGGGACAGAGAAGGAGGCAGTGAGGAATAGGAGAGAGCGGAAGAGAGAGAGGGTGAGAGAGGAGAAAGAGGGAGACAAGGAGATGAAGAAGGGGAGGGCCGGCGGTCTAGTGGTGAGAAAAAGAGGGAGAGGGAGAGTTCAGAGTGACTGTGTGGGGGTTGTGGTTTCTGTAGAAGGGAGAGAGGGAAAGTGAGAGATGAAGAGAGATAGATGCTGGGAGGAGAAAGGTTGCGGTGCCAAACGCCATAGGGAAACGATGGTGGTGAGAATAGGTGGTGAAGGTGAGAAGGCCAAGCAAGGGAGAGAGGGGTAGAGAGAAGAACGGGAGAAAGAGAGTGAAGGAGGGTGAGTGATGTGTGAGCTGTGATTTGAGAAGTAGGGAGAGAACAAGGGGGAGAGAGGGATGTGAGGCCACGATGTGCAAAATAGATGGAGGGGGAGCTTCTACGTGACGGAGGGGATAGAAGAGAGGTTGGCAACGGTGTGTAGGTGGTGATGTCGCAGAGAGTGGTTGTGAGAGGGAGAGGGAGTAGGGTTATGTGAGGTGTGTGCAGAAAGAAAGGGAGAGGACGAGAGAGGGAGAACAATGAGATGGGGAGAGCTGTGAAAAAAAAGGGAGGGAAAGGCAGTTGTTCGGTGCCCCTGTTCAAAATAGGGGCACCGCGGTGGTGATTTGGGGAGGTGACCGGAGGGGAGAGGAGGCAGTGCAAAGGAGAGAAATGGAGGAGGAGAAAGGAGAAGAAGAAGGAGGGGAAGTGAGGGGAGAAGACTAGAAAGGAATAGAAGGAGAGATGAGAAAAGGGAGAGGGGAAGAGGGACTGGCCTGCTGCGGCTAGCGGGTATTAGAGCAGAGGGGAAGAGGAGTGAAGGATAAGAAGAAGAAGTGGAGGGGTCGTCGGCGAAGAAGACGAGAGAGGAGAAGAAGAGGAGAAGGGTAGAAGAAGTGAAGAGGATAAGAGGAGGGGGAGGAGAGTTCTTCCGTAGAGGAGAAGGGTGCCTGATTTTATATGAGTCCAGAGGGATGAAGCTGCTGTTACCAGTCGATTGTCTGCAAGTCTGCACCGCCTGATCTGTCGGAGCTGCCTCCGCGCATGCCTGCTGTTGTCGATTCCCCGTGCATTTGCCATGCTTGAGCTATTGAAGCTCTGCCACATTATCGTTGCCAGCAGTTCACGTTGGCTTCCCATTTGCTTCCTGCCACAGTGCCAGAGCCTATGATCCTGTTGGCTTCCAACGTGATCTTGCGAGGCTGCTGCCTGGATCTTGCCATATCCCCATGCACTGGCCTCTGCCTGCCTTAGATCTCGTTAGTTCCCCACGATTTATGATGTTACTTCTGCACACGCGTGAGGGGACTAGGCTGATGCCATGCAGAACATGCACACGAGAGTAGCCATGATGCACTGTTTACAAAGTAGGGATATGATGAAAAAATATATATAATGGCCCCTTCAAAATCAATGAACATATGCTTTGACATTTGTCTTCCTATCTTGTTTATCCAAAAATGAATTTTGAGATGTCAAATTTAGACCAAATTTTAATGATTTCATTTAATTATGCAATTCTCTTATTAAAAAAAATATCTCAAGTCCCATTTAATTGTAGAAAATTCTTCATTTTATGTGAGACCAAGAATTAACATGTAAAATTGCATGATTAAATTCATTAAAGCCCAGAAAAAGACGTGTGTGATATGAATAAGAATGAATAAATGAGTACTTATCACCCAACCACGTGTAAACTTCAAGCTGACCAAGTCAATGATTCACCCAGTCGAAGTCAACAAGTCAAAGTCAAGCCTTTGCCTGCTTCAAAGGTCCAGTCAAAGCTCCAGTCAAGCTCCTGCTAGCTACAGTGGACACAGGAAACAGACAAAAGAAGAAGAATGAGAAAATAATAATTAAAGGAGACAAATACACTGGTATGGGTGAAAAATGACTACCTAAGTCCGACAAATAGCTTAGTAAGAGTGTGAAATACCCTGCTAATGGTGACAAATAGGTAGTGAAGAATACACCCGCAAGGGTAACAAATGGATAAGGCGACGGCTGAAGGCTAAGTGTTCGGCAGCTAAGGCGACGGCAATTTAAGCTAACGGTGACAAATGGTTTTTAAGTATGACAAATAGACATTAAGGGTATAAAATGGCTTATAAGGCTAACAAATAGCACGAGAGGATATACTTCAATCTTATTGTGTTTGCCACACGCCAGAGGTCGAAGGCTCATGAGTGGCACGTGATCTGAGGTACTATGTCAAAATAATATTCTCTCTCTTATCACGTGGACCAATGAAAAAAGGAGGAATAAAATTATTTTATCCAAAACAATTTCGGAGCCCCTGTTCGATATATATTGGAGTTTTCCTCTTCGATGAATGGTGCAGCGGCTGTGAGAGAAGGGAGCTTGTAGAAGAAGAAAGAGGAGAATTGCTGTGAGGGCTGTCAAGCAGAGAAAAGAAAAGAGAGAGAGCTACGTGAGAAGAGAATAGAGTTCGTGAGAAGAAAAAGAACAATAGGAAGAGAAAAATAGAAAGAGAGAGTCCGTGAGATGGAAGCTTGAGTGCATCCAGTGCTTCATTGAAGACCTATTCGTGTGTGGCCTCTGGATCAGATCCAAGCCATTTGTGCTCTTTGAGAGCTACATGTTTTTCCTTTTGTTCTTTTGTTTTATGTTTTGTTCTTTGTTTCCTTCATAAAGCTGTTAGTCAGCGGAGCAAGCTATGAGGCTCAGCTATTTTGAGGATTGGTTTCTCGTTAAGCTGTGTATCAGTGGATAGCAAGCTGTGTTGCTCAGCAGATAACAAGTTGTGTTGCTCAGCGGTTGTAGGGATTTGTTCCCCAAAGCTGTGGATCAACTGTTCAAGCTGTTAGTCAGCGGAAGCCTCACTCTGGTAGAATGGAGGTGGACGTAGGTCTGCTTGGTGCGTACTGAACCACTTAAAAATCTCTTGTGCTCATGGCTTGGCTGTGCGTTTGATCTTTTTCTTCTACCTCACTTCATAGGTAGTCTTGTGATCTGTTTATGCTTTAAATCCGCTAAGTGTTTGAGTTTGTTTTCATGTGAGCCATCATCTATTTAAGCATTCAACCCATTAAGTGTTCGAGACTTGTTTGATGTGAGCCTTCATTTGATTTACCTTTCCATAGTTCGGTTTAAGTAGGGCGAGTTTTTATTTGAGCTTAAATTTTTAAAAGGGGATCTATTCACCCCCCTTTCGATCCAGTCCGTGCAAACAATAATTGGTATCAGAGCAGGTTTCCCACAATGTGGTCTAATGACCAGGGAAGATCTGGAAATGGCAATGCTCGCAGCTTCATAGGTGAGGGGCATTCAATTAACAGACCACCGTTCTTCGATGGTTTTAATTATCTGTACTGGCAGAATAGGATGGAAGTTTTCTTGCGAGCTCAGAGTCATGAGCTATGGAGAGTTGTTACTAACGGTCCATTCCAACTTCCAGAAGAAGAAACTTCATGGATGATAGAACAATTACGCCTGTCAACCGTCAACTAGAGTGCGATGAATACCATGCAGTGCGCGGTTCATTCGGAGGAGTACTCAAGGATTTTAGCTTGCAGATCAGCCAAGGAGATGTGGGACAAATTGGAGTTGATATATGAGGGAACGTCCCAGGTAAGAGCCACCAAGGTAAATATGTTGGTCTTAGAATATGAAGTATTTGAAATGCAGCCTGATGAACCCATCAAAGAAAAGGTTTTCTAGACTCTCGCAACTAACTAACAATCTTAAGGCATTAGGCAAGGATTATTCTGATAGTGAGATTGTTAGAAAAATACTCAGGTCTCTTTCTCCTACGTGGCATACTTGTTGTGTAGTGGACAGCGGATGTAGAGGGGAGGGGTGAATAGATCAGCCCCACTTTTCGTAATGCGGCCCTCTAAACAGCTAGTTAAAATGAATTACAGCGGAATAGAAACTAGCTTCCAAGAATGCTATGATTCACTTAGCAAGATAAGCAAGATATATAATAATTCGATCCTAAGCATGCATCTAGAACGAATCAATCACACAAGCAAACCACACTAGACAGGATTTTTAAGGTGGTTCGGACTGAATCCTCAGCCCTACGTCCACCCCTCACCAAAACCTGGTGAGGCTTCACTTGTGCAGCGCACCAAACCGCAATCGGAAACCACCGATTGCCTTCCTACTCACCACCTGGTAGGGACGTCAACCGCAAATTGGAACACCCTCCAATTGCCTTCCTACTAACCACCGGTAGGGATGAATCACACTTTCAATGTTTAAACAATAATGAAAATGAAACAAGATGTGAATGAACTAAAACAAGAGATTGAGTTATGAGTGAAAATGAATTGGCCCTTGTATGGAATGTTGATCAGCAACAAGGCTCCTCTTAGCTTCACTCAATCTTCTTGATTCACCCTTGATTGGATGAATGTTCTTCACGGAGTACTGTTCACGTGAACAGTACCTCTTCCTTCAATTCTTCTCTCTTGATCTTCTCTTTGAACTTCTTTGAATGAATGAAGGAGATGATGAAGCTACCTTGAATCTTGATTGCTTCTTTAGCTTCTAGGAGTTTGAATGCTTGAAGTATCACCTTGAATGAACTTGAAAGAACTTGAATGGATGAAGATGATTTCCCTTGATAGTGAGCTTCAATGGATCCCCTTGAGATGATGAAGAGGATGGAGGATGCAGCTTTCTCTTCTCTTGGCCTTGATCTTGATCTCCACTTGAAGAGCTTGAACACTTGAGGATGAAGATCTTCTTCACGGAGTACTGTTCACTGCTACAGTGCTCCTAATTCCTCTCCCTTGAACACACTCTAGCAGCCTCCCTTGTAACCCTCTTGAAGCCTTAGGGTTTTCAACCCTCTTGTATTGATTTTATAGACCTTGAATGGTCTATAGACAAGCCTCAGACCAGATCCACAATTTGTGGGTGATTAGGTGACTTTAGGATTAAACAAATCAAGGTTGAATGGCCCTTTTCGAAGTTGGAAACAAAGTCAAAATTGAAGGCTCGGGGCTGGCGGTCGATCGGCAGCTCCTGGCGATCGACCGCCACTGTAAAAGGCTGTAGACGAATGGCCCCTGGGAATTCCGGTCGACCGCCAGCTGCCAGACCTACAGCTGGGCGGTCCCTGGCTGGGGCGGTCGACCGCCCCTGTGCTGGCGGTCGACCGCCAGCTGGGCAAAGCCCGGGTCACCCCGGGTTGGTCCGTTGGCCGCACCAGATCTATCGCTTGAGTCCGTTAGCCGCCCGTTCATGTCTGTGGCATCGACCTTGATTGTATTGAAGTTTTATTACTGAGTCTTCAAGCAAATTTTTGTTCCGGGGGCTCCGCCCCCGGAAACCCCCGCAAGGGGCGCTGCCCCCTTGACCCCCGCGACCTGACCGGGCAGGTCGATCCCCGCGACCTGACCGTGCAGGTCGATCCATGTGCGAGGGCGCAACATTGAGCTTTCATGTGCATATCTGTCATAAACATAACAGGACATATGTCAGTCATATAAGAGTGAAAAGCAACAATGACGAATAGTGTTTAGCCATTATCAAAACCAAGAATATCACAAAACACATATGACCATAGAATGATGTCGAATGACCCAAGTGACCATATGAAACTCAAATAACCACAGGGGCACAACATTCTCCCCCTTTTTGATGATGGCAACACTGTGAGTCATTATATGGCAAGGTGTATGACATATGCAACCTGTGCAGCTCAAGATCCATGATATTGAAATATGTGAATGCGGATATGTATACATGGAGGAGCAAAGCATGTGAATGATGCATGTGAATGCTATGCACAATGCTATGCACAAACCCACTACATGTGAATGTAATGCACAAACCCTTATGATAGATGAAGGTTCTCTCCCATTCTCTCCCTCTTTGACAACATACAAACACACAGCTCCTATAAAGGACGCCCACAAAGAATTTATGATACCACTTACAAAGGACTCACACAAAAAATTCTCCCCCTTTGCCAACAGCAAAAAGGAGTGAGAAAGTAAAATGTATGTGAGACCAGAGCTGAAAGAAATGAAGAGCAAGCCATTATATGCAAACCTGAAACATGCCGTGAGCAACATATATGGTTCAAAGCTAATGAGATCCGAATTCATCAATAGAGTTCGAAAAGCAGCTACATTCAAGATGTAATAGAAATGAACCAAAAGATGCATATCATGGCAGTGCTTAACCTTCCCTTGTCTTATATATCCATATTCCATAACCACAAAGGGAATAACACAAAAACTAGTATTGAGGCTAAACAATCATGACTAGAGCATGGAGTTGGATGATTGAAGCAAGAGGTTTCATATTTTGATTTTCAATATCTTTAATATTTGGAGGCACATGACTCATATTTTATGAGCAATCAAGTCTAGTACATGCCTCCTAGCCGTAAGAATACACGTTGTTTAGACGCCAGTATCCCTAGGTATTTGGCAAGACTGACTGTCATGCTGCAAGATGAACAGAGATAGCAAAGTCACGTCATGACATATCCAAACTCATTTCATTGATGAGAAGATATGTTTCTCAGCAATTATGCCATTGCTCTGCCTAGAGTCCAAAAGTTTTAAGACAGAGATAACAGGGGCACATCATGACATATGCATTTGTCACTTGATTTGATGACATGACATGTTTCTCCGTGCAACAATATCATTGCTCTGTAAATAGATTTTCAAGAATTCCAGCTCATCAAGATGTTTAGAAACAATACGAAGTTCTAGAGTATCTCCAAGATTGTCATGACGTTTGGATTTTCAGATTTCAGGATAGTCATTCAAAGCCTAATATGCAATCTCTAGTTAAGGTCTATTAAATCCATAGAATATAGATGATTTCAAAACAAATATTTCAGAACTGTAAGGAAATCATTAAATCTGAACCATTTTCATTGAATGAACAATCATCAAGGCACATAATAGAAAGCTCTTACACCATATGTTCGTCAGGCTCATGAACTCAAATTCAGACTGTAAGCGAAGAAGTGTAGATTGCAAGAGGTTAAGAGATTCAACAAAACTCCCCCTAAGGATGTGCAATGGATGCGCGAAGGAGTTATGTTTACAAGCAAGTGCAATGATAATTGTCAAGAGGAGAATGACCTGAAACATGCATGGGTTGACATGAATTTGACAGACATGAGATGCATGACCCAACACATGGTTATACACTTATTAAATGCAACATAGTGAAGATTAAATATATGCATGAATGTTGCACAAGGACAACTCCCCCTTACTATATGGCCTATATGCGACATTGACGCATGGTACTTGGCGGAGGTGAAACCTCACGCATATTGAGTGCTTCGTGACAAGCATAACTTGCCCTTCCACACATCAACATTTGATATACCATGGCTATGCGAGAATGATGCAACACAAACCATACAATGCATTATGAACATGAACTCAATTCATTATTATGCAACTACATGCAATGCGACACCATATGTAAAAAAAACATATTGACATATAAACAATGCATGAATGCAAGACACACGACTAATTGAACATGATCATCAATTCAAATTCTTATTGGCCTGAGGTCGGCAAAGACCAAGCTCCCTTCTGAGTGTTGAAAACCTGTCATTACACAAGGGCTTGGTAAAGATATCAGCAATCTGATTCAATGTATCAACAAAATGCAGTTCAAAGTTTTTCTTACCGACCTCATCTCTAATGAAGTGATGCCTAATCTCAATATGCTTAGTCCTAGAGTGCTGGACTGGATTTTTGGCAAGGTTGATAGCACTAGTGTTATCACACAGAATCGGAACACAACCAAGATCCACCAAGTAGTCTTGGAGTTGGTGTTTAATCCACAACACTTGGGTGCCACAGCTCCCCGCAGCAACATATTTTGCCTCCGCGGTTGAGAGGGCAACCGAGTGTTGTTTCTTGGAGGCCCAAGAAACTAAACACCCGCCTAGAAACTGGCAATAGCCACTAGTACTCTTACGATCCAGCTTGCATCCAGCGTAATCCGCATCAGAATAAGATATAAGAGATAAATCACATGATGACGGATACCACAATCCCAAATCTTGAGTGCCGGCAAGATATCGAAGGATACGTTTGACGGCAGTCAAATGGGATTCTCTAGGACTAGCTTGAAATCTAGCACAAAGGTAAACACTAAACTGGATATCTGGTCGGGATGCAGTCAAGTAAAGCAAAGAACCAATCATACCTCTATAGACCTTTGCATCCACCAATTTACCATTTTCATCCGAATCCAGTGAAGTTGAGGTGCTCATAGGAGTTGCAATGATTTTGCTGTTTGCCATGTCAAATCTTTTCAACAGATCCTTAATGTATTTGGCTTGATTTATGAAGCATCCGTCTTCTCCTTGGTTGACCTGCAAACCGAGAAAGAATTGAAGTTCTCCCATTAGGCTCATCTCAAATTCGCTAGTCATGAGGTTAGCAAATTCCTCACACATTTCAGATTTTGTAGAACCAAACACAATATCATCCACATAAATTTGAACAATCAAGATGTTCTTACCTTGCTTCTTGGTGAAGAGTGTTTGATCTACCTTACCTCGTGTGTACCCTTTTTCAATGAGGAATGAGCTTAGCCTTTCATACCAAGCTCTTGGTGCTTGCTTAAGTCCATAAAGCGCCCTGTCTAGCTTGTATACAAAATCTGCATTGTTAGAGTTCTCAAAGCCAGGGGGCTGCTCAACATAGACTTCTTCTTTGAGCAGGCCATTCAAGAAAGCACTTTTGACATCCATTTGATACAGCTTTATTCTAAGGGAGCATGCAAAGGTAAGTAAAATTCTGATGGCTTCGAGTCTAGCAACAGGGGCATAAGATTCATCAAAGTCTACCCCAAACTCTTGATTATACCCTTGAGCCACCAATCTAGCCTTGTTTCTTATTATCTTGCCATCCTCACTTAGTTTGTTCCTAAAAACCCATTTAGTGCCTATTACAGATTGTGATGAAGGTCTAGGAACAAGATGCCAAACTTTGTTTCTTTCAAACTGGTTTAACTCGTCTTGCATGGAATTTATCCAGTTTTCATCTTTTAAGGCTTCATCAATATTTTTGGGTTCATGCTGCGAGACAAGAGCAAGTTGATCTAATTCTTCCACAATCTTAAAATGTGACCTTGTTCTAGGTGGGTCATTCAAGCTGCCAAGGACATTCTCCAAGGGATGATCCTTAAGGATTCTAATGTTTGTAGAATCGTTACCTTCTCCTGGAGCTTGATTCCTTGCACTGCTTGATTCAGCTAGGTCACCGTCTTCTTTTATTTCTTCTTGTGGAGAATCACTCTTGTCCTTCATGCTTAGGAATTCCCCATCTTCATCATTTTTTCTGCAAGAATTATCATTGTTAGAATCATGATATTCATCAAAGGAAACATGGGGTGATTCTTCCACAGTTTGATTTTTAATGTTATAAATTCTATAAGCCCTAGATCTATCAGAATATCCAAGAAATATACCTTCATCGCTCTTGGGCTCGAATTTATCTAAATCTCTTTTGTCATTATTGTGAATGAAGCATTTTGAACCAAAAACTTTGATGTGATGCAGAGAGGGCATTTTACCTTTGAGCAACTCATAGGGAGTCTTTTTGGTGTGAGACCTTACCATTGACCGGTTGATAATGTAACACGCCGTATTTACCGCTTCAGCCCAAAACTTCCTTGGAAGTTGCCGTTCGGCAAGCATTGTCCTTGCCATCTCTATGAGTGTTCGATTCCTTCTTTCAACAATCCCATTTTGCTCGGGGGTTCTTGGTGAAGAGAATCGGTGTGAAATGCCATCTGACCTGCAAAGATTATAGAAATCAGTATTCTCAAATTCACCACCATGATCAGATTGAATGTTGGAAATTTTAAACTCACCGTCCTGCTTTATCTTCAAATAGAGTGCCTGAAACTCATTAAAAGCATCATTTTTGTGTGTGAGGAAGAAAACCCATGTGAACCTAGAGAAATCATCCACCAAGACATATCCATATTTTCTACCACTTAAACTAGCAGTTCTGGTTGGACCAAACAAGTCCATATGAATTAGCTCGAGTGGTTTGGAAGACAAATATGAGGATCTAGCCTTGAAGGATTTTCTAGTTTGTTTACCAAGGGCACATGCATCACACAACTTGTTTTCTTGTTTAAAAGATAATTCAGGCAATCCTTTCACCATTGAATGCTTTAACAATTTATGTAGAACATTGTAGCTAGCATGTCCTAGTCTACGATGCCATAACCATGCAAGTTGAGATTTTGGTGCAGCAAGACAAAGATTTACATGAGCAGGATCATCTAAGTCAATCATGTAAACATTGTTGACTCTCTTACCAGAAAATTTTACCTTGTCAGATTTTGGTTCAAGGATCTTACATTCAAGAGAATCAAACAATACTTTGTGACCTTTATCACATAATTGACTTATGCTTAGTAGGTTATATTTCAAACCTTCAACTAACAACACGTTACAAATGGAGTTGGAGAGGTTCTTACCTACATTACCTGTTCCAATGATTTTTCCTTTGTTGTTCCCTCCAAATGTGACGTGTCCTCCTTCTTTTTCCTCCAAGAGACAAAATTTTGATTTGTCTCCCGTCATGTGTCTTGAGCAGCCGCTATCAAGGTACCACCTGTTATGCATGGCTGCAAGACACTCCTGCACAAGCAATTAAGCAATGGTGTTTGGAACCCAACCATATTTGGGTCCCTTCAAACTTTTCAGAATTTCAAAACATGAAACCATTTGTTTTGGAATCCATACCTTCTTAACATTCATGCTTTGTTTGCTTGGAGCAGGGAATTGGTTTTTCTTTTCAGCTTTGACATTCATATTTTGTTTAGAAGCTCTTTGTTGAATTTTGTGGAAGTTTGAGAAAGTTTGCTTCTTAAACCATTGAGGCCGTTGGTTGGTTTTGGATTGAAAGTGATTGTTTTGCCACCTAGGGGATTGAAACTTATAGGATTGCTGAACACATGAATCACAATTTCCCCAAAAGTATGGTGGTGGCCTATATGAGTGTGCAATGCAATTGTGGTGAAATCTGGAAGGTTGAGCATGCGATGGCCAAGGAAGTGTTGACCTATGTTGCGGGGAAGGTCGACCTTTCTTAGGCTTTTGGATAGGCTTTTTCGGAATTTCAGTTACTACCTCTTCAATCTTTTCTTTTCCTTTGGATGTTATTTTTGAGGTTGAAGCATCAGAAGAGGAAACAAATGTGACTGTTTTTAACCCAATTGGCCTTTTATTTGTAGGTTCAAAACCTAACCCTTCCTTGTTGAAGTTCATTCTAGTACTTAGCAATGCATCTAGGTTTTCCCTTCCATCCACAAATTTTTCTAGAGATTGTTGTTTGTCCTTTAACTCTTTTTGTAGGTTTTCAATGTTTTGCAAGAGTTGAGTGTTGACTTGTTTGACAGCTTCATACTTTTCATTGCTCAGTTTACAATCCTTTTCATAGCTTTGCATTTTGAGCTTCATGCTATCAATTTCATTTCTCAAATCCTCATTTTCAGTTTCCAAGTCAGCCATTTCTTTTCTTCCTTCTTCCAAATCCTCAATCATTTTCTTAAGATCTTCAATTTCAGTTTCAAGTATAGCATTCTTATGATTGGTTTCATGATCATGCATAGAAGAATTGATTTTCTTTTTCAATGTTTTATTTTCCTTTTTGTACATGTTATATTTTTCCATCAGTTGTATATATGCTTCCTCCCAATCATCAACAGTATAATCTTCAAATGGAGAAGTTACCTCGGTTTCTTCGTCACCTTTGGCCATAAGGCAACGATCTCCTCTTTCCTTGTCCGAGGAGCTGGTTTCATCATCACTTTCTTCCTCGTCGCTCCAAGTGGACACCATAGCCTTGTTCTTCTTCTTGCCCTTCCATTTGTCAGCCTTTTTGAGTCTGTCAGGACAATCAGTCTTGTAATGCCCTGGTTTATTGCAAGAGTAACAAATGATTTTGTCAGGTTTCTTGAAATTTTCAGAATTAGTTTTGAAACCATTTCTCACCTTAGATCTTCCTCTCAAGAATCTCTTACCTTCTTTTCTCAGAAATTGTCCAAACTTACGGGTAAGCATAGCCACGTCATCCTCATCTCGCTCACTAGCTGAGTCCTCACTTTCATCGGAGGAGCTTTGACGGCTAGGTCCTGCTTTAAGAGCTAAAGACTTTTTCTTTGGTGCCTCAACCTCTTTGCTCTTAAGGTTGATCTCATAAGTCATTAGTGACCCAATGAGTTCATCTACCTTGGTGGTTGCGAGATCTCTCGACTCTTCAACCACGGTAGCCTTTGTGTGCCATGCTGCAGTCAGTGATCTGAGAATCTTTCTTACAATTTCCTGTTCTGAATATTTCTTTCCCAAATCAGTCAAACTGTTAGTAAGCACAGTTAATCGAGCATACATATCTTGTATTGATTCATCAGGCTTCATGCGGAACATTTCATATTCAGAAACTAAGATGTTGGCTTTTGTTTCTCGTACCTGAGAGGTTCCTTCGTAGATTACCTCTAACTTATCCCACATTTGTTTTGCAGATGCGCAGGTAGCCACTCTTGAGAATTCTACTGGATGGAGTGAGCATTGCATAATGTGTTTAGCATTCCAGTTGACGGTTGATTGCCTTATCTGTTCTTTGGTCCACAAGTCTTCCTTTTCCGTAAGCTCATACGGACCTTTGCTGATTACTCACCAAAGTTCGTAGTCTTGGGCACGAATGAACACCTGCATGCGATGTTTCCAATAAGGATAGTTAGTTCCACTAAAGTAAGGAGGCCTATTCACAGCATGTCCTTCGGGTAGAAAACCCTTAGACGCTGATCCACCATTTCCCTCAAGGTCGTTGGACCCCATAATGAGAGATTAGGCTCTGATACCACTTGTTGTGTAGTGGACAGCGGATCTAGAGGGGAGGGGTGAATAGATCAGCCCCACTTTTCGCAATGCGGCCCTCTAAACAGCTAGTTAAAATGAATTACAGCAGAATAGAAACTAGCTTCCAAGAATGCTATGATTCACTTAGCAAGATAAGCAAGATATATAATAATTCGATCCTAAGCATGCATCTAGAACGAATCAATCACACAAGCAAACCACACTAGACAGGATTTTTAAGGTGGTTCGGACTGAATCCTCAGCCCTACGTCCACCCCTCACCAAAACCTGGTGAGGCTTCACTTGTGCAGCGCACCAAACCGCAAATCGGAAACCACCGATTGCCTTCCTACTCACCACCTGGTAGGGACGTCAACAGTAAATTGGAACACCCTCCAATTGCCTTCCTACTAACCACCGGTAGGGATGAATCACACTTTCAATGTTTAAACAATAATGAAAATGAAACAAGATGTGAATGAACTAAAACAAGAGATTGAGTTATGAGTGAAAATGAATTGGCCCTTGTATGGAATGTTGATCAGCAACAAGGCTCCTCTTAGCTTCACTCAATCTTCTTGATTCACCCTTGATTGGATGAATGTTCTTCACGGAGTACTGTTCACGTGAACAGTACCTCTTCCTTCAATTCTTCTCTCTTGATCTTCTCTTTGAACTTCTTTGAATGAATGAAGGAGATGATGAAGCTACCTTGAATCTTGATTGCTTCTTTAGCTTCTAGGAGTTTGAATGCTTGAAATATCACCTTGAATGAACTTGAAAGAACTTGAATGGATGAAGATGATTTCCCTTGATAGTGAGCTTCAATGGATCCCCTTGAGATGATGAAGAGGATGGAGGATGCAGCTTTCTCTTCTCTTGGCCTTGATCTTGATCTCCACTTGAAGAGCTTGAACACTTGAGGATGAAGATCTTCTTCACGGAGTACTGTTCACTGCTACAGTGCTCCGAATTCCTCTCCCTTGAACACACTCTAGCAGCCTCCCTTGTAACCCTCTTGAAGCCTTAGGGTTTTCAACCCTCTTGTATTGATTTTATAGACCTTGAATGGTCTATAGACAAGCCTCAGACCAGATCCACAATTTGTGGGTGATTAGGTGACTTTAGGATTAAACAAATCAAGGTTGAATGGCCCTTTTCGAAGTTGGAAACAAAGTCAAAATTGAAGGCTCGGGGCTGGCGGTCGATCGGCAGCTCCTGGCGGTCGACCGCCACTGTAAAAGGCTGTAGACGAATGGCCCCTGGGAATTCCGGTCGACCGCCAGCTGCCAGACCTGCAGCTGGGCGGTCCCTGGCTGGGGCGGTCGACCGCCCCTGTGCTAGCGGTCGACCGCCAGCTGGGCAGAGCCCGGGTCACCCCGGGTTGGTCCGTTGGCCGCACCAGATCCATCGCTTGAGTCCGTTAGCCGCCCGTTCATGTCTGTGGCATCGACCTTGATTGTATTGAAGTTTTATTACTGAGTCTTCAAGCAAATTTTTGTTCCGGGGGCTCCGCCCCCGGAAACCCCCGCAAGGGGCGCTGCCCCCTTAACCCCCGCGACCTGACCGGGCAGGTCGATCCCCGCGACCTGACCGCGCAGGTCGATCCGTGTGCGAGGGCGCAACATTGAGCTTTCATGTGCATATCTGTCATAAACATAACAGAACATATGTCAGTCATATAAGAGTGAAAAGTAACAATGACGAATAGTGTTTAGCCATTATCAAAACCAAGAATATCACAAAACACATATGACCATAGAATGATGTCGAATGACCCAAGTGACCATATGAAACTCAAATAACCACAGGGGCACAACAATACTAAGGCCACTATTATTGAAGAATCTAAGAATCTGTCTACTATGAAGGTCGACGAATTAATTGGGTCTTTGATGACCTATGAGATGAATTTCAAGAAAAGTGAAGATGAGGAGAAGAAACCTAAGATGATAGCCCTCATGGGGTCTGATAGTAGTGGAGAGAGCAGTGAGGGCTTTAGTGAATTATCGGCTTCTGAACAAGCATTCCTCACTAAAAACTTCAAAAAGTTCTTAAGATTCAGAGGTAAGTATGGAAAGAAGAAGAAGCTTTATCAGGAAAATAGAAATTTTCATTCTAAAACAGATATGCATAAGTCTGATAGGATTGTGTGTTATCACTGCAGGAAGCCAAGGCATGTTCAAGATGAATGTCCGGAGCTGGAGAAAAAGGACTCCAAGGCCAAGAGGAAGCAACCCAAGGCTATGGTGTCAACTTGGAGTGATGAGGAAGAAAGCACCTCGAGTGAAGAGGAAGAAGTCTGTGCTCTTATGGCAATTAAAGACGAAGATGATGAAGAGTTAAGTTCTATCTTCGAGAACTTTACTATAGATGATTGGGAGCATACTCATACTGTATTGTTTGAATCACATGAAGCATTGAGAAAATAAAACAAAAAATTGAAAAAGAAAAGTGAAGAGATTAATTCTGACACTTAATGTGAAAAGTGCTCACAAATGGAAGAATTAAATGGAGCTTATATGAGTTTGATGTTCAAATGCATAAAGAAATGATTGGCTCATTAAGGGAAGAAAATAAAAATCTGTTAGCCAAAATTTTTGAATTTGAAATCCAACAGAAAATATCCAACAATGATCAGAGTTTAATTGATGAGTTAATTCAGAATGAAAACTGATAAAGGAAACTGAAATGCAAAAGGAAGAAATTGAAAAATTGAATCATATAAACACTACCCTGACAGACAGATTGGTTGCTTTTGAAAAGGGTAAGTGTGTAATGTCAAACAGTTCAGATAAGTTGGCAAACCTTGAAACTGAAATTGAAACTCACAAATATGTAAATGCCATGTTAAACGAAAGATTGACCAAATGTGAGGAAGAAAATGCCAATGCTGAATTGCTCATTGTATTTTTGGAAAATGAAATTCATGATATGAAAAATTCACTGTCAAAATTTGTTGATGGCTAAGAAAACTTGGATAGACTGTTGGGAACAGAAGTTAATTTCCAAAGAGAGGGGTTAGGCTATAATCCGGTAAACAAGAAAACTTTTGGAAATAAAATCTACACGTCATTTGTACACAGCTCAGGACAAGCCAGTGGCTCAACCTCACCTCTCAAACAACCTGTTGTCTAGAAGACTCAGATTCAAAATGAAAATTTGAAAAAGAAATATAATTTATATCAAAAATTCAAAAGGGTTACTGCTACATCTAAGCTTGTTGAAAACAGGTCTGTTGCTCACACACATGCACATATCAAGAAAACTTCATGTTTCTATTGTGGAAAGCATGGTCACCTTATGGATAGTTGTTATGTCATGAAAAAGGATGAATTGACCAATGGTAGAATGCATGCTAGGAATTATCATGCTAGAAAATTTTCTGTTGTTCAGAAAATAAAAATTCAGTGTTTTCACTGTGAGAAATTTGGACACATTGCTGCTCACTACTGGTATGTCTAGGGAAAAAAAAATTATTATGAAAATGTTAAGTTCCCTGCTAAGAGAAATGTTTTTGATAGAAACAAATTTACTTCAAAAGGTAAGCACACTGTGTGCTTCAACTGTGGAAAGTATGGCCATACAGTCAAGGACTGTTGGTAGAAAATGAGTTTAATGATAAACATGATAACAGATTTGGTTATTCACAAAAAATCAAAAATCATGCTTATCAGAAAACTATGAAAAATTCAATTTCTTGTCATTATTATAGCCAGTTTAGGCACTCAATGTCTAACAACTATTTGATGAAAATTGATGATTTACAAGCTCAGAAAATGTGTAGAGCACCCACCAAAGGTGCTACTAACCCTTTAGGACCCAAAGAAACTTGGGTACCTAAAAACAAAAAATGAGGATCTATTTTGCAAGTGTGCCTTGGAGAAAGGAGGAGAATAAATAAACGGTTCACTAAATTCAAGGCACATGAAGTTTGGTAAAAACCCCATTTCTGGTTTTATAGTTATATTTGTTAATTTTCATTTCCCTCTGGTCAGTTGCAGTTCTAGTTAGATTAGATTCATGTGCTCAATGTTTCAATTTGTTGAATTTAAGGGGGAGTCCAGTAAACTTGATTTGACAAGCAAGTTTTTTTTTGGATTGAAAATCTACTGGACATGTCATCTTGCATTGTTATGCATAATTTAAAAAATCTGCATTGCATTTGTTATGCATGACCCTATGGTATATAAAATGGTATGTTGGGAGAAGGGCAGATCATTTCTGTCTGGAAACCCACACTATGCGTGAGGTGGGCCTCTGACCTAAGTTCTCCGCCAGGTATCGGGGGTCAAAATTGCATATAGAGTAGTCTAGACACTCATGAGCATAATTCAGTGATTCTCTGCATGGTCTTCATGTCAGATATGATGCAACAGTGTATTTACATAGGGGGAGTAAGTGTCTCATATGTGATGCATTTTCATGTTAGCATACTCCCCACATAGTCTTCATGTTACATTTGATATCTTCAATGCATTTAGATAGCGGGAGTCAATGCATAAGATTGCATATCATTCATGTTTCAAAAGGATTGCTTAACATATATGTACATATATAGGGGGGCTCCCTGCATTTTATAGTTCATTCATATGCATCTGTTTGCATTCATGCGTATCAATTGTGTCAAAAAATTCCTTAAAGATTATTTGAAATGCAAGCATACACTTAGGGGGAGCTAAAACAAATTAATCTCAAAACAATGTTTGAGCTACACATATCTCTCTGTCTGAAAATTCCCTGCATTTCATTGAGGGGGAGTCTTATCCGAAAACTCTCAAGCCGACATAAAAGGCCTACCAAGTCAAGTTCATCTGATGTTTGCTCTCTTACTATGCCTACATTTGAAATCACCCTCTGCTACTTGCTTGAATTTCATTGCCATACCCTTGAGCGAGTCACCTTGGAAATCTTTCACATCTGTTACCTACTCTTGAAGTCACCGTCTGCCTATTGCTTGCCCACTTGAATGCCTTCACTTGAAGTCACCCTCTTGTTGCTATACTGTCTCTGGCTGTCTATTACCTTCTTGAATCACCCAAAATTCAGAAAGATTACAATCTGTGTACCATGATCATAAATCTGAATATCTTGAATTTAGAATATTCTATTATACAGGATTATGATGTCCAAAATAATAGGCTGGTTTGAGTTTAATGAGTTCATTGAGTTTAAAAATTAAATGTCTTGAGAATATACGTGTTCAAGTTTAATAGGTCTTAACCAGCTTTCATATGTTGTGTCCTGTAAAATCTTCTAAATCTGAAAGTTCTGTAATCATGGCTATCTTTGGTTGAGATACTTAGATTAAGTATTATTTTTAAACATAGAACAACCTGAAAATTCTAAAGGGCAGCACATGATAAAATTGTGTTTCAATGCTTAGGCAGAGCATTGGCTAATGTTACACTAAGAAACTAAGGCCTTCATCAAAGAAATGAAGTGGACTTAGTCATGAGGTGTCCTTGCTATCTTTGTTCTAATTGAAACAGGGTAGTTAGTCTCACTGAGTAACTAAGGGTACTGGCGTTCAAACAACGTGTACTCTTAAGTCAAAAGGTGTGGACTACACTTGATTGCTCTTAAAAAATTTTTATGACCCAAAAAGAAAAATCTAAAAATGTGACCAAAGGTCAAGAAAAAGTGCTAAAACTCTAAAGACTTAATCAGAATTGTCAAATATGTTTAACCTCAATACTAATTTTAGTAACTCCTAGAGGAGTCATTGGTTTTGAATAAGTAAGATAAAAGGAGGTTAAACAGAGTTCTAATATGGAAAAATGGTTCATTTTCTATTAAACATGAATGCAGAAATTTTTTCAAAAGAACGTTCATTGATAAACTCTGAACTTATTAGATTTGAACCATGCAATTAAATAAGGAACTAATCATAAGCCATTTATAATGGAAAAGTTTAAAATTTAATCATTTCTGATTTATGAGATTAGTATCAGATTGAGAACTCTTTCATTCTTATCTGCTGAAATTGCTTATCTGAAAAACAATCCTATTTGCTTGCCTTTGTGCTCTCTCTTTGGTCTTCCTACTTTGTACTGATCATGTGTCAAAGGGGAGTAAGCTCAAGCTGATTTCCTTCAAAGCCTTCTTGTTCAATTCATCTCCATATCCCATATGTGCTCTCAAACTATCTGATTTGATGATGTCAAAGGGGGAGAATAGTTTGTGAGTCATTAATTGTGGGAGATGATGCATGTTTTGTATTGCATGTTCAAGATTGTCTTGTGCATATTGATCTTCATGTTAATTTGATCTTCATGTATAATGACTCATAGTGTTGCCATCATCAAAGAGGGAGAGAATGTTGTGTCCCTATGTTTTGATGATGTCAAAACTATAAGTCTTGTATGAGTCTTTCATGTTCTGTTCTTGATGATACTCTATACATGAATAGTCAAAAGCAATGTGTAGTCAGAATTGATGTAGACTCATGCATGAGGTTCTCCTGTTTTTCATTGTGTCACCTTAAGTGTGTTTCTGATTTCGACAAAGAACAGGATGGATGAAGATTTAAATAGCTCAGCATGTTGAAGAATGGCCAAAGAAGAAGCTTTCATGTAGACGAAGTCGACTTCAGAAGCTCTTCAAGCCGACTTCAAGTCAACCAGAAGCCACCCGCCAGCAGAGGCAGATAAGGGTGAAAAATATCCTCTATCGCTGACAAATGAAGCTTAAGGGTGACAAATAGACCGTTAGTGGTGACAAATAGGTTGCAGTGGTGAGAAAGTGAAAATTCAAGAAGAAGAGTCGATTGGAGTCGACCCCTGGAGTCGACTCCACCCAGCTAGAAATACACCATAGGCCTTCGATGAACTATGTCCCGTATCGGTGACAAATAGACTAGTATTGGTGAGAAATAGACCCGTATCGGTGACAATTAGACTTGTATCGGTGAAAAATAGATAACTGGCTGAAGGTATGAAGAAATGAGCTAGCTGTGTCGACGCAACACTGTTGATGAGTCGACACAAGAGTACGCCAGAAGCCTTGGGTAGCTAAAGAAGACTAAGGGTGAAAAATAGATACTTAGTGGTGACAAATGGCCACTAAGGGTTAAAAATAGCCTCTCAATGGTAACAAATTGATTGATATGAAAGTAAGGCTGAGAAGCTGAAGGAGAAGAGGCATTTGTACTCCGTTTGCCAAAAGGGTGTTGACCACAGTCAAACCACCACAGTCAAAGTTGACTTTGGTCAAAGTCAACAATAGTCATAGTGACCCAACCATTTGTAAACTTCAAGCTGGCCAAGTCAATGATTCACCCAGTCAAAGTCAATAAGTCAAAGTCAACCCTTTGCCTACTTCAAAGGTCCAGTCAAAGCTCCAGTCAAGCTCTTGCCAGCTACAGTGGACATAGGAAACGGACAAAAGAAGAAGAATGAGAAAAGAATATTAAGGCAGACAAATACACTGGTAAGGGTGAAAAATGACTACCCAAGGTTGACAAATAGCTTAGTAAGGGTGTAAAATACCCTGCTAAGGGTGACAAATAGGTAGTGAAGATTACACCCGCAAGGGTAACAAATGGATAAGGCGATGGCTGAAGGCTAAGTGTTCGGTAGGTAAGGCGACGATTATCTAAGCTAAGGGTGACAAATGGTTTTTAAGTATGACAAATAGACATTAAGGGTATAAAATGGCTTATAAGGCTAACAAATAGCCTGTGAGGATATACTTCAGTCTTATTGTGTTTGCCACACGCCTGAGGTCAAAGGCTCATGAGTGGCATGTGATCTGAGGTACTATGTTAGAAGAATATTCTCCCTCCTGCCACGTGGACCAATTAGAAAAAGGTGGAATCAAATTATTTTATCCAAAACAATTTCGGTGCCCCCGTTCGATATATATTGGGGTTTTCTTCTTCGATGATTTGTGCAGCGGCTATGAGAAAAGGGGGCTTGCAGAAGAAGAAAGAGGAGAGTTGTTGTGAGGGCTATCAAGCTGAGAAAAGAAAAGAGAGAGAGAGAGCTGCGTGAGAAGAGAAGAGAGTTCGTGAGAAGAAGAAGAACAAGAGGAAGAGAAAAATAGAAAGAGAGAGTCTGTGTGATGGAAGCTTGAGTGTAGCCAGTGCTTTATTGAAGACCTGTTCGTGTGTGGCATTTGGATCAGATCCAAGCCATCTGTGCTCCTTGAGAGCTACATGTTTTTCATTTTGTTCCTTCGTCTTATGTTTTGTTCTTTGTTTCCTTCATCAAGCTGTTAGTCAGCGGAGCAAGCTTTGAGGCTCAGCTATTTTGAGGATTGGTTCCTCGTTAAGCTGTGTATCAGTGGATAGCAGGCTGTGTTGCTCAACGGATAGCAAGCTGTGTTGCTCAATGGTTGTAGGGATTTGTTCCCCAAAGCTGTGGATCAGCTGTTCAAGCTGTTAGTCAGTAGAAGCCTCACTCTGGTAGAGTGGGGGGTGGACGTATGTCTGCTTGGTGCGGACTGAACCACCTAAAAATCTCATGTGCTCATGGCTTGGTTGTGCATTTGATCTTTTTCTTTTACCCCACTTCACAGGTAATCTTGTGATCTGTTTATGCTTTGAATCCGCTAAGTGTTTGAGTTTGTTTTCATGTGAGCCATCATCTATTTAAGCATTCAACCCATTAAGTGTTCGAGACTTGTTTGGTGTGAGCCTTCATTTGATTTACCTGTCCTCAGTTTGGTTTAAGTAGGGAGAGTTTTTATTTGAGCTTAAATTTTTAAAAGGGGATCTATTCACCCCCCCCCTCTAGATCAAGTCCGTGCACACAACAAGCAGCAAGCTCAACTACTGTGGTAGAGTGTGTCTGGTGATCAGTAGAGTCAGTGTTCAAGGCGTGGTGATTTACAGTTCGGCGAGTTGCAATAGTGTGCTTGGAGATGCTACCAGTATGGTCCGACGGGACACTTAGCAAGTGTTGTCGGAGGAGCTGACTTGATGGTAGCGATGGTTTTCCCTGGTGCTGGAAGGTGAGGTTCCCAGCATGCGTGAGATTCAAGGTCAGGTCAAGCGTGGAGACATCTCACTTCGTAGGAGGTATGTTGATGTCTCTTTGGTTGGAGAGAATTACGTGTTTGGTTTGGTTTGGTTGGCCTCCCCAAGTATGCCAAGGACTCTGTGTGAGGAGTGTTATGTGCTTTGGCAGCGTGACTGCCTGTGAGAAGTTACGCCCTCCCCTTGATGCGTAAGGGTGTGTTGGCATTATCATGGAAGGATGAGTGCCGGTTGGGCTACGTGTGCGAGAATTCAAAGCTGGTGTTGTGATTCCCGATGCATTGTGAATCGAAGCCTACAGAGTTAAAAGAGGATTGCCATATTAAGAGAGAGAGTCTGTGATCTAGGTATAAGGTATTTGAGCTTTCCTCACCCTATTTTCTGGAGTTAGTCAGTGTCGGGATGGCGGATCCCGAGTTCTTTGTGATGCATGTGCGTGTTGTGTAGAGTGAACAGTGAAAGCCTGGTGGGCCCATAACCCACAGATCCACGATCCTATTGATGGCAGGAAAAGGAAGGATTCCTGAGATTTGGTAGAGTGTTGGAGGATTCTGGCCAATGGAGAGGGTACTTTCCTCGGTGTAAGGTTGTTTTTGACTGTGTAAGCCATGTCGATTGTCGTGCCATTGCTCGAGGCATTATGGTTTGTGGCACCGGTGGAATAGAAAGTTTGGAAAATATGATGGCAAGGATGCCGGATGAGTACCCTATTCATCCAATGGAAGTGATGTC